>LR738714.1:57326403-57427232 GCA_902687465.1 Secale cereale | reverse complement strand
CACACACACACACAATCACGAATTTGCAAGCGCCTGTGTGCCACCACCCATCTAAGCCACAAGATTTGCATATTCGTGAAAAGAAATTGTAATATGAACACATGTTATCAAACTTCTAAAAAATAGTGTAACAAAAGCATGGATTTTTTTATGCGTGACAAGTATAGGTGCCAAAAAACAGAAATGCTAAATTCTTTAGCAAATATGAGAAGCAATTTGAAATGCGATTATTATATGGCGCTGCAGATACAAAGCAAACAAACATTTTAACATTTGACGAGTACAGTGAAAAAGGCTGCCAATATGATGGTACATGCGCGACAAGTATGGGTGCAAAAGCGCTGGAGATGGTAAAAAATATTTGTAAGATCCGCCGAAGCGGGTAGCCTTAACCGCAGACATGTTAACATTTGACGAATGTAGTGAAAAAGGCAGCCAATGTGACAGTACGTATTTTTTTAATGCGTGACAAGTATGGGTGCAAAGTGCAAAAGCGCTGGAAATGGTAAAAAAAATTGGGTAAGATCCGCCGAAGCGGGTAGCCTTAACCGCAGTGTGCTAGAGGAAAGTCCGAAGACCGTTCCCGTCCCTGTCAGGGGAGATGCCAACCGTCTCTCCTTTTTACGAACACGATACGTGGGGCAGCGCTTCCCCTTATAAACCACGCAACACCCAGCTCAGGTAGCGAGGTGGGACTAAACAGCAGCCCACGCTCCGCGCCTTCCCCTGCTCTGCGATTCCCTCGCCTCGAGACTGAAGCGGACGGCCGAACCTGAACTTTAAAATACTGCTGCCACACACTCGTCGATCAAAATACAGTAGCTTTCTACGTGACTAGCCCGTGCCAAGAATACACTATCTGGATCAAGAGAAGTGGACACGGAAGCATACCGATCTTGGCGAGGCAGTAGAGCCTAAGATGGCCGGGAGCACATGAGTACTGCTGGCTTACTGCTAGTGGTGTCACATGAACAGAATCAAAATGGAATAAAAGAAAGTGAGAGCTAGCTAGCTCAAGAATGCGATATCTAATTAATCAACATTTTGTTTCTCGTGGGGTTTTATCGCACTATTAATCAGCCAAGAACGCAACATCTGTTTCGAGAAACCGTGCGTCTGCGCCGTGCGTGGAAGCGATAATCTAGCCGGTGAACCACTACTGAATTCTGATCATCTACACAACACAAAAACTTAGATAGCCAAGGCCGCAGGAGCACCTACTGCTAGTAGTAGTGTCGTATGAACAAAATCAGGAGGACATCGATGAAAGCACTATAGCTAGCTGAGCAGAGGCTGTCACTCGTCTGCCGCTACTCAGTTCGTTTCAGGCTCTGCACATGCAGGGGGTGAGGGGGTTCTCCCAGAGGTCGTAGCCGGGGAAGGTGGGCTCGGGGAGGCCGGCGCGGGCCTGGTGCGAGATGACGACGTCCTCCGCGAAGGAAGCCCAGGCCAGGTACGGGTCGCCGAGGGACTTGGACATGAGCCCCTTGTCGGGCTTGATGGACTTGAGCCGGTGGCGGCCGCTGTAGCGCCGCGCCCCCATGATGAGCTTGGCGAAGTTGCCGCCGTGCGTCATCACGAACACGTCCGACTTGAGGCACACCAGGAAGTCCAGCGCCGCCAGGCTCGTCACGTGCTTCCGGAAGTGCTCCATCTCCGCCGTGCTCGCCAGCTCCTCCTTGGTCACCTGCATACCGCATATATGCAAAGTTTATGTCTGTCGCGGCGAATGCATTAAAGGGGAAGAAGAGCAGGAAATGAATATATCGGTTTTGCCCCTCCTCGACTATTTTCCAAGTCCGGAAGTCGATCTGCATCGAAACTGGGCATTCAACGCTTCTCGGCTCATGATTTTCAGACTTAGGCAATAGTTGTGGGGTTTAATGGACTTATTCCAGAAAAAAAAAACTTGATGGAATGTGGTGATGTGTCTGCAAGGGCAGTGAAGAAGCACTTCGGTTGAGCTGTGGAAGTACTCACCAAGTTGGGGAACATGTTTCTGAGGGGAGCCATCCTGTTTTTGCCACCGTACACTTGCCCTGATGCAACATATATCTGTGTTTCCCTTGTGTATCCCAGTGCTCGCAGGATCACAGCTATCTCACCAGGTTCAAGGGGGCAACGCCCTTCTTTTCTCTTTTGCAGTGCTAATGGCCAAAGGTGAGATCCATTCTGCGTGCGCATAACAACATCGGAAACTGTTAGAAACTTATGTTGTGGGCATCACTTCAAAGTTCGATGAGATAACTGCAATTTTAGAACTGTTTAAAAACCAAAAATTGAGATGACCTTAAAGCGCCGTGGCCATTCTTTCTGTCTATAAGCTGCCATCATCGCTTTCTCGTCACGTGTTCCAGCAAAATCGCAAAAGGACAGGCCCACCATTCCTTTCTCGTATCTCAGATGAAGGGCCCTTTAGAAGAAGTGGCAATTACTTGATCATCAAATAAGCATTCCCTAAACAATGAACTCCAAAGAGATTGAACAGAAGATATTCATTGTAGCTTACATGTATGGATTCCCGCTGCTAGTTCGGTTCCTCATCTTTGTTGCCAGCTTATCAGCCATTTCTTCAATATCGGGTAGGAACTTTAAGGCGTGATAATTAACTCTGCATCTTAGTCGGTTAATCTCCATTGGAACATTGTCATACCTGAAATTGAAGGTTTGCATTTTACTTTTGTCTACTGCTCCATGCACATGAGAGATTTCATACAATATAACTTTTACAGCACAAACTAAAAAAATAACAATGTTCTCCTTACTGTTATATGCATGGAAGCAGATAGGGCATTTTCGGTTAAGACAACAAATGATAATTGCCACAATATAGTTGCATTCAACTGTTGACTTACCCCAACCTGTCGACAAATGGCTTAATAGACATTATTGTTTTCTCTTTGATCCTTGGAAGTACATTATCAATGTAAAACTGTGCAGATGCATACTTCGGGATGTTCTTCACAGTGCGCCTGTCATAGACAACATTGCAATACTGTTATATGCAGAACATATTAACACAATGTAGTCATTTGATCCCTAACACCCGCTATAAGCAGAACAGATATATACGTTGAGACAAGTAAGAAAGAAAAAAGACAGGTTTATCATAGTGAACATAAGACAAGGAAAAGAAGTAACAGTTCCGGAAATTCCTGAATCTACATTTAACTTCATAAGAAGGAAACCCAGAAAACAGTGTATTTCAAATATCTCTCCGCGAAAAGCAAAAATAGAAATGTCTGTACACCTGATTCAATTTACTAGGCTTTATCCCATTCTATGTGGATACTGGTTAATTTGAGCATTTTATCTTTTAGTCCAGTTGTATTACGAGACAGAAATAAGGATGGCCTTCAGGATAAACTGCTTCAGGTCAGCAGTATATACCTATGATGATGGACCTTACTCTAAGGGCGGGCATCAGCCTACTTTCCACCAAAAAGGTATAGCTATGAGCATATGATAGACAAGACACAAGATTTACAGTACATCAAGATGGATGTAATTTTGGACTTCCCATACCCATTGAGATAAATTCAACAGAATTATTGAAAAAATGCCACTAATGACAGAAAATACCAAAAGGTTCAATGCCACTAGTGTTTGCGGGTTGGTGTGATGCCAATTTCATGAAGGTAGCGGTAGTGTCCACTTTGACTCACAAGGTTCCAGAACAAACATGGACAGGAATATTGTAGGATTGCAATGTCACACCTTGAACCATCTAGGATTGATTGCACCAAAGGAAAACATATGTTTTTTTTTTTTGGAAGAAGTACTCATCAAGGAAATATTCCTACGAAATAGAGTCCGAAAATTCATATGGATTACAATTGTAAAATCAAACAAACTACATAGGAAAAATCTAAAATATTGCAATCCTCCAAGATTCATAAAAAAAATCCTTTGAATCAAATATGCCCCAAGACTTGAGGCAGGGAAAAAAATAGTACATAAGACATAACCTACTTTATACTGGTGAAGAGTTCATCTTTTTCTGTGAACCAGTCAGGGATGTCTCGGACAATGCGTACGTCGTCCTTCAGATAGTTTATAAAATGATCCACATCGAAGATATCTTCAAATTTACTGCAGAGAAAATAAATGTTGTTAACAATTTAAATACCAATGGCAAACACCATGTATTTAGCATAGTCAAATTATGTGATGCTACAACTAAGAGAATTATGACTCTGCATTATATTCAATATCAATCACTCCTAGTTCTTTATTCAAAACCCTGCATTGGAGTAAGAAAACTTTAGACCTACAAAACATGATTTTGTAAAGTTTCCACTTTATAAAATTCATATTGAAGCTCCAAATGTTATATTCTATATACTACGTAGTTGTTTTCAGTAGTCACTAATTCACCAGTGCAGCATCAAGGAGGATTTGCCCCTGATTAGGATATCCTATAACAACAATACAATAATAGTTAAGCATGAAGAAGAACAGTGGCTTTCGCGAGCAGGTATTTTGATCATTCCCGGAGTAGTACAAGAAGAAAATTATCCTTAAGATGAACCCGATATTCAGACCAGAAGCATATTGGCGCCACATGCCTGCAGAAAAAACTGACTGATTCTGCTAGAATAACTATAGTTCATTTTTGAAACATTCTAGTAGGAAAGTATCCTCAGTAAACTGAAAATTTCATTAGAATATATGCGAAGCAAATTATGTATAATAGGACTATCAATTAAAGAACAATATACAAGTAGAAGTAACAGCAAGTAGAAGTGACAAGAGAAAGTAGCACTTACGTCTGGTCTTTCCATATTTGGTCCTGCTTCAGAACTGGCAAAATAAGTGTTGCTTCCATTATTTTAGCAATTGCAACAGCATTACATATCTGCAGAAACACCAAAGATTAGAAAGTAACAGATGGGCCTATGTTGTAACTAAAACTCAATGTCAACTTAGGAAACTCGTTACCACTGCCCACTGCTTAAGAAATCGGCGTGATCTTCTTAGGCAGGTACACAAATAAGTATTAAACGACAGGAGAATCTTATTTTATATTTTATTTCTTAAATAAGCAACAGAAGATCATGACAAAAGCATGCTATAAAAAGGAATTATCATAAATATGTTGAAGGTATAGGCTGATTATGCTTAAGGAGCAACCACCAGCATAGGAAAAACAATTCCCATGTAACAGCGAGATTCGGAGACTCCGAACTATGCTTAAGCAGAAAAAACTATTGCACCATTCAAACAAGTATTTAACAATCACACAAAATAAGGTGAGGAAGGCTGAGAAAAACAGAAGTGCATACATACAGCTATTCGTTGTTGGTTCAGTCCACCCTCGGCATGAATAAAAATATACCCAGAGGTTTCGTTCTCAGGTGGGACATCTGCATTAAATACAATGATATAATAATTATCACTTATCAGGGCCCAATCATGAAAGGACACAAATGTTTGACGTAAAAGGGAGAAGCTGATATTTTCGTTTTGACCAAGAAGTTGATGTAAATGACAGAGGGTGCACATCTCTCCACTGACTGAGGTATCCTTTCTTGCAGGGAAGCACTATGGTTCTAAGGGGAAATATCACAAAATCATGGCCAGAAGATGTTTTCATAAGAACTGGCATTGCGTTCACTTGCTACTAAGTCAATTAAGAACAAACATTTTTCTAGTCCAAAACAAGATGTATCTAACTATTACACAATTTAAATGGGATTCCTCGGGAACTCAAATTTATGTCCCATTGCAAAATCAGAATATGATCCCTGAAAAAATCACCCACTTACTACGCGGACTAACCAAAATTTATTCCTTATCATGTAAAAGAAAATACATTAAATCCATAGAGCACTTTCGAAGGAACAATTATCTTATTTTCATTGTGCGGTTTACATGTAAAGTATTCTGTGTTCTGACTCACATTGCTGACAGAAGTCTATGAATGAGAAGTGCATTACAATTTTAACTCCACATTAATGTTGGCAATATTTCATCATTTCATAGCAATAAAATAAATTCAGTTCCCATATGCTGTGTCATAAATCTGCAACCTTACATGGAAATGAAAGTATGGAACTATGGGTCACAATTTGACTCTCGAAGAACACCGTACTTCAGGTTTTAGCCACCCTAACAAATTTCAGACATCACAGTAATCACTAAACATACCAAGAGTTAAAAGAATTGCCATAAATCTAGGTTGTGTGGAGCAATAAGTGACCTCACAGTGACTGAGTACATCAAGGCTAAAAGTGAATGGTACAGCATATGCTACATTTTTGTCTTTCAAGCAATGTCGATGCTGAACTTGCCTGAGGGCTCATCGCTTCGACGCTCTGCGCAGGGCTTCCAGGACGCGGTGGCAGCACGTGGGTTCTCCCACAGCGAGAGAGGCTCTTTCGTCTGCGCCCAATACAATTGAATTCATCAGAACAAAAGTTTCTCACGTGAATACGAATCACCACAATGGTTGCCGAGATCAGGAGCACTTCACCTGAGGGCAATGCAGCGTGATGCCCTCCTTCTGGCACAAGTAGGGCGCGCTCTAGGATAAACAAACAAAAATGTAAGTGCTAGGTTGGGATACTGATTAAACCGAGTGTAGAGGGAGGAACGGGAACTCACGAAGCGGGACCAGAGGGAGGGCGCGGAGAAGAGGGCCGCGAGCAGAAGGAGCGCGAGGACGGCGAGCAAGATCCGGTAGGAGAGGGAGGCGGTGGGGGGCCTGGGGTCCTCGAGGGCGAGGAGGGAGCGGAGGGGAGACGGAAGGAGCTGCTTGTGGTGATGGTGGTGCGGGAGGAGAGGTGAGGAGCGGTGGACGTCCTTGCCGTCGTCGTCGTCGTCGTCGCGGCCGCGGGCGGCGGAGGTGGAAGCGAATGGGGAGGAAGCGGAGGACGCGTCGGAGTCGCGCTTTGCCGGAGAGTTGGATGCGCGGGCGGCCGCCGCCGCCGTCGAGTGCCGAAGCTCCGCCATCGCTTCCGCCGGCGGCGCGGTGCGAGACGAGAGTGGGAGTGTAGTACCTGTTTCAGCGTGCAGTCTCAGGACTTCGCTTTCGGTGCGTGACGGTAGTGGGAGCGCACCTGAGTCGATCTCGTGCTTCGATTCTCGATCCGACGGTTGTGAGTGGCCAGTCATCCCTGACTTGGGCACGTGAAGTCGTGGAAAGAAACCGTCCCTTCCATTTGGCTATGGAAGTTCCATAGCCAATGTCTTTTTATTTATTTATTTACATGGAAAAGCCTTCGTGGCATTTTATTTATTGTCAAATAGGCTTACATCATTTGCATGTTCCATCAGTCACGTCATGAACATAGATCCTTCTGCATTGCTACCTAGCAAACAAGCCACTGTGTTACTTTTCTTAGGACTTAGGACAGTGAAAACGGGATACGAGAAAAAATCTTGGCAAAAAAGATGCATTACTCGTAGATAGTTGCTTCTAGTGGTTGTTTGGATAGGAGATATACGCCATGGGGATATAGTAAATTAGTTTTTAGCCGTTTTTTAGCAAAATCAGTTTTACTAACTATTTTGTGAAAAAACAGTATATAGAAAAACACGTTTGGAAGGTGTATAGTTGGCCTTGATGCTGAATATTCCGTGACCTTCTCTCTCTTCACCTCTGTCTCATTTTTATCAAATTAATTTGCCATTGATGACCTTCCCAAGCCCCATCCTCAAGAGTCCACAACTCCATCCTCAGTCCTAGATGTCGTTGGTCCGCTCGGGCCGGCCTCCATGACTTCATGCACGGACGCCGACGGGCGCTTCCCTCGTCGCCTCAACGCTGGAGGCCGCGTGGCTCAGAGAGGAGCTTGCAGGCGAAGCGGGCTCGCGCGTTGCCTGCCAGTCCTCCATGCAGGACGCTCCTAGGTAATTACGTATCGCTGAGCTCGACCTCGTGCATCATGATGCCCATGGCAGTCAGCTACACGGCGGTGGCCATGCCGGGGCTGGAGGTCGTCGTGCAGTCATGCTTCAGGACCTTGAGGAAGACTGGCATCGTCGCACCGTTTGGAGAAGACTACAACATCTGTTGGGTAACGTAGTATTTTAAAAAAATTCCTACGATCACGCAAGATCTATCTACCAGATGCATAGCAACGAGAGGGGAGAGTGTGTCTATGTACCCTCGTAGACCGGGAGCGGAAGCGTCAAGTGATGCGGTTGATGTAGTCGAATTTCTTCGCGATCCAACCGATCAAGCACCGAACGTACGGCACCTCCGTGTTCAGCACACGTTCAGCTTGATGACGTCCCACGAGCTCTTGATCCAGTTGAGCTTCACGGGAGAGTTTCGTCAGCACGACGGCGTGGTGACGGATATGATGAAGTTACCGACGCAGGGCTTCGCCTAAGCAATGCGACAGTATGACCAAGGTGTGTTTCTGTGGAGGGGGGCACCGCACACGGCTAAAACAATTCAACTTGTGTGTCTTTGGGTGCCCCCCTGCCCCCGTATATAAAGGAGCAAGGGGGGAGGCCGGCCGGCCCCTTGTGGCGCGCCTTGGAGGACCAATCCTACTAGGAATAGGATTGCAATCCTATTCCTAGTAGGAACTACCAAAAGGGAGAAGGGGGAAAGGAAGGAGAGGGAGAAGGAGAAGGAAAGGCCCCCCCCTCCTTCCTTGTCCAATTCGGACCAAGGGGTGGGGGGCGCGCGGCCCAGCCCTAGCCCTTCTTCCCTCTTTCTCCTATGATCCATTAAGGCCCATAGCTTCCCCAGGGGGTTCCGATAACCCCCCCGGTACTCTGGTAAATTCTGAAACTTTACGGAACACTTCGAGTGTCCGAATTGTTGGGGAACGTAGTATTTTAAAATTTTCCTACGATCACGCAAGATCTATCTACCAGATGCATAGCAACGAGAGGGGAGAGTGTGTCTACGTACCCTCGTAGACCGAAAGCGGAAGCGTTAGAACAACGCAGTTGATGTAGTCGTACGTCTTCACGGCCCGACCGATCAAGCACCGAAACTACGGCACCTCCGAGTTCTAGCACACGTTCAGCTCGATGATGTCCCTCGAACTCCGATCCAGCCGAGTGTCGAGGGAGAGTTCCGTCAGCACGACGGCGTGGTGAAGATCTTGATGTTCTACCGTCGCAGGGCTTCGCCTAAGCACCGCTATAATTTTATCGAGGAGAACTATGGTGGAGGGGGGCACCGCACATGGCTAAGAGATCAAGAGATCAATTGTTGTGTCTAGAGGTGCCCCCTTGCCCCCGTATATAAAGGAGGGAGGGAGAGGCCGGCCCTAGAGGGGGCGCGCCAAGTGTGGGGAGTCCTACTAGGACTCCCAAGTCCTAGTACGATTCCCCTTTCCTTTCCGGAGTAGGAGAGAAGGAAAGAGGGGGAGAGGGAGAAGGAAAAGGGGGCTGCACCCCTTGTCCAATTCGGACCAGAAGGGGGGCGCGCGCCTCCTTCCTTTTTGCCTCTCTCTTCTATTCCCGTAACTCCCCGGTACTCCGAAAATACCCGAATCACTCGGAACCTTTCCGATGTCCGAATATAGTCGTCCAATATATCGATTTTTACGTCTCGACCATTTCGAGACTCCTCTTCATGTCCCCGATCTCGTCCGGGACTCCGAACTCCTTCGGTACATCAAAACTCATAAATTCATAATAAAATTGTCATCGAAACCTTAAGCGTGTGGACCCTACGGGTTCGAGAACTATGTAGACATGACCGAGACACGTCCCCGGTCAATAACCAATAGCGGAACCTGGATGCTCATATTGGCTCCCACATATTCTAGGAATATCTTTATCGGTCAAACCGCATAACAACATACGTTGTTCCCTTTGCCATCAGTATGTTACTTGCCCGAGATTCGGTCGTCGGTATCTCAATACCTAGTTGAATCTCGTTACCGGCAAGTCTCTTTACTCGTTCCGTAATACATCATCCCGCAACTAACTCATTAGCTGCAATGCTTGCAAGGCTTATAGTGATGTGCATTACCGAGTGGGCCCAGAGATACCTCTCCGACAATCGGAGTGACAAATCCTAATCTCGAAATACGCCAACCCAACAAGTACCTTCGGAGACACCTGTAGAGTACCTTTATAATCACCCAGTTACGTTGTGACGTTTGGTAGCACACAAAGTGTTCCTCCGGTATTCGGGAGTTGCATAATCTCATAGTCATAGGAACATGTATAAGTCATGAAGAAAGCAATAGCAGTAAAACTTAAACGATCATAGTGCTAAGCTAACGGATGGGTCTTGTCCATCACATCATTCTCCTAATGATGTGATCCCGTTGATCAAATGACAACTCATGTTTATGGCTAGGAAACATAACCATCTTTGATCAATGAGCTAGTCTAGTAGAGGCATACTAGGGACACTCTGTTTTGTCTATGTATTCACACATGTACTAAGTTTCCGGTTAATACAATTCTAGCATGAATAATAAACATTTATCATGATATAAGGAAATAAATAATAACTTTATTATTGCCTCTAGGGCATATTTCCTTCAGTCTCCCACTTGCACTAGAGTCAATAATCTAGATCACACCAATAGTTCACATCGCCATGTGACTAACACCCATAGTTCTCATCGACATGTGACCAATACCCAAAGGGTATACTAGAGTCAACAATCTAGTTCACATCCTCATGTGATTAACACCCAAAGAATACTAAGGTGTGATCATGTTTTGCTTCGTGAGAGAAGTTTAGTCAGCGGGTCTGTTACATTCAGATCCGTATGTATTTTGCAAATTTCTATGTCCACAATGCTCTGCATGGAGCTACTCTAGCTAATTGCTCCCACTTTTAAGACGCATCCAGATTGATACTTAGAGTCATCTGGATTAGTGTAAAGCTTGCATCGGCGTAACTCTTTACGATGAACTCTTTATCACCTCCATAATCGAGAAACATTTCCTTAGTCATCCAGTAACTAAGGATAATTTTGACCGTTGTCCAGTGATCTACTCCTGGATCACTTTTGTACCTTCTTGCCAAACTCATGGTAAGGTACACAACAAGTTTGGTACACAGCATGGCATACTTTATAGAACCTATGACTGAGGCATAGGGAATGACTTTCATTATTTCTCTATCTTTTGTCGAGGTCGAGCTTTGAGTCTTACTCAACTTCATACCTTACAACTCAGGCAAGAACTCCTTCTCTGACTGATCCATTTTGAACTACTTCAAAAACTTGTCAAGGTATGTATTTATTGAAACACTTTATCAAGCATCTCGATATATCTCTATAGATCTTGAGGCTCAATATGTAAGCAGCTTTACCGAGGTTTTTCTTTGAAAAAAAACTTCTTTCAAACACTCCTTTATGCTTTCCAGAAAATTTCTACATCATTTCTGATCAACAATATGTCATTCACATATACTTATCAGAAAGGCTATAGTGCTCCTACTCACTTTCTTGTAAATACAGGCTTCATCGCAAGTCTGTATAAAACTATATGCTTTGATCAACTTATCAAAGCGTATATTCCAACTCTGAGATGCTTGCACCAGTCCATAGATGGATCGCTGGAGCTTGCACACTTTGTCAGCACCTTTAGGATCGACAAAACCTTCTGGTTGCATCATATACAACTCTTCTTTAAGATATCCATTCAGGAATACAGTTTTGACATCCATTTGCCAGATTTCATAATCATAAAATGCGGCCATTGCTAACATGATTCGGACAGACTTAAGCATCTCTACGGGTGAGAAAATCTCATCGTAGTCAACTCCTTGAACTTGTCGAAAACCTTTCACAACAAGTCGAGCTTTGTAAACAGTAACATTACTGTCAGCGTCGGTCTTCCTCTTTTAGATCCATTTATTTTTGATGGCTTGTCGATCATCGGGCAAGTCAACCAAAGTCCACACTTTGTTCTCATACATGGATCCCATCTCAGATTTCATGGCCTCAAGCCATTTTGCGGAATCTGGGCTCATCATTGCTTCCTCATAGTTTGTAGGTTCATCATGGTCTAGTAACATGACTTCCAGAACCGGGTTGCCGTACCACTCTGGCGCGGAACGTACTCTGGTTGATCTACGAGTTCAGTAGTAACCTGATCCAAAGTTTCATGATCATCATCATTAGCTTCCTCACTTATTGGTGTAGGAATCACTGAAACTAGTTTCTGTGATGTACTACTTTCCAATTCAGGAGAAGGTACAATTACCTCATCAAGTTCCACTTTCCTCCCACTCACTTCTTTCGAGAGAAACTCCTTCTCTAGAAAGGATTCATTCTTAGCAACGAATATCTTGCCTTCGGATCTGTGATAGAAGGTGTACCCAACAGTCTCCTTTGGGTAACCTATGAAGACACATTTCTCCGACTTGGGTTCGAGCTTATCAGGTTGAAGCTTTTTCACATAAGCATCGCAGCCCCAAACTTCAAGAAACGACAACTTTGGTTTCTTGCCAAACCACAATTCATAAGGTGTCGTCTCAACGGATTTAGATGTTGCCCTATTGAACGTGAATGCAGCTGTCTCTAATGCATAACCCAAAAATGATAGTGGTAAATCGGTAAGAGACATCATAAATCGCACCATGTCTAATAAAGTATGGTTACAACGTTCGGACACACCATTACTCTGTGGTGTTCCGGGTGGCGTGAGTTGTGAAACTATTCCACATTGTTTCAAATGAAGACCAAACTCGTAACTCAAATATTCACCTCCACGATCAGATCGTAGGAACTTTATTTTCTTGTTACGATGATTCTCTACTTCACTCTGAAATTCTTTGAACTTTTCAAATGTTTCAGACTTGTGTTTCATTAAGTAGATATACCCATATCTGCTCAAATCATCAGTGAAGGTCGGAAAATAATGATACTCGCCGCGAGCCTTAACACTCATCGGTCCACATACATCAGTATGTATGATTTCCAATAAATCAGTTGCTTGCTCCATTGTTCCGGAGAACGGATTTTTAGTCATCTTGCCCACGAGGCATGGTTCGCAAGCACCAAGTGATTCATAATCAAGTGATTCCAAAAGTCCATCACTATGGAGTTTTTTCATGCGCTTTACACCAATATGACCTAAACGGCAGTGCCACAAATAATTTGCACTATCATTATTAACCTTGCATCTTTTGGCTTCAATATTATGAATATGTGTATCACTAATCGAGATCCAACAAACTATTTTTCATTGGGTGTATGACCATCGAAGGCTTTATTCATGTAAACAGAATAACAATTATTCTATGACTTTAAATGAATAAACGTATTGCAACAAACATGATCAAATCATATTCATGCTCAACGCAAATGCCAAATAACATTTATTTATGTTCTACACTAATTCCGAAAGTATAGGGAGTGTGCGATGATGATCATATCAATCTTGGAACCACTTCCAACACACATCGTCACTTCACCTTTAACTAGTCTCTGTTCATTCCGCAACTCTCGTTTCGAGTTACTAACTTTAGCAACTGAACCGGTATCAAATACCCAGGGGTTGCTATGAACACTAGTAAAGTACACATCAATAATCTGTATATTAAAATATACCGTTGTTCACTTTGCCATCCTTCTTATCCGCCAAGTATCTAGGGCAGTTCCACTTCTGGTGACTATTTCCTTTGCAGTAGAAGCACTTAGTTTCAGGCTTGAGTTTAGCTTTGTGTTTCTTCATGGAAGTGAAAACTTGCTTGTCATTCTTCTTGAAGTTCCCCTTCTATCCCTTTGCCCTTTACTTGAAACAAGTGGTCTTGTTAACCATCAACACTTGATTTCTACCTTCGCTGATTTCAACATCGCAAAGAGCTCGGGAATTACTTTCGTCATCCCTTGCATATTATAGTTCATCACGAAGTTCTACTAACTTGGTGATAGTGACTAGAGAACTTTGTCAATTACTATCTTATCTGGAAGATAAACTCCCACTTGATTCAAGCAATTGTAGTACCCTGACAATCTGAGCACATGCTCACCGGTTGAGCTATTCTCCTCCATCTTGTAGGCAAAGTACTGTCAAAGGTCTCATACCTCTCAACACGGGCATGAGTATGAAAATACTAATTTCAACTCTTGGAACATCTCATATGCTCCGTGGCGTTCAAAATGTTTTTCAAGTCCCGGTTATAAGCCGTAAAGCATGGCGCACTAAACTATCAAGTAGTCATCATACCGAGCTTATCAAACGTTCATAACGTCTGCATCTGCTCCTGCAATAGGTTCGTCACCTAGCAGTGCATCAAGGACATAATACTTCTGTGCAACAATGAGGATAACCCTCAGACCACGGACCTAGTCCGCATCATTGCTACTAACATCTTTCAACTTATATTTCTCTAGGAACATATAAAATAAACGGGGAGCTACATCGCGAGCTATTGATCTACAACATAGATATGCTAATACTACCAGGACTAAGTTCATGATAAATTAAAGTTCAATTAATCATATTACTTGAAGAACTCCCACTTAGATAGACATCCCTCTGGTCATCTAAATGATCATGTGATCCAAATCAACTAAACCATGTCCGATCATCATGTGAGATGGAGTAGTTTTCAATGGTGAACATCTTATGTTGATCATATCTACTATATGATTCACGCTCGACCTTTCGGTCTCCAGTGTTCCGAGGCCATATCTGCATATGCTAGGCTCGTCAAGTTTAACCCGAGTATTCTGCGTGTGCAAAACTGGCTTACACCCGTTGTATTTGAACGTAGAGCTTATCACACCCGATCATCACGTGGTGTCTCGGCACGACGAACTTTCGCAACGGTGCATACTCAGGGAGAACACTTATACCTTGAAATTTTGTAAGGGATCATCTTATAATGCTATCGCCGTACTAAGCAAAATAAGAAGCATAATAAGATAAACATCACATGCAATCAAAATATGTGACATGATATGGACATCATCATCGTGTGCTTTTGATATCCATCTCCAAAGCACCATCATGATCACCTTCGTCACCGGAGCGACACCGTGATCTTCATCGTAGCATCGTTGTCGTCTCGCCAACTATTGCTTCTACAACTATCGCTACCGCTTAGTGATAAAGTAAAGCAATTACATGGCTATTGCATTTCATACAATAAAGCGACAACCATATGGCTCCTGCCAGTTGCCGATAACTTTACAAAACATGATCATCTCATACAAAACCGTATAACTCATCATGTCTTGACCATATCACATCACAACATGCCCTGCAAAAACAAGTTAGACGTCCTCTACTTTGTTGTTGCAAGTTTTACGTGGCTGCTACGGGCTTAGCAAGAACCGTTCTTACCTACGCATACAAAACCACAACGATATTTTGTCAAGTATGTGCTGTTTTAACCTTCACAAGGACCGGGCGTAGCCACACTTGATTCAACTAAAGTTGGAGAAACTGACACCCGCCAGCCACCTGTGTGCGAAGCACGTCGATAGAACCAGTCTCGCGTAAGCGTACGCGTAATGTCGGTCCGGGCCGCTTCATCCAACAATACTGCCGAATCAAAGTATGACATGCTGGTAAGCAGTATGACTAGTATCGTCCACAACTCACTTGTGTTCTACTCGTGCATATCATCTACGCATAGACCTGGCTCATGATGCCACTGTTGGGGAACGTAGTATTTTAAAATTTTCCTACGATCACGCAAGATCTATCTACCAGATGCATAGCAACGAGAGGGGAGAGTGTGTCTACGTACCCTCGTAGACCGAAAGCGGAAGCGTTAGAACAACGCAGTTGATGTAGTCGTACGTCTTCACAGCCCGACCGATTAAGCACCGAAACTACGGCACCTCTGAGTTCTAGCACACGTTCAGCTCGATGACGTCCCTCGAACTCCGATCCAGCCGAGTGTCGAGGGAGAGTTCCGTCAGCACGACGGCGTGGTGAAGATCTTGATGTTCTACCGTCGCAGGGCTTCGCCTAAGCACCGCTATAATTTCATCGAGGAGAACTATGGTGGAGGGGGGCATCGCACACGGCTAAGAGATCAAGAGATCAATTGTTGTGTCTAGAGGTGCCCCCTTGCCCCCGTATATAAATGAGGGAGGGAGAGGCCGGCCCTAGAGGGGGCGCGCCAAGTGTGGGGAGTCCTACTAGGACTCCCAAGTCCTAGTAGGATTCCCCTTTCCTTTCCGGAGTAGGAGAGAAGGAAAGAGGGGGAGAGGGAGAAGGAAAAGGGGGCTGCACCCGTTGTCCAATTCGGACCAGAAGGGGGGCGCGCGCCTCCTTCCTTTTTGCCTCTCTCTTCTATTCCCGTAACTCCCCGGTACTCCGAAAATACCCGAATCACTCGGAACCTTTCCGATCTCCGAATATAGTCGTCCAATATATCGATTTTTACGTCTCAACCATTTCGAGACTCCTCGTCATGTCCCCGATCTCACCTGGGACTCCGAACTCCTTCGGTACATCAAAACTCATAAACTCATAATAAAACTGTCATCGAAACCTTAAGCGTGCGGACCCTACGGGTTCGAGAACTATGTAGACATGACCGAGACACGTCCCCGGTCAATAACCAATAGCGGAACCTGGATGCTCATATTGGCTCCCACATATTCTACGATTATCTTTATCGGTCAAACCGCATAACAACATACGTTGTTCCCTTTGTCATCGGTATGTTACTTGCCCGAGATTCGATCGTCGGTATCTCAATACCTAGTTGAATCTCGTTACCGGCAAGTCTCTTTACTCGTTCCGTAATACATCATGCCGCAACTAACTCATTAGCTGCAATGCTTGCAAGGCTTATAGTGATGTGCATTACCGAGTGGGCCCAGAGATACCTCTCCGACAATCGGAGTGACAAATCCTAATCTCGAAATACGCCAACCCAACAAGTACCTTCGGAGACACCTGTAGAGTACCTTTATAATCACCCAGTTACATTGTGACGTTTGGTAGCACACAAAGTGTTCCTCCGGTATTCGGGAGTTGCATAATCTCATAGTCATAGGAACATGTATAAGTCATGAAGAAAGCAATAGCAGTAAAACTTAAACGATCATAGTGCTAAGCTAACGGATGGGTCTTGTCCATCACATCATTCTCCTAATGATGTGATCCCGTTGATCAAATGACAACTCATGTCTATAGCTAGGAAACATAACCATATTTGATCAATGAGCTAGTCTAGTAGAGGCATACTAGGGACACTCTGTTTTGTCTATGTATTCACACATGTACTAAGTTTCCGGTTAATACAATTCTAGCATGAATAATAAACATTTATCATGATATAAGGAAATAAATAATAACTTTATTATTGCCTCTAGGGCATATTTCCTTCACGAATATAGTCGTCCAATATATAAATCTTTACGTCTTGGACATTCCGAGACTCCTCGTCATGTCCGTGATCCTATCCGGGACTCCGAACTACCTTCGGTACATCAAAACTCATAAACTCATAATATCGATCGTCATCAAACGTTAAGCGTGCGGACCCTACGGGTTCGAGAACTATGTAGACATGACCGAGACTCATCTCCGGTCAATAACCAATAGCGGAACCTGGATGCTCATATTGGCTCCTACATATTCTACGAAGATCTTTATCGGCCAAACCGCATAACAACATACATTGTTCCTTTTGTCATCGGTATGTTACTTGCCCAAGATTCGATCGTCGGTATCTCTATACCTAGTTCAATCTCGTTACCGGCAAGTCTCTTTACTCATTCCGTAATACATCATCTCGTGACTAACTCATTAGTCATTTGCTTGCAAGGCTTATTATGATGTGCATTACCGAGAGGGCCCAGAGATACCTCTCCGAGACTCGGAGTGACTGATACGTCCAAAACGTATCTATAATTTCTGCTTGATCCATGCCTCTTTTGGGTGATATTGCTATGATATTTATACACTTCCATACACTTTTGATCATATTTGGACTAACCTATTAACTTAGTGCACCCCAGTGCCAGTTTCTGTTTTCAGCTGTTTTTGTATTTCAGGTTTTCACGTTACGAGAACTGCTAGAAAAATCCCGGAAAAATTATATAAAAAATCAGCGTTCCAGAAGCTTCCCAGCTGCCAAAGGACAGCCGAAGGGGGGCCACCAGGGCTCCAGGCGCCCTGGTGGCGCGGGCCCCCCTGGCCGCGCCGGGGGGGGGGGCGCTTGGGCCCCTCGAGCCTCCGCTGATGCCCCCCTTTGGCATATATTTATATCACATCCCGAAACCCTCGAGACGGGAACCCTTTTTCGCGATCTCATCTTTGTTCCGCCGCCGCCGCCGCTTCCAAGATCGGGAGCACCAGGAGAACTCTTCCCGGCACCCTGCCGGAGGGGAGGATCACCACCGGGAGCTTCTCCACCACCATGGACGCCTCCCGGATGAGTTGTGAGTAGTCTCCCTTGGACCATGGGTCCATGACCAGTAGCTATGTGATGTTCTCCTCCCGTTCTTGTGCTTCACTAATTAGTCCTCGTGAGCTGCCCTACATGATCGAGGCACATATGTAATCCTTATGCTATTGCTATGATGAGTTT
The DNA here is from genome assembly GCA_902687465.1 of Secale cereale. Lineage (NCBI taxonomy): Eukaryota > Viridiplantae > Streptophyta > Magnoliopsida > Poales > Poaceae > Secale > Secale cereale. Next base: position 57,408,787 of record LR738714.1, on the reverse strand, counting down.
GCTGGGATCCGATGGATTGTGAGATTATGTTCAGATTGTGTTTGAGTAATATATTTGATCTACCTCTTTTATATTTATGTTCGTAAGTAATTCTTGCATGTTCCCCGTTGTTATTTATTGCTTTGGCCAAGTAGTAGGTAGTGACTCCAAGAGGGAACGTTATGCTTGATTGTGGGTTCATGCCCCTCGATGACTAGCTTGAGTGACAGAAACATGAGTCTAGGGGATGTGCTGTTGCCACAAGGGGGAAAACAACGGTGCTTGTGCCCGCGGGTGCAAGGATTGTTTACTTTACACAAAGTTCTTTTAATGCAGTTGTCTGTTGCTTTGAGTTTACACTATGGGTGGGACTCGCAACTTAATACCAGCGAGATGTTCTGGATAGATATCTCAAGGTGGATGATTAGTAGTAGATGCAGATGGATTTAGGTCTACTTGCCTTGGCGTACCGCCCATGCTTTGAACCTCTACCTTTCTTGTAACATAGTTAGCATTGGTTTGCGCACATAATTCTGTCAATTGCCCAGCTATAATTCGTTTACCTCACATAGCTGTTTTATCGTCTTTTGGGAGAGAGACATCACTAGTGAACATCATGGGACCCCGGTCCATATTACCATCATTGATCACATCCGCTATTTACTTTACGCTTTTTACTTACTATTGCAGCATTACCTATCACTATTATCACTTGCGTTTGATCCTTTGTAAACTACAAGGCCGGAGGGATTGACAACCTCTCTGTACTCGTTGGGAGCAAAGTTATTTGTATCTGTGTGCAGGTCCACGTTGATTGCTAATATATCTGGCGCCGTTAGCAGTTGACACCTTCTTGTTGAAACTGGGAGTCTCAGGGAAATCGATCCTTGGTATCTTTGCCAAGGGAAAACTTCCGCTACACTGCATCTCAAACCTTCCACTTGGGGTAACCAACGAGGGGCGAGAAGCCATCAAGCAAAGTTTTCTGGCGCCGTTGCCGGGGACTCCACTCTTCGAGATAGGGGAGTTGCACGCTATCTTTTACCTTTGCTTTTTAGTCTTGTTAGTTTACCTTTCAGTTTTCTTTATGTCTTTTCACTAGTTTTGCTTAATGGAAAACAACAAAAATATGAGAGAGCTTTATAAGCTCTACCTTGCTTTGGGACATGATGTGTTTGAAGAGAAAATTAAAAAAACTATGGAACTTTATTATTTGCATAACAATCATGATGGTGGTGATGTTATTAGTATGCTTTCTTTGAATATCAATATTGCTAATGACATGGAATGCTCTAAGCTTGGGGATGACACGTTTGATGAACATGATATTTTTAGTCTCCCAACTTTTGAGGAGAAAATTTACTTTGATGATGATATGCCTCCTAAATACGATGATTACCATGATGGTTATGATAGTCTTACTCTCACTATTCCTAATAAGAAAGATTTTGCTTATATGAAGAGTAATGACACTTTTATGCTTTTGGATCATGGAAATAATGCCTTATGTGATAGTTATATTGTTGAGTTCATCCATGATCCCACTGAAAATTATTATGAGAAGGTTACATATGCTTATAGATATTTCAATAATATCAAGTTCCCTCTCTTTATGTTGAAGGTTTTGAAGCTGCACTTGTTTTGTCTTCCTATGCTTATTGCTTTGTGCTTCAATGAATTATTGTATTGCAATTTTCCTATGCATAGGAAGCATGTTAGGCTTAAATGTGTTTGGTATTTGCTTCTTGATGCTCTCTTTTGTTCTTCAACTCTTATTCCTACGAGATCATCATTAAAGTCTTAAGCCTATCTTTATGGCTATAAAGAAAGAGCTCTAGGGAGACAACCCTTGTTATCTTTGCTTTCAGTTTGTTCTTTCAGTTTTTAGTGGTCTTGATGTTTGTTACTACAGTAGCATCATCATTGTATCTTTACTTTTCAGCTTTGTGCCAAGTGTAGCCTCTGATTGCAAGAAATTTCAAAAGTTGTGACGTGCTGTCCAGGAAACAGATTCTGTCCTTGGATAGAAAAAATCGTATAAAATCACCATATCATATTTTTGGTCTGAATTTTTTCTACAGCGTGCTCTATACAATTGTCTTTCGGGCATCTGTTCTGAGTTTTTTTATTTGAGTTGCAGAAGTGCCCCGAAAAAATCATTTACTACCTGCTGGTCTGTTTTTCACAGATTCTGTCCTGTTTTGCCTTTCCTTCATTTTGCAAACCTTTAGCTTGCTTTTTCTTTGCAAAAACCTTTTGGCAATCTTGAGAAACAGTAGACCTTCAAGAATATCCTTATTTCCAGCAAGGAACAATTATTTTATTAAGGGTACTAACCTCGCTAATCAGATTATGATGAGTTATGTATGAAGGGAGTTTTCAAGTGTGCGAGGGAAGATGATAAAAAGATTCAGGAGTGTCAAACGCTCAAGCTTGGGGATGCCCCCGTGCACCCTCAAGAAATATTCAAGGAGACTCAAGCATCTAAGCTTGGGGATGCCCCCGTGCATCCTCTTCTCCATCAACATTATCAGTTCGTCTTTCGTTCCATTATATTTTTATCACTTCATGTGTTATGTGCTATGCTTGGAGCGTCTTGCTTTTAGTTTTCATTTTTAGTTTTCTTTAGCTTTTCATAACGAGTCGGAACTCAGCTTTCTTTATGTGGGAGAGAAACACGCTCCACTTCTACCTAGAACATAACATAGAATTTTCATGTCTATCTTTGCTGTGTGTGTTCTTTGTCTTTCAATAGCTACTATCATGCTTAGCTTTTAGTTTTCATGCTTATCTTTTTAAAGAGCTTTTGTTTAGTTGGTTGCTTGAACTCTCTTTACTTATCATGATTATCTTATTAAGAGAGTTTGCTTCCGTGGCACTGGTTGATATGTCTATGATAAAGATGCTACGTGCATAATGGTGCTTAGTAGTTCATGTTTTCTTATGGTTAGTCTCAAATAGCTGGAGGGTTTCCGATGTGTTATTGGAGTACCAACATGATTTGTTTGCCTATGATGTGGTATGGTTTAGTAATATCTTCCTTCAAGAATTTATTTTGATTGACTTGGCGTATGCTCACGCATATTTAAGACTGTAAAGAAAGTATGTCAAGCCTTGATTATCTTTTATTTCTGAGTAGCGATATAACTACCATGCCTGATTCAATGTTGCTTTGTCGCTCTGCATGATTATGACCGTCATTGCTCTCTTAGTTGGTCGCTCCCAGTCTTTTGCTAACCTCCACCTGTACTAAGCGGACTGACTGCTTGTGCATCCAAATTCCTTTAAACCAGTTATGCCATATGAGTCCACCATACCTTCCTACATGGTATTTACCTGCCATTCCTAACGGAGACTTTCATGTACCATCTCGAAATTATTCAAAGAAAAAGAAAAAAATGCATTCCTAGTTTGTGCCTCTGTTTTAAGTCCATGAGGAAGTAGTAGTTAATTCATGATCTTTTTAAGTTGGACAAGCTTCACCCCGGGATTGCATGTATAATGTGCAAACCCATAACACGAGAAGGAACAGGCATTGAGTGCGCCCGGCTCAAAATTAATATAACAAACAAACCCTCCTTCACGCTTTGTTCATGAGAAATCAGAAAACTTTGGCAGTGATAAACAAAGGAGATTAAGAGGATGTGATCGTCCTCATTCGGGAGCCGTTCCTCGAAACTTGTCCCTCTCAAGAAGTAATTGAGTTATCTGCTAGCATTCGTTGACGAAACATGCATGATCTAAGAAAAAAATTTATTATTATTACCTCTGTTTTTAAAACCAAGAGCTCTGGTACATGCTTTGTCTTTGTTTCCGATTACGGGTTTTCAACCTTGCCAACAAAAGCCACGGTTCGAGAGTCTCCACCTTCTTTTAAAGCACTAACTACTGAGAGCATGATTGTCATTCTGAGTGTAATGTGCATTGTCCCAAAGTAGCATTGTCTTTTGCATGATTATGATATCGTTTATTTTGAAATCATTGTATCTAGTCATCACTTAAACCTTGGAGGTGCCCCTGCATTTATGTTTTGCTTCACTAAAGGGGGCAAGCGAGATATCACTTTATCATATTTGCACATCATGCACATTACAAATCTATTTGATGTTTCAATACCATATTATAAAACTTTCAGTTCTTTGTGATTTTCTCATGAGGCAACTTAATTACTACAGATTCATTGTCTCAGTAAGCTTTTGTCATATGACTATGAAAAATCCTTATATGGTTAATAGCATGTCACCACAGAAATTATTCTTGTTATCATTTACCTACTCGAGGACGAGTAGGAATTAAGCTTGGGGATGTTGATACGTCCAAAACGTATCTATAATTTCTGCTTGCTCCATGCCTCTTTTGGGTGATATTGCTATGATATTTATACACTTCCATACACTTTTGATCCTATTTGTACTAACCTATTAACTTAGTGCACCCCAGTGCCAGTTTCTGTTTTCTGCTGTTTTTGTATTTCAGGTTTTCACGTTACGAGAACTGCCAGAAAAATCCCGGAAAAATTATATAAAAAATCAGCGTTCCAGAAGCTTCCCAGCTGCCAAAGGACAACCGGAGGGGGGCCACCAGGGCTCCAGGCGCCCTGGTGGCGCGGGCCCCCCTGGCCGCGCCGGGGGGGCGCCTGGCCCCCCCGAGCCTCCGCTGATGCCCCCCTTTGGCATATATTTATATCGCGTCCCGAAACCCTCGAGACGGGAACCCTTTTTCGCGATCTCATCTTTGTTCTTCCGCCGCCGCCGCTTCCAAGATCGGGAGCACCAGGAGAACTCTTCCCGGCACCCTGCCGGAGGGGAGGATCACCACCGAGAGCTTCTCCACCACCATGGACGCCTCCCGGATGAGTTGTGAGTAGTCTCCCTTGGACCATGGGTCCATGACCAGTAGCTATGTGATGTTCTCCTCCCGTTCTTGTGCTTCACTAATTAGTCCTCGTGAGCTGCCCTACATGATCGAGGCACTTATGTAATCCTTATGTTGTTGCTATGATGAGTTTGCTGGGATCCGATGGATTGTGAGATTATGTTCAGATTGTGTTTGAGTAATATATTTGATCTACCTCTTTTATATTTATGTTCGTAAGTAATTCTTGCATGTTCCCTGTTGTTATTTATTGCTTTGGCCAAGTAGTAGGTAGTGACTCCAAGAGGAAACGTTATGCTTGATTGCGGGTTCATGCCCCTCGATGACTAGCTTGAGTGACAGAAACATGAGTCTAGGGGATGTGTTGCTGCCATAAGGGGGAAAACAACGGTGCTTGTGCCCGCGGGTGCAAGGATTGTTTACTTTACGCAAAGTTCTTTTAATGCAGTTGTCTGTTGCTTTGAGTTTACACTATGGGTGGGACTCGCAACTTAATACCAACGAGATGTTCTGGATAGATATCTCAAGGTGGATGATTAGTAGTAGATGCAGATGGATTTCGGTCTACTTACCTTGGCGTACCGCCCATGCTTTGAACCTCTACCTTTCTTGTAACATAGTTAGCATTGGTTTGCGCACATAATTCTGTCAATTGCCCAGCTGTAATTCGTTTACCTCACATAGCTGTTTTATCGTCTTTTGGGAGAGAGACATCACTAGTGAACATCATGGGACCCCGGTCCATATTACCATCATTGATCACATCCGCTATTTACTTTACGCTTTTTACTTACTATTGCAGCATTACCTATCACTATTATCACTTGCGTTTGATCCTTTGTAAACTACAATGCCGGAGGGATTGACAACCTCTCTGTACTCGTTGGGAGCAAAGTTATTTGTATCTGTGTGCAGGTCCACGTTGATTGCTAATATATCTGGCGCCGTTAGCAGTTGACACCTTCTTGTTGAAACTGGGAGTCTCAGGGAAATCGATCCTTGGTATCTTTGCCAAGGGAAAACTTCCGCTACACTGCATCTCAAACCTTCCACTTGGGGTAACCAACGAGGGGCGAGAAGCCATCAGTGACAAATCCTAGTCTTGATCTATGCCAACACCACGAATACTTTCGGAGACACCTGTAGAGCATCTTTATGATCACCCAGTTACGTTGTGACGTTTGATAGCACACAAGGTGTTCCTACGGTATTCGGGAGTTGCATAGTCTCATAGTCATAGGAACATGTATAAGTCATGAAGAAAGCAATAGCAGTAAAACTAAACGATCATAGTGCTAAGCTAACGTATGGGTCTAGTCCATCACATCATTCTCCTAATGATGTGATCCCGTTGATCAAATGACAACTCATGTCTATGGCTAGGAAACATAGCCATCTTTGATCAATGAGCCAGTCTAGTAGAGGCATACTAGGGACATACTATTTTGTCTATGTATTCACACATGTACTAAGTTTCCGGTTAATACAATTCTAGAATGAATAAAAGACATTTATCATGATATAAGGAAATACAAATAACATCTTTATTATTGCCTCTAGGGCATATTTCCTTCAGTCTCCCACTTGAACTAGAGTCAATAATCTAGATTACAAAGTAATGATCCTCACACCCATGGAGTCCTGGTGCTGATCATGTTTTGCCCGCGGAAGAGGCTTAGTCAACGGGTCTGCAACATTTAGATCCGTATGTATCTTGCAAATCTCTATGTCTCCCTCCTTGACTAGATCACGGATGGGATTGATGCGTCTTTTGATGTGCTTTGTTCTCTTGTGAAACCTGGATTCCTTCGCCAAGGCTATTGCTCTAGTGTTGTCACAAAATATTTTCATTGGACCCGATGCACTAGGTATTACACCTAGATCGGATATGAACTCCTTCATCCAGACTCCTTCATTTGCTGCTTCCGAAGCAGCTATGTATTCCGCTTCACACGTAGATCCCGCCACGACGCTCTGCTTGGAACTGCACCAACTGACAGCTCCACCGTTCAATAAAAATACATATCCGGTTTGTGACTTAGAGTCATCCGGATCAGTGTCAAAGCTAGAATCGACGTAAACGTTTACGACGAGCTCTTTGTTACCTCCATACACGAGAAACATATCCTTTGTCCTTTTCAGGTATTTCAGGATGTTCTTGACCACTGTCCAGTGATACACTCCTGGATTACTTTGGTACCTCCCTACTAGACTTATAGCAAGGCACACATCAGGTCTGGTACACATCATAGCATACATGATAGATCCTATGGCTGAGGCACATGGAATGACTTTCATTTTCTCTCTATCTTCTGCAGTGGTCGGGCATTGAGTCTTACTCAACTTCATACCTTAAAACACAGGCAAGAACCCTTTCTTCGACTGATCCATTTTGAACTTCTTCAAAACTTTATCAAGGTATGTGCTTTGTGAAAGTCCAATTAAGCGTCTTGATCTATCTCTATAGATCTTGATGCCTAATATATAAGCAGCTTCACCGAGGTCTTTCATTGAAAAACTTTTATTCAAGTATCCTTTTATGCTATCCAGAAATTCTATATTATTTCCAATCAACAATATGTCATCCACATATAATATCAGAAATGCTATAGAGCTCCCACTCACTTTCTTGTAAATACAGGCTTCTCCAAAAGTCTGTATAAAACCATATGCTTTGATCACCTCATCAAAGCGTATATTCCAACTCCGAGATGCTTGCACCAGTCCATAGATGGATCGCTGGAGCTTGCATACTTGGTTAGCACCTTTTGGATCGACAAAACCTTCTGGTTGCATCATATACAACTCTTCTTTGAGATATCCATTCAGGAATGCAGTTTTGACATCCATTTGCCATATTTCATAATCATAAAATGCGGCAATTTCTAACATGATTCAGACAGACTTAAGCATCGCTACAGGTGAGAAAGTCTCATCGTAGTCAATTCCTTGAACTTGTCGAAACCCTTTCGCAACAAGTCAATCTTTGTAAACAGTAACATTACCGTCTGCGTCGGTCTTTCTCTTGAAGATCCATTTATTTTCGATGGCTTGCCGATCATCGGGCAAGTCAACCAAAGTCCACACTTTGTTCTCATACATGGATCCCATCTCAGATTTCATGGCCTCAAGCCATTTTGCGGAATCTGGGCTCATCATCGCTTCCTCATAGTTCGTAGGTTCATCATGGTCTAGTAACATGACTTCCAGAACTGGGTTGCCGTACCACTCTGGTGCGGAACGTACTCTGGTTGATCTATGACGTTCAGCAAAAACTTGATCTGAAGTTTCATGATCATCATCATTAGCTTCCTCACTAATTGGTGTAGGAATCACTGGAACAATTTTCTGTGATGTACTACTTTCCAATTCAGGAGAAGGTACAATTACCTCATCAAGTTCTACTGTCCTCCCACTCACTTCTTTCGAGAGAAACTCCTTCTCTAGAAAGGATCCATTCTTAGTAACGAATGGCTTGCCTTTGGATCTGTGATAGAAGGTGTACCCAACAGTCTCTTTTGGGTATCCTATGAAGACACATTTCTTCGACTTGGGTTCGAGCTTATCAGGTTGACGCTTTTTCACATAAGCATCGCAGCCCCAAACTTTAAGAAACGACAACTTTGGTTTCTTGCCAAACCATAGTTCATAAGGTGTCGTCTCAACGGATTTAGATGGTGCCCTATTTAACGTGAATGCAGCTGTCTCTAAAGCATAACCCCAAAACGATAGTGGTAAATCGGTAAGAGACATCATAGATCGCACCATATCCAATAAAGTACGGTTACGACATTCGGACACACCATTGCGCTGTGGTGTTCCGGGTGGCGTGAGTTGTGAAACTATTCCACATTGTTTCAAATGAAGACCAAACTCGTAACTCAAATATTCACCTCCACGATCAGATCGCAGAAACTTTATTTTCTTGTTACGATGATTCTCTACTTCACTCTGAAATTCTTTAAACTTTTCAAATGTTTCAGACTTGTGTTTCATAAGTAGATATACCCATATCTGCTCAAATCATCAGTGAAGGTTAGAAAATAACGATACCCGCCGCAAGCTTCAACACTCATTGGTCCGCATACATCAGTATGTATGATTTCCAACAAATCTGTTGCTCGCTCCATAGTTCCGGAGAACGGAGTTTTAGTCATCTTGCCCATGAGGCATGGTTCGCAAGCACCAAGTGATTCATAATCAAGTGATTAAAAAGTCCATCACTATGGAGTTTCTTCATGCGCTTTACACCAATATGACCTAAACGACAGTGCCACAAATAAGTTGCACTATCATTATTAACCTTGCATCTTTTGGCTTCAGTATTATGAATATGTGTATCACTACAATCGAGATCCAATAAGAATAGACCACTCTTCAAGGGTGCATGACCATAAAAGATATTATTCATAAAAATAGAACAACCATTATTCTCTGATTTAAATGAATAACCGTCTCGCAACAAACAAGATCCAGATATAATGTTCATGCTCAACACTGGCACCAAATAACAATTATTTAGGTCTAAAACTAATCCTGAAGGTAGATGCAGAGGTAGCGTGCCGACGGCGATCACATCGACTTTGGAACCATTTCCCACGCGCATCGTCACCTCGTCCTTAGCCAATCTTCGTTTAATCCATAGTCCCTGTTTCGAGTTACAAATATTAGCAACCGAACGGTATCAAATAGCCAGGTACTACTACGAGCATTAGTAAGGTACACATCAATAACATGTATATCACATATACCTTTGTTCACCTTGCCATCCTTCTTATCCGCCAAATACTTGGGGCAGTTCCGCTTCCAGTGTGCAGTCCCTTTGCACTAGAAGCACTCAGTTTCAGGCTTGGCTCCAGACTTGGGTTTCTTCGCGGGAGTAGCAACTGTCTTGCTATTCTTCTTGAAGTTCCCCTTCTTTCCCTTGCCCTTTTTCTTGAAACTAGTGGTCTTGTTAACCATCAACACTTGATGCTCCTTTTTGATTTCTACCTCCGCAGCCTTGAGCATAGCGAAGAGCTCGGGAATTGTTTTCTGCATCCCTTGCATATTATAGTTCATCACGAAGCCTTTATAGCTTGGTGGCAGTGATTGAAGAACTCTATCAATAAAACTATCCTCGTCAACTTTGCAACCAAGTTGAGTCATATGATTGTAGTACCCAGACATTCTGGGCAAGTGTTCACTGATAGGACTATTCTCCTCCATCTTGCAGCTGTAGAACTTATTGGAAATCTCATATTTCTCAATTCGGGCATTTGCTTGAAATATTAACTTCAACTCCTGGAACATCTCATATGGTCCATGATGTTCAAAACGTCGTTGAAGTCCCGGTTCTAAGCCGTAAAGCATGGCACACTGAACTATCGTGTAGTCATCAGACCGCATCTACCAGACGTTCAAAGCGTCTACATTGGCGGGAGGGGGCTTGTCACCTAGCGGTGCTTCAAGGACATAATTCTTCTGTGCAGCAATGAGGATAATCCTCAAGTTACGGACCCAGTCCGTGTAATTGCTACCATCATCTTTCAACTTAGCTTTCTCTAGGAATGCATTAAAATTCAAAGGAACGGTAGCACGGGCCATTGATCTACAACAACATAGATATGCAAAAACTATCAGGACTAAGTTCATGATAAATTAAAGTTCAATTAATCATATTACTTAAAGAACTCCCACTTAGATAGACATCCCTCCGGTCATCTAAATGATCACGTGATCCAAATCAACTAAACCATGTCCGATCATCACGTGAGTTGGAGTAGTTTCAATGGTGAACATCTTATGTTGATCATATCTACTATATGATTCACACTCGACCTTTTGGTCTCCAGTGTTCCGAGGCCATATCTGCATATGCTAGGCTCGTTAAGTTTAACCCGAGTATTCTGCGTGTGCAAAACTGGCTTACACCCGTTGTATTTGAACGTAGAGCTTATCACACCCGATCATCACGTGGTGTCTCGGCACGACGAACTTTCGCAACGGTGCATACTCAGGGAGAACACTTATACCTTGAAATTTAGTAAGGGATCATCTTATAATGCTACCGTCGTTCTAAGCAAAATAAGAAGCATAGTAAGATAAACATCACATGCAATCAAAATATGTGACATGATATGGCCATCATCATCTTGTGCTTTTGATCTCCATCTCCAAAGCACCGTCATGATCACCTTCGTCACCGGCGCGACACCTTGATCTCCATCGTAGCATCGTTGTCGTCTCGCCAACTATTGCTTCTACGACTATCGCTACCGCATAGTGATAAAGTAAAGCAATTACATGGCGATTGCATTTCATACAATAAAGCGACAACCATATGGCTCCTGCCAGTCGCCGATAACTTTATAAAACATGATCATCTCATACAAAACCATATAACTCATCATGTCTTGACCATATCTCGTCACAACATACCCTTCAAAAACAAGTTAGACGTCCTCTACTTTGTTGTTGCAAGTTTTACGTGGCTGCTACGGGCTTAGCAAGAACCGTTCTTACCTACGCATAAAAAACCACAACGATATTTTGTCAAGTATGTGCTGTTTTAACCTTCACAAGGACCGGGCGTAGCCACACTTGATTCAGCTAAAGTGAGAGAGACAGACACCCGCCAGTCACCTTTAAGCAATGAGTGCTCATAACGGTGAAACCAGTCTCGCGTAAGCGTACGCGTAATGTCGGCCCGGGCCGCTTCATCTCACAATACCGCCGAAGCAAAGTATGACATGCTGGTAAGCGGTATGACTAGTATCGCCCACAACTCATTGTGTTCTACTCGTGCATATCATCTACGCATAGACCTGGCTCATGATGCCACTGTTGGGTAACATAGTATTTTAAAATTTTCCTACGATCACGCAAGATCTATCTACCAGATGCATAGCAACGAAAGGGGAGAGTGTGTCTACGTACCCTCGTAGACCGGGAGCGGAAGCGTCAAGTGACGCGGTTGATGTAGTCGAACTTCTTCGCGGTCCAACCGATCAAGCACCGAACGTACGGCACCTCCGCGTTCAGCACACGTTCAGCTTGATGACGTCCCACGAGCTCTTGATACAGTTGAGCTTCACGGAGAGTTTCGTCAGCACGACGGCGTGGTGACGAATATGATAAAGTTACCGGCGCAGGGCTTCGCCTAAGCAATGCGACAGTATGACCGAGGTGTGTTTCTGTGGAGGGGGGCACCGCACACGGCTAAAACAATTCAACTTGTGTGTCTTTGGGTGCCCCCTGCCCCCGTATATAAAGGAGCAAGGGGGGAGGCCGACCGGCCCCTTGTGGCGCGCCTAGGAGGAGCAATCCTACTAGGAATAGGATTGCAATCCTATTCCTAGTAGGAACTACCAAAAGGGAGAAGGGGGAAAGGAAGGAGAGGGAGAAGGAGAAGGAAAGGGGCGCCAACCCCCCTCCTTCCTTGTCCAATTCGGACCAAGGGGTGGGGGGCGCGCGGCCCAGCCCTGGCCCTTCTTCCCTCTTTCTCCTACCGCCCATTAAGACCCATAGCTTCCCCAGGGGGTTCCGGTAACCCCCCCGGTACTTTGGTAAATTCCGAAACTTTACGGAACACTTTCGGTGTCCGAATATAGTCGTCCAATATATCAATCTTTACGTCTTGGACATTCCGAGACTCCTCGTCATGTCCGTGATCTCATCCGGGACTCCGAACTACCTTCGGTACATCAAAACTCATAAACTCATAATACCGATCGTCATCAAACGTTAAGCGTGCGGACCCTACGGGTTCGAGAACTATGTAGACATGACCGAGACTCATCTCCAGTCAATAACCAATAGCAGAACCTGGATGCTCATATTGGCTCCTACATATTCTACGAAGATCTTTATCGGTCAAACCGCATAACAACATACATTGTTTCTTTTGTCATCGGTATGTTACTTGCCCGAGATTCGATCGTCGGTATCTCTATACCTAGTTCAATCTCGTTACCGGCAAGTCTATTTACTCGTTCCGTAATACATCATCCCGTGACTAACTCATTAGTCATTTGCTTGCAAGGCTTATTATGATGTGCATTACCGAGAGGGCCCAGAGATACCTCTCCGACACTCGGAGTGACAAATCCTAGTCTTGATCTATGCCAACAAAACCAATACTTTCGGAGACACCTGTAGAGCATCTTTACGATCACCCAGTTACGTTGTGACGTTTGATAGCACACAAGGTGTTCCTACGGTATTCGGGAGTTGCATAGTCTCATAGTCATAGGAACATGTATAAGTCATGAAGAAAGCAATAGCAGTAAAACTAAACGATCATAGTGCTAAGATAACGGATGGGTCTAGTCCATCACATCATTCTCCTAATGATGTGATCCCGTTGATCAAATGACAACTCATGTCTATGGCTTGGAAACATAGCCATCTTTGATCAATGAGCGAGTCTAGTAGAGGCATACTAGGGACATACTATTTTGTCTATGTATTCACACATGTAGTAAGTTTCCGGTTAATACAATTCTAGCATGAATAAAAGACATTTATCATGATATAAGGAAATACAAATAACATCTTTATTATTGCCTCTAGGGCATATTTCCTTCAACATCGCCGGCATACAGCTTGGTTGTACACATTGCAGTCGCCGCCTTGCCACTAAACTCGGCACCGCCGTCCGTCGCCCTTCTCGACGCTCCACTCGGCATCGCCGTCCGTCGCCGATCTCGCCGCTCCACTCGGCAATGCTACCCATCATGGCTATCGACGCACAGGTCAGGTGCCCCACGTCAGTGTCGGCGCCTGATATCTACTACGCAACCTTCTTCTTGTAGACGTTGTTGGGCCTCCAAGTGCAGAGGTTTGTAGGAGAGTAGCAAATTTCCCTCAAGTGGATGACCTAAGGTTTATCAATCCGTGGGAGGCGTAGGATGAAGATGGTCTCTCTCAAACAACCCTGCAACCAAATAACAAAGAGTCTCTTGTGTCCCCAACACACCCAATACAATGGTAAATTGTATAGGTGCACTAGTTCGGCGAAGAGATGGTGATCAAGTGCAATATGGATGGTAGATATAGGTTTTTGTAATCTGAAAATATAAAAACAGCAAGGTAACTAATGATAAAAGTGAGCATAAACGGTATGGCAATGCGTTGAAACAAGGCCTAGGGTTCATACTTTCACTAGTGCAAGTTCTCTCAACAGTAATAACTTAATTGGATCATATTACTAGCCCTCAACATGCAACAAAGAGTCACTCCAAAGTCACTTAATAGCGGAGAACAAACGAAGAGATTATTGTAGGGTACAAAACCACCTGAAAGTTATTCTTTCTGATCGATCTATTCAAGAGTCCGTAGTAAAATAACACGAAGCTATTCTTTCCGTTCGATCTATCATAAAGTTCGTACTAGAATAACACCTTAAGACACAAATCAACCAAAACCCTAATGTCACCTAGATACTCCATTGTCACCTCAAGTATCCGTGGGCATGATTATACGATATGCATCACACAATCTCAGATTCATCTATTCAACCAACACAAAGAACTTCAAAGAGTGCCCCAAAGTTTCTACCGAAGGGTCAAGACGAAAATGTGTGCCAACCCCTATGCATAAGTTCACAAGATCACTGAACCCGCAAGTTGATCACCAAAACGTACATCAAGTAGATCACGTGATATCCCATTGTCACCACAGATAAGCACATGCAAGACATACATCAAGTGTTCTCAAATCCTTAAAGACTCAATCCTATAAGATAACTTCGAAGGGAAAACTCAATCCATTACAAGAAAGTAGAGGGGGAGAAACATCATAAGATCCAACTATAATAGCAAAGCTCGCGATACATCAAGATCGTGCCATCTCAAGAACAAGAGAGAGAGAGAGAGAGAGAGAGAGAGAGAGAGAGAGAGAGAGAGAGAGAGAGAGAGAGAGAGAGTGAGAGAGAGAGAGATCAAACACATAGCTACTGGTGCATACCCTCAGACCCGAGGGTGAACTACTCCCCCCTCATCATGGAGAGCGTCGGGATGATGAAGATGGCCACCGGAGAGGGATTCTCCCCCTCCGGTAGGGTGCCAAAACGAGTCTAGATTGGTTTTCAGTGGCAACAGAGGCTTTCGGTGGCGGAACTCCCGATCTAGGTTATTTTCCGGAGGTTTCTGTATTTATAGGATTTTTTGGCGTAGGGCACAAGTCAGGGGGGTATCCGGGCTGCCCACGAGATAGGGGGGCGCGCCCAGGGGGGTGGGCGCGCCCCCACCCTCGTGGGCAGCCTGAGACTCTTCTGGCCCAACTCTTTTACTCCGGGGGCTTCTTTTGGTCCATAAAAAATCATCAAAAATTGGCACGCCAATTGGAGTCCGTTTGATATTCCTTTTCTGTAAAACTCAAAAACAAGGAAAAAAAATAGAATCTGGCACTGGGCTCTAGGTTAATAGGTTAGTCTTAAAAATCATATAAAATAGCATATAAATGCATATAAAACATCCTAGAAGGATAATATAATAGCATGGAACAATCAACGTTGGAGATGTATCAAGCATCCCCAAGCTTAATTCCTGCTCGTCCTCGAGTAGGTAAATGATAAAACAGAATTTTTGATGTGGAATGCTACCTAACACAATTCTCAATGTAATTTTGTTTATTGTGGCATGAATGTTCAGATCCGAAAGATTCGAGACAAAAGTTTATATTAACATAAGAATAATAATACTTCAAGTATACTAACAAAGCAATCATGTCTTCTCAATGTAACATGGCCAAAGAGAGTTATCCCTACAAAATCATATAGTCTGGCTATGCTCCCTCTTCATCACACAAAATATTTAAATCATGCACAACCCCGGTTTCAGCCAAGCAATTGTTTCACACTTTAATTTTTTCAAACCTTTCAACTTTCACGCAATACATGAGCGTGAGCCATGGATATAGCACTATGTGGAATAGAGTGGTGGTTGTGGAGAAGACAAAATAGGAAGATAGTCTCACATCAACTAAGTGTATCAATGGGCTATGGAGATGACCATCAATAGATATCAGTGTGAGTGAGTAGGGATTGCCATGCAACGGAGCTATAAGTGTATGAAAGCTCAACAAAAGAAAATAAGTGGGTGTACCGGGGTGTGCAATGAATCAAGAGTGACATGTATGAATGAATTGTGAATGGTGGCCTTGCCACAAATACAATGTCCACTACATGATCATGCATGGCAATATGACAATATGGAGCTTGTCATATGGACGTAACGGTGGAAAGTTGCATGGAAATATATCTCGGAATGGCTATGGAAATGCCATGATAGGTAGGTATGGTGACTGTTTTAAGGAAGATATATGGTGGGTGTATGGTACCGGCGAAAGTTTCGCGGCACAAGAGAGGCTAGCAATGGTAGAAGGGTGAGAGTGCGTATAACCCATGGACTCAACATTAGTCATAAAGAACTCATATACTAATTGCAAATATCTACGAGTTATCAAAACAAAGTATTCAACGCATGCTCCTAGGGGAAGGGTTGGTAGGAGTTAACCATCACGCGATCCCGACCTCCACACAAAGGATGACAATCAATAAATACCTCATGCTCTAACTTCGTCACATAGCGGTTCACCATACGTGCATGCTACGGGAATCACAAACTTTAACACAAGTATTTCTTGAATTCATAATTACCCCACTAGCATAACTCTAATATCACCATCCTCATATCTCAAAACAATCATCAAGTATCAAACTTCTCATATTATTCAATGCACTTGTATGAAAGTTTTTACTATACCCAACTTGGATGCCTATCATATTAGGACTAGTTGCATAACCAAAGCCAATTACCATGTTGTTCTAAAAGACTCTAAAAATAATATAAGTGAAGCATGAGAGTTCATCTATTTCTTCAAAATAAAACCACCGCCGTGCTCTAAAAGATATAAGTGAAGCACTAGAGCAAAAGACAAACTACTCCGAAAGATATAAGTGAAGATCAATGAGTAGTTGAATAATTATGTAACTATGTGAAGACTCTCTAACATTCAAGAATTTAAGATCTTTGGATATTATTCAAACAACAAGCAAAGCAAAATAAAATAAATTGACGCTCCAAGCAAAACACATATCATGTGGTGAATAAAAATATAGCATCGAGTAAAGTTACCGATGAACGAAGACGAAAGAGGGGATGCCTTCCCGGGGCATCCCCAAGCTTAGGATTTTGGTTGTCCTTGAATTTTACCTTGCGGGGGCCTTGGGCATCCTCAATCTTAGGCTCTTGCCACTCCTTATTCCATAGTCCATCGAATCTTTACCCAAAACTTGAAAACTTCACAACACAAAACTCAACAGAAAACTTGTAAGCTCCGTTAGTATAAGAAAATAAAACCACCACTTAGGTACTGTTGTGAACTCATTCTAAATTCATAATGGTGTAATATCTACTGTATTCCAACTTCTCTATGGTTCACACCCTCCGATACTACTCATAGATTCATCAAAATAAGCAAACAACACACGGAAAACAAAATCTGTCAAAAACAGAACAGTCTGTAGCAATCTGTAACTTTCGAATACTTCTGTAACTCTAAAAATTCTGAAATAAATTGGTGGACGTGAGGAATTTCTCTATTAATCACCTGCAAAAAGAATCAACTAAAAAGCACTCTACAGTAAAAAATGGTTGCCAATCTCGTGAGTGCTAAAGTTTCTGTTTTTTACAGCATGATCGCATAAACTTCACACAAGTCTTATCAAAGGTTCTACTTGGCACAAACACTAATTAAAACACAAAACCACATCTAAACATAAGCTAGATGCAATATTTATTCTTAAATAGGAGCAAAAGAAAATAAAATAAAATTGAGTTGCCACCCAATAAGCGCTACCGTTTAACGCCCCTAGCTAGGCACAATGATTTCAATGATGCTCGCATAAAAGATAAGAATTGAAACATAAAGGGGGCATCATGAAGAATATGACCAGCACATTTAAGTCTAACCCACTTCCCATGCATAGGGATTTTTTGAGCAAACAACTCATGGGAGCAATAATCAACTAGCATAGGAAAGCAAAACAAGCATAGCTTCAAAACTTTAAGCACATAGAGAGGAAACTTGATATTATTGCAATTCCTACAAGCATATGATCCTCTCTCATAATAATTTTCAGTAGCATCATGAATGAATCCAACCATATAACCGGCACATAAAGCATTCTTTTCATGATCTACTTGCATAGTAATTTTACTACTCTCCACATAAGCAAAATTCTTCCCATTCATAGTAGTGGGAGCAAACTCAACAAAATAACTATCATGTGAAGCATAATCCAATTGAAAATTAAAATCATGATGACAAGTTTCATGTGTTGGGGATCGTTGCAGAAAATCAAAAAATTTCCTACGCATCACCAAGATCTATCTATGGAGATTACTAGCAACGAGAGGGGAGTGCATCTTCATACCTTTGAAGATCGCGATGCGGAAGCGTTGCAAGTACGTAGTTGGTGGAGTCATACACGAAGCGATTCAGATCGTAGTTGAATCTGATCTAAGCGCCGAACAACGGCGCCTCCGTGTTCAACACACGTGCAGCCCGGTGACGTCTCCCGCGCCTTGATCCAGTAAGGGGAGAGGGAGAGTTTGGGGAAGACTCCATCCAGCAGCAGCACGACGGCGTGGTGGTGGTGGAAGAGGGTGGCACTCCAGCAGGGCTTCACCAAGCACTGCAAGAGACGAGGAGGGAGAGGGGTAGGGCTGCGCCGAGAGAGGAGACATGTGGATCTGGCAGCCCCGAAACCCCCACTATATATAGGGGGAAGGGAGGGGCTGCACCCCCATCTAGGGTTTCCCCCCTAGGGGTGGCGGCAGCCCCAGATCCCATCCGGGGGGCGACCAGGAGGGGGAGAGAGGGGGGCGCCCCTAGGTGGGCCTTAAGGCCCATCTGGACCTAGGGTTTGCCCCCTCTCCTCTCTCTTGCGCCCTGGGCCTTGGTGGGGGGCGCACCAGCCCACCTAGGGGCTGGTCCCTTCCCACACTTGGCCGACGCAAGCCTCTGGGGCCGGTGGCTCCTCCCGGTGGACCCCCGGAACCCTTCCGGTGGTCCCGTTAACGCCCAGAACACTTCCGGTGACCAAAACGAGACTTCCCATATATAAATCTTTACCTCCGGACCATTCCGGAACTCTTCGTGACGTCCGGTATCTCATCCGGGACTCCGAACAACATTCGGTAACCACATAATACATTCCCTATAACCCTAGCGTCATCGAACCGTAGGTGTGTAGACCCTATGGGTTCGGGAACCATGCAGTCATGACCGAGACATATCTCCGGCCAATAACCAACAACGGGATCTGGATACCCATGTTGGCTCCCACATGTTCCATGATGATCTCATCAGATGAACCATGATGTCAAGGATTCAATCAATCCCGTATACGATTCCCTTTGTCTAGCGGTATAGTACTTCCCCGAGATTCGATCGTTGGTATACCGATACCTTGGTCAATCTCGTTATGGCAAGTCTCTTTATTCGTTCCGTAACACATCATCCCATGACTAACCCCTTAGTCACATTGAGCTCATTACGATGATGTATTACCGAGTGGGCCTAGAGATACCTCTTCGTCATACGGAGTGACAAATCCCAGTCTCGGTTTGTGCCAACCCAACAGATGCTTTCGGAGATACCCGTAGTGTACCTTTATAGCCACCCAGTTATGTTGTGACGTTTGGCACACCCAAAGTATTTCTACGATATCCAGGAGTTGCACAACCTCATGGTCTAAGGAACAGATACTTGACATAGGAAAAGCTTTAGCATACGAACTACACGATCTTGTGCTAGGCTTAGAATTGGGTCTTGTCCATCACATCATTCTCCTAATGATGTGATCCCATTTTCAATGACATCCAATGTCCATGGTCAGGAAACAGTAACCATCTATTGATCAACGAGCTAGTCAACTAGAGGCTTACTAGGGACACATTGTGGTCTATGTATTCACACATGCATAACTGTTTCCGGATAATACAATTAAAGCATGAACAATAGACAATTATGATGAATAAGGAAATATAATAATAACCATTTTATTATTGCCTCTAGGGCATATTTCCAAGAGTCTCCCACTTGCACTAGAGTCAATAATCTAGTTACATTGTGATGAATCGAACACCCATAGAGTTTTGGTGTTGATCATGTTTTGCTCGTGGAAGAGGTTTAGTCAACGGATCCACGACATTCACATCCGTATGCACTTTACAAATATCTATGTCTCCATCTTGAATATAATTTCGGATGGAGTTAAAACGACACTTGATGTGCTTGGTCTTCTTGTGAAACCTGGGCTCCTTGGCAATGGCAATAGCTCCAGTGTTGTCACCGAAGAGAGTCATCGGGCCCGACGCGCTTGGAATAACTCCTAGGTCGGTGATGAACTCCTTCATCCAGACTCCTTCCTGCGCTGCTTCGGAAGCAGCTATGCACTCCGCTTCACATGTAGATGCCGCCACGACGCTTTGCTTGAAACTGCACCAGCTGACTGGCCCACCATTCAAAATATACACGTATCCGATTTGTGACTTGCAGTCATCCAGATATGTGTCAAAGCTAGCATCGACGTAACCCTTTACGACGAGCTCTACGTCACCTCCATAAAAGAGAAACATATTGATACGTCTCCAACGTATCTATAATTTTTGATTGTTCCATGCTATTATTTATGAAGTCTTGGATGTTTAATGGGCTTTATCTTACACTTCTATATCATTTTTGGGACTAACCTACTAACCCAAAGGCCCAGTCCAGATTGTTGTTTTTTGCCTGATTCAGGGTTTTGCGGAAAAAGAATATCAAACGGAGTCCAAACGGAATGAAACCTTCCCAAGAGATATTTTTGGAGAAAATCACGCACGGAGAACTTGAGAACCACGTCAGAAGAGCCATGAGGGGCCCACGAGGGTGGGGGCGCGCCCCCTGCCTTATGGGGCCCCCGTGACTCCCCCGGTGTCCTCCTTTCCTCCTATATAAGTCTACGTACCCCTAAACCATCAGTAACAGAGAGAAAACCCTAATTCCACCGCTGTAACCTTCTGTTCCCGTGAGATCCCATCTTGGAGCCTGTTTCAGAGCTCCACCGGAGGGGGATCCATCACGGAGTTCCTCATCATCATCATCATCTCCCTCACCATGAGTTGTGAGTAGTTTACCACAGACCTTCGGGTCCATAGCTAGTATCTAGTTGGCTTCTTCTCTCTCTCTGGATCTCAATACAAAGTTCTCCTCGGTCTTCGAGGAGATCTATTCGATGTAATCTCTTTTTGCGGTGTGTTTGTCGAGATCCGATGAATTGTGAGTTTATGATCAAGATTATCTATGAGAAATATTTGGTTTTTCTCTGAACTTTTTATGTGTTGATGGCTTCTCGCCCCTCGTTGGTTACCCCAAGTGGAAGGTTGAGATGTAGCGTAGCGGAAAATTTCCCTTGGCAAAGATACCAAGGATCGAATCCTGTGAGACTCCGAGGGTCGACAAGTAGGTGTCAACGGCGCCAGAAACTTAGCGGTTGACGGGACCTGCACACAGATACAGATAACTTTGCTCCCAACGAGTACAGAGAGGTTGTCAATCCCTCCGGCCTTGTTGTTTACAAAGGATCAAACACAAGAGATAATAATGATAGCTATGACTGCAATTAGGAAATAAAAACAGGAAGTAAATAGAAGGTGTGATCAGTGGTGGTAATATGGACCGGGGTCCCATGATGTTCACTAGTGATGTCTCTCTCCCAAAAGACGATAAAACAGCAAAGCGAGGTAAACAAGTTACAGCTGGGAAATTGACAGGATTATGTCCGCAAACCAATGCTAACTATGCTGCAAAGAAAGGTAGAGGCTCAAAAGCATGGGCGGTACGCCAAGGCAAGTAGATCGAAATCCATCTGCATCTACTACTAATCATCCACCTTGAGATATCTATCCAGAACATCTCGCTGGTATTAAGTTGCGAATCCCACCCAAAGTGTAAACTCAAAGCAACAGACAACTGCATTAAAAGAACTTTGCGTAAAGTAAACAATCCTTGCACCCGCAAGTACAAGCACCGTTATTTTCTCCCTTGTGGCAACAACACATCCCCTAGACTCATGTTTCTGTCACTCAAGCTAGTCATCAGGGGGCATGAACCCACAATCAAGCATAACGCTCCCTCTTGGAGTTACTACCTACTACTTGGCCAAAGCAATAAACAACAACGGAGAACATGCAAGAATTACTCAAGAACAAAGATATAAAAGAGGTGAATCAAATATATTACTCAAACACAATCTGAACATAGTCTCATAATCCATTAGATCCCAGCAAACTCAGCAAAGCAACAACAGAAAGATTACATATGTGCCTCGATCATGTAGGGCAGCTCATGAGGTCTAAATCATGAAGAGCAAAGAGGGCAGGAGAACATCACATAGCTACTGATCATGGACCCATGGTCCAAGGTGGACTACTCACGACTCATCCGGGAAGCGTCCATGGTGGTGGAGAAGCTCCCGATGGTGGTTCTCCCCTCCGGCAGGGTGCCGTGAAGAGTTCTCCTGATGCTCCCGATCTTGGAAGCGCTGCGACGGCAGAACAGAGGCGAGATCGCGAAAAAGGGTTCTGTCCTCGAGGGTTTCGGGACGAGAGGGATATATAGGCGAAGGGGGGCAGCCAGAGGCGGAGCAGGGGCCCCAGGCGCCCCCCTGGCGCGGCCAGGGGTGGGGCCGCGCCAGGTGGCCGCCTGGGCCTCCCCTGACTCCCCTCTGGCCCATCTTTGGTTCTTTGCGAAGCTTCCTGTACGCTGATTTTTCCTATATTTTTCCTGGAATTTTTGGAGCACTTTTAATATGGGGGAAACCTGAAATAGAAAAACAGCAGAAAACAGGAACTGGCACTGTGGTGCACTGAGTTAATAGGTTAGTCCAAATATGATCAAAAGTGTATGGAAGTGCATCAATATCATAGCAATATCACACAAAAGAAGCATGGAGCAAGCAGAAATTATAGATACGTTTTGGACGTATCAACATCCCCAAGCTTAATTCCTGCTCGTCCTCGAGTAGGTAAATGATAACAAGCATAATTTCTGTGGTGACATGCTATCAACCATATAAGAACTTTTAAGTAAAGCAATCAAGGCATGTAATTCAATTCAAGTCATAACAAGCAAGAGTCTATATTAGCATTGTAACAAGCAACATAAGAACATAAAGGTGCAAGAGCTCTCGCCGTCCATGACTCGAATGTCTCCAAATGGTGTTTGCGTGCAAGAAAGGGGATAGGGATATACAAGAGAGTAAAACATAGTTTTTGTATTGTTGAGAACTTAATCTACTAAAGTTTCACACTTGGTCTTCTTTGGAATCTTATCTTGACTCATCCCCAGACCACTAGCCAGGTACAAGTCAAAATGATCCGCTCCCTTTCGATATTTTGAGCACTCATGCAATGGATGAGCGTAAGCAAGAAAGTTGACACTTAGGATGGCAAAGAGAGAAAAATGATGAAGGGGGAAGACAAAAAAGGTGTGAAAGGCTCACATCAATGAGGACAATCATAGGCGAGAGAAAGCCAAATGATAGATATGATGTGAGGAGTAGGGATTGCCATGCAACGGATGCACATATGAGCTAAGGTAAGCTCTCCAATGGAACTTGTGGGGGTGCATCCAACTTGCTCGCTCAAGAAGACCTAGAGCTCTTTTGAGGAGGCTCATCATTGGAATATACAAGCCAAGTTCTATAGTGTGAAGGTCCCCACATAGCTATATGCATGAATGATAATCTCTATGGAGTACAAGGTATAAGATGGAGTACGAGTGTGGATCTCTCAAAAGGAATAGTAGTGTGCCCCCTTCTCTCTTTTTATTTCTTTTTCTCTTTTTTCTATTTTTTTATTTTCTGTGGCCTCAATGGCTATCTTTTGATTTTGTCCTCTTTGGGATCTTTTCCTCACTTTAGGGGCAACACTCTATGTATTACAAGAAGTATAGAAGATCTTTCACACTTTACAAGAGTACTCAACATAAAGAAAATGAAACTATCATGATGTATGCAAATGTATGCCTCTGCCGGTGTAGCAAGATATGCAATGATACTAGCGCGTCATGTAGCAATGATTAGGGCAAGGCCCAACTAGCATGCGGCTCATCGATCAAGCAAAAAGCATGTATGACATGAAGATCAAGTCATGAGAAGATGGATGTTGCATGGCAATGTATCTCGGAAAGGCTATGGAAATGCCTTGATAGGTAGGTATGGTGGCTGTTTTGAGGAAGGATATAATGAGGCTTATGATGGCAGAGCGTATCGTGCCAAGGATTTGGATGCACCGGTGAATTATGCGCCAACTCTCGAGGTGAGAAAGGGCAATGCACGGTACCGAAGAGGCTAGAAAAATATGGCTAGGTGGAAGTGTCAACTTTCGAATACTCACATTAGTCCGAAGAACTCATGCACTTATTATCGGTAACTCTCAATCTAATTAGGAGGTTCACAAAGAGACAAGTACCCCGATGAGGAGTGTATGGGGGTTTGGTTATCCTTGCGCATCCTCGACTCATGGTACGTGAGTGTACTCTAATATTCGATCCCTCCAAAGATTAGTGATCCATCTAGTAGCTAAAGTTCTCAACTATTTTGTAGGTTTTCGAAAATAAACACGGATTGCCCAAAATACGACATCTATCACTAATAGGCTAAAGCTCTTGACACCAAAAGTTCAGACATTACTCATGGCAATACCTCAAAACTATTGCAAATTACTACTAAAATTAAATAGCAACCTCAATTACCTACTTTAAGTTAAGACACACAACTTAGTGCAACAGGCAAACTATCTTAACAAGATAAACATGAAAACTCAAGAGAGTTCAGCAACTAACTAAACAAAAACTCTTTAAAAAGAAAAGCATGAAAACTAAGAGCTAAACATGACAGCAGCTATGGAAAGACAAAGAACACACACAACAAAGATAAGCATGAAAATCCTATGTTGTGTTCTAGGTTGAAGTGGAGCGTGTTTCTCTCCCACACAAAAAAAGCTGGGTTCTAACTTGTTATGAACAGCAAGCAAAGCTAAAGAAAACCAAAAAAAGAAACTAAGAGCAAGACGCTCCAAGCATAGCACATAACGCATGAAGTGAAAATTATAGTGGAACGAAAGACGAACTGATAATTGTTGATGGAGAAGGGGATGCATGGGGGCATCCCCAAGCTTAGACGCTTGAGTCTTCTTGAATATTTCTTGGGGGTGCACGGGGGCATCCCCAAGCTTGAGCGTTTGACCCTCCTGAATCTTCTTTTATCATCTTCCCTCGCACACTTGAAAACTCCCTTCATACATAACTCATCATAATCTGATTAGCGAGGTTAGTACCCACAATAAAATAATTTTTTACCTACTGGAAATAAAGATAATCTTGAAGAGCTACTGTTTCTCAAGATTGCCAAAAGGTTTTTGCAAAGAAAAAGCAAGCTCAAGGTTTGCAAAACGAAGAAAAGGCAAAACAGGACAGAATCTGTGAAAAACAGACCAGCAGGTAGTAAATAATTTTTTCGGGGCACTTCTGCAACTCAAATAAAAAAACTCAGAACATACGCTCGAAAGCCAATTGTATAGAGCACGCTGTCAAAAAAATTCAGATCAAAAAGATGATCTGGTGATTTTATTCGAATTTTTCTGTCCAAGGACAGAATCTGTTTTCTGGACAGCATGTCACAACTTTTGAACTTTCTTGCAATCAGAGGCTAAACTTGGCACAAAGCTGAAAAGAAAAGATACAATGATGATGCTACTGTAGTAACAAACATCAAGACACAATAAAAGCAAAATAAAACCTAATTCGTTGTGGGCTGCCTCCCAAAAGCGCTTTCTTTTATGCCTTTAAGCTAGGCATGATGCAAAAAGAGAAGATCAAGTTTTATCAAGACTAAGAGAATAGCTAGCCCGTGTAACGGACTCAAAAGGCAACTTAATCTTCTTTCTAGGGAAGTGATCCATCCCTTTCTTGAGAGGGAATTGGAATTTTATATTCCCCTCTTTCATGTCAATGATAGCACCAACGGTGCGAAGAAAAGGACGTCCCAAAATAATTGGACATGAAGGTTCACATTCAATATCCATAATAGTAAAATCAACGGGAACATAATTGTCATTGACAATGATAAGAACATCGTCGATCTTCCCCAAAGGTTTCTTTACGGAAGAATCAACAATACGAACACCAAAAGAACAAGGATCAAAAGGTTTCAATTGAAACATATCATACATTCTTTTGGGCATAACGGAGGTACTAGCTCCAACATCACATAAAGCATATCAAGAGAAGTTATTCAACTTAATTTTAATCATAGGATCCCAACTATCTTCTAGCTTTCTAGGTATGGAGGCTTCTACCCTAAGCTTCTCCTCCCTAGCTTTGATGAGAGCATTAGTGATATGCTCCGTGAAGGCAAGATTAAGTGTGCTAGTGTGGGGGTCTTTAGCCATTCTTTGTAAAAAGGTGACAACTTCTGAGAGACTACAATTATCAAATCAATTTTATCATTATTGAGCAGAATTGTAGTGTCATCTTCTTTGTTTGAATTGCTCTCTATTATAAGAGTTTGGACATCTTCCCAAGTTTGGGGAAGTGTGGGAGCAACTTTAAACAGAGGCTCATACTTTTTTCCTGGAAGACCATGCCATGGGCATAACTCTCCATTAAAACTAACATAATCACAAGGTTTATTACTTTTGTAGATCCCGACAGTGGTGATTGGCGTGATGGAAGAAGGGGTGTACTCCTCCCACTTAGTGTTTTTGGTGGAACCCATAGCAGCAGCAAGCAAGATAACTATTTTTGTGATTTTTGGTAAGGGACACTAAGGCAAAAACTGAAAGGTAAACTAACAAGATTAAAAAACAAAGATAAAAGATAGCATGCAACTCCCCTATCTTGAAGAGTGGAGTCCCCGGCAACGGCGCCAGAAACTTGCTTGATGGCTTCTCGCCCCTCGTTGGTTACCCCAAGTGGAAGGTTGAGATGTAGCGTAGCGGCAATTTCCCTTGGCAAAGATACCAAGGATCGAATCCCGTGAGACTCCGAGGGTCGACAAGTAGGTGTCAACGGCGCCAGAAACTTAGCGGTTGACGGGACCTGCACACAGATACAGATAACTTTGCTCCCAACGAGTACAGAGAGGTTGTCAATCCCTCCGGCCTTGTTATTTACAAAGGATCAAACACAAGAGATAATAATGATAGCTATGACTGCAACTAGGAAATAAAAACAGGAAGTAAGTAGAAGGTGTGATCAGCGGTGGTAATATGGACCGGGGTCCCATGATGTTCACTAGTGATGTCTCTCTCCCAAAAGACGATAAAACAGCAAAGCGAGGTAAACAAATTACAGCTGGGCAATTGACAGGATTATGTGCGCAAACCTATTCTAACTATGCTGCAAAGAAAGGTAGAGGCTCAAAAGCATGGGCGGTACGCCAAGGCAAGTAGACCGAAATCCATCTGCATCTACTACTAATCATCCACCTTGAGATATCTATCCAGAACATCACGCTGGTATTAAGTTACGAATCCCACCCAAAGTGTAAAATCAAAGCAACAGACAACTGCATTAAAAGAACTTTGCGTAAAGTAAACAATCCTTGCACCCGCAAGTACAAGCACCGTTGTTTTCTCCCTTGTGGCAACAACACATCCCCTAGACTCATGTTTCTGTCACTCAAGCTAGTCATCAGGGGGCATGAACCCACAATCAAGCATAACGCTCCCTCTTGGAGTTACTACCTACTACTTGGCCAAAGCAATAAACAGCAACGGAGAACATGCAAGAATTACTCAAGAACAAAGATATAAAAGAGGTGAATCAAATATATTACTCAAACACAATCTGAACATAGTCTCATAATCCATTAGATCCCAGCAAACTCAGCAAAGCAACAGCAGAAAGATTACATATGTGCCTCGATCATGTAGGGCAGCTCACGAGGTCTAAACCATGAAGAGCAAAGAGGGGAGGAGAACATCACATAGCTACTGATCATGGACCCATGGTCCAAGGTGGACTACTCACGACTCATCCGGGAAGCGTCCATGGTGGTGGAGTAGCTCCCGGTGGTGGTTCTCCCCTCCGGCAGGGTGCCGGGAAGAGTTCTCCTGATGCTCCCGATCTTGGAAGCGCTGCGGCGGCGGAACAGAGGTGAGATCACGAAAAAGGGTTCTGTCCTCGAGGGTTTCGGGACGAGAGGGATATATAGGCGAAGGGGGCAGCCAGAGGCGGAGCAGGGGCCCCAGGAGCCCCCCTGGCGCGGCCAGGGGTGGGGCCGCGCCAGGTGGCCGCCTGGGCCTCCCCTGGCTCCCCTCTGGCCCATCTTTGGTTCTTCGCGAAGCTTCCTGTACGCTGATTTTTCCTATATTTTTCCTGGAATTTTTGGAGCACTTTTAATATGGGGGAAACCTGAAATAGAAAAACAACAGAAAACAGGAACTGGCACTGTGGTGCACTGAGTTAATAGGTTAGTCCAAATATGATCAAAAGTGTATGGAAGTGCATCAATATCATAGCAATATCACACAAAAGAAGCATGGAGCAAGCAGAAATTATAGATACGTTTTGGACGTATCATGTGTGCTCATAATATCCTTGCAAGTCTCTTCGAATTATTGGTTTGGTTTGGCCTACTAGATCTATAGTTCTTGCAATGGGAGAAGTGATTGGCTTTGGGTTCAATCTTGTGGTGTCCTTTCCCAGTGACAGTAGGGGCAGCAAGGCACATATTGTATTGTTGCCATCGAGGATAAAAGGATGGGGTTTATATCATATTTCTTGAGTTTATCCCTCTACATCATGTGATCTTGCTTAAGGCGTTACTCTGTTCTTATGAACTCAATACACTAGATGCATGCTGGACAGAGGTCGATGTCTGGAGTAATATGTAATACCCAGGATGGGACTATACCTCCTACGTGTCGAGGCATGACTTAAAGGTATAAGCCCATTCTGGAATGATCTCAAGTTCGGTATCTTTGCACATCTCATGTAAAAATAGGGATGAAAAGGAAAAGAGATAGTTGGCTTACACTCGCCACGTCACACAATTTATTACATAGTCAAACATCATCCAAATAACATCACAACCCGACTATGGGTGAAGATCCAAATGAAAGATACCAAACATACATAAAGCCATAGGTTCTGATCACCCCTAATAGAAACCACTACTGACCATCGGGATAGTGCACGTAGTAACGGCTACGTTCCTCATCGTACTCCCAGAACAGCTCCGTGCCGTCACCTGGGTAGTTCACCATGGTACCTGCATCTGGTGTGGTGTAGAATCTGTGAGCTACGGAGGACTCAGCAATCCTGTTCCCGGGTAACATAACTATCTAAGCCTTGGGTGTGGAACAAGGCTGAAGAAAGAATAAAAGGCTGCAGCTGCACTAGCACTAGCTTACGTGATAAGAGCGAGAAGAGAAGTGCCACGAGTGACAAGGTGATCACGAAGTGATCCTATCTAAGCACGTCAAACATAACCCACCGTGTTCACTTCCCGAACCCCTTTCGGAAAATGACCGTCACGGTACTCACGCTGGTAGTGTGTTCTGAACATGGTGTCAAGTTTTCTACAACCGGATATTAACAAATTCCCATCTGCCACATAACCGCGGGCACGACTTTCGAAAGTTCAAAACCCTGCAGGGGTGTTCCAACTTGGCCCATTACAAGCCCACAATCCACGGAGTCGCAACTCCAAGGTGGGAAGGCCCGATTATTCTCGGAATCCCGTGCTCAAGATACTCCGTCTAAGGTAAGACTAATCCAGCAAATCCTCCCGGCGTGCCGACACCCTGACAGTAGCCACGCGTATCTAGTCTCAGGCCACGACCGGATGAGACAGCCTACAGGAAAATACCAAATACCTCGGGTTTCCCTAAGGCGGCCCTGCAGTCTGCTCGGTTGGACCAACACTCATGTGGAGCACTGGCCCGGGGGTTGATTAATAAAAAGGGATAGCTAGTCCCTATGCAAGTTTTTGTTATTAGGCAAATGGAGTACCAATGTTGGGACTTGCTGGAAAAGACTTAGCGCTAAGCGGTTTATCGAGGGGGTCAAATAACCCCAACCGTGTGAGGAACGCATAATCAAGGAACATAACACCGGTTTATACGGTTCCTAGGGCGGCATGAGTGTTACAAATCACCAAGCAAGAGGCTTAGCCTTCCACCCATTACCAATATATAGATGATTTCATTTAAGAGTTTATATAGTGTGATATCCCAACAAGCTTCAACATGAAGCAAGAATCTTCAAATCTTCTCCTGCAACTAGCAATGCTATAAGAGGGGCTGAGCGAAGCCTACGTAGCCAAGCAAAGGTTTGCATAGGTTGGGTGGTTAAACAGATTCATGGTTACAATAGGAGGCTGACAAACAAACATGGGCATCGAGGCAATAAGCTAAAGAGCGAGACTTCTAGCAATAGGCAAAGATAGTAATGATATCTGGGTCAGGTCATCTTGCCTGTCGAGTCGTCGATGGGATCGTAAGAGGGCTCCTCGTTCTCAACCTCGGTAGTAACCTCGTTCTCGTACTCGGTCTCGGCTTCCGGCTCTACTCAACACAAGAACACACGAGGCACGAAATCAAACAAGGTGCAAAGCGCAAACTACAGGATGCATGGATGACGCACTTAGGATCCACAGCAGATGCACCTAGGATGCACAGCATGACAACACAGGAAACACAGAGAAACAGCACAAGAACAAGACAATATACTCAAGCAATTAGGATGCAAGACAAGTCTATTTAGGATGCAAAACATGACAAGGTAGGAAGCACAGAGAAACAACACAAGAAACAGCAGGTTTAAATGAGGCCGGAAACTACTTAAGACAAATCCAGTAAGTCCTCATATGCATAGTTTGAAATTAGTCCAGATCTGAACAAACCTTAAGTTAAAGTTGTTAAACAGCAAGTTAATATGCACCATGATAATCTACACAAAAATCTAGTCAAGTTTCATATAAAGTTTGTTTAGAACGGAGCTACGGTCTAGAAGATATGATAAAAACAAGATAAGCATGGCAACGATGCAAAATGCACCCAAACATCAAGCAAACATACTCCAAACATGTTAACAAGATGATAATATGAATCTACATGCAAAATCACACAAGTTTCATGTAGGACACGCTCAAAATGGAGCAACGGGCTAAAAGATACACCCGAAACAAGAAACAAGGCAAAGCTGAAACTAACAGCCACATAGCAACTTTGGAGCAAGAAATATATGCTCTACAACACTCAAACATGGTGACAAGAAGCATGGACATGAAGTAGACATATACTACAGCAAACAACTCCATTGGAGCAACTCCATAGGAGGCATGGATCAATAGCAACAAGCTACAACATTTTGATCATGACACTAAAAACCTGACAGCAATATTTTATAGCAACTTGGGAGCAACAATTAAATATGCTACATCAACCCAAATGAGCATGTGAGGGCATTAATGGATAGAAAACAACATATACAACAAGGAATGATCAATGGCCATCCCAAAACTAACATGGATTTGCCTAGGACAACAAGCAAACATAGCATCAGGATATTATAGATTCCAGACTTAGTGAAATTTCACTAAGTGTTAAAACAGCAATATTATCATGGCATGTTTGTGAGCATGTATAAGTCACCTCAAATCATATCTTGGCAATTGGTTTGCACCACAACAAAGATCACATGAAGGAGAATCTAAAACATATGAGCATGCAACATGGGGACAAACACAACAATAGCAACGAGCTCCTCAACTAGGCATCTCGTAACTAGTTACAAAACCTAACAGCCACATGCACTTTTGCAACAGGGATAAACATGTCAATATGAACTCTAACATGCATGCTATAGCAACCAACATGTAGAGCATCTCATGATGAACATTTGGACATATCATTTGCTTCATTTGGATAAACATGCACCAAGTTATCACATCTCAAACATGGCATGAAAATAACTAGTAGCAGCAGTTTATAACATGTAGCACTCTTGTCATGAAGATTAAGACATCTAGATGGACTCAAACAAGCATGACACAATGTAACAAAACGTATTACATGTCACCACGATCATTTTGACATATCATATGCACAAAACGGACAAGCACAGTAAAAGTTATTGCCATCACAAGAATGCATGAGACAACTAAAATAAACACAGAAGACTTAGGGAAAACAACAACCTCAGATCTGGTCAAAGGCTTCCGGGCCGGGTCAACGGGAGCGGGTCGTGGTGCGGGTCGCGGGTCGGAAGCGGGACCCGTTAGGGTTTCGGACCCGCAGGCGGATCGGGCGGCGGCTGCTGGATCGGGGCCGGGATCCCGCGGTGTTTCGAGCTCGCGGCAGGCGGTCGAGCACTCCGGCGAGGAGCGCGGCGGCCGGCGGCGAGGGGTCGCCGGAGGAGGGCCTGATGGAGGCGGGGCGAGGGCCGGCCGGTGGCGAAGACTTGGGGCTCGGCGGCGACCTCGAGGTAGCCCGCGGCGGAGCTTGAAGGGGCCCGACGGAGGTTGTTTGCCGGGGCGGCGGCGGCGGACGGCGCCCTCCGGTGGTGGGGCTCGGCCGGCGTCGGGCGCCCGGCGCGGAGGCGGAGGCGGAGGGGTGCACGGGGCGCGGCCCGGAGGGTGGCAGCGGCGGGCCGGCGCTGGGCCCCGCGGGCTAGCGCGCTGGGGAGCGGCGGCGGTGACGTGTCGCGCTGTGACTGGTGCGGTGGCGGCGGCGGCGGACGCGTCCGGCTCGGTCCGGACGTGTCCGGCGGCGGAGGAGGGCTAGATCTAGGGTTTTTTTTGGACGAAAATGGAGGGGTGGACGTTTTTATAGGCACAAGGAGCTAGGAGACTCCAAATGGGGAGCGGTTTTCGGCCACGCGATCAAAATTCGACGACCGAGATGATGGGAAGGGTTGTGCTGGGTTGGTGGGCTGTTGTGGAGGGGGTCTTGGGCCTCAAAGAGGAGGTACTTTTAGCCCACGGGGTTAACTGTTGGAGTACCAAACAAACTCCAAACGCGACGAAACTTGACAGGCGGCCTACACGTACCAAAACAACAACACACGACAAGTCTCGCATCATTCCGGAAACGTTACACGCCCAAACATGAAAGAAGGACTCGGGGATGCCACGGGCACGTGTGAGAGCGTCGGAACTCGAAACGGACAACGGGAAGAGACGAGTGGGACCGGATGCAAATGACAACACAAATGCATTGTAATGCACATGACACCATGACATGGATGAAATGCACACACGCACACGACAAAACGACGAAACTCGAAAAGACGAAGAACCCGGAATGGAACTGATGAAGCCAAAGTTTATATATTGCCATATAGGGAAAGTGTTACATCTGGGGCATTACATAATAGCAGTAGATGCAGAATCGTTTCGGTCTACTTGTCTCAGACGTGATGCCTATATACAATGATCATGCCTAGATAGTCTCATAATTATTCGCTTTTCTATCATTTTCTCGTCAGTAATTTGTTTACCCGCCGTAGAATATCGCTATCATGAGAGAAGCCACTAGATAACACTATGGCCCCCGGGTCTATTCTCAACATATCAATCTACATCTACTTTACTTTTTCCGCTTTTACTTTCTATTCTTATAAACAAAAATACCAAAAAATATAAACTATCATCTCTATCAGATCTCAATTTTGTAAGTGACCGTAAAGGGATTGACAACCCCTTATCGCGTTGGCTGCGAAGTTCTTATTTGTTTGTGCAGGTGCGAGGAACTCGCGCGTGGTCTCCTACTAGATTGATACCTTGGTTCTAAAAAACTGAGGGAAATACTTACGCTACTGTGCTGCATCTCCCTTTCCTCTTCGAGGGAATACAACGCAAGCTCGAGAAGTAGCAAGAAGAATTTTTGGCGCCGTTGCCGGGGAGGCTTACGCAAAAGTCATATACCAATTACCTATCACAAACCCTTATCCTTCACGTTACATTTTTTGCCTCTCGTTTTCCTCTCCCACACTTCACCCTTGCCGTTTTATTTGCCCTTCTTCTGTCGTGTGTTTATCGTTCGCTTGCTTCTTGTTTGCTTGTGTGTGTTGGACTGCTTGCCTATCACTATGGCTCAGAACAATACCAAATTGTGTGACTTCTCCAATACCAACAAAAATGATTTTATTAGCACTCCGATTGATCCTATTACCGATGCTGAATCTTGTGAGATCAATGCTGCTTTGTTGAATCTTATCATGAAAGATCAATTCTCCGGCCTTCCTAGTGAAGATGCCGCTACCCATCTAAACAACTTTGTTGATCTGTGTGATGTGCAAAAGAAAAGGGATACGGATAACGATATTGTTAAATTGAAGTTATTTCCATTTTCACTTAGAGATCGTGCTAAAACTTGGTTTTCCTCTTTGCCTAGAAATAGTATTGATTCGTGAAATAAGTGCAAAGATGCTTTTATCTCTAAGTACTTCCCTCCTGCTAAGATCATCTCTCTTAGAAATGATATTATGAATTTTAAGCAACTAGATCATGAGCATGTTGCACAAGTGATGGGCCTCTAACCCCTCGTTGGTTACCTCAAGTGGAAGGTGTGAGATGCAGTGTTGTGGAAGTTTTTCCCTTAGCAAAGATGCCAAGGATCGAATCCCCAGAGACTCCTAGGTTCAACAAGTAGGTGTCAACTGCTAACGGCGCCAGATATTAGCAATCAACGTGGACCTGCACACAGATACAAATAACTTTGCTCCCAACGAGTACAGAGAGGTTGTCAATCCCTCCGGCCTTGTAGTTCACAAAGGATTAAACGCAAATGATAGTAGTGATAGATAATGTTTGCAATAGTAAATAATAGCGAAAAGTAAATAGCGGATGTGATCGATGATGGTAATATGGACCGGAGTCTCATGATGTTCACTAGTGATGTCTCTCTCCCAAAAGACGATAAAACAGCTATGTGAGGTAAACGAATTACAGCTGGGCAATTGACAGGACCACAAACGCAAACCAATGCTGACTACATTGCAAGAAAGGTTGAGGTTCAAAGCATGGGCGGTACGCCAAATTAAGTAGACCGAAATCCATCAATATCTACTACTAATCATCCACCTTGAGATATCTATCCAGAACATCTCGCTGGTATTAAGTTGCGAGTCCCACCCATAGTGTAAACTCAATGCAACAGACAACTGCATTAAAAGAACTTTGCATAAAGTAAACAATTGTGACGCCCCCGATTTGTCCGTACACTAATCATGCACGCAAATGTGTACGACCAAGATCAGGGACTCACTGGAAGATATCACAACACAACTCTAGACACAAATTAAAATAATACAAGCTTTATATTACAAGCCAGGGGCCTCGAGGGCTCGAATACAAAAGCTCGAAAACACAAGAGTCAGCGGAAGCAACAATATCTGAGTACAGACATAAGTTAAACAAGTTTGCCTTAAGAAGGCTAGCACAAAATTAACAACGATCGAAAAGGCAAGGCCTCCTGCCTGGGACCTCCTAACTACTCCTCGAAGCCGAACTCCATGTAGAAACGTCATCGGGATCCTCTGGCTCCTGGACTCCATCAATCTGGTTGCATCATCCGAGAAGAAGGAACAAGAGGGGAAAAGGGGGAGAAAAGCAACCGTGAGTACTCATCCAAAGTACTCGCAAGCAAGGATCTACACTACATATGCAATGGTATCTGTGTAAAGGGG
Organism: Secale cereale; assembly: GCA_902687465.1. NCBI lineage: Eukaryota > Viridiplantae > Streptophyta > Magnoliopsida > Poales > Poaceae > Secale > Secale cereale. The sequence goes on along the minus strand of LR738714.1, from coordinate 57,373,201 downwards.
TAATATATGTGGACTGAACTGCAGAAAGCAGAATAAGAGGGGGATAGCTAATCCAATCGAAGACTACGCTTCTCGTAATTTCCCTCTTGCAGCAGTAGAAGAGAATATATGGAAGTAACAAGTATCCTCGCGTCTCGCAGCCTCCGTCTTGAAGCAGTAGAAGGGAAATAGATGGTAAGTTCACCAAGTAACAACGTATAGCATAATCCTACTCGGCGATCCTCCCGCACATCACCCAGTGAGAGAGCAACCACCGAGTTATATCTGGCACTGGTAAGGGTGTGTTTTATTAAGTATCCGGTTCTAGTTGTCATGAGGTCAGAGTACAACTCCGGGTCGTCCTTTTACCGAGGGACACGGCTATTCGAATAGATTAACTTCCCTGCAGGGGTGCACCACATAACCCAGCACGCTTGATCCCATTTGGCCGGACACACTTTCCATGGTCATGCCCGGCCTCGGAAGATCAACACGTCGCAGCCCTACCTAAGCACAGCAGAGAGGTCAGCACGCCGGTCTAAGTCCTAAGCGCGCAGGGGTCCGGGCCCATCGCCCAACGCACACCTGCACGTTGCGTACGCGGCCGGTAAGCAGACCTAGCCTCTCCTAATACCAGAGTAGGCTTCCAGTCCAATCCGGCGCGCGCCGCTAAGTCGCTGACGTCAAAAAGGCTTCGGCTGATACCACGACGTCGAGTACCCATAACTATTCCCACGTAGCTGGTTAGTGCGTATAGACCAAATGGCCAGACTCAGATCAAATACCAAGATCTCGATAAACGTGTTATTATGACATAACCGCGGACAGCGACCAGGGCCAGGCCCACATGTCTCCTAGGTGGTCGCAACCTGCCCTGTCGCTCCGCCACAAAGTAACCATCAGGGGGCTGTCGGGAACCCAGGCCCACCACTACCTGGGTGGAACCACCTGCCCCTTCAGCCCCCATCTCCGAATCATCATCATGTGTATGTAAAGTATGTATATAGTATATACCCGTGATCACACCCAAGTGATCACGGCCCGATAGAATAGCAGGGCAGACGGACAAGGGTGTAGGGCCACTGATGGAATACTAGCATCCTATACTAAGCATTTAGGATAGCAGGTAAAGTATCAACAGTGGTAGCAACAATGACAGGCTATGCAGCAGAATAGGATTATCGAAAGCAGTAACATGCTACACTACTCAAATGCAAGCAGTAGAGAGAAGAGTAGGCGATATCTGGTGATCAAAAGGGGGGGGCTTGCCTGGAAGCTCTGTAGACGAAAGAATCTTCGGAAGCGTAGCCGTAGTCGAACACCGAAGCATCAACGGTCTCAGACCCAACGTCTATCGGAGAGAAGAGGGGGAAGAAACAATAAATATAAAGCAAACAATTGTAACACAAAGCATAACATGGCAAAACGCGGTGCTACGTGTGACCTAACGCGGTGCTCGGTGATACAGGCGAAGAGGAATAACATCCGGGAAAGTATTCCCGGTGTTAGGCATTTTTGGGCAGATGAAACGGAGGGGAATGTTGCATGTTCGGTATGATAGAGATGTGTGGCGGGCGAACGGACCGCGTATTCGGATTCGTCTCGTCGATCTGAGCAACTTTCATATATAAATTATTTTCATCCGGGTTACGGTTTATTTTATATGATTTTCTAAAGTTTATAACATTTTCTAGAATTAATTATTTATTTAAATGTAACATTATCCAGAATAGTGTGTGCTGATGTCATCATGACATCAGCATGACGTCATCGGTCAACTATGACTGTTGACCAGTCAAACTGACGGGTGGGTCCCGTTTGTCATTGACTCATTAACTAATCAGAATTAATTAGGTTAACTATGGTTTAAGTTAAGCTAATTAAGATTAATTAAATTAATTAACCCTTTTAATTAATTAAATTAATTAATATTTAATTATTTTTATTTATTTTTGTATATGTATTTTTTTTATTATTCTTTTTCTTTTGTTCTGGGGGCTGGGCCCCCCTGTCATAGGGTCCTAGGCCCTAGCGGGCGTGGGCGTCGGGCACAGCCCGTTCCCGAACGGGCGATGGCAGCGGTGGCTCGCCCGACTAGGCGCGTGGGGGGGGGCTGTGTTTGGGCGCCGATGCGGTGGCCCGGCGGGGCGCCGGCGGCCAGCGGGTAGGGACGGCGAGGTCGGTCGCCCCCCCGGCGGCGGTGGCGAGGCCACAGCGGGGCGGCGCCGGAGCGAAGAAGTGGCGGGGGCGGGCGCCGTGGCTGCGGCTGGATGGCGCGGCAGGGGCGGAGCGGCTGAGGGGATCGGCCGAGCGCGGCCTGCAGCGCGCGACGACGGGCGGCGGAAGCGCTGACTGGCACGGATGGTTGGGCGCGCATCGGCGGTATAGAATGTGTTAATGTAGCAGCAGCAGAACATCAGAAGCAGCAGCGCTGCAGCGGCGGGCATGAGCGAGCCCAGGCGCGCGTGGACGCGGGCGACTGCGGGGAGGCAGTTGCGCGGACGAGCAGGGGCACGGCCCTGGGCAGCAGCGGCCTTGGTAGGCGTGGCCAGGCCCCAACGGGCGCGGCCGCAGTGGCACGCAGGGCGCGACAGGGTCGAGCTAGCGGTCCCGACGAACAACGACGTCGGTTGCAGGCAGCTACGGCACGGGTTCGAGGTGTAAGAAGAGGGCTTTCGACGAGGAGCTCACCGTGAAGGCACACGAGGACCCGTCGATAGATTAGGAGCAGTAGGCGTCGCCGGATCCGAAGAAGATCGTCGGCGGAAGCCGTGGGGAGGATGAGGTCGATTCAGTCGATGTGGTAGCGCAGAGCTCGCGTTCTCCAGCGCGGACGAAGCAGACGGACGTGGTGGGGCTCCTGGACACGGTGCTAGGCCAAGGGGTGGTCGATGGGCGCGAGAAAGACGCCGGCCATGGCGGCGGTGGCGGCGGAGCTTCGTTTGACTGCTCGATCTGGAACGAGAGAGTGAGGGAGGGGTTACTGGAGGGCTAGGGTTGGGTACGGGGTCGACTTGTAGTCAAGGGAGGGAGGTGGATGGCCGGCGTGTGGCCGGGGAGCGGCCATGGCCGCGGGATGGCTGCCACGCCCTCCCCTGGTCCTCTGTAGCGAGAGGAGAGGATGAGGTGAGGTGGTTGGGCCGGCCTTAGTGGCAACTGGGCCAAGTGGCCCAGGGGAGGGGATATTTCCTTTCTTCTTCTCTTTTATCTGCTTTGCCTTTTTTTAATATAATTTCTACTTTCGTGTTTTATTATACTTTGGTTTATATTAAATACAAAAGGTTATGCCTAAAACAGTATTAATAGACATGCCACTACCACCATAACTTGCACGGCTAAATAAAATAGTTTAATATTTTATAAATTTGAAAAAGGTAATTAATTAAATGTTTTGTTGTCGTTTAAATTACCCCAGTGTATTTAAACCCTTTACAAAAATATGGTTTCTGCACCAATATTATTTGTGATTTATTTGCTACAACTTGAACATTTTAGTTTTGATATTTGAAAACTTTTGTAGTTTGACTTTACTTCAAATTTGAATTTGGATCGGTTTTGAACTAACACGAGATTTGTAACAGTAATCGTGGTGACATGGCATCATTAGCATAGGTTTACGGTAGCTTAAGTATCCGGGCGTCACAACAATCCTTGCACCTGCGGGCACAAGCACCGTTGTTTTCCCCCTTGTGGCAACAGCACATCCCCTAGACTCATGTTTCTGTCACTCAAGCTAGTCATCGAGGGGCATGAACCCACAATCAAGCATAACGTTCCCTCTTGGAGTCACTACGTATTACTTGGCCAAAGCAATAAATAACAACGGAGAACATGCAAGAATTACTTATGAACATAAATATAAAAGAGGTAGATCAAATATATTACTCAATCACAATCTGAACATAATCTCATAATCCATCGGATCCCAGCAAACTCATCATAGCAACAGCATAAGGATTACATATGTGCCTCGATCATGTAGGGCAGCTCACGAGGACTAATTAGTAAAGCACAAGAACGGGAGGAGAACATCGCATAGCTACTGGTCATGGACTCATGGTCCAAGGGAGACTACTCACAACTCATCCGGGAGGCGTCCATGGTGGTGGAGAGGCTCCCGGTGGTGATACTCCCCTCCGGCAGGGTGCCGGGAAGAGTTCTCCTGGTGCTCCCGATCTTGGAAGCGGCGGCGGCGGCGGAACAGAGATGAGATTGCGAAAAAGAGTTCCCGTCCCGAGGGTTTCGAAGGACGCTCTAAATATATGCCAAAGGGGGGCACCAGACGGGGCTCGGGGGGCCCAGGCGCCCCCCCGGCGCGGCCCAGGGGGGGCGCGCCGCCAGGGCGCCTGGAGCCCTGGTGCCCCCCCCGGCTGTACTTCGGGCGCAAGGTAGGTTCTGGAACGCTGATTTTTTATATATTTTTTCTGGATTTTTCCTTACAGTTCTCGTAATATGAAAACCTGAAATACAAAAACAGCCGAAAACAGAAACTGGCACTGGGGTGCACTGGATTAGTAGGTTAGTCCAAATATGATCAAAAGTGTATGGAAGTGTATAAATATCATAGCAATATCACCCAAAAGTGGCATGGAGCAAGCAGAAATTATAGATACGTTTTGGACGTATCAACAAGCTTCAGAGAGAATGAAATTAATGATACGTAATTGCCCTACACATGGTTTGAATCTATGGATGATTATTCAGAACTTTTATGCTGGCTTGAATTTTGCTTCTAGAAATCTTTTAGATTCGGCCGCCGGAGGCACTTTCATGGAAACTACCTTAGGAGAAGCTACCAAACTCCTAGATAATATTATGGTTAATTATTCTCAATGGCACACCGAAAGATCTACTAGTAAAAAAGTGCATGCTATCGAAGAAATTAGTGTTTTGAGTGGAAAGATTGATGAACTTATGAATTTGTTTGCTGCTAAGAGTGCTTCTTCTGATCCTAATGATATGCCTTTGTCCACTTTGATTGAAAATAACAATGAATCTTTGGATGTGAATTTTGTTAGTAGGAATAATTTTGGTAACAATGCTTATAGAGGTAATTTTAATCCTAGGCCTTTTCCTCGTAATTCCTCTAATAATTATGGTAATTCCTACAACAACTCTTATTGAAAGATGCCTTCTGAATTTTAAACTAGTGTTAAGGAGTTTATGATGTCGCAAAAGAATTTCAATGCTATGCTTGAAGAGAAATTGCTTAAGGTTGATGAATTGGCTAGAAGTGTGGATATAATTACTCTTGATGTTGATTCTTTGAAACTTATATCGATCCCACCTAAGCATGATATCAATGAGTCTCTCAAAGCCATGAGAATTTCCATTGATGAATGCAAAGAAAGAACCGCTAGGATGCGTGCTAAAAGAGAGGATTATATTAAAGCGTGGTCTTCTAGTTATCATGAAAGTAAAGATGAAGATCTGAAATTTATTGACGTGTCTCCTATTAGATCCTTGTTCTCTAGTATAAATTTTGATGAAGATAGGATTGGAGATGATTCTGCTTTAAGGTGTCCCAATGATTCAGAGTTTTTAGATCTTGATGCTAAAATTGCTAAAAGTGGGAGTGAAGAGATTAAAACTTTGCATAATGATGAACCCACTACTTTGGATTTCAAGGGATTCAATTATGATAATTGCTCTTTGATTGATTGTATTTCCGTGTTGCAACCCGTACTAAATTCTCCGCATGCTTATAGTCAAAATAAAGCTTTCACCAAACACATAGTTGATGCTTTGATGCAATCTTATGAAGAAAAAACTTGAGTTAGAAGTTTCTATCCCTGGAAAGCTTTATGATGAGTGGGAACCTACTATCAAAATAAAGATAAAAGATCATGAATGCTATGCTTTGTGTGATTTGGGTGCAAGTGTCTCCACTATCCCAAAAACTTTGTGTGATTTGCTAGGGTTCCATGAACTTGATGATTGTTCTTTAAATTTGCATCTTGCGGATTCCACTATTAAGAAACCTATGGGAAGAATTAATGTTGTTCTTATTGTTGCCAATAGGAATTATGTGCCCGTAGATTTCATTGTTCTTGATATAGATTGCAATCCTTCATGTCCTATTATTCTTGGTAGACCTTTTCTTAGAACGATTGGTGTGATTATTGATATGAAGGAAGGAAATATTAGATTCCCATTTCCATTAAGTAAAGGCATGGAACACTTTCCTAGAAAGAAAATCAAATTACCATATGAATCTACCATGAGAGCCACTTATGGATTGCCTTCCAAAGATGGCAATACCTAGATTTATCTTGTATCGTGCCTAGCTAGGGGCGTAAAACGATAGCGCTTGTTGGGAGGCAACCCAATTTTTTTTTTGCTGCTGTTAGGGAATAAATATTGCATCTAGCTTTTGTTTAGATGTGGTTTCATGTTTTGTTTAGTGTTTGTGCCAAGTAGAACCTTTGGGAAGACTTGTGCGAAGTTTATGTGATCTTGCTGTGAAAAACAGAATCGTTAGCGCTCGCTAGAATGGTCGTCAGATTTTACTGGACCGTGCTATTTAGTTGATTCCTTTTGCAGATGATTAATAGACAAATTCCTCACATTTACCAATTTATTTTGAATTTTTGGAGTTACAGAAGTATGCGAAACCTGCAGATTACTACAGACTATTCTGTTTTTCGTGTGTTGTTTGCTTATTTCAATGCATCTATGAGTAATATTTGGAGGTATGAACCATAGAGAAGTTGGAATACAGTAGGTTTAACACCAATGTAAACAAAGAATGAATTCATTGCAGTACCTTTGAGTAGTGGTCTGCTTTCTTATACTAACGGAGCTCACGAGAATTTTTGTCTAAGTTTTGTGTTGTGAAGTTTTCAAGTTTTGAGTATTGCTTTGATGGACTATGGAACAAAGAGTAGCAAATGCCTAAGCTTGGGGATGCCCATGGCACCCCAAGTAAAATTCAAGGATAATCAAAAGCCTAAGCTTGGGGATGCTCCGGGAAGGCATCCCCTCTTTCGTCTTCATCCATCGGTAACTATACTTGGAGCTATATTTTTATTCACCACATGATATGTGTTGTGCTTGGAACGTCTTGTATAATTTGAGTCGTTGCTTGTTAGTTTGTCACAATCATCCTTGCTGGACACACCTATTTGAGAGAGTTAAATATGGCCTAGGAATTGTTAGAACACTCTATGTGCTTCACTTACATCTTTTGAGTTGAATAGTTTTTGCTCTAGTGCTTCACTTATATCTTTTAGAGCACGGTGGTGGTTATATTTTGTATAAATTGTTGAACTCTCGTGGTTCACTTATATCTATTTGGGAGTCTATTAAAACAACATGGTAATGTGTTTAGGCTAAAAAAGCTAGTCTTCACATGATAGACATCCAATGTCAATGTAGTAAAAATTCTCACACTAAGTGCATTGAATAGAATGAGATGTTGGATGCTTGATAATTGTTTTGAGATATGAGGATAGTGATATTAGAGTCATGCTAGTGGAGTTATTATGAAATTGAGAACTACTTGTGTTAAGGTTAGTGATTCCCATAGCATGCACGTATGGTGAACCGCTATGTGACGAAGTTAGAGCATGAGGTATTTGTAAAGTGTCAACCTTTGTGTGGAGGTCGGGGGCGCGCGATGGTTAACTCCTACCAACCTCCCCCCTAGGAGAATATGTTGGTTGCTTTGTTTTGATGACGCATAGATTTTCGCAATAAGTATATGAGTTCTTAAGACTAATGTTGAGTCCATGGATTATACACACTCTCACCCTTCCACCATTGCTAGCCTCTCTTGTTCGCACAACTTTCGCCGGTACCGTAAACCCACTATATATCCTTCCTCAAAACAGCCACCATATTATTCCTCAAAACAGCCACCATACCTACCTATCATGGCATTTCCATAGCCATTCCGAGATATATTGCCATGCTACTTTCCACCGTTCCGTTCATATGACACGCATCATATTGTCATATTGCCATGCATGATCATGTAGTTGACATCGTATTTGTGGCAAAGCCACCATGCATAACTTTTCATACATGTCACTCTTGTTTCATTACACATACCGGTACACCGCCGGAGGCATTCATATAGAGTCATACTTTGTTGTAGTATCGAGTTGTAATGAAAGTGTGATGATCATCATTATTAGAGCATTGTCCCATGGGAGGAAAGGCTAAATCAATAAAGCCCCTCCGCAAAAAAAAAAGAAAAAAAGGAAGAGAAAGGTCAAAGAAAAAAAAGAAAGGCCCAAAAAAAGAAATGGGGACAATTGCTACTGTCTTTTTCCCACAGTTGTGCTTCAAAGTAGCACAATGTTCTTCATTGTAGAGAGTCTCATGCTTAGTCACTTTATATACTAGTGGGAATTTTCGTTATAGAACTTGGCTTGTATATTCCAACGATGGGCTTCCTCAAATGCCCTAGGTCTTCATGTATTGTGTGAAAGTTGAAAGGTTTGAAAGAATAGAGTATGAAAACAAGTGCCTGGCTGAAATCGGGGTTGTGCATGATATGAATATTTTGTGTGATGAAGAGGGAGCACAGCCAGACTATATGATTTTGTAGGGATAACTTTCTTTAGCCATAGTATTTTGAGAACACATGATTGCTTTGTTAGTATGCTTGAAGTATTATTATTTCTTATGTCAATATAGACTTTTATCTTGAATTTTTCAGATCTGAAAATTCATGCCACAATTAAGAGAATTACATTGAAAAACTATGTTGGTTAGCATTCCACATCAAAAACTCTTTCTTTATCATTTACCTACTCGAGGACGAGCATGAATTAAGCTTGGGGATGCTTGGTACGTCTCCAACGTATCTATAATTTTGATTATTCCATGCTATTATTTATGAAGTCTTGGATGTTTAATGGGCTTTATATTTCACTTTTATATCATTTTTGGGACTAACCTACTAACCCAAAGGCCCAGTCCAGATTGCTGATTTTTGCCTGTTTCAGGGTTTTGCAGAAAAAGAATATCAAACGGAGTCCAAACGGAATGAAACCTTCTCAAGAGATATTTTTGGAGAAAATCACGCACGAAGAACTTGAGAACCACGTCAGAAGAGCCACATGGGACCCACGAGGGTGGGAGCGCGCCCCCCTTCCCTGGGCGCGCCCCCTGCCTCGTGGGCCCCCCGTGACTCCCCAGGTGTCCTCCTTCCTCCTATATAAGTCTACATACCCCGAAACCATCAGTAAGGAGAGAAAACCCTAATTCCACCACCGTAACCTTCTGTTCCCATGAGATCCCATCTTAGAGCCTATTCCGGAGCTCCACCGGAGGGGGATCCATCACAGAGTTCTTCATCATCATCATCCACGCCCTCACCATGAGTTGTGAGTCGTTTACCACAAACCTTCGGGTCCATAGCTAGTATCTAGATGGCTTCTTCTCTCTCTCTCTGGATCTCAATACAAAGTTCTCCTAGGTCTTCCAGGAGATCTATTCGATGTAATCTCTTTCTGCGGTGTGTTTGTCGAGATCTGATGAATTGTTAGTTTATAATCAAGATTATCTATGAGAAATATTTGGTTCTTCTCTGAACTTTTTATGTGTGCTCATAATATCCTTGCAAGTCTCTTCGAATTATTGGTTTGGTTTGGCCTACTAGATCTATAGTTCTTGCAATGGGAGAAGTGCTTTGCTTTGGGTTCAATCTTGCGGTGTCCTTTCCCAGTGACAATAGGGGCATCAAGGCACGTATTGTATTGTTGCCATCGAGGATAAAAAGATTGGGTTTATATCATATTGCTTGAGTTTATCCCTCTACATCATGTCATATTGCTTAAGGCGTTACTCTGTTCTTATGAACTCAATACACTAGATGCATGCTGGATAGCGGTCGATGTCTGGAGTAATAGTAGTAGATGCAGAATCGTTTCGGTCTACTTGTCTCGGACGTGATGCCTATATACAATGATCATGCCTAGATAGTCTCATAATTATTCGTTTTTCTATCAATTGCTCGTCAGTTATTTGTTTACCCGCCGTAGAATATCGCTATCATGAGAGAAGCCACTAGAGAACACTATGGCCCCCGGGTCTATTCTCAACATATCAATCTACATCTACTTCACTTTTTCCGCTTTTACTTTCTGTTCTTATAAACAAAAATACCAAAATTATAAACTATCATCTCTACCAGATCTCACTTTCGTAAGTGACCGTAAAGGGATTGACAACCCCTTATCACGTTGGCTGCGTAGTTCTTATTTGTTTGTGCAGGTGTGGGGGACTGGCGCGTGGTCTCCTACTGGATTGATACCTTGGTTCTCAAAAACCGAGGGAAATACTTACGCTACTGTGCTGTATCTCCCTTTCCTCTCCGAGGGAATACAACGCAAGCTCGAGAAGTAGCACATATCCTTAGTCATTTTCAGGTACTTCAGGATGTTCTTGACCGCTGTCCAATGTTCCATACCGGGATCACTTTGGTACCTCCCCACCAAACTTATGGCAAGGTTCACATCAGGTATGTTACATAGCATGGCATACATAATAGAACCTATGGCCGAGGCATAGGGGATGCCACTCATCTTTTCTCTATCTTCTGCCGAGGTCGGGCATTGAGCTGTGCTCAATCTCATACCATGCAATACAGGCAAGAACCCTTTCTTGGACTGATTCATATTGAACTTCTTCAATGTCTTGTCAAGGTATGTGCTTTGTGAAAGACCAATGAGGCGTCTCGATCTATCTCTATAGATCTTGATGCCTAATATGTATGCAGCTTCTCCAAGGTCCTTCATTGAAAAACACTTATTCAAGTAGGCCTTTATGCTTTCCAAGAGTTCTACATCATTTCCCATCAGCAATATGTCATCCACATATAATATGAGAAATGCTACAGAGCTCCCACTCACTTTCTTGTAAATACATGCCTCTCCCCGAGTCTGTATAAACCCAAATGCTTTGATCACCTCATCAAAGCGAATGTTCCAACTCCGAGATGCTTGCACCAGCCCATAGATGGAGCGCTGGAGCTTGCATACTTTGTTAGCATTCTTAGGATCGACAAAACCTTCCGGCTGCATCATATACAGTTCTTCCTTAAGGAAGCCATTAAGGAATGCCGTTTTGACGTCCATTTGCCATATCTCATAATCATAGAATGCGGCAATTGCTAACATGATTCAGACGGACTTCAGCATCGCTACGGGAGAGAAAGTATCGTCGTAGTCAATTCCTTGAACTTGTCGATAACCTTTAGTGACAAGCCGAGCCTTATAGATGGTCACATTACCATCTGCGTCAGTCTTCTTCTTAAAGATCCATTTATTTTTTATGGCTTGCCGATCATCGGGCAAGTCAACCAAAGTCCATACTTTGTTATCATACATGGATCCTATCTCGGATTTCATGGCTTCAAGCCATTTGTTGGAATCCGGGCCCGTCATCGCTTCTTCATAGTTCGAAGGTTCACCGTTGTCTAACAACATGATTTCCATGACAGGGTTACCGTACTACTCTGGTACGGAACGTGTCCTTGTGGACCTACGAAGTTCAACAGTAACTTGATCTGAAGCTTCATGATCATTATCATTAACTTCCTCTCTAGTCGGTGCAGGCACCATAGAAACATCTTCCTGCACTGCGCTACTTTCCGGTTCGGAAGGGGTGACAATCACCTCATCAAGTTCCACTTTCCTCCCACTTACTTCTTTCGAGGGAAAATCTTTCTCCAGAAAGGATCCATTCTTGGCAACGAAGACCTTGCCTTCGGATCTAAGGTAGAAGGTACACCCAATAGTTTCCTTAGGGTATCCTATGAAGACACATTTTTCCGATTTGGGTTCGAGCTTTTCAGGTTGAAGTTTCTTGACATAAGCATCGCATCCCCAAACTTTTAGAAACGACAACTTAGGTTTCTTCCCAAACCATAGTTCATACGGTGTCGTCTCAACGGATTTAGATGGTGCCCTATTTAAAATGAATGCGCAGTATCTAAAGCATAACCCCAGAATGATAGCGGTAAGTCGGTAAGAGACATCATAGATCACACCATGTCCAACAGAGTACGATTACGACGTTTGGATACACCATTACTGTCGTGGAATTAACACGTCAGATGTCCGGATCAACGGACTTAGTGTTGAGGCGCGCAACTATGTGGTAGCTTGAAGGGGTTGAGCGGAATCGAGAGATGCGATGCAAGACACGGATTTAGACAGCTTCGGGCCCCGGGAAACATCATCCGGAAATAGCCCTACGTGCTGTTTGAGGCTAGGTCTCATTCTGATGGTGTCGCCGGTAAACCGGCTCTTGGTGTCTAACCCTAGAAACTTGTCTAAACCTCTCCTCTAAACTTGTCTACTTGTGGTTTTTCTAAAGCTTGTCCTCTTTGGGGAGCCCTGCCCCTCCTTATATATGTTGAAGGGGCGGGTTTACATGACTAGTCCTAGTAGGACTAGGATTGAGCTATTACAAGGAGTCCTAGTCTTGCTTCCTTTATGAAGAATATTCCTTGCGCTTTATTATTAAACCGGCCCACTATTAATATGAACCGGCCTTCTGGGCCTTGGGCCTTGTCATCCATGATCCGCCTGCCGGGTCACCAGTACCTTGCCAAATATAAAACGTCTTAAGTAAAATACCAAGTCCGGCCGGGTTATAATTCCGGCCGGTTCATACCGCGGGGTATATCCCCGACATTAGCCCCCAAGTTTAGCTTGGATGTGTCCATGGTAAACTTATGCTGATCATCTTTAAGTCCTTGTCCTTCCTTCTTCTAAAAAATCCGGGTCAACAGACCAACTTCATAATCAACTTGCTTGCATAAGAAATATTGTAAATAAAGAATCCATTTGAATCGGCCTTTAATGCTCTGACTTGACAAAAATATTGGTCTTTGAAATATTCAACTGATATCCAGCCGGCTTGAAGATGTAAAACTTGCCGGTTTATGATTGCCAATAATTGCCGGATCACACAATTAATCTGATTTGCCAGAACTGAAAATTTTGAAGATGTTCCTCCTTATATGCATATTACCTATAGCCCCCAAGTGCCGGGTCATTATGTAATAATGAGCAAGGACTTTGTAGATATAATCATTGAAAATAACACTATATAATGTAACTTCCATCGTGGGGTTTGAATCCACGTCCACAAGGTTAAGAGCTTTGTGCTTTACCAACTGAGCAGTGGACCTTTCAATATAATGGATGAATACTTGTGTACCTTGAATTGTTGACGGGAGCGAATGGTAGCCCCCAAGTTCCGGTTTAGCTATATTTAGAAGGTGAACCGGTACTTCCAGATGAAGCAAATGATCTTTCCATTAGCCCCCAAGTGTCAAGTAGACAACTTGCTTGTGTGCTTGAGACTTTTGTCTTTGAATTGCTGCTGTTTACTGCTTCAACTGCCCATTAGCCCCCAAGTGTCAAGTAGACAACTTGTTTGTGTGCTTGAGACTTGTGTATTTGATGTAATCTCAGTCTGAATAATGTAGCCCCCAAATGCCGGGTTGTAAGCCTGCAGCGACTCGGGACTTTTCCTTTGTAGAATAAATCACTTCCATCATTGAAATAATATTCATTGCGCTTTAAAGCGACTTTGAAGACCTCAATCATAATATTGATAACCATAATAGGAATCCAGCCATGTTTGGCTATTGAAGAATATAATCCGGTTTGAAGACCGGTTCCAATGATGTTTGATCACAATCGGGCCGGGTTTAATAAACACCGGTCATTATTTTATCTCATACTGGTGACTTATAGTCAAAACCAGGCCGGTTTAAGGAACACCGGTTATTATAACTGATCATATACTGCCAAATATATATTTGAAAATAAAATACTTCATACCTGCGAAAAATATGCTTGATATTCTTAATCCGGCGAAACTTGCAATTTTCTGAGGGAGTCTTTGATAGATCCAATAATGATTCCGGGCTTGATAAAAGACACCGGTTTATATCATGCTGAAACTTTGTCCAGAAGTTTGTAGCTTATACTTGGCTTTTGCCTGATGGATGATCCGGGTTATAATGAACACCGGTTTATTCATGCTGGTATTTCATGACTCAGACTTCTCACTTTATAGATATGTGGTCAGCTTCTGTAGCTGTTCCACTCCGGTTTAAAGGGTTATAAAACACAAACACCAAAAAACATGCAATTTTTTGCAAATAAGGCCGTGTAGTCGAGGCTTTTTCAAAGAGCTGCCAGGCTCAAAACAAGGTTCAGCCAATCAATGGGACGTGGGCAAACCTACTGTCCCAAGGAGCCTAGCCAATCACTGAACGTGAGCATATCGACTGTTCAGAGGGCCGATAGAACCACAAATAAAAACCGAGCCAATCATTGGGACGTGGGCAAACCTGACTGTCCCAAGGGGCCTAGCCAATCACTGAACGTGAGCGTATCAACTGTTCAGAGGGCCGATATAATCGTAAACATAGCCAATCAATGGGACGTGGGCAAACCGGACTGTCCCAAGGGGCCGAGCCATCCCTGAACGTGAGCGTATCAACTGTTCAGAGGGCCCAAGGAATCGTAAACATAGCCAATCAATGGGACGTGGGCAAACCGGACTGTCCCAAGGGGCCTAGCCAATCACTGAACGTGAGCGTATCAACTGTTCAGAGGGCCGAACACAAACAAAGCCAATCAATGGGACGTGGGCAAACCGACTGTCCCAAGGGGCCTCCAGGGTTCCTCCTGAACCGGTGGGTCAATCTAAACCAATCACTGAATGTGGACTTGTCCAACCTTTCAGGGGGTTGCCAGAATTTATGAAACTTAATCCGATCACTGGGAGCAGATGATACCAACTCCCAGGGGGCCTCCATGGTTCCTCCTGAACCGGTGGGTCAATCGTGAAGCGTCTTTTCTTTGAACCGTTTCAGGGAGTTTTACTGCTTCTGAGCGCATATTTTCTGCACAACCAGAGAGATTGATCAAAGCATCTTATTTTCTTAATAAAAAATGATATATAACAAGAGAAATAATACTGTAGATAGATATCACCTGAGTGAATTTGAACCGGTATGTTTGAATAGACCGGATCACAGGGTGGACGGTAAAATGACCACAGCATCAGTAGCACCACAGATATATGAATCGGCCGCGGTATTATAAGCCGGTGGAGATGAATGAGTTATCCTCCGTGTTGTAAACCGATGCGGACGCGTGAACCGGTGATTTGTTTGAAGAACAGATGGGCCGGCCGACGCTGACGGGCTAGTTGTCCCCCTCGTTGTAAACCGGCGTGGTCGCGAAAGACGGCCATGGCGTTGTAAACCGGCGTGGTCGCGAGAGACGGCCATGAACCGGCCGCGAGGGTGGACGGGGTGACTCGTCCGTGCCGTTTGTAAGGTCGTGCGGACGGGCGAGTCGGCTGGCGCGTTTGATGTAAACTGGATCGCAACACGCGTGCCCGTGGAGCCACGCGGCACAGCCGAACGTGCATCCGCGGTATAACACCACTTTTATAATGAATAATTTACCTATATATAACAACACTATAGGGCAGAGTGGTTGTTTTCACAAAAAGTTAACAAGTATTTACTGATAAAGTAAACTGGATGGATATCACCTGATGTTTTTTGTCGGATGATCACGGATGCTAGTGTGGATAATGCTGGACGTGCTCGGATCAGAAATAGCCAGATAGATGCACGTCTAATGCTGCTAAATGATGGTTTTCTTGCAGTGTACCAGGCTAATCATCGGAGTCGCTTGCCCGGCACAACCATTAAAAATAGTTCCAATATTCTGTATCCCTTGGCCGTTCCACGCCTGCACCTCCACGCGGGGCGAGCCCAGCAGCTCACATGCCATAGAAATAGAAAGCGGAGGCAGCAGTCCCTCACGCAGTCACGCACATCCTCACGGGCGAGCACAGGTGTTTCCCGTGCGTTGGTGTGCATCCCTGACCGTCCTGTATAAAACAGTACAGGCCAGAAAATATTTTCCAAAAGAATCAATATGTACATACCCAAAAGATCAGTGTTGAGAACACCTGGTTTTTCGTCGGTTGTAGCGATCGAAGCCAAATTCATCTCCCAGGTTTAATGGGCCTTCATATCCACCATGCATCCATCAAGCTTTGGAGGGCATACCCAAATAGCATTTTTTTAAACCAATATATCACTCCAGGCCTTGTACACCTTGAAACTATCGAAACTGCAGTAACTGAAACCAGAAGGTTGATTTTAATGTCGCAAGAGTGATGCGGCTCGGCCACCTGTAGCAGAGGAACAGAGGACCGGTCCAGCGACTCAGCGCGGGGCGGCAGCGGAGGAGCTGCGGGCCGGTCCGGCAACTCAGCGTGGTACGGCAGCGGAGGAGCGGCGGCTTGTAGAGGCGTATTGCAGCGGTGGTGGGTCGACCCAGATTCGGCGAGGCGGTTCAACCCTGGCCGGTCTGATGCAAGGGCTCGGGGCTCTTTCTGGCCGAGTCACGGGGCGGCTCGGAGGCTGGCGGCGGCTCCTCAAACACGACGGGTTTCGAGCAGAACCCGGCGGAGATGAGGTCTCCTCGGCATAAGCAAGCGGCGACTCGTTGCGGGGAGGCCCGGAGGCAAACGACAAACGGGGCGGCTCAAGCACGGCTGCAACCTCGCGACGGCGGCTCAAGGTGCGGCTGTGCAGGGGCGGCTTGAGGGGGCATCGTCGTGATGGCCACACTGGAGGCGGGTGGCTCAGCATGGCCACGGCGCGGCTCGGACGTGGAGGCGAAGGCGACCAGCAGCGCGGGCGCGAAGCGATTCACGGCAAGGACAGCTTGAAGTGGCAAAGCATGGCCGTCTTGGTGCGGCCAAGGCAAGGTGGGTTTGATACAACGAGTCGAAGAAGCAGCACCAGCCATAACGGCCGCTCAGGGTCGTCTCGGTGCCGCGCCAGCAGGAGACGGCTCGCGGAAGCGGTATAAAAACAAAATTGATCCATGGCGGCTCGGAAACGGAGACGAAGCCGTTTGTCTGGGGCGACTCCAAACGGAGCGCGGCAGAGGCAGCTCGCAATCCTGAAGCGGAGGCAGCTTAGGGCGGATCTCTAGCGGAGGCGGAGAGACACCGGGAAGGCTCGGAGTCGCGTCCGCGAGGTGGCCCGAGGCCGCGCCAATCGGTCGACAAGGCCTTCGGCGACTCGGTGCAGGGTCGATGCGATGGTGGAGTCCGTGCCCTTCTTCGGGTCGTAATCGCTTTGAGCAATCCAGCCGTTTCTTTTTTTTTATGATTCCTTCCATCAGGCTTCCATCGGCAGCTTTGACTAGGTGCTTTACAGATCCAACGCAGGACAACCTTTGTACCAATCGATCTCGGACATAGCTTTCGCTAACCACCGCAGTGCTCGATGGATTTCTTGTTTGATCTTGGCGACTTGTGGTGATTCTTTCGATCTCGGCGACTTGTGGTGACGCACACACGCCGCCCTAACTTCATTGAACCTTCAATTCGGCAAATCGTAAACCAGGAGCAATAAACACAAAAGCTGATGCGGCGGATCCTTTCCAATCGATTTTTCTTCATCCGGAAAATTACGCCCTTCTCGATCTTTGAGAACGTTCCCTCCAAGAACTCAACACCACGCAGGCCCCACGGTGGGCGCCAACTGTCGTGGAATTAACACGTCAGATGTCCGGATCAACGGACTTAGTGTTGAGGCGCGCAACTATGTGGTAGCTTGAAGGGGTTGAGCGGAATCGAGAGATGCGATGCAAGACACGGATTTAGACAGCTTCGGGCCCCGGGAAACATCATCTGGAAATAGCCCTACGTGCTGTTTGAGGCTAGGTCTCATTATGATGGTGTCGCCGGTAAACCGGCTCTTGGTGTCTAACCCTAGAAACTTGTCTAAACCTCTCCTCTAAACTTGTCTACTTGTGGTTTGTCTAAAGCTTGTCCTCTTTGGGGAGCCCTGCCCCTCCTTATATATGTTGAAGGGGCGGGTTTACATGACTAGTCCTAGTAGGACTAGGATTGAGCTATTACAAGGAGTCCTAGTCTTGCTTCCTTTATGAAGAATATTCCTTGCGCTTTATTATTAAACCGGCCCACTATTAATATGAACCGGCCTTCTGGGCCTTGGGCCTTGTCATCCATGATCCGCCTGCCGGGTCACCAGTACCTTGCCAAATATAAAACGTCTTAAGTAAAATACCAAGTCCGGCCGGGTTATAATTCCGGCCGGTTCATACCGCGGGGTATATCCCCGACAATTACGTTGAGGTGTTCCGGGCGGCGTCAATCGTGAAATAATTCCACATTTCATTAGGTGTGTGCCAAATTCGTGAATTAAATATTCTCCTCCACGATCTGATCGTAAGAACTTTATTTTTCTGTCACATTAATTCTCGACCTCATTATAAAATTCCTTGAACTTTTCAAAGGTCTCAGACTTGTGTTTCATCAAGTAGACATAACCATATATACTTATGTCATCAGTGAGGGTGAGAACATAACTATAGCCACCGCGAGCTTCAACACTCATTCGACCGCACACATCAGTATGTATGATTTCCAATAAGTTGGTTGCTCGCTCCATTGTTCCGGAGAACGGAGTCTTGGTCATCTTTCCCAAGAGGCATGGTTCGCACGTGTCAAATGATTCATAATCAAGAGACTCCAAAAGTCCATCTGCATGGAGCTTCTTCATACGTTTGACACCAATATGACCAAGGCGGCAATGTGATACATCTCCAACGTATCTATAATTTTTGATTGTTCCATGCTATTATTTATGAAGTCTTGGATGTTTAATGGGCTTATTCATACACTTTTATATCATTTTTAGGACTAACCTACTAACCCAAAGGCCCAGTCCAGATTGCTGTTTTTTTTCCTGTTTCAGGGTTTTGCAGAAAAAGAATATCAAACGGAGTCCAAACGGAATGAAACCTTCGCGAGAGATATTTTTGGAGAAAATCACGCACCCGGAGCTTGAGAACCACGTCACAGGATCAAGAGGTGGCCCACGAGGGTGGGGGGCGCACCCCCCTTCCCAGGGCGTGCCCCCTGCCTCGTGGCCCCCTCGAGCGTCCCCCAGTGCCCTCCTTCTTCCTATATAAGTCTACGTACCCCAAAACCTCCGAGAACGGAGAGAAAACCCTAATTGCACCGCCATACCTTCTGTTCCCGTGAAGATCCCATCTTGGAGCCTGTTCCAGAGCTCCACCGGAGGGGGATCCATCACGGAGGTCTTCATCATCATCATCATCATCGCCCTCACCATGAGTTGTGAGTAGTTTACCACAGACCTTCGGGGTCCATAGCTAATATCTAGATGGCTTCTTCTCTCTCTCCGGATCTCAATACAAAGTTCTCCTCGGTCTTCGAGGAGATCTATTCGATGTAATCTCTTTTTGCGGTGTGTTTGTCGAGATCCGATGAATTGTGAGTTTATGATCAAGGTTATCTATGAAATATATTTGGTTCTTCTATGAACTTTTTATGTGTGCTCATAATATCCTTGCAAGTCTCTTCGAATTATTGGTTTGGTTTGGCCTACTAGATCTATCGTTCTTGCAATGGGAGAAGTGCTTAGCTTTGGGCTCAATCTTGCGGTGTCCTTTCCCAGTGACAGTAGGGGCAGCAAGGCACATATTGTATTGTTGCCAACGAGGATTAAAAGATGGGGTTCTCATCATATTGCTTTAGTTTATCCCTCTACATCATGTCATCTTTTCTAAGGCGTTACTCTGTTCGTATGAACTCAATACACTAGATGCATGCTGGATAGCGGTCGATGTGTGGAGTAATAGTAGTAGATGCAGAATCGTTTCGGTCTACTTGTCTCAGGCGTGATGCCTATATACAATGATCATGCCTAGATAGTCTCATAATTATTCGCTTTTCTATCAATTGCTCGACAGTAATTTGTTTACCCGCCGTAGAATACCGCTATCATGAGAGAAGCCATTAGAGAAAACTATGGCCCCCGGGTCTATCTTTATCATATTACTTTCGCGTCAACTAGCCAATTCATGTCGCCATTGTTTATTTGCTTTCTCTACTTTATGTTTCTATACCAAAAATACCAAAAATATTATCTTATCATCTCTATCAAATCTCACTCTCGTAAGTGACTGTAAAGGGATTGACAACCCCTTATCGTGTTGGCTGCGAAGTTCTTATTTGTTTGTGCAGGTGCGAGGGACTGGCGCGTGGTCTCCTACTGGATTGATACCTTGGTTCTCAAAAACTGAGGGAAATACTTACGCTACTGTGCTGCATCTCCCTTTCCTCTTCGAGAGAATACAACGCAAGCTCAAGAGGTAGCAAGAAGAATTTCTGGCGCCGTTGCCGGGGAGGCTTACGCAAAATTCATATACCAAGTACCTATCACAAACACTTATCCTTCGCATTACATTTATTTGCCTCTCGTTTTCCTCTCCCACACTTCACCTTTGCTGTTTTATTGGCCCTTCTTCCGTCATGTGTTTTTCGTTCGCTTGCTTCTTGTTTGCTTGTGTGTGTTGGATTGCTTACTTGTCACTATGGCTCAGAACAATACCAAATTGTGTGACTTCTCCAATACCAACAACAATGATTTTATTAACACTCCGATTGCTCCTATTACCGATGCTGAATCTTGTGAGATCAATGCTCCTTTGTTGAATCTTGTCATGAAAGATCAATTCTCCGGCCTTCCTAGTGAAGATGCCGCTACCCATCTAAACAACTTTGTTGATTTGTGTGATATGCAAAAGAAAAGGGATACAGATAACGATATTGTTAAATTGAAGTTATTTCCGTTTTCACTTAGAGATCGTGCTAAAACTTGGTTCTCCTCTTTGCCTAGAAATAGTATTGATTTGTGGAATAAGTGCAAAGATGCTTTTATCTCTAAGTATTTCCCTCCTGCTAAGATCATCTCTCTTAGAAACGATATTATGAATTTTAAGCAACTAGATCATGAGCATGTTGCACAAGATTCGGAGAGAATGAAATTAATGATATGTAATTGCCCTACATATGGTTTGAATCTATGGATGATTATTCAGAACTTTTATGCTGGCTTGAATTTTGCTTCTAGAAATCATTTAGATTCGGCCACCAGAGGCACTTTCATGGAAACTACCTTAGGAGAAGCTACCAAACCCCTAGATAATATTATGGTTAATTATTCTCAATGGCACACCGAAAGATCTACTAGTAAAAAAGTGCATGCTATCGAAGAAATTAGTGTTTTGAGTGGAAAGATGGATGAACTTATGAAATTGTTTGCTGCTAAGAGTGCTTCTTCTGATCCTAATGATATGCCTTTGTCCACCTTGATTGAGAATAACAATGAATCTTTGGATGTGAATTTTGTTGGTAGGAATAATTTTGGTAACAATGCTTATAGAGGTAATTTTAATCCTAGGCCTTTTCCTAGTAATTCCTCTAATAATTTTGGTAATTCCTACAACAACTCTTATGGAAAGATGCCTTCTGAATTTGAAACTAGTGTTAAGGAGTTTATGATCTCGCAAATGAATTTCAATGCTATGCTTCAAGAGAAATTGCTTAAAGTTGATGAATTGGCTAGAAGTGTGGATATAATTACTCTTGATGTTGATTCTTTGAAACTTAGATCTATCCCACCTAAGCATGATATCAATGAGTCTCTCAAAGCCATGAGAATTTCCATTAATGAATGCAAAGAAAGAACCCCTAGAATGCGTGCTAAAAGAGAAGATTATATTAAATCATGTTCTTCTAGTTATCGTGAAAATAAAGATGAAGATCTGAAAGTTATTGATGTGTCTCCTATTAGATCCTTGTTTTCTAGTATTAATCTTGATGAGAATAGGATTGGAGATGATTCTGATTTAAGGTGTCCTAATAATTCGGAGTTTTTAGATCTTGATGCTAAAATTGCTAAAAGTGGGATTGAAGAGATTAAAACTTTGCATAGTGATGAACCCACTACTTTCGATTTCAAGGGATTCAATTATGCTAATTGCTCTTTTATTGATTGTATTTCCTTGTTGCAATCCGTGCTAAATTCTCTACATGCTTATAGTCAAAATAAAGCTTTCACTAAACATATAGTTGATGCTTTGATGCAATCTTATGAAGAAAAACTTGAGTTGGAAGTTTCTATACCTAGAAAGATTTATGATGAATGGGAACCTAATATCAAAATAAAAATAAAAGATCATGAATGCTATGCTTTGTGTCATTTGGGTGCTATTGTCTCCACTATCCCAAAAACTGTGTGTGATTTGCTAGGGTTCCATGAGCTTGATGATTGTTCTTTAAATTTGCATCTTGCGGATTCCACTATTAAGAAACCTATGTTAACAATTAATGATGTTCTTATTGTTGCCAGTAGGAATTATGTGCCCGTAGATTTCATTGTTCTTGATATAGATTGCAATCCTTCATGTCCTGTTATTCTTGGTAGACCTTTCCTTAGAACGATTGGTGCAATTATTGATAAGAAGGAAGGAAACATTAGATTCCAATTTCCGTTAAGGAAAGGCATGGAACACTTTCCTAGAAAGAAAATAAAATTACCATATGAATCTATCATGAGAGCCACTTATGGATTGCCTTCCAAAGATGGCAATACCTAGATCTATCTTGTATCGTGCCTAGCTAGGGGCGTAAAACGATAGCGCTTGTTGGGAGGCAACCCAATTTTATGTTTTTTTGCTTTTGTTTCTGTTAGGGAATAAATGTTGCATATAGCCTCTGATTAGATGTGTTTTCATGTTTTGTTTAGTGTTTGTGCCAAGTAGAACCTTTGGTAAGACTTGTGTGAAGTTTATTTGATCTTGTTGTGAAAAACAGAATCGTTAGCGCTCGCTAAAGTAGTCTTAAGATTTTACTGGAGCGTGCTTTTTAGTTGATTCTATTTGCTTCTGATTTTTAGACAAATTGCGCAAATTTACGAATTTAGTTTGAAATTTTTGGAGTTCCAGAAGTAGGCGAACCCAGCAGATTACTACAGACTGTTCTATTTTTGACAGATTCTGTTTTTCGTGTGTTGTTTGCTTATTCCGATGCATCTATGAGCAATATTGGAGGATATGAACCATAGAGAACTTGGAGTAATGTAGGTTTAACACCAATATAAACAAATAATGAATTCCTTGCTGTACCTTTGAGTAGTGGTTTGCTTTCTCTTACTAACGGAGCTCACGAGAATTTTTGTCTAAGTTTTGTGTTGTCAAGTTTTCAAGTTTTGAGTATTGCTTTGATGGACTATGGAACAAGGAGTAGCAAAGGCCCAAGCTTGGGGATGCCCATGGCACCCCAAGTAATTCAAGATAATCAAAAGCCTAAGTTTGGGGATGCCCCGGGAAGGCATCCCCTCTTTCGTCTTCATCCATCGGTAACTATATTTGGAGCTATATTTTTATTCGCAACATGCTATGTGTTTTGCTTGGAGCGTCTTGTATAATTTGAGTCTTTGCTTGTTAGTTTGCCACAATCATCCTTGCTGGACACACCTATTTGAGAGAGTTAAATATGGCCTAGAAATTGTTAGAACAATCTATGTGCTTCACTTTTATCTTTTGAGTTGAATAGTTTTTGCTCTAGTGCTTTACTTATATCTTTTAGAGCATGGTGGTGGTAATATTTTGTAGAAATTGTTGAACTCTCATGCTTCACTTATATCTATTTGAGAGTCTATTAAAACAGCATGGTAAAGTGTTTAGACTAAAGAAACTAGTCTTCACATGATAAACATCCAATGTCAATGTTGTAAAAAAAATAACATCAAGTGCATTGAATAGAAAGAGATGTTGGATGCTTGATAATTGTTTTGAGACATGAGGATAGTAATATTAAAGTCATTCTAGTGGAGTGATTATGAAATTGAGAAATATTTGTGTTAAGGTTAGTGATTCCCGTTGCATGCACGTAAGGTGAACCGTTGTGTGACTAAGTTAAAGCATGAGGTATTTGTAGAGTGTCAACCTTTGTGTGGAGGTCGGGGGCGCGCGATGGTTAACTCCTACCAACCTCCCCCTAGGGGCATGCGTTGATTGCTTTGTTTTGATGACTCGTAAATTTTTGCAATAAGTATATGAGTTCTTATGACTAATGTTGAGTCCATGGATTATACGCACTCTCACCCTTCCACCATTTCTAGCCTCTCTTGTAGCGCGCAACTTTCGTCGGTGCCATAAACCCACTATATATCCTTCCTCAAAACAGCCACCATATTGTTCCTCAAAACAGCCACCATACCTACCTATCATGGCATTTCCATAGCCATTCCGAGATATATTGACATGCAACTTTCCACCATTCCGTTTATATGACACGCATCATATTGTCATATTGCCATGCATGATCATGTAGTTGACATCGTATTTGTGGGAAGGCCACCATGCATAATTTTTATACATGTCACTCGTGTTTCATTGCACATACCAGTACACCGCTGGAGGCATTCATATAGAGTCATACTTTGTTGTTGTAGTATCGAGTTGTAAATTCGTGTTGTAATGTGTGATGATCATCATTATTAGAGCATTGTCCCATGGGAGGAAAGGCTGAATCTATAAAGCCCCTCCGCAAAAAAAAGAAAAAAAAGGAAGAAAGGCCAAAAAGAAAAAAAGGCCCAAAAAAGAAAAAAAAGAAGAAAAAGAAAAAAAGGGACAATTGCTACTATCTTTTTCCACACTTGTGCTTCAAAGTAGCACCATGTTCTTCATTATAGAGAGTCTCATGCTTAGTCACTTTCATATACTAGTGGGAATTTTCGTTATAGAACCTGGATTGTATATTCCAACGATGGGCTTCCTCAAATGCCCTAGGTCTTCGTGAGCAAGCAAGTTGGATGCACACCCACTAGTTTCTTTTGTTGAGCTTTCATTCATATTTAGCTCTAGAGAATCCGTTGCATGGCAATCCCTACTCCCTCACATTATTATCTATTGATGGGCATCTCCATAGCCCGTTGATACGCCTAGTCGATGTGAGACTATCTCCCTCTTTTTGTCTTCTCCACAACCACCTCTATTCCACCCATAGTGCTATATCCATGGCTCACGCTCATGTATTGCGTGAAAGTTGAAAGGTTTGAAAAGATAGAGTATGAAAACAGGTGCTTGGCTGAAATCAGGGTTGTGCATGATATGAATATTTTGTATGATAACAAGGGAGCATAGCCAACACTGTATGATTTTGTAGGGATAACTTTCTTTAGCCATAGTATTTCGAGAAGACATGATTTCTTTGTTAGTATTGCTTGAAGTATTGTTATTTCTTATGTCAATATAGACTTTTATCTTGAATCCTTCAGATCTGAACATTCATGCCACAATTAAGAGAATTACATTGAATAACTATATTGGTTAGCATTCCACATCAAAAATTCTTGCTTTATCATTTACCTACTCGAGGACGAGCAGAAATTAAGCTTGGGGATGCTTGATACGTCTCCAACATATCTATAATTTTTTATTGTTCCATGCTATTATTTATGAAGTCTTGGATGTTTAATGGGCTTTATCATTCACTTTTATATCATTTTTGGGACTAACCTATTAACCCAAAGGCCCAGTCCAGATTGTTGTTTTTTTGCCTATTTCAGGGTTTTGCAGAAAAGGAATATCAAACGGAGTCCAAACGGAATGAAACCTTCGCGAGAGATATTTTTGGAGGAAATCACGCTCGGGAAACGTCAGGACCAAGTAAGGGGACGAAGGGCCAGCCCTCGAGGGTTGGGGGCGCCCCCCCTTTCCCAGGGCGTGCCCCCCTGCCTCGAGGTTGGCCCACACGGCCCCCGGTGCCCCCCTTCTTCCTATATATACCTACGTACCCCAAAAACTCCATACACAGAGAGAAATTCCTAATTCCACCATCGTAGCTGTTGTTCCCGTGGAGATCCCATCTTGGAGCCTGTTCCGGGAGGGGGATCCATCATGGAGGCCTTCTTCATCATCATCATCGCCCTCACCATGAGTTGTGAGTAGTTTACCACAGACCTTCGGGTCCATAGCTAGTATCTAGATGGCTTCTTCTCTCTCTCTCCGGATCTCAATACAAAGTTCTCCTCGGTCTTCGAGGAGATCTATTCGATGTAATCTCTTTTTGCGGTGTGTTTGTCGAGATCCGATGAATTGTGAGTTTATGATCAAGGTTATCTATGAAAGATATTTGGTTCTTCTCTGAACTTTTTATGTGTGCTCATAATATCCTTAAAAGTCTCTTTGAATTATTGGTTTGGTTTGGCCTACTAGATCTATAGTTCTTGCAATGGGAGAAGTGCTTGGCTTTGGGTTCAATCTTGCGGTGTCCTTTCCCAGTGAAAGTAGGGGCAGCAAGGCACGTATTGTATTGTTGCCATCGAGGATAAAAAGATGGGGTTTTCATCATATTGCTTGAGTTTATCCCTCTACATCATGTCATCTTGCCTAAGGCGTTACTCCGTTCGTATGAACTCAATACACTAGATGCATGCTGGATAGCGGTCGATGTGTGGAGTAATAGTAGTAGATGCAGAATCGTTTCGGTCTACTGGTCTCGGACGTGATGCCTATATACAATGATCATACCAAGATAGTCCCATAATTATTCTCTTTTCTATCAATTGCTCGACAGTAATTTGTTTACCCGTCGTAGAATACCGCTATCATGAGAGAAGCCACTAGAGAAAACTATGGCCCCCCGGGTCTATCTTTATCATACTATTTTCGCGTCAACTAGCCAATTTCTGTCACCGTTGTTTATTTGCTTTCTTTACTTTCCGTTTCTATACCAAAAAATACCAAAAATATTATCTTATCATCTGTAATGCCCAGTATGCGACTATGTCCCCCACGTGTCGAGGCACGACTTAAGGACATAAACGCATAGTAGAATGATCTCAAGTATGGTATCTTTGCACAACTCAAGTACAATACAAGGATGATATTGAAAAGATAGTTGGCTTACACTCGCCACGTCACCCAATGAATACAACAAAACATACATCATGCAAAACACAAGGTCCGACTACGGACGAAAACCAAACGAGAAAGATACCATAAACACAAGGTTCGATCGCCCCTAGTAGGAACCACTACTGATCGTCGGAATAAGACACATAATAACGTCCACGCTCTTCATCGAACTCCTAGTGAAGTTCTGAACCATCTCCTGCATTGTTCTCAGCGATACCTGCATCTGGTGTTGTAGTAACTGTGAGCCACGAGGACTCAGCAATCCCATAACCATGGGTATCAAGACTAGCAAAGCTTTATGGGTTTGGAAAAGGGTAGTGGTGAGGTTGCAGCAGCGGCTAAGCATATGTATGGTGGCTAACTTACAAGTACAAGAATAAGATGAGCATCTGCGCAAGCGGTCGCAAACTAGTAGTGATCGCTAAAGATCTTGGACTACCTACGAGTCAAACATAACCCCACTGTGTTCTCTTCTCAAAGTGAAAAGAGATAGTCACGGTTACTCACACAGTTGTGTGTTTTATTTTGGATCCTCTGTCAAGTTTTCTACGACCGGACATTAACAAATTCCAATCTGCCACATAACCGCGGGCACGGCTTTCGAAAGATCATAACCCTGCAGGGGTGTCCCAACTTAGCCCATCACAAGCTCTCACGATCAGCAGAAGTAATAATAATATTACCCTTTATCTTAGGGACAATCCAATCAGGCTCAGAATCCCGGTGCACAAGACATTTCGACAATGGTAAAACAAGTCTAGCAAGACCTCCCGGTGTGCCGACACCCTAATAGTAGCCGCGCGTATCTCGTCTCAGGCCACGTCCGGATGAGCACTACGTACAACAACCGAAGACCCCAGATAACTGGGTGGCACCGCAAGTGGCTCTAGTTTGGGACCAACACCATCAGCACTGCCCCCCCTGTTATGTAGAAGAATCCTCGGGGACATGACCCCCTATGCAAATTAATTAATTAATTAAGTTGTTAATATGAGGCAAATTAAAACCAATGTTGGGCCTTGCTGGAGGAGTTTTATTCAAAGACGAACTGTCAAGGGGTCCCCATATACCCAACCGTGTAAGGAACGCAAAATCAAGGAACATAACGCCGGTTTATCAGCTCCTAAGGCGGCATGAGTGGAACAAAACACCGAGCAAAAGGCCAAGCCTTCCACCCATTGCCAAGTATATAGGTGTGTTAATATATTTAAGAGATATTGTGATATTCCAACAACAAGTTCCAACATGGAACAATCGTCATCTTCACCTGCAACTAACAACGCTATAAGAGGGGCTGAGCAAGCGGGTAACATAGCCAAACAACGGTTTGCTGGGAAGGTGTCAAAGGTTAGAGGTTTGATGGCAACAAGGAGAGGCTGACAAAAATGATGGGTAACGCGACATATAACGACAGCATCGAGACAGCTAGCATGGCAAAGATAGTAAAGGTATCCAAGGTGATGGTCATCTTGCCTAGGATTCCGCAAGGAAGAAGAACATGTCCATGAAGTAGTCGAACAAATCCTCCCAACTCCGCAACGGAACAGAAGCTAACAAGAGAAGCATCCGAAAAGAAGCAAACAACAGGGTAAACACCCAAGCATAAACATGTCTTAAGATGCACAAACAAGTATGATGCATGTCCGGTTTAATTATGTATGGCATGGCAAAGTGCACAAACAATACTACAATTTAAGTGGCATATTGATGAAACACCACATTTTATTTATTTAGTTGACTCTCGTTTATTTACAAGACAAGATTAAATGTTTTTATTAAACATGGCAAGAGGTGAAGCATGAGCAAAACTACACTATCTAGTCATTTTAATTGAGGCCGAAAATAACAACAACAAATCCCGAAAACTCCCCATGTGCATATTTATTAATTTGGTACTATTTTGTTTATTACTACATTTTAAAGTTGTTAAACAGCAAAACAAAGTGCACCATGTTATTCTACACATTTTCCACCCCATTTGCATATAAAATTTATTAAATTTGGAGCTACGGTTATTTAGTTATGAAATAAATCATTTTAACAAGTTAATTACACAAGTGTAAAACAAACAGCAAGTTAAACATTTTTAAAAGGGATAAAAGTGGCATATTAATAAACTACACATAATGCTAAACATTTTCCATACATAAAGTTTTTACATGTGATGCATGTTTATGGAGTTATTAATGCATGAAACTTGGAGGGGTTTTCTGTAAACTGGCAGTTCACTCAAAATTAGGAAAAACGTCCAGAGGAAAACATTATATGGGCCAAAATGCACTTGGGCCAAACTGCAAAGGTGGCGCACGGGTGGCTCACAATGGGCTCTAGCGGCCTGCCGCAGAGGTAGGCCTCGGGCCTTGGCACGGCTGGCAGGTGGTGCTAGGCCGCGACCGATCGATGGAGGAGGCCCAAGAGGGCGCTGGGACTGGGCGCGGTCAACAGGGTGAGCAGCTGCGCTCTGCTCGACCCGCTCGAGCGGGATGCGGGCAGCGGCGCTGCCAAGTAGAGGCGCTGGAATTGAGCGAAGTGTGCGGGCTGGCCCGAGAACGGCGGGGATGGCCGGGACCCGACAAATTTGGCCGAAGATGAGAGTCGGTGGCTCCACAGGTCAAGGTGGCTCTGCACAAAAACGACCAGTGCATCAATTCAGAAGATGGAACCGCAAGAAGAGGGAAAAGAGGAGGCGTGGAGAGGCGACTTGAAGGCAAGGTTGAGGAAGGGGTGTCGGGAGGCAACTTCTGGCGCGGGGCGCTCGATACAGGGCCGGACCCTGCCGGCAGCGTCGCGGACGAGCGCAAGGCAGAGGAGGCAAGGATTGCGCAGTGCTCTGTTGTTCGAAGCAGAGGAACGAGCGGGTGCCGCGGTGCTCCAACAAGGTACTGGGCGGGGCGACGGGGTTTGCTATAGAGGAGACAGAGGGAGACGGGTAAGAGAGACAGAAGGAACCGAAGGAATGAAGGGAGAGGAGGACAGGGAGAAGGGTGGACGGTCCTGGTGGAGCTCCGGCGAGGTCGCGTCGGGCTTGGCGAGGAGCGGCTGGCGAGCTCTGCCTACGGGGCTGCGTGGCGGCTGGTGAAGAAGGCAGCGAGGAGGCGGCCATGGATCGAGAGGAGGAGTGGAGTACACGGGGAAGAAGGTGGATCTAGTTGGTTGACTGGGGAAAACGAGGAGGATATGGAATGAGCGGCGACGACGATGAGTGGATGGGACAAGTCCCTAGGTTTTAGGGTTGGTTAGTTTATATAGCAAGAGGATTTTTGGATAGGGGCATTTGGTCCGTTTGGTTTTAATCGGACGGTCTCTGATAAATAGGTTAGGAAAGTCTATATAAGAAACGAAGATGTTTTATAGATGTTTGGGGATGATCCGTACACAACGGTCACGACTGCTCGGGTCGGGTTCGAGACAGTCTCGGACGTGCAGCCGAGGGGGTAAAAGTGGGCCGGTTAGAGGGTTGTGTAGAAGGCATCGGGCTGAGACGAGAGAAGAGAGAGAGTGGCCCGGTGACAGTTTCAAAACACCGAAATGTCCGACGTTTATCCGGCTATAATGCCGCTATAGGTTTAACGGTTGGGCTATCAAACAGACTCCGAATACGATGAAATTTGGCAGGCGGTCTACCTACACTATAATTATACCACACGCCAAGTTTCAACCCATTCCGAGAACATTTTCCGGCCACTTATAAAATAAATATTCGGAGGAGCCGCGGGCGCGTGCGAGTGTGTCTTGACTCAGAACGGACAACGGAGAGAACTGGGGAACCCAAACGAATGCAAGTTTTGAAAACATGCTGATGAAATGCACATGATGACATGACAAAGTGCAACACGCAAGCAAATGACATGGCAATGACGACGAATAACTGGCTGGCACCTGGCGCATCGGTCTCGGGGCGTCACAACTCTCCCACACTAACAGAGGATCTCGACCCGAGATCCTTGAGATGGCACCGGATAGAAGTGGAAAAGGAAGAGGTAAAACAAAGTTGTTCTTCGACAAACTGGTGAAACCACGAACCTTGGAGAGTTGGACAACTTGAAAGAAAGAATACAACAGAGATGAAAGAGCTTGGAAACACTCCGTTAGCAATGGAAAAAAGGAACATAATGAGAAACTTGTAGGTTGAAAGGCATGAAACAAGAGCCTAACGAACCAAAAGAATTTGAAACCGCAACGGTATAGCCAAGGAATAAGAATGATAGAATTTGGACATCACTCCGTCTGAAAATGGAAGGAATTGAGCATGAACTTGAGAAGATGGGCTGATAGTTGATGAAATGAACAACACACTGCCTCTGAAACTATTGAACGAATGGCACAAGGGGTAATAAAGATTTCAGACAGCACTCCGGTTGAAAAGAGAGGCAAATCTTAATAAGATGAGTGAAATTGAATGGAGAATACAACACTCCGGACAAATAGATAAACAAGGAAAATAACATGATCTTGACAAAACGAGATTATGGGACGAAGAGAGCAATATCACAAAGCCTCCGGAATGAAAGAATAGAAGCTAGATCATTGGAATGAAAAGAACGGAGAAGAAAAATGACAACTACTCCCACAAATGAATTTGAAAATCATCCTTACGAAGAAGGGTTGACGGAGTTGTTAGAAATAATCAACAACAAAAGAATAAGCTTGATGTGGGCTTATGGAAAACATCTCAAAACTTGAGGTGGAATTATGCCACTAACTTAAACAATTGATTTGATTGAGAGCACCAAAGAGATGAAAATTTATTTCACCGAGAGGATAAATAAAGAACTTAGGTCATTTATAAGCGCCACAAATAGCAACAATCCTTAGGGAAAGCTTTTAGGTGAGATACTACCCAAGATAACTCCAACAAACAAAATGGGAGGTTGAAAGGATCTCCTGAGAAATAAGGATGATGGGTTTAAATATTTCATTCTTGATAACTTGTGAATCATGAAACACGAAGGGAAATTGTCAAGAATGACATACCACCATCTCAAACGATAAGGTAGAAAAAAATGCACTTCGGAATGCAAGAAGAAGAATACTTGAGCTCATTGATCAAGAATCTTGATGAAGACTTAGAGGATGAACTAAATCATGATGAACCACCAAGAAGAACTCCGGTAACAAAAGGATGAAAAGTGAAGGATGAAAAGAATAAGATTGAAGCCTTGCAATGGTTTAGATAGAGTTTCGAAATGATATAATTGAAATAACTTGGAGCTCCGGAAAACTAGATGAACAACTTAGAACCGAGAATATGATATGATGAACAAGCTCCAGAAAAAGAGATTATTCACTTCGGGGAAATAAGAATAATATTTATTGTATGCTTATCCTTCACCAAATTAAATTGATGACAAGCAACGTATTTGGCCTACTACTTACTTTTCTTGAGAAGGATTGGAGAGAGATATAGCCAAGCTTGAGAAAAGTCTTGAACGACTCATCGGTAGGATTATGAAAGGAGAAATGAATTGATACAATAACAACGGAAGAGTAATCTTGAATGAACCACCGTAAGAATATGGAGACGAACGAAGAGGCATCAATTAAGAATAGTTGGAGGACGAAGTTGAAAACTGAGAACGAAGAAATCTTCTGAAATGATGGCCTTCGGAGGATCACAATGGAAAGAATTCATGAAATGCTTCAGATCATATGAAAAGATTCCTCGTGATCGAAACAACTTATGAGGATGGCATGAAGCTAGAACCATGAGTCTTCAAGAGAACGGGCCAAGATTTAAGAGAAACACTTATTCGGTCTTCAAATGTAGAGAAGAACGACGAGAAATACCATGAAGAATTTCAAGATACTCCGGACGAATGACAAGAGGAAGGTGGAGCTAAAGATGAAAATAATTGAAAACAATCTTGGAGAAGGCATGTGACTGATGGAAATCAATCCTATGTCACACTTGAAAAGAATTTGAGTATAACTCCAGAAAAATTAAAAGAGTCAGGTAAGATCCTGGGAAAAGACCTGTGGGTTAGGGCCCACTCAAAAGAAACACCGTTGGGAAAGATTGCTTGAGAGATAATGCACCATTTGAATTAAATGGCTTGAATAAGATGACAATCCTCCAAATAGCTTGAACGAAATAAGAATTGAAACACGAATCTTCCGAGATATCTTCAGCACTCCGGGGAAGAATTAGAGAGTTGAATAAGCAAGAGAGACTTCGGATAAGAAATTTCAACATGGGAAAAACATGTGAAACAAGAAGCAGAGATATGATCATGACCGACGCTTGAATTTAGTCCACTGGAGAAGAAACGAGAACGAAGAACGATAACTTGAAGCTAAGCACGCCGGTTGAAAAGAATTTAACATAACAATCTCGATGATCAAGAAGGATTAGCACTCCCATAGAAATATGAGAACACCGATTAGGAAAGGTATGGAATCAACACATGACATCAAAGCAACTCGAATACCAGAATCAAAACAAAAACAAAGGATAGATATGTTGCAACATAATCTTCACAATATCATTCGAATAGAGAATTGAACGAATGAATTCCATAGCTTAATGGTACAACACTTGTCGAGAAGCCACTTGGGAGAACAAAAGGTAAATAAAAACAACAAGGAGGAGATAGAACAAATACAAGATAGAAGTTTCGTTCCACATATTAGTGCTGAAAGCTCATGGAATGTGTTACAAAAGGGTTTTGCAATCCCCGGATCAACATAGCCAATGACCCTTTAAGATGCAACTCCCGATCGAAACAACGCCCATAAAACCACTTCACTCAATGTAGAACCCCGAACTCCATATCATGCATTCGTTGGAAGAATGCCTACGAACTACTAGGAGAACCCACCTATTAATTTCCGAAGGTTTCCGGTTATGCAATCGGGTGTTGGGGATACAGGGGAAGCACCGCGCACTCAACTCTAATCCTACATCCAGCTGTATCCATCCTTCAACACATAACCAGTCATTTCCGGAAACCGTTTACCTCGGACCTTCGAAACGCATCTGCTATACAAGCTGTGGCAATACTCCCGAACTACCTCCCCAGTACTGGGTGATGTCGGGGTTATCTCACCACTAACCGCATAGAAGAGGTTTCGATGTCGGCCGTCTTAAGTATTCCAGAACTGCTGCAATAGATTTGTGACGACAACACCTCGGAGCTCAACTCCCCAGGACACTGGCACAACCCCTAAATGACAGGAGGCATCGAGAACAATGTTCTCGCCACAAAGACATGGAACAATCCAAACAATACTCGCGTGATCCTAAAAAAATAGTGAATTTTTGAGAGCAGAAGAGATAGAACAACGTTAGGAGTCCTCACGAGAGCGATGAGGGGATGAGGAGTAAAAAGAAATCCTACTCTCCGATATATATAGGACTCAAAACATTTTTATGTGTGTGCCTAGACTCAGTCGTCAACGATTCGATCAATCAATGGGGGCTCCTAGGTCGGAGGAGGCTCTGATTACCAACTTGTAATGCCCAGTATGCGGCTATGTCCCCCACGTGTCGAGGCACGACCTAAGGACATAAACGCATACTAGAATGATCTCAAGTATGGTATCTTTGCACAACTCATGTACAATTCATGGATGATATTGAAAAGATAGTTGGCTTACACTCGCCACGTCACCCAATGAATACAACAAAACATACATCATCCAAAACACAAGGTCCGACTACGGACGAAAACCAAACGAGAAAGATACCATAAACACAAGGTTCGATCGCCCCTAGTAGGAACAACTACTGATCGTCGGAATAAGACACATAATAACGTCCACGCTCTTCATCAAACTCCTAGTGAAGTTCTGAACCATCTCCTGCACTGTTCTCAGCGGTACCTGCATCTGGTGTTGTAGTAATTGTGAGCCACGAGGACTCAGCAATCCCATAACCATGGGTATCAAGACTAGCAAAGCTTTATGGGTTTGGAAAAGGGTAGTGGTGAGGTTGCAGCAACGGCTAAGCATATGTATGGTGGCTAACTTACGAGTACAAGAATAAGATGAGCATCTACGCAAGCGGTCGCAAACTAGTAGTGATCGCTAAAGATCCTGAACTACCTACGAGTCAAACATAACCCCACCGTGTTCTTTTCTCAAAGTGAAAAGAGATAGTCATGGTTACTCCCACAGTTGTGTTTTTTTTTTCGGATCCTCTGTCAAGTTTTCTACAACCGGACATTAACAAATTCCAATCTGCCACATAACCGCGGGCACGACTTTCGAAAGATCATAACCCTGCAGGGGTATCCCAACTTAGCCCATCACAAGCTCCCACCATCAGCAGAAGTAATAATAATATTACCCTTTATCTTAGGGACAATCCGATCAGGCTCGGAATCCCGGTGCACAAGACATTTCGACAATGGTAAAACAAGTCCAGCAAGACCTCCCGGCGTGCCGACACCCTGATAGTAGCCACGCGTATCTCGTCTCAGGCCACGTCCGGATGAGCACTACGTACAACAACCGAAGACCCCAGATAACTAGGTGGCACCGCAAGTGGCTCTAGTTTGGGACCAACACCATCAGCGCTGGCCCCCCCTGTTATGTAGAAGAATCCTCGGGGACATGACCCCCTATGTAAATTAATTAATTAATTAAGTTGTTATTATGAGGCAAATTAAAACCAATGTTGGGCCGTGCTGGAGGAGTTTTATTCAAAGACGAACTATCAAGGGGTCCCCATATACCCAACCGTGTAAGGATTGCAAAATCAAGGAACATAACGCCGGTTTATCGGCCCCTAAGGCGGCCTGAGTGGAACAAAACACCGAGCAAAAGGCCAAGCCTTGCACCCATTGCCAAGTATATATGTGTGTTAATATATTTAAGAGATATTGTGATATTCCAACAACAAGTTCCAACATGGAACAATCTTCATCTTCACCTGCAACTAACAACGCTATAAGAGGGGCTGAGCAAGCGGGTAACATAGCCAAATAACGGTTTGCTGGGAAGGTGTCAAAGGTTAGAGGTTTCATGGCAACAAGGAGAGGCTGACAAAAATGATGGGTAGCGCGACATATAACGATAGCATCGAGACAGCTAGCATGGCAAAGATAGTAAAGGTATCCAAGGTGATGGTCATCTTGCCTCGGATTCCGCAAGGAAGAAGAACAAGTCCATGAAGTAGTCGAACAAATCCTCCCAACTCCGCAACGGAACCGAAGCTAACAAGAGAAGCAACCGGAAAGAAGCAAATAACAGGGTAAACACCCAAGCATAAACATGTCTTAATATGCACAAACAAGTATGATGCATGTCCGGTTTAATTATGTATGGCATGGCAAAGTGCACAAACAATACTACAATTTAAGTGGAGCTCAATATGCAATGAGTTGCATATTGACGAAACACCAACATTTTATTTATTTAGTTGACTCTCGTTTATTTACAAGACAAGATTAAATGTTTTTATTAAACATGGCAAGAGGTGAATGATGACCCACAACCGTAAGGGATCTATTGCAGCGTTTTCGATAAGTAAGAGTGTCGAACCCAACGAGGAGCAGAAGGTATTGATAAGTGATTCTGAGCAAGGAATAACTGCAAGCACTGAAAGATAACTTTTTAGGGGTTTTCTTGATATAAGCAACAGGAAAGTAAAAGCGAGCAAAGTAAAAGGCACTGGAGAGTAACAAGTGGCCCAATCCTTTTTGAGCAAAGGAGAGGCCTAGCAACTGAACTTATAAAGGCTAAAGTGTTCTTGAGGACACACGGGAGAGGTAGTCATGTGCTTTCGCCATATTCCGTATCAGTACTATGTGATGTGTTGATAAGTGTTGAGTGGGTGGATCTATGCTAGTACACCCTCTAGACTAAGATGAGTGCACTCTTATGATTAAACACCTTGCAAGCATCCGCAAATACAAGATAGTATTTAAGGCAAAAGCCTAACCATAGCAATACGATTGATGATCCATTGTTCCCTTGTGCAAAAGCGTGCGAACTGGGGTTCAGGTTTCTGTCACTCCGACAACCCACCGTAAGCATTCTTTGTACACAATGCATTCCCCTAGGTCCTTAACACTGTTCAAGATATCTTACGATATGTCGATAAATCAACCGATTTATCGCTTACCGTTGTCTGACCGATAAGATATATCGGCCGATAAATCAGCCGATATGGCGATAAATCGGCCGATATGCCGATAAACTGGCCGATTTACCCCTTATCATGGGTCGACCGATAAGTTCCCGATAAGAGATATCCCCAACATTGGTCCTTAATAAGGCGAAGTGTTGAGTGTTCGACTCACACAACACCACTAGGAAAATAACAACACAACTTAAGTATCAAACAACACATATTACTTCAACATCATATGACTACTAACAACAAGACTTCTCCCATGTCCTCAAGAACTAAAGTAACTACTCACAAGACATAAAAGAGATCATGATCAGTGGAGATAGATGGATGATAAACAATCTGGACACAATGATATTTCTCCAACAAAACTCAATAGCATTCACCACAAAGTAGTAATCAACACCGATAGAGTAGAGAGGATAGATAGTACGGATTACAACACAAGTTGCAATTGTGAGATGAGATTGGATGAAGATGGAGATGGTGCTGATGTTTTGGATGATGTTGATGATGATCTCGATGATGCCCGTGACGATGGTGATGATGATGGCGATGATCTCCCCTTCCGGGAGGTGATCTCCCTGGCGGAATCTGCCCGCCGGAGATGGCTTTTCTTCTCTGTAGGTTTTCGCCACGGAGCGGCAGCAGAACTCCGTAAACTCCCCTCCTTTTAGGGTTTCTGGATGACCAGGAGTATATAGGCCAGAGGGGGGAGCCTGGAGTGGGCCAGGGGCTCCAAGCGCCCTCCCGGCGCGGCCAGGGTGGGGGTCACGCCAGGTGGCCGCCTGGGCACCCTGTGGCCCCCCTCTGGTTGCTCTTTTGCGTATCTTCGTGATCCTTCTGGAAAATACCCTCCGTCGATTTTCAGGTAATTTGGAGGTATTCTTCTTCAGCAACTCAGCGTCCACTTTTTACCGCTGAATCCTGCGTCTGCTGCTTCGGCACCGGAAAGTTGCAAACTATGTAAAATAGGCCAAAACAACATAAGAACATCATCGTAATGTGAAATATATCAATGAATAAGGATGAATTATGATATAAAATAGTGATGCATTTTGGACGTATCAACACCCCCAAGCTTAGACCTCGCTTGTCCCCAAGTGAATAGTGAGCTCGGTAAACCTGTCCACAAGTTTAGAGAGTGAAGTGTCGATAAATAGAATACGAACAAGAAGCATCACAGTTTCTTCACCAAACTCAAATATCCTCAACAGCAATCTTCAACTCATAAGGCCCTTATAAAAGAGTGGTAACACTTATAATCGAAAGTAGGGCTAAGGAAACTCATCAAATCATGGCAAACATGTCCTTTGGTCAAAGAACAACTAATAGCTTTTACTTTTGCTCTTTCTCTTTATGTTTTGATGTGATTAATTGAAGCTTTTGAAAGAACATGTTATTAGGCAAGAAGTGAAAGTGTTAACACAAAGGAAGATATTTGCTTTAGCTGGGCTTGAAAAACAAGTTACTTATCAAATGATAATGTCAACAAGGATATGATATGACAAATCTTAATGCAACTTTATATGAATGAATCCTCGTCAACATGAAATGTCTGCTCTCTTTAAGAATAGAAGGAAGTAGGAATAACTGACTCAACCTAAAACTAAGAGATAGGCCCTGCTCTAGGGAAGTAGGGAAAACTCATGTGCTATCCTTAAATCAAACAGAATGAAAACAAGTTTTGAGAGGTGCATGATTTGTCAACGGATGCTAATAGATAACTCAATTACTTCTCAAACTGGACAAGTTTCGAGGAACGGCTCCCGCACGGGGACGATCACATCCCCTTAATCTCCTTTGTTTATCACTGCCAAAAGTTTTATGATTTCTCATGAACAAAGCGTGAAGGAGGGTTTGTTTGTTGTATTATCTTTTATGAGCCGGGCGCACTCATGCCAGTTCCTCCTCGTATTAGGGGTTTGCAGATTAGACATGCAATCCCGGGGTAAAACTTGTCCAACTTAAAAAGATCATGAATTAACTACTACTTCCTCATGAGCTAAAACAGGGGCACAAAATAGAAGATTTTGAACATTTAAGGATAACACATAAATTCTATACTTTAGGAGGTGGTAGTGGAATACCACGAATAGGAAGGTATGGTGGACTCATATGGAAGGTATTGGTTTAAAGGTATGGATGCACAAGCAGAATTCCGCTTAGTACAGAGTTTAGGCTAGCAAAGGCTTTGAGAGAACAGACAATTGATGATGACTAAGATGCAAAGCAATATAAAGCATAAACATTAAAATAAGCATAACACATCAAGTTGTCTTCCTTGTCAGCATAACACTTCAAGCATAATAACATAAAGGTTTTGGCTATGTCGCTACTTTAAGAAAATCATGCTTGTTGTTATGACCAAAGCTATGTTTGCCAAGATTAAATAAAGTTTTCAAAGCCATACCTGATATAAGGTCAATACTCCCCATAAGAATCATCATATAAGGTCGATTGCATGAAGAGAATACCGAGTGCAGCAAAGGAACCAATAGACTTCTCATTAATATTCCATCATAGAGACTCCACACTCACGGATACAATCTCTCCACAGAAGGAGTGATAGACCTCAATGCACACACCTATTTCATATAATAACCTCCCTAGACATGATACGACTCTACTTGACTCTAAAAGACAAAATATAAACATAAAGATACTGGGCACTCCCCCAAGCTTGGAACAAGCCAAGGGGATGCCATTACCCAAGGAGATTTCACTCCTCATTCTTGTTGACGTTGATACTTCAAATCTCTTATGACACGGCGAAGGGTTTGGTTTTCCTTCTCCAAGATCTCCACTTGTACCTTTAGTACACGGAAATCTTCGCACAGCTGATTGGTGATGCGATAAGCCTCGGAGATGGTGGAGAGCGTACGTTGATCTTCAAGTGAAGTAGAGGGCCCTGAAAGGTTAAGATAAAGATCATAATGAGGTTGGACAGATCCCACCATGATGGGATTGCTTGGGCCTCCTTGTTGTTGGGCAGTGATAGTCTTGACTTCCTCCCTCGCGGAGCGCTCCATCTCCGCTTGTCTTGCGGCAATCTCTTCTTCGATAGCCCAGTCAACGTGCTTCCCTTGATTAAGATCCTTCTGGACTTGACGTAGACGCCATCCCAAGAAGTCCTCTCCGCTCGAGCCACAAGAAGACATCTCTAACAATAACTTTTTACCCTGGCAGAAACAGATCGAAAAGAAAACACACGAAATTGCGAGATACGTTGCCGGAACAATCCGGGCAAATATATAGCAAAAATTTCTGCACAGAAAGGAAGGTAACAAGCTAAAGTGGGGTCGGAGACGGACTCCTGGGTGCCCAGGCGGCCTCCCGGCGCGGCCAGGAGGTAGGCCGCGCCAGGGGGGCGCCTGGGCCCCCTGGAGCTTGTCTCCGGCTCCACCTAGGCTTAGAATTTTCCTAATTTTGCAAAAACTCATAATATGGAACTTTTATGGCGGTTCGCCATGTTTCCTTACCGTAATACATACCTTTTCTTATTCTGCTTCTGCTGGTGTCTGAAACAGGGCTGCAACATGTTCTTCGTGAGTTGTTGTGTATATCATATTCACATCAACATTGATAGGGTCTCCTGCTATGTAATGCTTAAGTCTTTGCCCATTCTCAACTTGAGGTTTGTTGCCTTCAAAATTGTTAATCTTGATTGCACCAGACCGATAGACTTCTTCAATATGAAATGGCCCTTCCCACCTGGAAAGTAGTTTGCCTAGAGAAAACCTGAAATGGGATCTAAACAACAAAACTTTATCACCAACATTAAATTCACGTTTCAGAATCCTCCTATCATGCCACTTCTTTACCTTTTCCTTGAACATTTTAGCGCTCTCGTAAGCTTCACTTCTCCACTCATCTAGAGAAGTCAAGTTCATGAGACGCTTCTCACCAGCTAACTTTGGGTCAGCATTAAGCTCTCTAACAGCCCAGAAAGCTTTGTTCTCTAATTTTAATGGCAAATGGCAAGCCTTGCCATAAACTATCTTATAGGGGGACATGCCCATGGGGTTTTTGTAAGCAGTTCTATACGCCCACAAAGCATCTCCTAACTTATTTGACCAGTCCTTTCTATTTCTGTTTACTGTCTTCTGTAAGATCAACTTGATCTCTCTATTGGTGAGCTCAACTTGCCCACTAGTTTGAGGATGGTACGGTGAAGCAATTCTATGATTGACATCGTACTTGGCTAAAGCTTTTCTAAAAGCTCCATGCGTGAAGTGTGATCCTCCATCAGTCATGAGATACCTAGGTGCACCAAACCTAGGGAAAATCACATCTTTGAGCATTTTCAAAGATGTCTTGTGATCAGCACTTTCAGTGGGGATTGCTTCAACCCACTTGGTCACATAATCAACAGCTACAAAAATGTGAGTGTACTTGTGCGAAGAAGGAAAAGGACCCATAAAATCAAAACCCCAGCAATCAAAAAGGTTCAATCACTAGTGAGTAATTCATAGGCATCTCATTCCTTCTACTAATGTTACCAACTCTCTGACAT
The DNA here is from genome assembly GCA_902687465.1 of Secale cereale. Taxonomy (NCBI): domain Eukaryota; kingdom Viridiplantae; phylum Streptophyta; class Magnoliopsida; order Poales; family Poaceae; genus Secale; species Secale cereale. The sequence continues at coordinate 57,331,797 of LR738714.1, read as the reverse complement.
TTATCACAGGCTAAAACATAATTTCTAGCATCCTTAAAGAGAGTAGGCCAATAAAAACCTGATTGAAGAACCTTATGTGCGGTCCTCTCACAGGCATGATGTCCTCCATAGGGACTATAATGACATTGTCTGAGAATGTCCTTCTGCTCATGTTCCGGTATGCATCTTCTCACGATCCCGTCTGGACCTTCTTTGAAAAGATGTGGGTCATCCCAAAAGTAGTGCCTCAAATCATGAAAGAACTTCTTCCTTTGCTGAAATGTTAAACCTGGAGGCAAATACTTCGCAACGATAAAATTAGCATAATCTGCAAACCAAGGATCGGAAAGAGATTGTACTTTTACAACGGCAAGTTGCTCATCTGGAAAACTGTCGTTGACTGGGATGGGATCATGCGGTATATCTTCCATCCTTGAAAGATTGTCCGCCACCGGATTGTCTTCTCCTTTCCTATCAACAATCTGCAAATCAAATTCTTGAAGAAGGAGTACCCATCTGATAAGTCTTGGCTTGGCATCCTTCTTTGTCATAAGGTACTTAATGGCAGCATGGTCAGTATGAATAATAACTTTGGAATCAACAATATACTGCCTAAACTTATCACAAGCAAACACTACAGCTAAGAATTCCTTCTCAGTAGTAGCATAATTCTTTTGAGCACTATCAAGGGTTTTACTAGCATAATGTATAACATTCAATTTCTTATCAACCCTTTGCCCTAAAACAGCTTCAACAGCAAAATCACTAGCATCACACATAATCTCAAAAGGTAAATTCCAGTCAGGTGGTTGTACTATAGGAGCGGTTATTAAAGCTTTCTTAAGAACTTAAAAAGCCTCCTTACAATCTTCATCAAATACAAAAGGAACGTCCTTCTGCAGAAGATTAGTGAGGGGTCTCGAAGTCTTAGAAAAGTCTTTAATAAATCTTCTATAGAAACCAGCATGACCGAGAAAACAGCGAATACCTTTGATGTCCCTTAGATAGGGCATCCTCTCAATTGCTTCGATCTTGGCCTTGTCCACCTCAATTCCCCTTTCGGAAATCTTGTGACCAAGAACAATTCCTTCGTTAACCATGAAGTGGCACTTCTCCCAGTTGAGTACCAGATTTGTCTCCTCACATCTCTGCAAAACTTTATTAAGGTTGTGGAGACAATGGTCAAAGGAAGTTCCATAGACGGAGAAATCGTCCATGAAGACTTCCACAATCTCCTCACAGAAACCATGAAAGATAGCAGACATACACCTTTGAAAAGTAGCAGGGGCATTACATAAACCAAAAGGCATACGCCTGTAAGCATAAGTACCATAGGGACAAGTAAAAGTGGTCTTCTCTTGATCAGCAGTGTTAACATGAATTTGAGAGAAGCCGGAATAACCATCGAGGTAACAAAAGTGGGTATTTTTGGATAACCTTTCAAGCATTTGGTCGATGAACGGCAACGGGTAGTGATCCTTCCTGGTTGCCTTGTTCAGCTTCCTGTAATCAATACACATTCTATATCCAATAATAATTCTCTGAGGTATTAGTTCATTCTTATCATTAGGAACCACAGTTGTACCTCCTTTCTTAGGAACACAATGTACCGGGCTTACCTACTTACTATCAGCTATAGGGTAGATAATACCTGCGGCTAGAAGCTTGAGAATCTCAGTTCTTACAACATCCATCATCTTCGGGTTCAACCGTCGTTGATGATCAACAACTGGTTTAGCATCGGGCTCAAGGTTGATAGTATGTTGACAGATAGATGGACTAATCCCCTTAAGGTCATCAAGGGTATAGCCAATTGCACCTCGGTGTTTACAAAGTACTTCCAATAGTCGCTCTTCTTCATATCCTGAAAGGTTATAGTTGATAATAACAGGATATATTTTCTTTTCATCTAAATAAGCATACTTGAGCGTATCGGGAAGAGGTTTAAGATCGGACACCAGGTCTTCTTTTGGTTTTGATAAAATTCCCAAAGGTTCAACCAGAAGGTTGTGCTTCAGGATAGCAGGTTGTCTCAAGAATATTTCATCTAGTTCATTTCTTTCCTGCATATGCAAATCATTCTCGTGGTCCTCCATATATTGCTGCAAAGGATCATTAGGGGGAATAGCAATAGAAGCAATACTTTCAATAATTTTATCATCACTAGGTAAATCGGTACCACGAGGCTGCTTAGAGAACTTAGAAAAGTTAAATTCATATGGCTCACCATTGAATTCAATAGAAACTTTACCTTTCTTGCAATCTATTATAGCTCCACAAGTTCTGAGAAAAGGTCTACCAAAAATAATAGGACAAAAATTGTCCCTCACTGAACCAAGTAATAGAAAGTCGGTAGGGTATTTTACCTTTCAACATCTCTCACAATTCCGATAGGAGAGATAGTTGCTCTGTTTGCAAGATGAATGGTAACATCAACTTCTTCAAGTTCACAAGGTGAAATCTCACCGATGATCTCTTGATAAAGTGAATAGGGGATAGCACTAGCACTCGATCCCAAATCGCATAGCCCATAATAATTGTGATCTCCTATTTTAACAAATACTACTGGAGTACCTGAAATTGGGCCTTTATTCTTGGCTATGACAAGGTTAGTGGAAACAGCACAAAATTTTACATTGGAATCCAAAACATCATTAGTAACAAGGTCTTTAACCAATGCAACTTGAGGATCGACCTTGATCTGGTCCTCAGGCTCATCAATTCTTCTCTCACTTTTATTTATTATGCCTGTCACAAGAGAGTGCTCCCTTATCCTTTCGGGAAAAGGAGGCTTTTCATATATAACTGCAGGCAAAATAGGGTTAGCAACATGAATATCAACAGGTAACTCTTTGAAAGGTTCATGATGCTGATCTCTCTTCTTTTTAAAAGAATCAACGTGAGAGGCAAAATCCTTACAGAAATCAATCATTAGATGGGAATCAAGACCAATCTTAGAGCAAAAGGTATTGAAGTAATCAGTTTTCACATAGCTCTCAATATAATCATGCTCATAATTTATAGCGGGTTCAATACCTTTATCAATTTCCCAATCTTCGGTATTCCCCTGGATCCTTTCAATGAGATCCCACCTTTCTTCAACGCTCTTTGTTTGAAATACCCCACCCGAGGAGGCATCCAGCATCTCCTTATCCTGACGAGAAAGCCTGGCATAAAAATTTGTAAGTATAATTTTCTTGGGGAGCTCATGAATATGACATTTGAGCATTAGGGACTTCAATCTCCCCCAAGCTTGAGCAATGCTTTCTCCGTCACGAGACCTAAAGTTATAGATATAGTTCCTGTCTCGATGAATTTCATGAAGAGGATAAAACTTGGTATAAAAGAGAGATATAAGCTCTTGCCAATCAAGCAAGTGTGAGTTATCGAGAAGCCTATACCAATCTGAAGCTTTATCTATAAGCGATACGGAGAACAATTTCCTCATGACAAACTCCATTGATACACCTGCAAGCTTAAATAATGAACATAGTTGTGACAGATATAGCAAGTGTTCACCAGGATGTCTGTCTCCTGCATAACGATTAGCCAAAACATAATCGATAATACCAGCTGGTATTTTATAGGGCACAATTTTAGTAGGGGGAGGAGCAACCACCACAGATGTGGGGCGTCTTCCCACAAGCAACGATCCAATAGCAAGGTTGTCCATAAGGACAAAGAGCAGCAACAGCAAAATAAAAACAGAAATATAAAAACTTCCTTACCAGCTTCACTTACCAATAGCGCTACACTCCCCGGCAACGGCGCCAGAAAACGGTACTTGATGACCCACAACCGTAAGGGATCTATTGCAGCGTTTTCGATAAGTAAGAGTGTCGAACCCAACGAGGAGCAGAAGGTATTGATAAGTGATTCTGAGCAAGGAATAACTGCAAGCACTGAAAGATAACTTTTTAGGGGTTTTCTTGATATAAGCAACAGGAAAGTAAAAGCGAGCAAAGTAAAAGGCACTGGAGAGTAACAAGTGGCTCAATCCTTTCTGAGCAAAGGAGAGGCCTAGCAACTGAACTTATAAAGGCTAAAGTGTTCTTGAGGACACACGGGAGAGGTAGTCATGTGATGGCTTCTCGCCCCTCGTTGGTTACCCCAAGTGGAAGGTTTGAGATGCAGTGTAGCGGAAGTTTTCCCTTGGCAAAGATACCAAGGATCGATTTCCCTGAGACTCCCAGTTTCAACAAGAAGGTGTCAACTGCTAACGGCGCCAGATATATTAGCAATCAACGTGGACATGCACACAGATACAAATAACTTTGCTCCCAACGAGTACAGAGAGGTTGTCAATCTCTCCGGCCTTGTAGTTTACAAAGGATCAAACGCAAGTGATAATAGTGATAGGTAATGCTGCAATAGTAAGTAAAAGCGTAAATTAAATAGCGGATGTGATCAATGATGGTAATATGGACCGGGGTCCCATGATGTTCACTAGTGATGTCTCTCTCCCAAAAGACGATAAAACAACTATGTGAGGTAAACGAATTACAGCTGGGCAATTGACAGAATTATGTGTGCAAACCAATGCTAACTATGTTACAAGAAAGGTAGAGGTTCAAAGCATGGGCGGTACGCCAAGGCAAGTAGACCGAAATCCATCTGCATCTACTACTAATCATCCACCTTGAGATATCTATCCAGAACATCTCGCTGGTATTAAGTTGCGAGTCCCACCCATAGTGTAAACTCAAAGCAACAGACAACTGCATTAAAAGAACTTTGCGTAAAGTAAACAATCCTTGCACCCGCGGGCACAAGCACCGTTGTTTTCCCCCTTGTGGCACCAGCACATCCCCTAGACTCATGTTTCCGTCACTCAAGCTAGTCATCGAGGGGCATGAACCCACAATCAAGCATAACGTTCCCTCTTGGAGTCACTACCTACTACTTGGCCAAAGCAATAAATAACAATGGGGACATGCAAGAATTACTTACGAACATAAATATAAAAGAGGTAGATCAAATATATTACTCAAACACAATCTGAACATAATCTCACAATCCATCGCATCCCAGCAAACTCAACATAGCAACAGCATAAGGATTACAAATGTGCCTCGATCATGTAGGGCAGCTCACGAGGACTAATTAGTGAAGCACAAGAACGGGAGGAGAACATCACATAGCTACTCGTCATGGACCCATGGTCCAAGGGAGACTACTCACAACTCATCCGGGAGGCGTCCATGGTGGTGGAGAAGCTCCCGGTGGTGATCCTCCCCTCCGGCAGGGTGCCGGGAAGAGTTCTCCTGGTGCTCCCGATCTTGGAAGCGGCGGCGGCGAAGGAATAGAGATGAGATCATGAAAAAGGGTTCCCGTCTCGAGGGTTTCGGGACGCGATATAAATATATGCCAAAGGGGGGCATCAGCGGAGGCTCGGGGGGCCCAAGCGCCCCCCCC
>LR738714.1:57271247-57326253 GCA_902687465.1 Secale cereale | reverse complement strand
CCCCCGGCGCGGCCATGGGGGCCCGCGCCACCAGGGCGCCTGGAGCCCTGGTGGCCCCCCTCCGGCTGTCCTTTGGCAGTTGGGAAGCTTCTGGAACGCTGATTTTTTATATAATTTTTCCGGGATTTTTCTGGCAGTTCTCGTAACGTGAAAACCTGAAATACAAAAACAGCAGAAAACAGAAACTGGCACTGGGGTGCACTGAGTTAATAGGTTAGTCCAAATATGATCAAAAGTGTATGGAAGTGTATAAATATCATAGCAATATCACCCAAAAGAGGCATGGAGCAAGAAGAAATTATAGATATGTTTTGGACGTATCAACATCCCCAAGCTTAATTCCTGCTCGTCCTCGAGTAGGTAAATGATAACAAGAATAATTTCTGTGGTGACATGCTATTAACCATATAAGGATTTTTCATAGTCATATGACAAAAACTTACTGAGACAATGAATCAGTAGTAATTAAGTTGCCTCATGAGAAAATCACAAAGAACTGAAAGTTTTACAACATGATATTGAAACATCAAATAGATTTGTAATCAGCATGGTGTGCAAATATGATAAAGTGATATCTCGCTTGCCCCCTTTAGTGAAGCAAAACATAAATGCAGGGGCACCTCCAAGGTTTAAGTGATGACTAGATACAATGATTTCAAAATAAACGATATCATAATCATGCAAAAGACAATGCTACTTTGGGACAATGCACATTACACTCAGAATGACAATCATGCTCTCAGTAGTTGGTGCTTTAAAAGAAGGTGGAGACTCTCGAACCGTGGCTTTTGTTGGCAAGGTTGAAAACCCGTAGTCGGAAACAAAGACAAAACATGTACCAGAGCTCTTGGTTTTAATAACAGAGGTAATAATAATTATTATTTTTTAATATGCATGTTTCGTCAACGAATGCTAGCAGATAACTCAATTACTTTTTGAGATGGACAAGTTTCGAGGAACGGCTCCCGAATGAGGACGATCACATCATCTTAATCTCCTTTGTTTATCACTGCCAAAGTTTTCTGATTTCTCATGAACAAAGTGTGAAGGAGGGTTTGTTTGTTATATTAATTTTGAGCCGGGCGCACTCATTGCCAGTTCCTTCTCGTATTATGGGTTTGCACATTATACATGCAATCCCGGGGTGAAGCTTGTCCAACTTAAAAAGATCATGAATTAACCACTCCTTCCTCATGAGCTAAAACAGGGGCACAAAATAGTAATGCATTTTTTCTTTGAATAATTTCGAGATGGCACATGAAAGTCTTCGTTAGGATTGGCAGGTAAATACCATGTATAGGAAGGTATGGTGGACTCATATGGCATAACTGGTTTAAAAGATTTTGGATGCACAAGCAGTCACTCCGCTTAGTACAGGCGAAGGTTGGCAAAAGACTGGGAGCGACCAACTAAGAGAGTAATGACGGTCATAATCATGCAGAGCGACAAAGCAACATTGAATTAGGCATGGAAGTTATATCGCTACTCAGAAATAAAAGATCATCAAGGCTTGACAGACTTTCTTTACAGTCTTAAATATGCGTGAGCATACGCCAAGTCAATCAAAATAAATTCTTGAAGGAAGATATTACTAGACCATACCACATCATAGGCAAACAAATCATGTTGGTACTCCAATAACACATTGGAAACCCTCCAGCTATTTGAGACTAACCATAAGAAAACATGAACTACTAAGCACCATTATGCACGTAGCATCTTTATCATAGACATATCAACCAGTGCCACGGAAGCAAACTCTCTTAATAAGATAATCATGATAAGTAAAGAGAGTTCAAGCAACCAACTAAACAAAAGCTCTTGAAAAAGATAAGCATGAAAACTAAAAGCTAAGCATGATAGTAGCTATTGAAAGACAAAGAACACACACAGCAAAGATAGACATGAAAATTATATGTTATGTTCTAGGTAGAAGTGGAGCGTGTTTCTCTCCCACATAAAGAAAGCTGAGTTCCGACTCGTTATGAAAAGCTAAAGAAAACTAAAAAGGAAACTAAAAGCAAGACGCTCCAAGCATAGCACATAACACATGAAGTGATAAAAATATAGTGGAACGAAAGACGAACTGATAATGTTGATGGAGAAGGGGATGCACGGGGGCATCCCCAAGCTTAGACGCTTGAGTCTCCTTGAATATTTCTTGGGGGTGCATGGGGGCATCCCCAAGCTTGAGCGTTTGACACTCCTGAATCTTTTTATCATCTTCCCTCGCACACTTGAAAACTCCCTTCATACATAACTCATCATAATCTGATTAGCGAGGTTAGTACCCTTAATAAAATAATTGTTCCTTGCTGGAAATAAGGATATTCTTGAAGGTCTACTGTTTCTCAAGATTGCCAAATGGTTTTTGCAAAGAAAAAGCAAGCTCAAGGTTTGCAAAATGAAGGAAAGGCAAAACAGGACAGAATCTGTGAAAAACAGACCAGCAAGTAGTAAATGATTTTTTCGGGGCACTTCTGCAACTCAAATCAAAAAACTCAGAACAGACGCCCGAAAGAAAATTGTATAGAGCACGCTGTTGAAAACATTCAGACCAAAAAGATGATCTGGTGATTTTACACGAATTTTTCTATCCAAGGACAGAATCTGTTTCCTGGACAGCACGTCACAACTTTTGAACTTTCTTGCAATCAGAGGCTACACTTGGCACAAAGCTGAAAAGTAAAGATACAATGACGATGCTACTGTAGTAACAAACATCAAGACCACTAAAAACTGAAATAACAAACTGAAAGCAAAGATAACAAGGGTTGTCTCCCTAGAGCTCTTTCTTTATAGCCATAAAGATAGGCTTAAGACTTTAATGATGCTCTCGTAGGAATAAGAGTTGAAGAACAAAAGAGAGCATCAAGAAGCAAATACCAAACACATTTAAGCCTAACATGCTTCCTATGCATAGGAATATTGCAATACAATAATTCATTGAAGCACAAAGCAATAAGCATAGGAAGACAAAACAAGTGCAGCTTCAAAACCTTCAACATAAAGAGAGGGAACTTGATATTACTGAAATATCTATAAGCATATGTTCCCTTCTCATAATAATTTTCAGTGGGATCATGGATGAACTCAACAATATAACTATCACATAAGGCATTATTTCCATGATCCAAAAGCATAAAAGTGTCATTACTCTTCATATAAGCAAAATCTTTCTTATTAGGAATAGTGAGAGTAAGACTATCATAACCATCATGGTAATCATCGTATTTAGGAGGCATATCATCATCAAAGTAAATTTACTCCTCAAAAGTTGGGGGACTAAAAATATCATGTTCATCAAACGTGTCATCCCCAAGCTTAGATCTTTCCATGTCATTAGCAATATTGATATTCAAAGAAAGCATACTAATAACATCACCACCATCATGATTGTTATGCAAATAATAAAGTTCCATAGGTTTTTTAATTTTCTCTTCAAACACATCATGTCCCAAAGCAAGGTAGAGCTTATAAAGCTCTCTCATGTTTTTGTTGTTTTCCATTAAGCAAAACTAGTGAAAAGACATAAAGAAAACTGAAAGGTAAACTAACAAGACTAAAAAGCAAAGGTAAAAGATAGCGTGCAACTCCCCTATCTCGAAGAGTGGAGTCCCCGGCAACGGCGCCAGAAAACTTTGCTTGATGGCTTCTCGCCCCTCGTTGGTTACCCCAAGTGGAAGGTTTGAGATGCAGTGTAGCGGAAGTTTTCCCTTGGCAAAGATACCAAGGATCGATTTCCCTGAGACTCCCAGTTTCAACAAGAAGGTGTCAACTGCTAACGGCGCCAGATATATTAGCAATCAACGTGGACCTGCACACATATACAAATAACTTTGCTCCCAACGAGTACAGAGAGGTTGTCAATCTCTCCGGCCTTGTAGTTTACAAATGATCAAACGCAAGTGATAATAGTGATAGGTAATGCTGCAATAGTAAGTAAAAGCGTAAAGTAAATAGCGGATGTGATCAATGATGGTAATATGGACCGGGGTCCCATGATGTTCACTAGTGATGTCTCTCTCCCAAAAGACGATAAAACAGCTATGTGAGGTAAACGAATTACAGCTGGGCAATTGACATAATTATGTGCGCAAACCAATGCTAACTATGTTACAAGAAAGGTAGAGGTTCAAAGCATGGGCGGTACGCCAAGGCAAGTAGACCGAAATCCATCTGCATCTACTACTAATCATCCACCTTGAGATATCTATCCAGAACATCTCGCTGGTATTAAGTTGCGAGTCCCACCCATAGTGTAAACTCAAAGCAACAGACAACTGCATTAAAAGAACTTTGCGTAAAATAAACAATCCTTGCACCCGCGGGCACAAGCACCGTTGTTTTCCCCCTTGTGGCAACATCACATCCCCTAGACTCATGTTTCTGTCACTCAAGCTAGTCATCGAGGGGCATGAACCCACAATCAAGCATAACGTTCCCTCTTGGAGTCACTACCTACTACTTGGCCAAAGAAATAAATAACAACGGGGAACATGCAAGAATTACTTACGAACATAAATATAAAAGAGGTAGATCAAATATATTACTCAAACACAATCTGAACATAATCTCACAATCCATCGGATCCCAGCAAACTCAACATAGCAACAGCATAAGGATTACATATGTGCCTCGATCATGTAGGGCAGCTCACGAGGACTAATTAGTGAAGCACAAGAACGGGAGGAGAACATCACATAGCTACTGGTCATGGACCCATGGTCCAAGGGAGACTACTCACAACTCATCCGGGAGGCGTCCATGGTGGTGGAGAAGCTCCCGGTGGTGATCCTCCCCTCCGGCAGGGTGCCGGGAAGAGTTCTCATGGTGCTCCCGATCTTGGAAGCGGCGGCGGCGAAGGAACAGAGATGAGATCGCGAAAAAGGGTTCCCGTCTCGAGGGTTTCGGGACGCGATATAAATATATGCCAAAGGGGGGCATCAGCGGAGGCTCGGGGGGCCCAGGCCCCCCCCGGCGCGGCCAGGGGGGCCGCGCCACCAGGGTGCCTGGAACCCTGGTGGCCCCCCTCCGGCTGTCCTTTGGCAGCTGGGAAGCTTCTGGAACGCTGATTTTTTATATAATTTTTCCGGGATTTTTCTGGCAGTTCTCGTAACGTGAAACCCTGAAATACAAAAACAGCAGAAAACAGAAACTAGCACTGGGGTGCACTGAGTTAATAGGTTAGTCCAAATATGATCAAAAGTGTATGGAAGTGTATAAATATCATAGCAATATCACCCAAAAGAGGCATGGAGCAAGCAGAAATTATAGATACGTTTTGGACGTATCATCATGTGCTTTCGCCATATTCCGTATCGGTACTATGTGATGTGTTGATAAGTGTTGAGTGGGTGGATCTATGCTAGTACACCCTCTAGACTAAGATGAGTGCACTCTTATGATTAAACACCTTGCAAGCATCCGCAAATACAAGATAGTATTTAAGGCAAAAGCCTAACCATAGCAATACGATCGATGATCCATTGTTCCCTTGTGCAAAAGCGTGCGAACTGGGGCTCAGGTTTCTGTCACTCCTGCAACCCACCGTAAGCATTCTTTGTACACAATGTATTCCCCTAGGTCCTTAATAAGGCGAAGTGTTGAGTGTTCGACTCACACAACACCACTAGGAAAATAACAACACAACTTAAGTATCAAACAACACATATTACTTCAACAGCATATGACTACTAACAACAAGACTTCTCCCATGTCCTCAAGAACTAAAGTAAATACTCACAAGACATAAAAGAGATCATGATCAGTGGAGATAGATGGATGATAAACAATCTGGACACAATGATATTTCTCCAACAAAACTCAATAGCATTCACCACAAAGTAGTAATCAACACCGATAGAGTAGAGAGGATAGATAGTACAGATTACAACACAAGTTGCAATTGTGAGATGAGATTGGATGAAGATGGAGATGGTGCTGATGTTGGGGATGATGTTGATGATGATCTCGATGATGCCCGTGACGATGGTGATGACGATGGCGATGATCTCCCCTTCCGGGAGGTGATCTCCCCGACGGAATCTGCCCACCGGAGATGGCTTTTCTTCTCTGTAGGTTTCCGCTACGGAGCGGCGACAGAACTCCGTAAACTCCCCTCCTTTTGGGGTTTCTGGATGACGAGGAGTATATAGGCCAGAGGGGGAGCCTAGAGTGGGCCAGGGGCTCCAGGCGCCCTCCCGGCGCGGCCAGGGTGGGGGTCGCGCCAGGTGGCCGCCTGGGCACGCTGTGCCCCCCCTATGGTTGCTCTTTTGCGTATCTTCGTGATCCTTCTGGAAAATACCCTCCGTCGATTTTCAGGTAATTTGGAGGTATTCTTCTTCAGCAACTCAGCGTCCACTTTTTACCGCTGAATCCTGCGTCTGCTGCTTCGGCACCGGAAAGTTGTAAACTGTGTAAAATAGGCCAAAACAACATAAGAACATCATCGTAATGTGAAATATATCAATGAATAAGGATGAATTATGATATAAAATAGTGATACATTTTGGACGTATCAGTGAAGCATGAGCAAAACTACACTATCTAGTCATTTTAAATTAGGCCGAAAATAACAACAACAAATCCCAAAAACTCCCCATGTGCATATTTATTAATTTGGTACTATTTTGTTTATTACCACATTTTAAAGTTGTTAAACAGCAAAACAAAGTGCACCACGTTATTCTACACATTTTCCACCCCATTTGCATATAAAATTTATTAAATTTGGAGCTACGTTATTTAGTTATGAAATAAATCATTTTAACAAGTTAATTACACAAGTTTAAAACAAACAGCAAGTTAAACATTTTTAAAAGGGACAAAAGTGGCATATTAATAAACTACACATAATGCTAAACATTTTCCATATATAAAGTTTTTACATGTGATACATGGTTATGGAGTTATTAATGCATGAAACTTGGAGGGGTTTTCTGTAAACTGGCAGTTCACTCAAAATTAGGAAAAACGTCCAGAGGAAAACATTATATGGGCCGAAATACACTTGGGCCAAACTGCAAAGGTGGCGCAGGGGTGGCTCACAATGGGCTCTAGCGGCCTGGCGCGGAGGTAGGCCTCGGTCCTTGGCACGGCTGGCAGGTGGAGCTGGGCCGTGACCGATCGATGGAGGAGGCCCAAGAGGGCACTGGGACTGGGCGCGGTCAACGGGGCGAGCAGCTGCGCTCTGCTCGACCCGTTCGAGCGGGATGTAGGCAGCGGCACTGCCAAGCAGAGGCGCTGGAATTGAGCGAAGCGTGCGGGCTGGCCGAAGGACGGCGGGGATGGCCGGGACCCGACAGATCTGGCCAAAGATGAGGGTCGGTGGCTCCACAGGTCAAGGTGGCTCTGCACATGTAGCGACCAGACCTCAAACAGTCTGATCTCTGTGCATCAGTGTCATCCCTGGATCAGTAATGCTGACACGCACAATACTTGAAGGATTTATAACAGAGTAGCAATCACACACTTATTACATCGATAGTTCCAACGATGAACTTATTACAATAAAAATAGCTGAAGGCCATCTAACACGATAATAGCGGAAGGCTTGGAAGATAAGTGAGTCCATCAACTCCAACGGCATCACTGAGTATAGAACCACGACCTAAAAGGCACCTTCTCATCGTCTGAAAAGTCTGCAACATGAAATGTTGCAGCCCGAAAACGGGTCAGCACATGAAATATGCTGGCAAAGTAACACAAGAGAGCAATTAAAGTAAAGCTATACTATATGCAATATGGCTGGTGGGAAGCTCTATGGTTACAGTTTTTGCGTAAAGCCAGTTTTTCTCTACTTCAAAGGAATAAATTTTAGTTTAACTATCATGGTAGTTGAAACATCGTTGAGAAGATAGACATCCTCTCAACCCCAATTAAAGTTCATCATTAAACCCAACAATATTATTTCAAAGTAACATGATGAGATTCACATGATATCCAAGTACTAGATACTCAAGACGTCCGTAACCGGGGACACGGCTAATCATGATCAGTTTGTACACTCTGCAGAGGTTTGTGCACTTTTCCCCACAAGACCCGATCTCCTCCGTTTGATTTCTCGCACTGCATGATGTTTGAGAAATGGATGACCGAGACACAGTCTTTCAGAAGCGCTAGCCCTTACAACCGGGTGGACCGTACCAACCTACATCCCCTACATCTGCTAGTCCACCACTGTAAGAGTTCGCACGACTTACTCGTACTATGCTAGAGCCCATAATAGCATTGTGGCTGCACACGGAAGTTTCTAGTATGAATAATCTCATGATCCCTTTGAGCCTGGGTGGCGGTCCAAAAGAAAAACAGGCAATCCCTGAATACCCAGATGCCTCAGTCCACCCAGATGTGTGTTAAAGTTGCCACCTTAAGTTGAACCATTAATTAACAAACTCACATCTGTCATGGATACACTCACCCAATCCACGTCTACGGGCATAGCATGGCCTAACAACAAACGTAGAAGTAACTCCCAAAGGTTTGAATGTAATGCAGGTAATAGGTACTACCTCAATCTACTTCCCAATCCCACAAGTTAATTGATCCTACTCATGCAATGTGTGAGGGGTTGACTAATGCAATGAAAACTGGGTAATTGGAAAGTATGATCAAAGTGTTACTTGCCTTGTTGATGATCCGCAAAACCTAGAGATTCAAAGTAGCAAGCGGCGCACTCTGGGTACTCTATCGCAAACAAACAAGCACACAATAAGTACTTAACTAATGCACGGGTAAAACTCGAATAAGAGATCTAACCAGAAAGTTCAACTTAAGAACTGCGGTTTGCAAAACAAACGACAAAAGAAAAGCAACGAAAGACAAACGGCGAAAGAGAAACAACTACCGAACCAATCTGGATCTAAGTCCTAATTTAGCTGAGGCAAACGCTTGAGCGACTAGGTTAAACGGAAAGAGAATTTCGAGATGAAACTCCAGGCGCTTGAATCACCTGATTCGGATAAACAAGCGAAAAGATAAACTAAAACGAAGATCGGATCAGAGATCGCGATCAGAAAATAACTGCGAAAAAGAAAACTAAAACAACTTAACGAATGGACGTTCGTCAGCTGAGACTAAACGACGAATTCGTTCGTTAGAACGAACGAACGGGTGAACGTTTACGCTTAAATAAACCAGAAAATAAAAACAGAAAACCGATCTAATAAAACCGATTCTAAAAATACGACTAGGGTACTTAAAAAAACCAACGGTTTTCTAAAAGAAAACCGGGCGGCGGCTACCTCGTCGGAACAACCGGCGACGGTGGCTTCCGGCGACGGCGGGCGGCGGCGGGCTGCGGGGTGGTGGCGACGAGGGGCGGCAGCGGCGGCGGTGGCTCGGCGCGGTGGCTGGCGGCGAGGGGCGGCAACGGCGGCGGCGTGCGGTGCACGGCGGCGGTGGCTTGCGGCGAGGGGCGGGGTGCGGCGGCGGTGGTTGGAGGGGGGGTGCTAGCTTTATATAGGAGGGGGTGCTAGCTTGGGGAGGGGGCAAGGCCATGGCGGCGGCGGTGGAGTCCGATGCGGCCACGGGCGGCGACGCGGGGAAGGCGGCGCGGCGGCGATAGGCCTGCTCGGCTGGGCTTCGGCCGAGTCGGGTCGGTCCCCCTATTTTTTTTATATACGTGGGCGCTAAAAATAACTCTAGAAAATAAAATAAAATCTAGAAATTGCCAAAACAAATTTTCACCGTCTAAATAAAATATTTAGAACAAGATGAACATTTTCTTGGCACTAAAATGCATTTTTGAAAACATGCAATTTTTCCTAATTCAAATAAAATCCAAATAAACTCCAAATAAAACTTGTTTGATTTTTCTTATTAAATCTTCCGTATTTCTTATTTTTGGGAGAGTCATTTTACTCCCTCTCTCATATCTTTATGATAGAAATACTTGAAGAAAAAATAAATAAAATCAAACGATCCTATTTTCAAAATTTGAGAAACCTCAAATATGAAAATTTAGAAATCCCCAACTCTCTCCGAGGGTCCTTGAGTTGCTTAGGATTTTCTCGGATCACCAAAAGCAAGAAAATATGATATGCATGATGATCTAATGTATAACATTCCAAATTGAAAATTTGGGATGTTACAAACCTACCCCCCTTAAGATGAATCTCGCCCTCGAGATTCGGGTTGGCTAGAAAATATGTGAGGGTGGTCCTTGCGTAGATCATCTTCTCGTTCCCAGGTGGCTTCTTCCTCGGTGTGGTGACTCCACTGAACTTTGCAAAACTTGATAACCTTGCTGCGGGTAACTCTGCTCAAAATTTCGAGGATCTTAACACGCTTCTCCTCGTAGGTCAGATCACTATCGAACTGAATCGCTTCCAGGGGTACTGTGTCTCTAAGTGGTGTATCGGCCATCTCCGCATGGCACTTCTTAAGCTGCGAAACGTGAAAGAAATCATGCACTCCTGACAATCCTTCGGGCAATTCCAACTTGTAGGCAACCTCTCCCATGCGTTCCAAAACACGGTAAGGTCCCACAAATCTAGGGGCTAGCTTTCCTTTAACTCCGAAACATTTGACTCCTCGCAGAGGCGATACTCTCAAGTATGCTCTGTCTCCGATCTCATAGGTTATCTCCTTACGCTTCGAGTCTGCATAACTTTTCTGCCTGGACTGAGCTACCTTCAGTCTATCTCGAATCAACTTCACCTTCTCCTCAGACTCTTTGATTAAGTCTGGTCCAAACAACTGTCGGTCTCCAACTTCGTCCCACGACAACGGAGACCTACATCTCCTTCCGTATAACGCTTCGAAAGGGGCCATCTTCAAACTAGATTGATAATTGTTGTTGTAAGAAAATCCGGCATACAGCAAATTGTCGTCCCAACTAGATCCATAATCTAGTGCACAAGCTCTGAGCATATCCTCCAAAATCTGATTGACTCTTTCAGTCTATCCATCTGTCTGAGGGTGAAAAGCTGTGCTAAACTCTAGCCTGGTACCCAAAGTTTCATGTAACTGATTCCAGAACTTTGAGGTAAACTGGGTTCCTCTACCTGATACGATGCTCCTCGGAACTCCATGCAGACATACAATTCGGGTTATGTATATCTTTGCCAACTTTGCACTCGTATAGGTAGTCTTTACGGGGATGAAATGAGCTACCTTTGTTAAACGATCGACTACGACCCAAATTGAGTCATAGCC
Organism: Secale cereale; assembly: GCA_902687465.1. Taxonomy (NCBI): domain Eukaryota; kingdom Viridiplantae; phylum Streptophyta; class Magnoliopsida; order Poales; family Poaceae; genus Secale; species Secale cereale. Next base: position 57,315,093 of record LR738714.1, on the reverse strand, counting down.
AGAACGAGTTCTGGGTAATCCCGTAATAAAATACATACCTAGCTTATCCCACTTCCATTCGGGTATTGGCAATGGTTGTAACAATCATGCCGGCTTCTGATGTTCTGCCTTCACTCTCTGACATACATCACAAACTGCTACATACTCCGCAATATCTTTCTTCATACTGGTCTACCAGAAAATATCCTTCAAATCCAAATACATCTTAGTATTTCCTGGGTGAATCGAGTATGGTGAATCATGGGCCTCCTGTAGAATCAACTTCCTGATCTCCGGTTCATTAGGCACATAAATGCGGTCCTCAAACCATAAGGTGTCGTGTTCATCCTCACGAAATCCTTTGGCTTTACCTTCGCTCATCCTCTCATTTATAGAGGCAACCTCCTTGTTAGTTTTCTGAGCTTCTCTGATTTTATCCATCAGGGTAGACTGGATCACTAGTGTTGCTACATAGCCTCTCGGAACTATCTCCAAACGTAGTTCTCGTAAGTCCTGGGCTAACTCCTTTGGAAACTCTTCCGTCATTCGGGTATTGACATGGCTCTTGCGGCTTAGCGCATCAGCTACTACGTTAGCCTTTCCGGGATGATAATGCAATCTCATGTCATAATCCTTAATGAGTTCCAGCCATCTCCTTTGCCTGAGATTCAACTCCTTCTGAGTGAATATATACTTCAAACTCTTGTGATCCGTATATACTTCACAATGGTTCCCAATGAGAAAATGTATCCACGTCTTCAAGGCATGCACTACGACTGCTAACTCCAAATCATGAGTGGCATAGTTCAACTCATGAGGTTTCAATTGTCCTGAAGCATACGAAACAACTCTTCCTTCCTGCATAAGAACGGCTCCAAGTCCTCGACGTGAAGCGTCGTAGTACACCTCGTAATCCTTATGTTGATCTGGCAGAACCAACACAGGTGATGAGACCAAACGTTTCTTTAATTCCTGGAAACTGGCCTCACATTCTTCTGTCCAACTGAACTTGGTGTCCTTCTTTAGCAACTCCGTCATTGGCTTTGCAATCTTTGAGAAATTCTCAATAAATCTCCGGTAGTATCCTACAAGTCCAAGAAAACTCCGGATCTCTCCAACTGTTGTTGGTGCTTCCCAATGGGTCACAGTGTCCACCTTGGCGGGATCTACTACTATTCCTTCTCCAGATATAACATGTCCGAGGAATCCGACTTCCTTCAACCAAAATTCACATTTGCTAAACTTGGCATATAACTGATGTTCTCGGAGCTTCTCCAATACCAAACGCAAATGCTCTGCATGCTCCTCTTCATCCTTCGAGAAGATCAATATATCATCTATGAACACTACGACGAACTTATCCAAATACTCCATAAACACTTTGTTCATCAGGTTCATAAAGTATGCCGGTGCGTTAGTCAGACCAAAAGACATAACGGTATACTCGTACAACCCATACCTAGTGGTAAAAGCCATCTTAGGTATATCCTGCTCTCGGATCTTCAATTGATGGTACCCTGATCGCAGGTCGATCTTGGAAAATATCTTAGCTCCTTGCAATCTATCGAACAGATCATTGATCATCGGCAGTGGGTACTTATTCTTGATCGTTACTTCGTTCAGCCCTCGGTAATCAACAACCATTCTTAACGATCCATCCTTCTTCTCTACTAGAAGTACTGGCGAACCCCAAGGCGAAGAACTTGGGCGTATGAATCCTTTATCCAGTAACTCTTTAATCTGCTTCTTAATCTCCTCCAAATCCTTTGCTGGCATCCTATATGGTCTCTTAGAAATTGGCCCGGTGCCTGGCAAAAGCTCAATCAAAAACTCTATATCTCTGTCAGGTGGCATTCCTGGCAGTTCTTCTGGAAATACGTTAGGGAAATTCTTCACCACTGATACTTCCTCCTGAACAACTCCTGATAGTGAATTTAATCTGTTCCTCTTCGGCTCATGTCGGGATACATACTTGATCCTTCTTCCTTCTGGCGTAGTAAGCAAAATGGACTTACTGGCGCATTCAATATTCCCTTCATACTTAGATAACCAATCCATGCCTAATATCACATCCAATCCTTGAGATTCCAATACTATTAGGTCCGAAGGGAAAATATAGTTACCAGTCCTTAATGGCAACTGATCACACCATAAATTAGCCATATACTCCGCTCCTGGTGAGGTTACTAACATGGGCGATCTAAGGGCTTGGGTTGGCAGCTTATACTTATCCAGAAATCCCCTTGAAATGTATGAATGTGATGCACCAGTATCGAAAAGAACGAGCGCAGTAAAGGACTTAACTAAAAACTTACCTATTACTGCATCTGGCTGAGCTTCAACCTCCTCCACGCTAACGTGATTCACTTGTCCTTTGTTGAAGGGGTTGGGCTTCTTCGTGGCGCTTCCATTGCAGTTCCCATTCTTAGCTTCTGGGCAGTCAGTGGCATAGTGTCCATTCTTCCCGCACTTGAAACAAGTGATATGACTGAAATCCTTCTTGGTGGGTGTGGACGGTGTAGAGCGGTTCTGGTTACCATTTGCTCCATTCCCATTTCCATTCTTAGGGCCATTGTGATTGTGCGAGCTACCTCCTCCATGGGTATGTTGAAACTGTCCTACCGTTTTAGGGGGGAAACGGGGCTTCTGCTGTGCTCCAAAGTTATACTTTCCTTGCCCGTACTTCCTCTTGCGACTTTCAATCTGTTGATGCTTCCTTTCAATCATTAGGGCGCGATCAACCAGCTCCTGGTAGTTATTGAAAGTTGCCACCATCAACTGTACACTCATTTCATCATTCAGCCCTTCCATGAATCTCTCCTGCTTAGCGGCATTTGTGGCCACATCATCTGGGGCATAACGAGATAGGGTACTAAACTCATCCACGTACTGAGCCACAGTACGGTTGCCTTGGCACAAATTGCGAAACTCCTGCTTCTTCATACTCATAGCTCCAGTTGAGACATGGGCGGTACGAAAAGCTTGCTGAAACTGATCCCATGTCACATTGGCTATGGGGTAAGTGGCTGTGTAATTCTCCCACCATGCTGCGGCTGGTCCAGACAACTGTTGTGCGGCAAATCGCACCTTCTCATCATCCGAGCAATTGGCGGTGGTCAAATCCCTTCCAATCTTGCGTAGCCAGTCATCAGCCACTGTTGGTTCGATGCTGGTAGCAAACACTGGTGGTTGCAACCTTAAGAAACGTGTCAGGTTGTCCACGGGTGGTGGTGGTGGAGGGTTGTTGTTGTTGTTCTGATTGTTCTGAGTATTCTGGACAAGTAGTTGCATCAGGGTGTTATGCTGCTGGATCAACTGGGTGAGCTCAGGGGGAAACTCAAATCCGGGCTCACGTCTTGGAGGCATCTGATGGGTGTAGAGGGAAGATATTAGAATAGAAAAAGGTCTAAGGGAAAAATCACTACCCATATGCACATGAGGCAAACACACAATTCATCACACCAAAATCAATTTCAAACAAGGGCATACACGGATGTAATCATTTACAAAAGTGATCTAAGTCTACTAAATGGGAAAACTACTAGTCAAGAGAAGTCTTCTAAAAATTTTGATCGACAGAGGATTCCATGATATCTGCTCCAGCTTCATCTTCATAGTCTTCGTCTTTGCTATCATCGGGTTCCGAATCCGTGTCGTCGATGATAATGTAGTCTTCCGGTGGAATATCCTTGGGTTCTTCTTCCTCGTCTTCTTCTCCCATGAGTATCCCTAACTTCCGTGTCAAGTCATCATTCTTCTCCACAAGTATTAGCATCTCCTCCTCGTATCCGTCGCGTGTAGACTTGAGTTCTTCCTCTAGTTCCAAATTCCTATTTAGGGCTTTCTTCAAATCTATCATCCCTGCACACATCTGGTGCTCCTGGCGATGAATGTGATGGCTCAACTCCTGGATGAAGGCTGCAATGGATCTATCCTTCCGGGTGCTGATCATATCCCAATTCTCATCTCAGTGTCCACAAATCTGGTAGATGGTGTCCTTTAGCTCCTATTTGTAGACTTCTCCAATCCTTCCCATAGCGATGTGGGCTGACATGCTTCTGCCTAGGCTCCATGTAGGCGCATTAAAGGAAAATGCTATGAGTGCGGTGACGGGCTTGAACGTCCTTCCTGGAACTTGAGCTTGAATCAACCAACGCTCCTCCTCAGGTAGAGTGGCATTATAGGTTCCGGTGAAACTCGGTAGTCCAATGTTTAGGTATCTGGTGACTTCCTTCAGGTGTTGTCCAAATGGTGTATAGTCATCCGGTTGCATGAACTTGTTCTTTGCATCCACCATCCTAAAAGAGTAGAAAAGATGAGGAGTCAGAAAAGAGAAGAGTGAATAGTGCTTTAGGGCTTTAGCTTAGTGGTCGTGTCCTACAGTCAGCGTGTGCTCTGATACCATCTTGTAGCGACCAGACCTCAAACAGTCTGATCTCTATGCATTAGTGTCATCCCTGGATCAGTAATGCTGACACGCACAGTACTTGAAGGATTTATAACAGAGTAGCAATCACACACTTATTACATCGATAGTTCCAACGATGAACTTATTACAATAAAAATGGCTGAAGGCCATCTAACACGATAACAGCGGAAGGCTTGGAAGATAAGTGAGTCCATCAACCCCAACGGCATCACTGAGTATAGAACCACGACATAAAAGGCACCTTACTCGTCGTCTGAAAAGTCTGCAACATGAAACGTTGCAGCCCGAAAATGGGTCAGCACATGGAATATGCTGGCAAAGTAACACAAGAGAGCAATGAAAGTAATGCTATACTATATGCAATATGGCTGGTGGGAAGCTCTATGGTTACAGTTTTTGCGTAAAGCCAGTTTTTCCCTACTTCAAAGGAATAAATTTTAGTTTAACTATCATGGTAGTTGAAACATCGTTGAGAAGATAGACATCCTCTCAACCCCAATTAAAGTTCATCATTAAACCCAACAATATTATTGTAAAGTAACATGATGAGATTCACATGATATCCAAGTACTAGATACTCAAGACGTCCGTAACCGGGGACACGGCTAATCATGATCAGTTTGTACAATCTGCAGAGGTTTGTGCACTTTTCCCCACAAGACCCGATCTCCTCCGTTTGATTTCTCAGACTGCATGATGTTTGAGAAACGGATGACTGAGACACAGTCTTTCAGAAGCGCTAGCCCTTACGACCGGGTGGACCGTACCAACCTACATCCCCTACATCTGCTAGTCCACCAATGTAAGAGTTCGCACGACTTACTCGTACTATGCTAGAGCCCATAATAGCATTGTGGGTGCACACGGAAGTTTCTAGTATGAATAATCTCATGATCCCTTTGAGCCTGGGTGGCGGTCCAAAAGAAAACCAGGCAATCCCTGGAATACCCAGATGCCTCAATCCACCCAGATGTGTATTAAAGTTGCCACCTTAAGTTGAACCATTAATTAACAAACTCACATCTGTCATGGATACACTCACCCAATCCACGTCTACGGGCATAGCATGGCCTAACAGCAAACGTAGAAGTAACTCCCAAAGGTTTGAATGTAATGCAGGTAATAGGTACTATCTCAATCTACTTCCCAATCCCACAAGTTAATTGATCCTACTCATGCAATGTGTGAGGGGTTGACTAATGCGATGAAAACTGGGTAATTGGAAAGTATGATCAAAGTGTTACTTGCCTTGCTGATGATCCGCAAAACCTAGAGATTCAAAGTAGCAAGCGGCGCACTCCGGGTACTCTATCGCAGACAAACAAGCACACAATAAGTACTTAACTAATGCACGGGTAAAACTCGAATAAGAGATCTAACCAGAAAGTTCAACTTAAGAACTCCGGTTTGCAAAACAAACGACAAAAGAAAAGCAACGAAAGACAAACGGCGAAAGAGAAACAACTACCGAACCAATATGGATCTAAGTCCAAATTTAGCTGAGGCAAACACTTGAGCGACTAGGTTAAACAGAAAGAGAATTTCGAGATGAAACTCCAGGCGCTTGAATCACCTGATTCGGATAAACGAGCGAAAAGATAAACTAAAACGAAGATCGGATCAGAGATCGCGATCAAAAAATAACTGCGAAAAAGAAAACTAAAACAGCTTAACGAACGGACGTTCTCAGCTGAGACTAAACGACGAATTCGTTCGTTAGAATGAATGAACGGGTGAACGTTTACTGCTTAACTAAACCAGAAAATAAAAACAGAAAACCGATCTAATAAAACCGATTCTAAAAATACGACTAGGGTACTTAAAAAAACCAACGGTTTTCTAAAAGAAAACCGGGCGGCGGCTACCTCGTCGGAACAACGGGCGGCGGCGGCTTCCGGCGACGGCGGGCGGCGGCGGGCTGCGGGGTGGTGGCGACGAGGGGCGGCAGCGGCGGCGGTGGCTCGGCGCCGTGGCTAGCGGCGAGGGGTGGCGGCGGTGGCGGCGTGCGGTGCGAGGCGGCGGTGGCTTGCGGCGAGGGGCGTGGTGCGGCGGCGGTGGTTGAAGGGGGGGGTGCTAGCTTTATATAGGAGGGGGGTGCTAGCTTGGGGAGGGGGCAAGGCCATGGCGGCGGCGGTGGAGTCCGATGCGGCCACGGGCGGCGACGCGGGGAAGGCGGCGCGGCGGCGATAGGCCTGCTCGGCTGGGCTTCGGCCGAGTCGGGTCGGTCCCCCTATTTTTTTATATACGCGGGCGCTAAAAATAACTCTAGAAAATAAAATAAAATCTAGAAATTGCCAAAACAAATTTTCACCGTCTAAATAAAATATTTAGAACAAGATGAACATTTTCTTGGCACTAAAATGCATTTTTTAAAACATGCAATTTTTCCTAATTCAAATAAAATCCAAATAAACTCCAAATAAAACTTGTTTGATTTTTCTTATTAAATCTTCCGTATTTCTTATTTTTGGGAGAGTCATTTTACTCCCTCTCTCATATCTTTATGATAGAAATACTTGAAGAAAAAATAAATAAAATCAAACGATCCTATTTTCAAAATTTGAGAAACCTCAAATATGAAAATTTAGAAATCCCCAACTCTCTCCGTGGGTCCTTGAGTTGCTTAGGATTTTCTCGGATCACCAAAAGCAAGAAAATATGATATGCATGATGATCTAATGTATAACATTCCAAATTGAAAATTTGGGATGTTACAAACCTACCCCCCTTAAGATGAATCTCGCCCTCGAGATTCGGGTTGGCTAGAAAATAGGTGAGGGTGGTCCTTGCGTAGATCATCTTCTCGTTCCCAGGTGGCTTCTTCTTCGGTGTGGTGACTCCACTGAACTTTGCAAAACTTGATAACCTTGCTGCGGGTAACTCTGCTCGAAATTTCGAGGATCTTAACAGGCTTCTCCTCGTAGGTCAGATCACTGTCCAACTGAATCGCTTCCAGGGGTACTGTGTCTCTAAGTGGTGTATCGGCCATCTCCGCATGGCACTTCTTAAGCTGCGAAACGTGAAAGAAATCATGCACTCCTGACAATCCTTCGGGCAATTCCAACTTGTAGGCAACCTCTCCCATGCGTTCCAAAACACGGTAATGTCCCACAAATCTAGGGGCTAGCTTTCCTTTAACTCCGAAACATTTGACTCCTCGCAGAGGCGATACTCTCAAGTATGCTCTGTCTCCGATCTCATAGGTTATCTCCTTACGCTTCGAGTCTGCATAACTTTTCTGCCTGGACTGAGCTACCTTCATTCTATCTCGAATCAACTTCACCTTCTCCTCAGACTCTTTGATTAAGTCTGGTCCAAACAACTGTCGGTCTCCAACTTCGTCCCACGACAACGGAGACCTACATCTCCTTCCGTATAACGCTTCAAAAGGGGCCATCTTCAAACTAGATTGACAATTGTTGTTGTAAGAAAATTCGGCATACAGCAAATTGTCGTCCCAACTAGATCCATAATCTAGTGCACAAGCTCTCAGCATATCCTCCAGAATCTGATTGACTCTTTCAGTCTATCCATCTGTCTGAGGGTGAAAAGCTGTGCTAAACTCTAGCCTGGTACCTAAAGTTTCATGTAACTGATTCCAGAACTTTGAGGTAAACTGGGTTCCTCTACATGATACGATGCTCCTCGGAACTCCATGCAGACATACAATTCGGGTCATGTATATCTTTGCCAACTTTGCACTCGTATAGGTAGTCTTTACGGGGATGAAATGAGCTACCTTTGTTAAACGATCGACTACGACCCAAATTGAGTCATAGCCAGAACGAGTTCTGGGTAATCCCATGATAAAATACATACCTAACTTATCCAACTTCCATTCGGGTATTGGCAATGGTTGTAACAATCCTGCCGGCTTCTGATGTTCTGCCTTCACTCTCTGACATACATCACAAACTGCTACATACTCCGCAATATCTTTCTTCATACTGGTCTACCAGAAAATATCCTTCAAATCCAAATACATCTTAGTATTTCCTGGGTGAATCGAGTATGGTGAATCGTGGGCCTCCTGTAGAATCAACTTCCTGATCTCCGGGTCATTAGGCACATAAATGCGGTCCTCAAACCATAAGGTGTCGTGTTCATCCTCACGAAATCCTTTGGCTTTACCTTCGCTCATCCTCTCCTTTATAGAGGCAACCTCCTTGTCAGTTTTCTGAGCTTCTCTGATTTTATCCATTAGGGTAGACTGGATCACTAGTGTTGCTACATAGCCTCTCGGAACTATCTCCAAACGTAGTTCTCGTAAGTCCTGGGCTAACTCCTTTGGAAACTCTTCCGTCATTAGGGTATTGACATGGCTCTTGCGGCTTAGCGCATCGGCTACCTGATGACCCACAACCGTAAGGGATCTATTGCAGCGTTTTCGATAAGTAAGAGTGTCGAACCCAACGAGGAGCAGAAGGTATTGATAAGCGATTCTGAGCAAGAAATTACTGCAAGCACTGAAATTTAACTTTTAGGGGTTTTCTCAGTATAAGCAATAGGAAAGTAAAAACAAGTAATGTAAAAGGTATTGATAGTAACAATTGGCCCAATCCTTTCTTAGCAAAGGAGAGGCCTAGCAACTGAACTTATAAAGACTAAAGCGTTCTTGAGGACACACGGGAGAGGTAGTCATGTGCTTTCACCATATTCCGTATCGATACTATGTTATGTGTTGATAAGTGTTGAGTGGGTGGATCTATGCTAGTACGCTCTCTAGGCTAAGATGAGTGCACTCTTATGATTAAACACCTTGCAAGCATCCGCAAATACAAGATAGAATTTAAGGCAAAAGCCTAACCATAGCAATACGATCGAGGATCCATTATTCCCTTATGCAAAAGCGTGCAAACTGGGGTTCAGGTTTCTGTCACTCCGGCAACCCACCATAAGCATTCTTTATACACAATGTATTCCCCTATGTCCTTAATAAGGCGAAGTGTTGGGTGTTCGACTCACACAACACCACTAGTAGAATGACAACGCAACTTAAGTATCAAACAAAACATATTACTTCAACAGCATATGACTACTAACAACAAGACTTTCCCCATGTCCTCAAGAACTAATGTAACTACTCAGAGACATAAAGGAGATCATGATCAGTGGGGATAAATATGTGATAAACAATCTGGACATAATAGTATTTCTCCAACAAAACTCAATAGCATTCACCATAAAGCAATAATCAACACCGATGGAGTAGAGAGGATAGGTAGTACGAGTTACAACACAAGTTACGATTGTAAGATGAGATTTGGATGAAGATGGAGATGGTGCTGGTGTTGGGGATGATGTTGATGATGATCTCGATGATGCCCGTGACGATGGTGATGACGATGGCGACGATCTCCCCTTCCGGGAGGTGATCTCCCCGGCGGCATCTGCCCGCCGGAGATGGCTTTTTCTTCTCTGTAGGTTTCCGCCACGGAGCGGCAGCGGAACTCCGTAAAAATCCCCGTCTCTAGGGTTTTTGGATAACGGAGAGCATATATGCAAAAGAGGGTGGCCAGAGGTGGGCCAGGGGCTCCAGGCGCCCCCCCGGCGCGGCCAGGGGGGGCGCGCCCCCAGGCCGCCTGGGCACCCTGTGGCCCCCCTCTTGTTGCCCTTTCGCGTGCCTTCGTGATCCGTCTGAAAAATATCTCCCGTCAATTTTCAGGTAATTTGGAGGTATTCTTCTTCAGCAACTCAGTGCCCACTTTTTACTGCTGAATCATGCGTCTGCTGCTTCGGCATCGGAAAGTTTGCAAACTGTGTAAAATAGACCAAAACAACAAAAGAACATCACCGTAACGTGAAATATATCAATGAATAAGGATAAATTATGATACAAAATAGTGATGCATTTTGGACGTATCAACACCCCAAGCTTAGACCTCGCTTGTCCCCAAGCGAATATGAACTCGGTAAACCTGTCCACAAGTTTAGAGAGTGAAGTGTCGATAAATAGAATACGGACAAGAAGCATCATAGTTTCTTTACTAACTCAAATATCCTCAACAGCAATCTTCAACTCATAAGGCCCTTATTAAAGAGTGATAACACTTATATTCGAAAGTAGGGCTAAGGAAACTTATTATATCATGGCAAAAATGTCCTTTGGTCAAAGAACAACAAATAGGTTTAACTTTTGCTCTTATATTTTGGTGAGATCAATTGAAGCTTTTTGAGATAACATGTTAATAGGCAAGAAGTGAAAATGTTAACACAAAGGAAGATATTTGCCTTAGCTGGGCATGACAAACAACTTACTTATCGAATGATAATGTCAACAAGGATATGCTATGACAAATCTTAATGCAGCATTATATGAATGAATCCTTATCAACATCAAACGTCTGCTCTCTTTGAGAAATAGAAGGAAGTAGAAGTAACTGACTCAACTTAAAATTAAAAGATAGGCCCTGCTCTAGGGTAGTAGGGAAAACTCATGTGCTATCCTCAAATCAAACAGAATGAAAACAAGTTTTTAGGGGTGCATGATTTGTCAACGAATGCTAATAGATAACTCAATTGCTTTTTGAGCTGGACAAGTTTCGAGGAACGGCTCCCGCACGAGGACGATAACATCCTCTTATTCTCCTTTGTTTATCACTGCCAAAGTTTTCTGATTTCTCATGAACAAAGCGTGAAGGAGGGTTTGTTTGTTATATTACTTTTAAGCCGGGCGCACTCTTTGCCAGTTCCTTCTCGTATTATGGGTTTGCACATTAGACATGCAATCCCGGGGTGAAGCTTGTCCAACTCAAGAAGACCATGAATTAGCTATTACTTCCTCATGAGCTAAAACAGAGGCACAAAACAAAAGATTTTGAACATTTAAGGATAACACATAAATTATATACTTTAGGAGGTGGTAGTGGAACACCACGAATAGGAAGGTATGGTGGACTCATATGGAAGGTATTGGCTTAAGGGTATGGATGCACAAGCAGAATTCCGCTTAGTACAGAGTTAGGCTAGCAAAGGTTTTGAAAGACAGACAATTGATGATGACTAAGATGCAAAGCAATATAAAGCATGAACATTGAAATAAGCATAACACATCAAGTTGTCTTCCTTGTCAGCATAACACTTCAAGCATAATAACATAAAGGTTTTGGCTATGTTGATACTTTAAGAAAATCATGCTTGTTGTTATGACCAAAGCTATGTTTGCCAAGATTAAATAAAGTTTCATAGCCATACCTGACATAAGGTCAATACTCCCCATAAGAATCATCATATAAGGTCGATTGCGTGAAGAAAATACCGAGTGCAGCAAAAGGAACCAATAAACTTCTCATTAATATTCCATCATAGATGACTCCACACTCACGGATACAATTCTTCACCGAAGGAGCGATAGACCTCAATGCACACACCTATCTCATATAATAACCTCCCTAGACATGATACGACTCTACTTGACTCTAAAAGACAAAAGGTAAAGATAAAGATACCGGGCACTCCCCCAAGCTTGGAACAAGCCAAGGGAATGCCATTACCCCAGGAGATTTCACTCATCATTCTTGTTGGCGTTGATCACGTAGTCCTTGGCGAAACGCTTCCATGGAAGGGGTTCTCCAGTCTCATATGAGAAACTCGTCTCCTGAATCCTGCATTCACCACCCAAACCCATGCGCAGAAACCTTAGTTCATACTCACAGTTCTGGTTATGTAGATCATTAATTTGCCCTTGGAGCTCTATAATTCTTTCTTCAGACGCGGTGATGCTTTTCCACATCTCCTTCATCTCCTTCAGGAAGTAGTTCTTCAGCTCGTTGGTGATGTCAAAGTTAGCTTCAACACCACGCTCGATCATCTTCTTGTACTCGAAGACTTCTTGCTCCACTTCTTCCAGCCTGGCCTGGATGCTCCCCTCCTTGATAGGTCCCTTCAAATCTTCTTGATGAAGGACACCGTCCTCCATCCGAACAACCTGAGGGTGCTTCTTCACCTCAGCGAGGTAAGGGTTGATGACGTTGACGACGAACTCGTCCTTGGGGGAACTTGGAGAAGCCATGGCACCTAGATTCAGCTGAAAGATTCCCTCGCAGAAACAGATCGAAGAGAAAACACGCGAAATCACAAGATACGTTGCCGGAACAGTCCGGGAAAATATATAGGAAAAATTTGTGCACAGAAAGGAAGGTAACGGACCAAAGCGGGGTCGGAGACGGGCTCCCGGGTGTCCAGGCGGCCTCCTGGCGCGGCCCAGGGGGGGCGCGTCAGTGGGGCGCCTGGACTCCCTGGAGGTCATCTCCGGCTCCACTTAGACTCGGAATTTTACTAATTTTGCAGAAACTCGTAATACGGAACTTTTATGGCGGTTCGCGATGTTTCCATACCGTACTACATACCTTTTCTTTATTCTGCTTCTGCTGGCGTCTGAAACAGGGCTGCAACATGTTCTTCGTGGGTGGTTGTGTATATTATATTCACATCAACATCGACAGGGTCTCCTGCTATGTAATGTTTAAGCCTTTGCCCATTCACAACTTGAGGTTTGGTGCCTTCAAAATTATTAATCTTAATTGCTCCAGACCGATAAACTTCTTCAATATGAAATGGTCCTTCCCACCTGGAAAGTAGTTTACCTAGAGAAAACCTGATTGAAGAACCTTATGTGTAGTCCTCTCACTGGCATGATGTCCTCCATAGGGACTATCATGACACCGTCCGAGAATGTCCTTCTGATCATGTTCCGGAACGCATCTTCTCACGATACCGTCGGGACCTTCTTTGAAAAGATGTGGGTCATCCCAAAAGTAGGGCCTCAAATCATGAAAGAACTTCTTCCTTTGCTGAAATGCTAGACCTGGAGGCAAATACTTTGCAACAATAAAATTATCATAATCTGCATACCAAGGATCAGAAAGAGATTGTACTTTTACAACGGCAAGTTGCTCGTCTGGAAAACTATCGTTAACTGGAATGGGGTCGTGCGGTATATCTTCCATCCTTGAAAGATTGTCCGCCACTGGATTGTCTTCCCCTTTCCTATCAACAATCTGCAAATCAAATTCTTGAAGAAGGAGTACCCATCTGATAAGCCTTGGCTTTGCATCCTTCTTTGTCATAAGATACTTAATGGCAGCATGATCAGTATGAATAATAACTTTGGAATCAACAATATACTGCCTAAACTTATCACAAGCAAAAACTACAGCTAAGAATTCTTTCTCAGTAGTAGCATAATTTCTTTGAGCACTATCAAGGGTTTTACTAGCATAATGTATAACGTTCAATTTCTTATCAACCCTTTGTCCTAAAACAGCTCCAACAGCAAAATCACTTGCATCACACATAAAGGTAAATTCCAGTCAGGTGGTTGTACTATAGGAGCAGTTATTAAAGCTTTCTTAAGGACTTCAAAAGCTTCCTTACAATTTTCATCAAATACAAAAGGAACATCCTTCTGGAGAAGATTAGTGAGGGGTCTCGAGGTTTTAGAAAATTCTTTAATAAATCTTCTATAAAAACCTGCATGACCGAGAAAACTACGAATACCTTTGATGTCCCTTAGATAGGGGATCCTCTCAATAGCTTCGATCTTGGCCTTGTCCACTTCAATTCCCCTTTCGGAAATCTTGTGACCAAGAACAATTCCTTCATTAACCATAAAGTGGCAAATTTCCCAGTTGAGTACCAAATTTGTCTCCTCGCATCTCTACAAAACTATATTAAGGTTGTGAAGACAATGGTCAAAAGAAGTTCCATAGACGGAGAAATTGTCCATGAAGACTTCCATAATATCCCCACAGAAACCATGAAAAATAGCAGACATACACCTTTGAAAAGTAGCAGGGGCATTACATAAACCAAAAGGCATACGTCTGTAAGCATAAGTACCAAAGGGACAAGTAAAAGTGGTCTTCTCTTGATCAGCAGTGTTAACATGAATTTGAGAGAAGCCAGAATAACCATCGAGATAACAAAAATGGGTATTTTTGGATAACCTTTCAAGCATTTGGTCGATGAACGGCAACAGATAGTGATCCTTCCTGGTTGCCTTGTTCAACTTCCTGTAATCAATACACATTCTATATCCAATAATAATTCTCTCAGGTATTAATTCATTTTTATCATTAGGAACCACAGTTGTACCTCCTTTCTTAGGAACACAATGTACCGGACTTACCCACTTACTATCAGCTATAGGGTATATAATACCTGCGGCTAGAAGCTTGAGAATCTCAGTTCTCACGACATCCATCATCTTTGGGTTCAACCGTCGTTGATGATCAACAACTGGTTTAGCATCAGGCTCAAGGTTGATAGTATGTTGACACATAGATGGACTAATCCCCTTAAGGTCATCAAGGGTGTAGTCAATTGCGCCTCGGTGTTTACGAAGTACTTCCAATAATCGCTCCTCTTCATATCCTGAAAGGTTAGAATTGATAATAACAGGATATACTTTCTTTTCATCTAAATAAGCATACTTGAGCGTATCGGGAAGAGGTTTAAGATCGAACACCGGGTCTTCTTTTGGTTTTGATAAAATTCCCAAAGGTTCAACCGGAAGGTTGTGCTTCAGGATAGCAGGCTGCCTCAAGAATATTTCATCTAGTTCATTTCTTTCCTGCATATGCAAATCATTCTCGTGGTCTTCCATGTATTGCTGCAAAGGATCATTAGGGGGAATAGCAATAGAGGCAATACTTTCAATAATTTTATCATCACTAGGTAAATCAGTACCATGAGGCTGCTTAGAGAACTTAGAAAAATTAAATTCATATGGCTCACCATCGAATTCAACAGAAACTTTACCTTTCTTGCAATCTATTATAGCTCCACAAGTTCTAAGAAAAGGTCTACCAAAAATAATTGGACAAAAATTGTCCCTCTCTAAACCAAGTACTAGAAAGTCGGTAGGGTATTTTACCTTTCCACATAGGACTTCAACGTCCCTCACAATTCCGATAGGAGAGATAGTTGTTCTATTTGCAAGATGAATAGTAACATCAACTTCTTCAAGTTCACAAGGGGAAATCTCACTGATGATCTCTTCATAAAGTGAATAGGGGATAGCACTTGCACTCGATCCCAAATCGCATAGCCCATAATAATTGTGATCTCCTATTTTAACAGATACCACTGGAGTACCTGAAATTGGGCCTTTATTCTTGGCTGTGACAAGGTTAGTGGAAACAGCACAAAAATTTATATTGGAATCCAAAACATCATTAGTAGCAAGGTCTTTAATCAATGCAACTTGAGGATCGACCCTAATCTGGTCCTCAGGCTCATCAACTCTTCTCTCACTTTTATTTATTATGCCTGTCACAAGAGAGTGCTCCCTCATCCTCGTGGGAAAAGGAGGCTTTTCATATATAACTGCAGGCAAAATAGGGTCAGCAACATAAATATCAATAGGTGGTTCTTTAAAAGGTTCATGGTGCTGGTCTCTCTTCTTTTTAAAAGAATCAACGTGAGAGGAAAAATTCTTACACAAATCAATCACTAGATGGGAATCAAGACCAATCTAAGAGCAAAAAGTATTGAAGTAATCAGTCTTCACATAGCTCTCAATATAATCATGTTCATAATTTATAGCGGGTTCAATACCTTTATCAATTTCCCAATCTTCGGTATTCCTCTGGATTCTTTCAATGAGATCCCACCTTTCTTCAACACTCTTCTTCTGAAATACCCCACTAGAGGAGGCATCCAGCATCTCCTTATCCTGACGAGAAAGCCTGGCATAAAAATTTGTAAGTATAATTTCCTTGGGAAGCTTATGAATAGGGCATTTGAGCATTAGGGACTTCAATCTCCCCCAAGCTTGAGCAATGCTTTCTCCGTCACGAGACCTAAAGTTATAGATATAATTCATGTCTCGATGAATTTCAAGAAGAGGATAAAACTTAGTATAAAAGAGAGACATAAGCTCCTGCCAGTCCAGCAAGTGTGAGTTATCGAGAAGCCCATACCAATCTGAAGCTTTATCTATAAGTGATACGACAAACAATTTCCTCATGACAAACTCCCTTGATACACCTGCAAGCTTAAATAATGAACATAGTTGTGACAGATATAGCAAGTGTTCACCGGGATGTCTGTCTCCTGCATAACGATTAGCCAAAACATAATCGATAATGCTAGCTGGTATTTTATAAGGCACAATTTCAGTAGGGGGAGGATCAACCACCACAGGTGTGGGGTGTCTTCGTGCAAGCAACGCTCCAATAACGGGGTTATCCATAAGGACAAAGAGCAGCAATAGCAAAAACAAAAACAGAATTATAAAAACTTCCTTACCAGTTTCACTTTACCAATAGCGCTACGCTCCCCGGCAATGGTGCCAGAAAACGGTACTTGATGACCCACAACCGTAAGGGATCTATTGCAGCGTTTTCGATAAGTAAGAGTGTCGAACCCAACGAGGAGCAGAAGGTATTGACAAGCGATTCTGAGCAAGAAATTACTGCAAGCACTGAAAGATAACTTTTAGGGGTTTTCTCGGTATAAGCAATAGGAAAGTAAAAACAAGTAATGTAAAAGGTACTGATAGTAACAATTGGCCCAATCCTTTCTTAGCAAAGGAGAGGCCTAGCAATTGAACTTATAAAGACTAAAGCGTTCTTGAGGACACACGGGAGAGGTAGTCATGTGCTTTTACCATATTCCGTATCGATACTATGTTATGTGTTGATAAGTGTTGAGTGGGAGGATCTATGCTAGTACACTCTCTAGACTAAGATGAGTGCACTCTTATGATTAAACACCTTGCAAGCATCCGCAAATACAAGATAGAATTTAAGGCAAAAGCCTAACCATAGCAATACGACCGAGGATCCAGTATTCCCTTATGCAAAAGTGTGCGAACTGGGGTTCAGGTTTCTGTCACTCCGGCAACCCACCATAAGCATTCTTTATACACAATGTATTCCCCTAGGTCCTTAATAAGGCGAAGTGTTGGGTGTTCGACTCACACAACACCACTAGTAGAATGACAACGCAACTTAAGTATCAAACAACACATATTACTTCAACAACATATGACTACTAACAACAAGACTTTCCCCATGTCCTCAAGAACTAAGGTAACTACTCACGAGACATAAAGGAGATCATGATCAGTGGGGATAAATATGTGATAAACAATCTGGACATAATAATATTTCTCCAACAAAACTCAATAGCATTCACCACATAGCAATAATCAACACCGATGGAGTAGAGAGGATAGGTAGTACGAGTTACAACACAAGTTACGATTGTAAGATGAGATTTTGATGAAGATGGAGATGGTGCTGGTTTTGGGGATGATGTTGATGATGATCTCGATGATGCCCGTGACGATGGTGATGACGATGGCGACGATCTCCCCTTCCGGGAGGTGATCTCCCCGGTGGAATCTGCCCACCGGAGATGGCTTTTTCTTCTCTGTAGGTTTCCGCCACGGAGCGGCGGCGGAACTCCGTAAAAATCCCCGTCTCTAGGGTTTTTGGATAACGGAGAGCATATATGCAAAAGAGGGTGGCCAGAGGTGGGCCAGGGGCTCCAGGCGCCCCCCGGCGCGGCCAGGGGGGCGCGCCCCCAGGCCGCCTGGGCACCCTGTGGCCCCCCTGTGGTTGCCCTTTCGCGTGCCTTCGTGATCCGTCTGAAAAATATCTCCCGTCAATTTTCAGGTAATTTGGAGGTATTCTTCTTCAGCAACTCAGTGTCCACTTTTTACTGCTGAATCCTGCGTCTACTGCTTCGGCATCGGAAAGTTTGCAAACTGTGTAAAATAGACCAAAACAACATAAGAACATCACCGTAACGTGAAATATATCATTGAATAAGGATAAATTATGATACAAAATAGTGATGCATTTTGGACGTATCACTACCACGTTAGCCTTTCCGGGATGATAATGCAATCTCATGTCATAATCCTTAATGAGTTCCAGCCATCTCCTTTGCCTGAGATTAACCTCCTTTTGAGCGAATATATACTTCAAACTCTAGTTATCCGTATATACTTCACAATGGTTTCCAATGAGAAAATGTCTCCACGTCTTCAAGGCATGCACTACGGCTGGTAACTCCAAATCATGAGTGGCATAGTTCAACTCATGAGGTTTCAGTTGTCGTGAAGCATACGAAACAACTCTTCCTTCCTACATAAGAACGACTCCAAGTCCTCGACGTGAAGCGTCGCAGTACACCTCGTAATCCTTATGTTGATCTGGCAGAATCAACACAGGTGATGAGACCAAACGTTTCTTTAATTCCTGGAAACTGGCCTCACATTCTTCTGTCCAACTGAACTTGGTGTCCTTCTTTAGCAACTCCGTCATTGGCTTTGCAATCTTTGAGAAATTCTCGATAAATCTCTGGTAGTATCCTGCAAGTCCAAGAAAACTTCGGATCTCTCCAACTGTTGTCGGTGCTTCCCAATGGGTCACAGTGTCCACCTTGGCGGGATCTACTACTATTCCTTCTCCAGATATAACGTGTCCGAGGAATCCGACTTCCTTCAACCAAAATTCACATTTGCTAAACTTGGCATATAACTGATGTTCTCGGAGCTTCTCCAATACCAAACGCAAATGCTCTGCATGCTCCTCTTCATCCTTCGAGAAGATCAAAATATCATCTATGAACACTACGACGAACTTATCCAAATACTCCATAAACACTTTGTTCATCAGGTTCATAAAGTATGCCGGTGCGTTAGTCAGACCAAAAGACATAACGGTATACTCGTACAACCCATACCTAGTGGTAAAGGCCATCTTAGGTATATCCTGCTCTCGGATCTTCAATTGATGGTACCCTGATCGCAGGTCGATCTTGGAAAATATCTTAGCTCCTTGCAATCTATCGAACAGATCATTGATCATCGGCAGTGGGTACTTATTCTTGATCGTTACTTCGTTCAGCCCTCGGTAATCAACAACCATTCTTAACGATCCATCCTTCTTCTCTACTAGAAGTACAGGCGAACCCCAAGGCGAAGAACTTGGGCGTATGAATCCTTTATCCAGTAACTCCTCAATCTGCTTCTTAATCTCCTCCAAATCCTTTGCTGGCATCCTATATGGTCTCTTAGAAATTGGCCCGGTGTCTGGCAAAAGCTCAATCAAAAACTCTATATCTCTGTCAGGTGGCATTCCTGGCAGTTCTTCTGGAAATACGTTAGGGAAATTCTTCACCACTGGTACTTCCTCCTGAACAACTCCTGATAGTGAATTTAATCTGTTCCTCTTCGGCTCATGCCGGGATACATACTTGATCCTTCTTCCTTCTGGCGTAGTAAGCAAAATGGACTTACTGGCGCATTCAATATTCCCTTCATACTTAGATAACCAATCCATGCCTAATATCACATCCAATCCTTGAGATTCCAATACTATTAGGTCCGAAGGGAAAATATAGTTACCAATCCTTAATGCCAATTGATCACACCATAACTTAGCCATATACTCCGCTCCTGGTGAGGTTACTAACATGGGCGATCTAAGGGCTTGGGTTGGCAGCTTATACTTATCCACAAATCCCCTTGAAATGTATGAATGTGATGCACCAGTATCGAAAAGAACGAGCGCAGTAAAGGACTTAACTAAAAACTTACCTATTACTGCATCTGGCTGAGCTTCAACCTCCTCCACGCTAACGTGATTCACTTGTCCTTTGTTGAAGGGGTTGGGCTTCTTCGTGGCGCTTCCATTGCCGTTCCCATTCTTAGCTTCTGGGCAGTTAGTGGCATAGTGTCCATTCTTCCCGCACTTGAAACAAGTGATATGACTGAAATCCTTCTTGGTGGGTGTGAACGGTGTAGAGCGGTTCTAGTTACCATTTGCTCCATTCCCATTTCCATTCTTAGGGCCATTGTGATTGTGCGAGCTACCTCCTCCATGGGTATGTTGAAACTGTCCTACCGTTTTAGGGGTAAAACTGGGCTTCTGTTGTGCTCCAAAGTTATACTTTCCTTGCCCATACTTCCTCTTGCGACTTTCAATCTGTTGATGCTTCCTTTCAATCATTAGGGCGCGATCAACCAGCTCCTGGTAGTTATTGAAAGTTGCCACCAACAACTGTACACTCATCTCATCATTCAGCCCTTCCATGAATCTCTCCTGCTTAGCGGCATTTGTGTCCACATCATCTGGTGCATAACGAGATAGGGTACTAAACTCATCCACGTACTGAGCCACAATACGGTTGCCTTGGCGCAAATTGCGAAACTCCTGCTTCTTCATACTCATAGCTCCAGTTGAGACATGGGCGGTACGAAAAGCTTGCTGAAACTGATCCCTAGTCACATTGGCTATGGGGTAAGTGGCTGTGTAATTCTCCCACCATGCTGCGGCTGGTCCAGACAACTGTTGTGCGGCAAATCGCACCTTCTCATCATCCGAACAATTGGCGGTGGTCAAATCCCTTCCAATCTTGCGTAGCCAGTCATCAGCCACTATTGGTTCGATGCTGCTAGCAAACACTGGCGGTTGCAACCTTAAGAAATGTGTCAGGTTATCCACGGGTGGTGGTGGTGGAGGGTTGTTGTTGTTGTTCTGGTTGTTCTGAGTATTCTGGACAAGTAGTTGCATCAGGGTGTTCTGCTGCTGGATCAACTGGGTGAGCTCAGGGGGAAACTCAAATCCGGGCTCACGTCTTGGAGGCATCTGATGGGTGTAGAGGGAAGATATTAGAATAGAAAAAGTTCTAAGGGAAAAATCACTACCCATATGCACATGAGGCAAACACACAATTCATCACACCAAAATCAATTTCAAACAAGGGCATACACGGATGTAATCATTTACAAAAGTGATCTAAGTCTACTAAATGGGAAAACTACTAGTCAAGAGAAGTCTTCTAAAAATTTTGATCGACAGAGGATTCCATGATATCTGCTCCAGCTTCGTCTTCATAGTCTTCGTCTTTGCTATCATCGGGTTTCGAATCCGTGTCGTCGATGATAATGTAGTCTTCCGGTGGAATCTCCTTGGGTTCTTCTTCCTCGTCTTCTTCTCCCATGAGTATCCCTAACTTCCGTGTCAAGTCATCATTCTTCTCCACAAGTATTAGCATCTCCTCCTCGTATCCGTCGCGTGTAGACTTGAGTTCTTCCTCTAGTTCCAAATTCCTATTTAGGGCTTTCTTCAAATCTATCATCCCTGCACACATCTGGTGCTCCTGGCGACGAATGTGATGGTTCAACTCCTGGATGAAGGCTGCAATGGATCTATCCTTCTGGGTGCTGATCATATCCCAATTCTCATCTCAGTGTCCACAAATCTGGTAGATGGTGTCCTTTAGCTCCTATTTGTAGACTTCTCCAATCCTTCCCATAGCGATGTGGGCTGACATGCTTCTGCCTAGGCTCCATGTAGGCGCATTAAAGGAAAATGCTATGAGTGCGGTGACGGGCTTGAACGTCCTTCCTGGAACTTGAGCTTGAATCAACCAACGCTCCTCCTCAGGTAGAGTGGCATTGCAGGTTCCGGTGAAACTTGGTAGTCCAATGTTTAGGTATCTGGTGACTTCCTTCAGGTGTTGTCCAAATGGTGTATCGTCATCCGGTCGCATGAACTTGTTCTTTGCATCCACCATCCTAAAAGAGTAGAAAAGATGAGGAGTCAGAAAAGAGAAGAGTGAATAGTGCTTTAGGGCTTTAGCTTAGTGGTCGTGTCCTACAGTCAGCGTGTGCTCTGATACCATCTTGTAGCGACCAGACCTCAAACAGTCTGATCTCTATGCATTAGTGTCATCCCTGGATCAGTAATGCTGACACGCACAGTACTTGAAGGATTTATAACAGAGTAGCAATCACACACTTATTACATCGATAGTTCCAACGATGAACTTATTACAATAAAAATGGCTGAAGGCCATCTAACACGATAACAGCGGAAGGCTTGGAAGATAAGTGAGTCCATCAACTCCAACGGCATCACTGAGTATAGAACCACGACATAAAAGGCACCTTACTCGTCGTCTGAAAAGTCTGCAACATGAAACGTTGCAGCCCGAAAATGGGTCAGCACATGGAATATGCTGGCAAAGTAACACAAGAGAGCAATGAAAGTAAAGCTATAGTATATGCAATATGGCTGGTGGGAAGCTCTATGGTTACAGTTTTTGCGTAAAGCCAATTTTTCCCTACTTCAAAGGAATAAATTTTAGTTTAACTATCATGGTAGTTGAAACATCGTTGAGAAGATAGACATCCTCTCAACCCCAATTAAAGTTCATCATTAAACCCAACAATATTATTTTAAAGTAACATGATGAGATTCACATGATATCCAAGTACTAGATACTCAAGACGTTCGTAACCGGGGACACGGCTAATCATGATCAGTTTGTACACTCTGTAGAGGTTTGTGCACTTTTCCCCACAAGACCCGATCTCCTCCGTTTGATTTCTCGCACTGCATGATGTTTGAGAAACGGATGACCGAGACACAGACTTTCAGAAGCGCTAGCCCTTACGACCGGGTGGACCGTACCAACCTACATCCCCTACATCTGCTAGTCCACCACTGTAAGAGTTCGCACGACTTACTCGTACTATGCTAGAGCCCATAATAGCATTGTGGCTGCACACGGAAGTTTCTAGTATGAATAATCTCATGATCCCTTTGAGCCTGGGTGGCGGTCCAAAAGAAAAACAGGCAATCCCTGGAATACCCAGATGCCTCAATCCACCCAGATGTGTGTTAAAGTTGCCACCTTAAGTTGAACCATTAATTAACAAACTCACATCTGTCATGGATACACTCACCCAATCCACGTCTACGGGCATAGCATGGCCTAACAGCAAACATAGAAGTAACTCCCAAAGGTTTGAATGTAATGCAGGTAATAGGTACTACCTCAATCTAATTCCCAATACCACAAGTTAATTGATCCTACTCATGCAATGTGTGAGGGGTTGACTAATGCAATGAAAACTGGGTAATTGGAAAGTATGATCAAAGTGTTACTTGCCTTGCTGATGCTCCGCAAAACCTAGAGATTCAAAGTAGCAAGCGGCGCACACCGGGTACTCTATCGCAAACAAACAAGCACACAATAAGTACTTAACTAATGCACGGGTAAAACTCGAATAAGAGATCTAACCAGAAAGTTCAACTTAAGAACTCTGGTTTGCAAAAGAAACGACAAAAGAAAAGCAACGAAAGACAAACGGCGAAAGAGAAACAACTACCGAACCAATATGGATCCAAGTCCAAATTTAGCTGAGGCAAACACTTGAGCGACTAGGTTAAACAGAAAGAGAATTTCGAGATGAAACTCCAGGCGCTTGAATCACCTGATTCGGATAAACGAGCGAAAAGATAAACTAAAACGAAGATCGGATCAGAGATCGCGATCAGAAAATAACTGCGAAAAAGAAAACTAAAACAGCTTAACGAACGGACGTTCGTCAGCTGAGACTAAACGACGAATTCGTTCGTTAGAACGAACGAACGGGTGAACGTTTACTGCTTAACTAAACCAGAAAATAAAAACAGAAAACCGATTCTAAAAAAACGACTAGGGTACTTAAAAAAACCAACGGTTTTCTAAAAGAAAACCGGGCGGCGGCTACCTCGTCGGAACAACCGGCGGCGGCGGCTTCCGGCGACGGCGGGCGGCGGCGGGCTGCGGGGTGGTGGCGACGAGGGGCGGCAGCGGCGGAGGTGGCTCGGCGCGGTGGCTGGCGGCGAGGGGCGGCAGCGGCGGCGGCGTGCGGTGTGCGGCGGCAGGGCTGGCGTCGCGGCGGGGCTGGCTTGCGGCGAGGGACGGGGTGCGGCGGCGGTGGTTGGAGGGGGGTGCTAGCTTGGGGAGGGGGCAAGGCCATGGCGGCGGCGGTGGAGTCCGATGCGGCCACGGGCGGCGACGCGGGAAAGGCGGCGCGGCGGCGATGGGCCTGCTCGGCTGGGCTTCGGCCCAATCGGGTCGGTCCCCCTATTTTTTTTTATATATACGCCGGCGCTAAAAATAACTCTAGAAAATAAAATAAAATCTAGAAATTGCCAAAACAAATTTTCACCGTCTAAATAAAATATTTAGAACAAGATGAACATTTTCTTGGCACTAAAATGCATTTTTGAAATCATGCAATTTTTCCTAATTCAAATAAACTCCAAATAAAACTTGTTTGATTTTTCTTATTAAATCTTCCGTATTTCTTATTTTTGGGAGAGTCATTTTACTCCCTCTCTCATATCTTTATGATACAAATACTTGAAGAAAAAATAAATAAAATCAAACGATCCTATTTTCAAAATTTGAGAAACCTCAAATATGAAAATTTAGAAATCCCCAACTCTCTCCGAGGGTCCTTGAGTTGCTTAGGATTTTCTCGGATCACCAAAAGCAAGAAAATATGATATGCATGGTGATCTAATGTATAACATTTCAAATTGAAAATTTGGGATGTTACAGCACAAAAACGACCAGGGCATCGATTCAGAAGATGGAACCGCAAGAAGAGGGAAAAGAGGAGGCGTGGAGAGGCGACTTGCAGGCAAGGTTGAGGAAGGGGTGTCGGGAGACAACTTCTGGCGCGGGGCGCTGGAGACAGGGCCGGACCCTGCCGGCGGCGTCGCGGACGAGCGTAAGGCAGAGGAGGCAAGGATGGCGCAGTGCTCTGTTGCTCGAAGCAGAGGAACGAGCGGGTGCCGCGGTGCTCCAACGAGGTACTGGGCGGGGCGACGGGGTCTGCTACAGAGGAGACAGAGGGAGCCGGGTAAGAGAGACAGAAGGAACCAAAGGAATGAAGGGAGAGGAGGACATGGAGAAGGGTGGCCGGTCCTCGTGGAGCTCCGGCGAGGTCGTGTCGGGCTTGGTGAGGAGCGGCTGGCGAGCTCTGCCTACGGGCCTGCATGGCGGCTGGTGAAGAAGGCAGCGAGGAGGCGGCCATGGATCGAGAGGAGGAGTGGAGTACATGGGGAAGAAGGTGGATCTGGTTGGTTGACTGGGGAAAACGAGGAGGATATGGAATGAGCGGCGGCGGCGATGAGTGGATGGGACAAGTCCCTAGGTTTTAGGGTTGGTTAGTTTATATAGCAAGAGGATTTTCGGATAGGGGCATTTGGTCCCTTTGATTTTAATCGGACGATCTCGGATAAATAGGTTGGGAAAGTCTATATAATAAACGAAGATGTTTTATAGATGTTTGGGGATGATCCGGACACAACGGTCACGACTGGTCGGGTCGGGTTCGAGACAGTCTCGGGCGTGCAACCGAGGGGGTAAAGTGGGCTGGTTAGCGGGCTATGTAGAAGGCATCGGGCTGAGACGAGAGAAGAGAGAGAGTGGCCCAGCGGCTGTTTCGAAACACTGAAACGTCCGACATTTATCCGGCTATAATGCCGCTATAGGTTTAACGGTTGGGCTATCAAACAGACTCCGAATGCGATGAAATTTGGCAGGCGGTCTACCTACACTATAATAAGACCACATACCAAGTTTCAACCCATTCCGAGAACATTTTCCGGCCACTTATAAAATAAATGTTCAGAGATGCCGCGGCGCGTGCGAGTGTGTCTTGACTCAAAACGGACAACGGAGAGAACTAGGGAACCCAAACGAATGCAAGTTTTGAAAACATGCTGATGAAATGCACATGATGACATGACAAAGTGCAACACGCAAGCAAATGACATGGCAACGACGACGAATAACTGGCTGGCACCTGGCGCATCGGTCTCGGGGCATCACATCATCTCTATCAGATCTCACTCTCGTAAGTGAAAGTAAAGGGATTGACAACCCCTTATCGCATTGGCTGTGAAGTTCTTATTTGTCTGTGCAGGTGCGAGGGACTGGCGCGTGGTCTCCTACTGGATTGATACCTTGGTTCTCAAAAACTGAGGGAAATACTTACGCTACTGTGCTGCATCTCCCTTTCCTCTTCGAGGGAATACAACGCAAGCTCAAGAGGTAGCACTTGTATATTCCAACGATGGGCTTCCTCAAAATGCCCTAGGTCTTCGTGAGCAAGCAAGTTGGATGCACACCCACTAGTTTCTTTTGTTGAGCTTTCATTCATATTTAGCTCTAGTGCATCCGTTGCATGGCAATGCCTACTCACTCACATTGATATCTATTGATGGGCATCTCCATTGCCCGTTGATACGCCTAGTCAATGTGACTATCTCCCTCCTTTTTTTCTTCTCCACAACCACCTCTATTCCACCCATAGGGCCATGTCCATGGCTCACGCTCATGTATTGCATGAAAGTTGAAAGGTTTGAAAAGATAGAGTATGAAAACAAGTGCTTGGCTGAAATCGGGGTTGTGCATGATATGAATATTTTGTGTGATGAAGAGGGAGCATAGCCAGACTATATGATTTGTAGGGATAACTTTCTTTAGCCATAGTATTTTGAGAAGACATGATTGCTTTGTTTGTATGCTTGAAGTATTGTTTTTTCTTATGTCAAAATAGACTTTTATCTTGAATCTTTAAGATCTGAACATTCATGCCACAATTAAGAGAATTACATTGAAAAACTATATTGGTTAGCATTCCACATCAAAAATTCTTTCTTTGTCATTTAGCTACTCGAGGACGAGCAGGAATTAAGCTTGGGGATGCTTGATACGTCTCCAATGTATCTATAATTTTTGATTGTTCCATGCTATTATTTATGAAGTCTTGGATGTTTAATGGGCTTATTCATACACTTTTATATCATTTTGTGGACTAACCTACTAACCCAAAGGCCGAGTCCAGATTGCTGTTTTTTGCCTCTTTCAGGGTTTTGCAGAAAAAGAATATCAAACGGAGTCCAAACGGAATGAAACCTTTGCGAGAGATATTTTTGGAGTAAATCACGCACGCGGAGCTTGAGAACCACGTCAGGGGATCAAGAGGTGGCCCACGAGGGTGGGGGCGCGCCCCCCTTCCCAGGGCGCGCCCCCTGCCTCGTGGCCCCCTCGAGCGTCCCCCGGTGCCCTCCTTCTTCCTATATAAGTCTACGCACCCCAAAACCTCTGAGAACAGAGAGAAAACCCTAATTCCACCGCCGTACCTTTTGTTCCCGTGAAGATCCCATCTTGGAGCTTGTTCCGGAGCTCCACCGGAGGGGGTCCATCACGGAGGTCTTCATCATCATCATCATCATCATCGCCCTCACCATGAGTTGTGAGTAGTTAACCACAGACCTTCGGGTCCATAGCTAGTATCTAGATGGCTTCTTCTCTCTCTCTGGATCTCAATACAAAGTTCTCCTCAGTCTTCGAGGAGATCTATTCGATGTAATCTCTTTTTGCGGTGTGTTTGTCGAGATCCGATGAATTGTGAGTTTATGATCAAGGTTATCTATGAAAGATATTTGGTTCTTCTCTGAAATTTTTATGTGTGCTCATAATATTCTTGCAAGTCTCTTCGAATTATTGGTTTGGTTTGGCCTACTAGATCTATAGTTCTTGCAATGGGAGAAGTGCTTGTCTTTGGGTTCAATCTTGTGGTGTCCTTTCTCAGTGATAGTAGGGACAGCAAGGCACGTATTTTATTGTTGCCATCGAGGATAAAAAGATGGGGTTTATATCATATTGCTTCAGTTTATCCCTCTACATCATGTCATCTTGCTTAAGGCATTACTTTGTTCTTATGAACTCAATACACTAGATGCATGCTGGATAGCGGTCGATGTGTGGAGTAATAGTAGTAGATGCATGCAGGAATCGGTCTACTTGTCTCGGACGTGATGCCTATATACAATGATCATGCCTAGATAGTCTCATAATTATTCGCTTTTCTATCAATTGCTCGACAGTAATTTGTTTACCCGCCGTAGAATATCGTTATCATGAGAGAAGCCACTAGAGAACACTATGGCCCCCGGGTCTATTCTCAACATATCAATCTACATCTACTTTAGTTCTATTGTTTTTATTTGCTGTTCTTATAAACCAAAAATACCAAAAAAATATAAAATATCATCTCTATCAGATCTCACTTTCGTAAGTGACCGTAAAGGGATTGACAACTCCTTATCGCGTTGGCTGCGAAGTTCTTATTTATTTGTGCAGATGCGAGGGTCTGGCGTGTGGTCTCCTACTGGATTGGTACCTTGGTTCTCAAAAACTGAGGGAAATAATTACGCTATTGTGCTGCATCTCCCTTTCCTCTTCGAGGGAATACAACACAAGCTCGAGAAGTAGCACAGTGCCACAAGTATGTGGGACTATCATTATCTACCTTGCATCTTTTGGCATCCACACTATGAATATGTGTAACATCACGTTCGAGATTCATTAAGAATAAACCATTGACCAGCGGGGCATGACCATAAAACATTTCTCTCATATAAATAGAACAAACATTATTCTCAGATTTAAATGAGTAGCCATCTCGCATTAAACGAGATCCAAATACAATGTTCATGCTCAAAGCTGGTACTAAATAACAATTATTGAGGTTTAAAACTAATCCAGAAGGTAGATGCAGAGGTAGCGTGCCGACGGCGATCACATGGACCTTGGAACCATTCCCGACGTGCATCGTCACCTCGTCCTTCGCCAGTCTCCGCTTATTCCGCAGCTCCTGCTTTGAGTTACAAATGTGAGCAACTTCACTGGTATCAAATATCCAGGAGCTACTACAAGCGCTGGTAAGGTACACATCAATAACATGTATATCACATATACCTTTGACGTTTCCAGCCTTCTTATCCGCTAAGTATTTGGGACAATTCCGCTTCCAGTGACCCGTTCCCTTGCAATAAAAGCACTCAGTCTCGGGCTTGGGTCCATTCTTTGGCTTCTTCCTGGCAACTGGCTTACCGGGCGCAACAATTCCTTTGCCGTCCTTCTTGAAGTTCTTCTTACCCTTGCCTTTCTTGAACTTAGTGGTTTTATTCACCATCAACACTTGATGTTCTTTTTTGATCTCCACCTCCGCTGATTTCAGCATTGAATATGCCTCGGGAATGGACTTCTCCATCCCTTGCATATTGAAGTTCATCACGAAGCTCTTGTAGCTAGGTGGGAGCGACTGGGTGATTCTGTCAACGACCGCGTCATCTGGGAGATTAATTCCCAGCTGAGACAAGCGGTTGTGTAACCCAGACATTTTGAGTATATGCTCACTGATAGAACTATTCTCATCCATCTTACAACTGTAGAACTTGTTGGAGACTTCATATCTCTTGACTCGGGCATGAGCTTGGAAAACCATTTTCAGCTCTTGGAACCATTGTTTTGAATTTCGATGAAATTTCCGAAATTTCGCGAAATTTCGACCGTTTCGAGGGTGACCGAATTATTTGTATTTCGTTTGAAATATTTCGTTATTTTTACGTTTTGTGTATATAGAGAGGTGGGATCCTAAAGTATATGTTGATCTTTGCATAGCGTGGTGGTTTACTTTTGCTGCTAAGAAACAATAGGTCTGAGGTTCGAATTCTGGCGACTTGTTTTTTCTGGTTCTATTTAAAATTTATGCCTATACTGCAGGAAAATTTGTCAAAAAAAGTAACAGCCAAGAATCGAACTTCGACCACCTGGTATATTATTTATGGCCGCACCACTACAATAGATAAGCTTTCATGTCATACTGCTGCGACTAATGTTATATATTCGATAGTTTAAATTCAAATTTATTCAGATTTAAATAAAAATTTCGTTGATTTGTGCGAAACAAATTTCGAAATTTACGAAATTTCGGAAATTTCGTTGGTTTCGATGGTCAGCGAATTTTTGTTGCTGTCGAAATTCGAAACTATGCTTGGAACATCTCATATGCTCTGTGCTGCTCAAAACGCTTTTGGAGCCCGATTCTAAGCTGTAGAGCATGCCGCACTGAACCAGGGAGTAATCATCACTACGCGACTGCCAGGCGTTCATAACGTCTTGAGTTGCTGGGAAAACGGGTGCATCACCTAGCGGTGCTTCAAGGACATATGCTTTCTTGGCAGCTATGAGAATGATCCTCAAGTTATGGACCCAATCCGTATAGTTGCTACCATCGTCTTTCAGCTTGGTTTTCTCTAGGAACGCGTTGAAGTTGAGGGCAACATTAGCGTGGGCCATTGGATCTACAAGACATATTGTAAAGATTTTAGACTATGTTCATGATAATTAAGTTCATCTAAACAAATTTAATGAACTCCCACTCAGATAGACATCTCTCTAGTCATCTAAGTGATACATGATCCGAATCGACTAGGCCGTGTCCGATCATCACGTGAGACGGACTAGTCATCAACGGTGAACATCTTTATGTTGATTGTATCTTCTATACGACTCATACCTTTCGGTCTTCCGTGTTCCGAGGCCACGTCTGTACATGCTAGGCTCGTCAAGTCAACCATAAGTGTATTGCGTGTGTAAATCTGGCTTACACCCGTTGTATGCGAACGTTAGGACCTATCACACCCGATCATCACGTGGTGCTTCGGAACAACGAACCTTAGCAATGGTGCACAGTTAGGGGAACACAATTCTTGAAATTTTAATGAGAGATCATCTTATTTACTACCTTCGTTCTAAGCAAATAAGATGTAAAACATGATAAACATCACATGCAATCAAATAGTGACATGATATGGCCAATATCATTTTGCTCCTTTCGATCTCCATCTTCGGGGCTCCATGATCATCATCGTCACCGGCATGACACCATGATCTCCATCATCATGTCTTCATGAACTTGTCTCGCCAAACACTACTTCTACTACTATGGCTAACGGTTAGCAATAAAGTAAAGTAATTACATGGCGTTTTCAATGACACGCATGTCATACAATAAAATAAGACAACTCCTATGGCTCATGCCGGTTGTCATACTCATCGACATGCAAGTCGTGATTCATATTACAAGAACATGATCAATCTCATACATCACATATATATATATATCATTCATCACATCCTTTTGGCCATATCACATCACACGGCACATCCTGCAAGAACAAGTTAGACGTCCTCTAATTGTTGTTGCAAGTTTTTTACGTGGCTGCTATAGGTTGCTAGCAAGAACGTTTCTTACCTACGCAAAAACCATAATGTGATATGCCAATTACTATTTACCCTTCATAAGGACCTCTTTCATCGAATCCGATCCAACTAAAGTGGGAGAGACAGACACCCGCTAGCCACCTTATGCAACTAGTGCATGTCAGTCTGTGGAATCTGTCTCACGTAAGCGTACGTGTAAGGTCGGTCCGGGCCGCTTCATCCCACGATGCCGCCGAATCAAGATAATACTAGTAGCGGCAAGTAAATTGACACGATCTACGCCCACAACAATCTTGTGTTCTACTCGTGCATAGTAACTACGCATAGACCTAGCTCATGATGCCACTGTTGGGGATCGTTGCAGAAAATCAAAAACATTCGTACGCATCACCAAGATCTATCTATGGAGATTACAAGCAACGAGAGGGGAGTTGTAATGCCCAGGATGGGACTATATCTCCTACGTGTCGAGGCACGACTTAAATATATAAGCCCATTCTGGAATGATCTCAAGTTTGGTATCTTTGCACGACTCATGTAAAAGAGGGATTAAATTGCAAAAGGAGATAGTTGGCTTACACTCGCCACTTCACACAATACATTACATAAGCAAAACATCATTCAAAACATCACAACCCGACTACGGGCGAAGATCCAAAAGAAAGATACCAAAACAACATAAAGCCACAGGTCCGAATCGCCCCTAGTAGAAACCACTACTGATCGTCAAAAACGTCACAAGCATACGGCCACTCTCTTCATCGAGCTCCCAGTGTAGAACTTGAACCAGCTCCTGCATCAAACTCGGCTGAACCTGCATCTGGTGTTGTAGTATCTGTGAGCCACGAGGACTCAGCAATCCCATAACCATGGGTATCAAGACTAGCAAAGCTTTGTGGGTAGGAAGAGGTAAAGTGGTGAGGTTGCAGCAGCGGCTAAGCATAATATGGTGGCTAGCTTACGAGTACAAGAATAAGATGAGCATCTACGCAAACAGTCGCAAAAGTAGTGATCGCTAAAGATCCTAAACTACATACGAGTCAAACATAATCCCACCGTGTTCTCTTCTCAAAGTGAAAAGAGACAGTCACGGTTACTCACACAGTTGTGTGTTTTACTTCGGATCCTCTGTCAAGTTTTCTACAACCGGACATTAACAAATTCCAATCTGCCACATAACCGCGGGCACGGCTTTCGAAAGAGCATAACCCTGAAGGGGTATCCCAACTTAGCCCATCACAAGCTCTCACGATTAGCTGAAGTGATAAATATAATATCATCACTCCTTATCTTAGGGAAAACCGATCAGGCTCGGCGTCCCGGTGCACAAGACATTTCGACAATGGTAAAACAAGTCCAGCAAGACCTCCCGGCGTGCTGACACCCTGATAGTAGCCGCGTGTATCTCGTCTCAGGCCACGTCCGGATGGGCGATTCTACAGGTTTATATCAATCCTCGAGTTTCCTCGTGGTGACCCCGCAGACTCCCCGTTTGGGACCAACACCATCAGCACTGCCCCCCCCTGTTATGTAGAATTAAGAACCCGGGGACATGACCCCCTATGCAATTAATTAATTAATTAAGTTGTTATTATGAGCAAATTAAAACCAATGTTGGGCCTTGCTGGAGGAGTTTTATTCAAAGACGAACTATCAAGGGGTCCCCATCCACCCATCGTGTAAGGAACGCAAAATCAAGGAACATAATGCTGGTTTATCGACGCCTAAGGTGGCATGAGTGGAACAAAACACCGAGCAAAAGGCCAAACCTTCCACCCATGCCCAGTATATAGGTGTGTTAATAATATATATAAATATTGTGATATTCCAACAACAAGTTCCCTCCTGGAACGAACTTCATCTTCACCTGCAACTAACAACGCTATAAGAGGGGCTGAGCAAGCGGGTAACATAGCCAAACAGTGGTTTTGCTAGGAAGGTTTCAAAGGTTAGAGGTTTCATGGCAACAAGGAGAGGCTGACATAAAGATAGGTAGCACGACATGTAACGATAGCATCGAGACTACTAAGCATGGCAATGGTAGTAAAGGTATCCAAGGGTATGATCATCTTGCCTGGGATTCCGCAAGGAAGAAGAACGGATCCATGAAGTAGACGGAGCAACATAGTCGAGCGAATCCTCACAACTCCGGAACAAAACCGAAGCTAACAAGAGAAGCAACCGGAAAGAAGCAAACAACACGGTAAACACACAAGCATAAACATGGCATACGATGCACATCCAAGTATGATGCATGTCCGGTTTAATTATGCATGGCATGGCAAAGTGCACAAACAAGACTACAAGTTAAGTGGAGCTCAATATGCAACGAGTTGCAAATTGACGAAACACCACATTTTAATTATTTAATTGACTCTCGTTTATTTACAAGACAAGGTTAAATGTTTGTTAACATAGCAAGAGGTGAAGCATAATAAAACTACACTATTTAGGCATGCTAAATGAGGCCGGAAAATAACAACAACAAATCCGGGAAAAATCCCCATATGCATGTTTAGCAATTTTAAGCAACAACAAATCACACATTTAAATGTTGTTAACATGATGCGGATGACATGATCAAGTTTTATGCAATTTAATTAAAAGGGTTGACATAGAGATATGAAGCATTTGTCACCGTGGTGGAAAGAAAGGGTGCCACGGCAACGATCCGAAAATGATGCAACGGCAACATCTCGGTTTCGGTATCTCGTTGAGAGACCGGTGCAAAAGCAAAGGTGGAGTGAGCAAGTCGAACAAGATGAAAGGTGGGGTGATCCCGTCACCGGGTTCCCACGGGTCGGCGACGAGGCAACCGAGGAGCACGACAAAAGATGATACGGGCACGGAGCACACAAGAGAAACATCTCATACAACACGAGCATTCCACGGGTCATCGTCTCGGGGTTATACCTTCGGAACAATCGTTCTCGGAGGGGTTCGAGTCATAGTGGAAGTAGTTGTTCTCGCGAGTCGTGGATGTAGACGTTCTCGTTCGAAGATGTTCGGGGTCATCGGGTCGTGGTACTTGGGGTCAACGGACTTGCCGGTCTCGTTTCTCGCGTCGGTAGTTGTACTCGGTCGTAGATGTACAAGTCGTCGGTAGAGGTACTCATTATGTAGCCGTTCTCGCGATTTGTAGAGGAAGTAGTCGTTCCGTTCGTAGTCGTACACGAGGCGACGGTAGTGGAAGTAGACGTTCTCGTTTCGTTAATGTACACGCGGTCTTCGGCGATGGTAGTGGAAGTAGTGGTACTTGGGGTCTTCAAAACAGCGGCCGTCGAGGTACTTGAGGTCTTGGCGAACAACATCAGCAACAAAAGGAGGTCCCGGTCACGGAGGCGACGCGGCTTGGAAGATGGCGCGACGGATCAGCAGGGAGTTGCTCGTGGGGTGATGGAGGAGGAGGGCCGACGAGGCTGCGGCCTTGGCGCTGGAGGCACGCGCCAAAGGGAGGAAGAGCGGCAGGTCCGGCCGGGGTGCCATGGCGAGGAGGCAACCGAGGCCGGGGCGATGCGGAGATCGATGGGGAGGTGCGGGGCCATGGCGAGAACGGGCGACCGGTGCCCTGGCCGGCGCTGGAGGATGCGGCGGGCTGCGGCCCTGGCGACGTCGGGTGCGGGCGCTGAGGGGACGGAGGAGGTCGGGGCTGGCCTTGGGGCTCCTGGCGCGGAGGACCCTGGGGGAGGCGCAGGCGCCTGGGGTGTCGCAGGGCGCGGCTCCTGCGAAGTAGCGAGCGCTGGGGCTCGGGGAGGGACGAGGGGAACGAGGAGAGAGAGGGTTCGGCGATAGAGGGAGATGGGGATCAGGACTAGTGATGCGGGAGAGCGAGTGCGTGTGGCGGCGGCGCACAAGGGATGAGGAGGAGCGATTGTTGAGGTCGCTAGGGTTAGGGAATGGACTGGGTCGTGGGAAGCTGAATGGGCCGGTCTGGGCCAGGAGGAGAGGGAGGCTGGGCTCTTTTTTTTAACTGCTGTTGTTTTCCAAAAAAAAAACAGCAAAGGAGAAAGAAAAGGAAGGAGGTGTTCTGAATAGGATTAAGGCATAGGGTAAAATTCCCTAGACTCACAAAAATGTAAGGAATTAATTAAAATTGTTGGAGGGTTTTTGGAGGAACCTTGATAAACGAGAAAAGAAATATAGGGAGGGTTTTGACGGTGAAACTTGAATTAAGAGGCATGGGGAATATATGCAAGTGTGTTGGGTTAATTCCAAACAAATGGAATATTTATTAATATAGCTCCCTAAATATCGGGAGGGCATATGTTGTAAAGAGAAGTCATCCTTCCCTCGATTTAAATGGACCGAAGGTCCACACGATTTATTTAAGTTGAGATGCAAAATAAATATGACATGATGGCATGATGACATGATGCAATGCAAAAATAAATAACGCAAGCACAAATGAAACACACGGAAGAACCCGAAACATCTGGAATCTTCTGGAATCTTCTGGGACGTCGGTCTTCGGGCGTCACAACTCTCCCACACTAACAGAGGATCTCGACCCGAGATCCTAGAGATAGCACCGGGTAAAAACGGAAGAGGAAGAGGTAAAACAAAGTTGCTTCTTTGACAGACGAGTGAAACCAAAGAACCTGAGAGGTTGAACAAGTTGAACAAGAATACAACGGAGATGACGAATATGAAAACTCCGTTAGAACAGAGGAGCAAGGAACATTACGAGAACCTTGTAGATTGAAAGACATGAAACAAGAGCTTATGAACTAAAAGAATATGAAACCGCAATGGTATAGCCAAGGAATAAGAATGACATAATTTGGACAACACTTCGTCTGAAATGGAAGGAAATGAACATGAACTTGAGAAGATGGAATGATACTTGATGAAATCAAGAGCATATTGCCTCCGAAACAGTTGAAAGAATGGCACAAGGGGTAAGAAAGATTCAGACAGCACTCCGGTTGAAAAGAGAGGCAAACTGATAAGATGAGGGATCTGAATGAAGAATACAACACTCCGGTTAAATGATAAACAAGGGAAAGAACATGATCTCGATAAAACGATATGATGGTTTGGAGAGAGCAACATCACAATACCTCCGGAATGAAAGAATAGCATATAAATCAATGAAAGAATTGAACGGAGAAGAAAATGACAACTTCTCCCACAAATGAATTAGGAAATCCTCCTTACAAAGAAGGGTTGAACAGAGTTGTTGGAAAAATCAACAACGAAACGAATAAGCTTGATGTGGGCTTATGGAAAACATCTTAAAATAAGAGGTGACAACCAGCCACTGAGGAAAACATTTGATTGGATTGAGATCAACAAGGAGACGAAAAATTTATATCACCGGAATGATAAATGAAGAACTTGGGTCATTTATAAGCACCATAATAGCAACAATCCTTAGGGAAAGCTTTAGGTGAAATACAACCCAAGATAACTCAAAGAAATAAAAATGAGGGGTTGAAAAGATCTCCTGAACAAAGAAAATGATGGGTTTAAATATCTCATTCTTGATAACTCGTGAATCATGAAACATGAAGGAATTGTCAAGAATGACATAACACCATCTGAAAAGATAAGGGAGCACGAATTGCACTTGGAAAGCATGATGAAGAATGCTTGAGCTCCAACAAGAATCTTGATGAAGACTTCGAGGATGAATTAAATCTTGATGAACCACCATGAAAACTCCGGTAATGAAAGCATGAGAAGTGAAAGAAGAAAAGAATAAGACTTACGGCCTGCGATGAATTAGATGGAGCTTGAAATGATATAATTGAAATAACTTGGAGCTCCGGAAAACAAGATGAACAACTTAGAAGCGAGAATATGATATGATGAACAAGCTCCGGAAAAAGAGATTAAACACTTCGAGGAAATAAGAATAAGATTTATTGTGTGCTTATCCTTCATCAAATTAAATTTGATGACAAGCAAACGGATTTGGCATACTACTTATTCTCGTTGGAAAGAATTAAAGAGAGATATAGTCAAACTTGAGAATAATCTTGGACGACTCACCGGTAGGATTATGAAAAGTACAAATGAATTAAAACGATAACAACGGAAGGGTAATCTTGAAAGAACCGTCGTAAGAATATGGAGACGAAAGAAGAGACATCGATGAAGAATAGCTGGAGGGCGAAGTTGCAAACAGAGAACGAAGAAATATTCTGAAATGATGGCCTTCGGAGGGACACAAAGAAAAGAATTCATGAAGAATCTTGAGAGAACGGGCCAAGATTTAAGAGAAACACTTCTCCGGTCTCCAAATGTTGAGAATGAAGACAAGAAATGTCATGAAGAATTTCGAGATACTCCGGACGAATGACAAGAGGAAGGTGGAGCAAAAGATGGAAATAATTGAAAACAAGCTTGGAGAAGGCATGTGACTGATGGAAATCATTCTTACGTCACATTTGAAAAGAATTCTCCGGACAAGAAGAGTCAGGTAAGATCCTGGGAAAAGACCTGTGGATTAGGGCCCACTAAAGAAATCACCAATGGAAAAGATTGCTTAAGAGATATTGCACCGGTTGAATTAACTGGCATGAGTAAGATGACAATGCTCAAAATAATTTGAACGGATTAAGAATGGAATTATGAATCTTCAGCACTCCGGATATGAATAGCAAGAGGAGAATGATTAATTGGTGCACCGGAATAAGAAAGCATTGTGAAAAGAGGAAAATGATAAGATCAACACCGAAATCTTGAATTACATCCACCGGCAGAATTTGAGAACAAAAAAATGATGAACTTGGAGTTCTTGAGCATCTTCACGATAAAACACCGGATAAGAACATAGAAGGAAGTGAATGAAGAAATATCACATGAATAAAATGGATACTTCATTTTAGAATTGCTGGCTCCATAGATAAAAGGGTGGGAGGGCGGGTAAAAACAAAGACAACTTGAGATGAATGAAACAGACAAATCGTCAGATTTCTGAACGGCGTCTGTATGGAATAACTTGAAGAGAAGGCACACCGGTTGAAAAGGATTAACATGAAAATCTCGATGGTTAAGAAGGACTAGAACTCCCATAGAAATATGAGAATACCGATTAGGAAAGGTATGGAATCAACATTTGACATCGAAGCAACTCAAATACCAGAATCAAACAAAAACGAAGGATAGATATGTTTATGAAGAAGATTATGTTGCAACATATCTATCCGAACAGAGAATTGAACGAATGAATTCCGCAGATACATCAACTTGACGAGAAGCCACTTGGAAAAACAAAAGGTAAATAAAAAGCAGCAAGGAGCAGATAGAACAAATACAAGATAGAAGCTTCGTTCGACAAATTCGTGCTGAAAGCTCATGGAACGTGTTACAAAAGGGTTTTGCAATCCCGGACCAGCATAGCCAAGGACCCTTTAAGATGCAACTCCCGATCGGAACAAGCCCATAAAACTACTTCACTCAATGTAGAACCCCGAACTCCATATCATGCATTCGCTGGAAGAATGTCTATGAGCTACTAGATGAACCCACCTATTAATTTCCGAAAGTTTCCAGTTATGCAATCAGGTGTTGGGGATACAGGGGAAGCACCGCGCACTCAACTCTAAACCTACATCCAGCTGTATCCATCCTTTAACACATAAACAGTTATTTCCGGAAACCGTTTACCTCGGACCTTCGAAACGCATCTACTATACAAGCTATGGCAATACTCCCGAACTACCTCCCCAGTACTGGGTGATGTCGGGGTTATCTTGCCACCAACCGCATAGGAGAGTTTTCGATGTCGGCCGTCTTAAGTATTCCAGAACTGATGCGATATATTTGTGACGACAAGACCTCGGAGCTCAACTCCCCGGGACACTGCCACAACCCGTAAATAACAGGAGGCATCGAGAATAATGTTCTTGTCACAAAGACATCGGAACAATCCAAACAATACTCGCGTGATCCTAGATAAAATTTTGTGCAATTTTGAGAGTAGAAGAGGTAAGAGTAATCATCAGGAGTCCTCACCAGAGTGAAAAGAGATGAGGAGCAAAGAAATCCTACTCTCTGATATAAATATAGGACTCAAAATATTTTCAGTGTGTGCCTAGACTCGACCGTCAACGATTCGATCAAACAGTGGGGGCTTCTAGGTCGGAGAAGGCCCTGAATACCAACTTGTAATGCCCAGGATGGGACTATATCTCCTACGTGTCGAGGCACGACTTAAAGATATAAGCCCATTCTGGAATGATCTCAAGTTTGGTATCTTTGCACAACTCATGTAAAAAAGGGATTAAATTGCAAAAGGAGATAGTTGGCTTACACTCGCCACTTCACACAATACATTACATAAGCAAAACATCATTCAAAACATCACAACCCGACTACGGGCGAAGATCCAAAAGAAAGATACCAAAACAACATAAAGCCACAGGTCCGAATCGCCCCTAGTAGAAACCACTACTGATCGTCGAAAACGTCACAAGCATACGGCCACTCTCTTCATC
This sequence comes from Secale cereale, assembly GCA_902687465.1. Taxonomy (NCBI): domain Eukaryota; kingdom Viridiplantae; phylum Streptophyta; class Magnoliopsida; order Poales; family Poaceae; genus Secale; species Secale cereale. Next base: position 57,275,355 of record LR738714.1, on the reverse strand, counting down.
GAGCTCCCAGTGTAGAACTTGAACCAGCTCCTGGATCAAACTCGGCTGAACCTGCATCTGGTGTTGTAGTATCTGTGAGCCACGAGGACTCAGCAATCCCATAACCATGGGTATCAAGACTAGCAAAGCTTTGTGGGTAGGAAGAGGTAAAGTGGTGAGGTTGCAGCAGCGGCTAAGCATAATATGGTGGCTAGCTTACGAGTACAAGAATAAGATGAGCATCTACGCAAACGGTCGCAAAAGTAGTGATCGCTAAAGATCCTAAACTACATACGAGTCAAACATAACCCCATCGTGTTCTCTTCTCAAAGTGAAAAGAGACAGTCACGGTTACTCACACAGTTGTGTGTTTTACTTCGGATCCTCTGTCAAGTTTTCTACAACCGGACATTAACAAATTCCAATCTGCCACATAACCGCGGGCACGGCTTTCGAAAGATCATAACCCTACAGGGGTGTCCCAACTTAGCCCATCACAAGCTCTGACGATTAGCTGAAGTGATAAATATAATATCATCACTCCTTATCTTAGGGAAAAACGATCAGGCTCGGCGTTCCGGTGCACAAGACATTTCGACAATGGTAAAACAAGTCCAGCAAGACCTCCCGGCGTGCCGACACCCTGATAGTAGCCGCGCGTATCTCGTCTCAGGCCACGTCCGGATGGGCGATTCTACAGGTTTATATCAATCCTCGAGTTTCCTTGTGGTGACCCCGCAGACTCCCCGTTTGGGACCAACACCATCAGCACTGGCCCCCCCTGTTATGTAGAATTAAGAACCCGGGGACATGACCCCCTATGCAATTAATTAATTAATTAAGTTGTTATTATGAGCAAATTAAAACCAATGTTGGGCCTTGCTGGAGGAGTTTTATTCAAAGACGAACTGTCAAGGGGTCCCCATCCACCCATCGTGTAAGGAACGCAAAATCAAGGAACATAATGCCAGTTTATCGGCGCCTAAGGTGGCATGAGTGGAACAAAACACCAAGCAAAAGGCCAAGCCTTCCACCCATGCCCAGTATATAGGTGTGTTAATAATATATATAAATATTGTGATATTCCAACAACAAGTTCCCTCCTGGAACGAACTTCATCTTCACCTGCAACTAACAACGCTATAAGAGGGGCTGAGGAAGCGGGTAACACAGCCAAACAGTGGTTTTGCTAGGAATGTTTCAAAGGTTAGAGGTTTCATGGCAACAAGGAGAGGCTGACATAAAGATAGGTAGCGCGACATGTAACGATAGCATCGAGACTACTAAGCATGGCAATGGTAGTAAAGGTATCCAAGGGTATGATCATCTTGCCTGGGATTCCGCAAGGAAGAAGAACGGATCCATGAAGTAGACGGAGCAACATAGTCGAGCGAATCCTCACAACTCCGGAACGAAACCGAAGCTAACAAGAGAAGCAACCGGAAAGAAGCAACCAACACGGTAAACACACAAGCATAAACATGGTATACGATGCACATCCAAGTATGATGCATGTCCGGTTTAATTATGCATGGCATGGCAAAGTGCACAAACAAGACTACAAGTTAAGTGGAGCTCAATATGCAACGAGTTGCAAATTGACGAAACACCACATTTTAATTATTTAATTGACTCTAGTTTATTTATAAGACAAGGTTAAATGTTTGTTAACATAGCAAGAGGTGAAGCATAATAAAACTACACTATTTAGGCATGCTAAATGAGGCCGGAAAATAACAACAACAAATCCGGGAAAAATCCCCATAAGCATGTTTAGCAATTTTAAGCAACAACAAATCACACATTTATATGTTGTTAACATGATGCGGATGACATGATCAAGTTTTATGCAATTTAATTAAAAGGGTTGGCATAGAGATATGAAGCATTTGTCACCGTGGTGGAAAGAAAGGGTGCCACGGCAACGATCCGAAAATGATGCAACGGCAACATCTCGGTTCCGGTATCTCGTTGAGAGACCGGTGCAAAAGCAAAGGTGGAGTGAGCGAGTCGGACAAGATGAAAGGTGGGGTGATCCCATCACCGGGTTCCCACGGGTCGGCGACGAGGCAACCGAGGAGCACGGCAAAAGATGATACGGGCACGGAGCACACAAGAGAAACATCTCATACAACACGAGCATTCCACGGGTCATCGTCTCGGGGTTATACCTTCGGAACAATCGTTCTTGGAGGGGTTCGAGTCGTAGTGGAAGTAGTTGTTCTCGCGAGTCGTGGAAGTAGACGTTCTCGTTCGTAGATGTTCGGGGTCATCGGGTCGTGGTACTTGGGGTCATCGGACTTGCCAATCTCGTTTCTCGCGTCGATAGTTGTACTCGGTCGTAGATGTACAAGTCGTCGGTAGAGGTACTCATTATGTAGCCGTTCTCGCGATTCGTAGAGGAAGTAGTCGTTCCGTTCGTAGTCGTACACGGGGCGACGGTAGTGGAAGTAGACGTTCTCGTTTCGTAGATGTACACGCGGTCTTCGGCGACGGTAGTGGAAGTAGTGGTACTTGGGGTCTTCAAAACAGCGGCCGTCGAGGTACTTGAGGTCTTGGCGAACAACATCAGCAACAAAAGGAGGTCCCGGTCACAGAGGCGACGCGGCTTGGAAGATGGCGCGACGGATCAGCAGGGAGCTGCTCGTGGGGTGATGGAGGAGGAGGGCCGACGAGGCTGCGGCCTTGGCGCTGGAGCCACGCGCCGAAGGGAGGAAGAGCGGCAGGTCCGGCCGGGGCGCCATGGCGAGGAGGCAACCGGCACCCTGGCCGGCGCTGGAGGATGCGGCGGGCTGCGGCCCTGGCGACGTCGGGTGCGGGCGCTGAGGGGACGGAGGAGGTCGGGGCTGGCCTTGGGGCTCCTGGCGCGGAGGACCCTGGGGGAGGCGCATGCGCCTGGGGCGTCGCAGGGCGCGGCTCCTGCGAAGTAGCGAGCGCTGGGGCTCGGGGAGGGACGAGGGGAACGAGGAGAGAGAGGGTTCGGCGATAGAGGGAGATGGGGATCGGGACTAGCGATGCGGGAGAGCGAGTGCGTGTGGCGGCGGCGCACAGGGGATGAGGAGGAGCGATTGTTGAGGTCGCTAGGGTTAGGGAATGGATTGGGTCGTGGGAAGCTGAATGGGCTGGTCTGGACCAGGAGGAGAGGGAGGCTGGGCTCTCTTCTTTTTTTTTAACTGATGCTGTTTTCCCAAAAAAAACAAAAAAAACAAAGGAGAAAGAAAAGGAAGGAGGTGTTCTGAATAGGATTAAGGCATAGGGTAAAATTCCCTGGACTCACAAAAATGTAAGGAATTAATTAAAATTGTTGGAGGGGTTTTGGAGGAACCTCGATAAACGAGAAAAGAAATATAGGGAGGGTTTTGACGGTGAAACTTGAATTAAGAGGCATGGGGAATATATGCAAGTGTGTTGGGTTAATTCCAAACAAATGGAATATTTATTAATATAGCTCCCTAAATATCGGGAGGGCATATGTTATAAAGAGAAGTCATCCTTCCCTCGATTTAAATGGACCGAAGGTCCACACGATTTATTTAAGTTGAGATGCAAAATAAATATGACATGATGGCATGATGACATGATGCAATGCAAAAATAAATAATGCAAGCACAAATGAAACACACGGAAGAACCCGGAACATCTGGAATCTTCTGGAATCTTCTGGGACGTCGGTCTTCGGGCGTCAGAGGAGTGCATCTTCATACCTTTGAAGATCGCGATGCGGAAGCGTTGCAAGAACGCGGTTGGTGGATTCGTACACGAAGCGATTCAGACCGCAGTCGAATCTGATCTAAGTGTCGAACAATGGCGCCTCCGCGTTCAACACACGTGCAGCCCGGTGACGTCTCCTACGCCTTGATCCAGCAAGGGGAGAGGGAGAGGTTGGGGAAGACTCCGTCCAGCAGCAGCACGACAGCGTGGTGATGGTGGAGGAGCGTGGCACTCCAGCAGGGCTTCGCCAAGCACTCCAAGAGACGAGGAGGGAGAGGGGTAGGGTTGCGCCGAGAGAGAAGGAGACACGTGCATCCGGCAGCCCCGAAACCCCCACTATATATAGGGGGAGGGGAGGGGCTGCGCCCCCATCTAGGGTTCCCCCCCTAGGGGTGGCGGCAGCCCCAGATCCCATCTG
>LR738714.1:57059604-57261320 GCA_902687465.1 Secale cereale | reverse complement strand
GCGTGCAGCAGCGCGAAGGGCACGCGGCGGGAGGAGGCTGCGACGGGGAGGGGAGTGCGTGCGCGGTGCGGAGAGCGGCGACCGCGACGACGGGGACGGGGAGAGAGGGAGAGGCCGGGGCCTCACCGCGGGGCCGTAGGGCAAGGGCAGTGGGCTCGGGGAGGGGCCGGGGATGCGCTCCGGCGACGGGCAAGGAAGGTGACGAGGGCGATCCGGGCGGCGACGAGGCCAGTACGGCACCGGGCGGCGGCGGCAGGGGGCGACGGGGACGGTCGGCTCGGGAGCCACCGATCCAGATCGGGGGGGCGAGAGGGAGTGGGGGGGTAGTGGGGGTGTCGGTAGGTTAGCGCTGTGGGTGTTGGGAGGGGCCATATAGGCCAAGTAATGGGCCGGCCTGGCTGGGCCATTCGGCCCAGTTGGGCCGGGTGGGGGGGTCTTCTATTTTTATTTTTATTTTAGTTTAGGGTTTTTCTTTTATTTTCTGTTTTCATTTATTGTTTCTTTTATTTTAGTTTTATAAAATACAAAATTAGTACCTAAATTATTGCAATACTTTTAGCCCTCTCCTACAAAAGTTTTGACTCCCAAATAATATAGTTTAATAATTTATAAATTAAAAAGACATTTAATTAATCATCTTTGATGTTGTTTTAATTATTTTAGGATATATAAATTCTTAATAAATGTTGATTTCTTCACCACTATTCTGTAAAGATTATTTGCCACATTTAGAACATTTTGTTTTTGACTTTTGAGAACTTTAATTATTTGACTTTGTTTTAAATTTGAAATTCGAATCGATTTGAATCATCGCGAAATTATCAACAGTAATTGTGGTGATGTGGCATCATTAGCAGAGTTTTACTGTAGCTTGATTACCCGGGCGTCACACCCCAGGGACTTTTCGGCCTACCGCTGACCAAAAAGGTCAATTCGGCCCAGGTAAGCCCCTTTTCGGCCAATGCAAGGGCGAAAAGCTCACTTCGGCCTAACCCTGGCCGAAAACCCACTTTTCGGCCAACGCGTGGCCGACATGGTGATAGTTTTGATTTTTTTTGCATTCGGTGCTATAGTTTCCAAAATTGCTACAAATTAAGTCATAGTTTTGAAAAAAAATCCGTGCACTTTTAGCTAGAATAGAACCCTAAAAAAAGTTAGAATAGAAGCTAGAGATGAGACTAGTGCATATGTTGGTAGAATAGAGGCTCGAGATGAGACTAGATTCGAGGAAGCAACCTCTACTTCTTTAGACTGGAAGAAGAAAAATATATGCAAGATCGAGCCTCCGCAGATCAACAATGAGTGCATCGAGAAGGCACTAACCCAACTCAAGGGAGCAGTTATCGAAGTTGGATATCTTCTAAAATGTCTTCCTGTGGTTCTTATTTTATTTGGGCTTCCTATTCTTGTCAAAATTTGGTGATTTACTTTAATGTATCAAAAATCAATAGAAATTTTGTGCTTAAAAGATTAAATGTATGCGGACAGGATGCAGCCGAAATGCGTCCGCGCGTTGGGCGCATGACCACCGTGTCCCAGGACAGGCCCGGATACGATCCCATTCCTTTACCCAAACGAACAGAATCTAGATAAAACGGACGTCCGGATGGCGTCGCGCGCTGAAGTTGGCCTAAACCACGGAGTGAGCATGACACCTATGAAAACATTTGTACCTGATCGGGACTTCTATGGTTTCACACCCAAAGAAAACGCATGCTACGGGTAGCAGCAAGCAACATTAAAAATCACAAAACTGGTCCTTTGGTCAAAGTTCAGCACAAAATGGCCCCATTTTCAAAACATTTCACAAAATGACCCTACCCGCATGACGCCCGCACCCGGGGCGCCATGCTAGATGCCATAACGCCCCGGTCAAAGGCGTCATACAGCTCACTGGTGACTTGCGTAATTTGCCACGCTGGCAGGGCCTGTCACCATGACGCCTGGGCTCATGGCGCCATGCTCTCTACCACGACGCCCTGGCCCGGGGCGCCATACCCCTTACCATATTGCCGGCCGAGCCCCTCTGCTCTCTATTCGTTCTTTCTCTCCTTCCCCACTCCATGGCGCCCCTCAAATCGCCCCTCCCTCTCCCCACTCAAGAGTTGCGGATCTGAGCCGGAGATCGATGGATCCGGTTGTCCTTTGAATCCTCAAGGTATTCTCCTCCTTTTCCCCTCTTTCTATTGGTTGAAATCTCTCCATTTGATTGAGTTGGGTAAAACCCTAGTTCATCTTTTTGTTGAAATGGATAGTGGATTTTGGTGTGATAATGTAGCGATTAGTGTGATTTAGGATATGTATGGCTTAGAATATGTATGCTATAGAATTTTATGAAAGTGCTAGGAACTTGGTTAGGATATGTACGCACATATATATGGTGTATGGAAGAGTTAGTGCAAATATATGGTGTATGATATTGTAGAAAATTATATGCACATATATGATGTATGGAAGAAGAATTAGTGTAGAAATTTTGCACATGTATGTATGTTTTTGCACTAGTGCGGATATTTGCAAATGACAACGGGGCTTACCATATACAATTGTAATTTGCAGGATGGCTTCTCTTATCCATCCATCGTATGATGAATTGCATCGTGGACGGTTCATGGCAGATGAAGGAAGGGTTTTTGATCAGCTTCACCTGAGGTCCGGTTCGGTTCATGACAAGATGGAGTATGACGAGCGATACACAGAGTATATCCGGAAGACTGGGCTTCTCCCTTTCATCTCACTCGTGTCTCGTTCGATGCCAAAGATGAACCCTTGTGCGATCACGGCACTCGTTGACCGATGGCGCCCTGAGACACATACTTTTCACTTCTATGCTGGGGAGATGACGGTCACCTTGCAGGATGTTTCTCTGATCACTGGACTTCCCATCAAAGGAGAGCCTATTTGTTTTAGCACAGATTCTGATGGATGGCGTGAGATTATGGTTGGACTCATAGGGAGGGAGCCAGGGGTACAAGGGAAGTCCGCCGGTGCAAGTTATCATTGGATTGCTGAGAACTTTGAGAAATGTCTGGCTTGTGCGGACGATGAAACAGTGCAGCAGTATACCAGAGCATACTTGTGGTATGTAGTCAGCCGGACTCTTTTCGCTAACGGCACTGGCGTGAACGCTTCCTTTATGTGGCTTAAGCTGTTTGCTGGGTGGGAGCATGGACTCAGTTGGGGTACGGCGGCGTTGGCTTATTTGTATCGTCAGGTAAGTAGTTTTGCTTACAATAGTGTATTAAAGATGTAGAAATTTTCTCTAATTTGTAATGACATATTTCTTATTTGTGTGTAGCTGGACGAGGCGTGCCGTAGGGGCGCGAATCCAAGAAACGTCGTAGAGTCAAAGGAAGCCAACATCGGTGGTCTGATGCCTCTATTATCGATCTGGAGTTGGGAGCACTTGCCAGTGGGGCGGCCTATACCAAAGGGTTATGACCGGTGGGATGATCATGATGACCCAGACCGTATGCCTACATGGGCGTATAAGTGGGACAAGGTTGAAGGTTTTGTTGGCAATTCAAAGACCATGTATTTGCATTACTGCAACGAGCTTGACATCATGACCCCGGAGCAGGTTATCTTAGTAGTCTCTTGCTTTGTCTCTTCGGTTTGTTCGGTTTTCCAAAATTCATACTAACAATGTAGTATTTTCTTAATCTTTGATTATAGGTTACCTGGCAACCGTACGGAACGGAGGGCAACATTGGTAGGGGAGCTGGTCATATTACTTTCAGACTTAACCCAAAGTGTCTACAGGAAGCACACTTATGATGGATGCGCTGCCCATTGATTTGTTATTATGTTGTTGAGTTTGCATAGGTAAGTGCTTAGCACTTCAAATGCTTTCTCCATTGTTTTCAAGATACTAACGAAAATGCAATTGTCAAATGCTATGCAGTCTCGACAAGATGAAGCAGAAGAGTATAAAAAAATGGGATCGAGAGCATGACGTGTATATCCAGGAGTTCAAGCAGAAGCTCAATAAGATTGAGCTTTCACTACGTGAACCGACTTCTAAGCCTTCCCCACGGCCTTTTGATACGGAAGCATTCAACAATTATCTTGTGTGGTTTCGTTCCGTTGCCCATACTCAACTTAACGCACCCGCATTTCAGTCAGGGGACATATTACATGAACCAAATCCAGATTTTGATCAGATGGCCAATATGGAGTACAACATGCTTATTAGAGATGGTAGACGGTATGAATTGGCGCCAACTATCCGCTTTGTGGTAAGTTACCGTTATATCTATATGCTTGCCTACATTGTGCCAAAATGATTTGTCCTATTGTGTCCAACAGCAAAACGAGCTCTCGAAGCATGTCAACGACGTCGGTGAGGCACTCAAGTACCCTCCAGACGAAGAGTCGTACAATAAGCTTAAAGCTTTTGTTGAGGTATGCCATTTGATAATTTGCTATTCATACACATTTTTTGGGTATATCTCCTAACTTCATGATATGTCAATTTCACAGCGGAGCAAGTCTTGGGCACGTGGCCTTGGTGCTCTACTAGGCTGCCGCTCCACTGATGTCGCCGTCCCTACAGCTTCGAGATCGAGATCATCATCAGGCGGCACCCAACAGCAAGGCGAAGAATCGGTTGATGACATGGAGGAGGAGGGGGATGAACAGACGCATGAGGAGATTAACACCTCCCAGATGCCCGATGCGCCTCAGCCTAGTCAAAGGCGTGGAAAGTATACTCCGGGCAAATACGCAAGGAAGGCACGTAAGGACCCGGTGATCGAGGCCGCCTCAGAGGAGGAGGAAGAGGAGGTGGAGGTGCCACTGCAGAGGAGAAGACGCTTAGTGAAGGGGAAGGATGCTGCACCGGTTAAGAGGGGGAAAGGAAGGAAATGATGCATTTGCCTTCAACTATGTAGGAAACTTTGTCCTGAACTATGTATGAAACTTGATGCATTTGTCTTCAACTATGTAGGAAACTTTGTCCTGAACTGTGTATGAAACTTGATGCATTTGTCGTGAACTATGTAGGAAATTTTGTGGTGAACTATGTATGAAACTTGATGCATTTGTCATGAACTATGTAGGAAACTATGTATGAAACTTGATGCAATAGGTGTAGGTGTCATGGAAACCTGATGCAACAGAAGCAGCAGAACAGCACAACGCCCTAGGTCAGGGCGCCATGCCTGTTGCAGGGCGTCGATATGGTAAGGGGTATGGCGCCCCGGGCCAGGGCGTCGTGGTACAGAGCATGGTGCCCTGGGCCCAGGCGTCATGGTGACAGGCCATGCCAACGTGCCAAGTCACGCAAGTCACCGGTGACCTGTATGGCGCCTTTGACCGGGGCGTTATGGCATCTAGCATGGCGCCCCGGGTGCGGGCGTCATGCGAGTAGGGCCATTTTATGAAATATTTTGAAAGTAGGGCCATTTTATGCTGAACTTTGGCCAAACGGTCAGTTTTGTGTTTTTTCACGCAAGCAACTGTACCCATCGACTTTGGACATTGCCCGTCGAAGACGGCATCGAAACTTCCTGCCCCATGTGATGTGTTGTCAGTCTCACGTGTTGTTGTCGAGTAGACGAGTGTATTGATGAGCAGCAAGGACAAAGTAAAAATTAGACTAAAGCGACTCCCTTTGACTAAGGTTCAGTTTTCTCTTCTTTTGCTTGATGATTTGTGCAACTTTTGCTTCGCTCATCCTTTGAAGTTTGTGAGAGCCTGAAGCATAGAAAATTTCTTTCCTTCGTGCTTTTGCTTCGCTCAGTGCACAACTAGAGATTGATTAATTCTGGTCAATTCTGATTCAATCTTAAGATCGTTGCTGAAAGATTAAGGTTCCCTTACGTATTAAATTTTTTATGTGATTTGTCCACAAGCAAGTAATACTCATCAAGGATAACTTAATCAAGAGGCGATGGGTAGGTAGTCCCTGTTGTTGTTTTTGTGATCATGATGAAACAATACAACACTTGTTCCGTGAATGCCCACTCGCCAAATTGCTTTGAAGAACCATTCATATAGCCTTCAACATTAATCCTCCAGTTGACATTGAATCGTTGTTTGGAACGTGGTTAGCTGGGGTTGAGCATATTACTGCAGCTCATATTCGATTTGGAATATGTGCGCTTTTGTGGGCTATATGAAAATGTAGAAATGATTTGGTTTTTAACAGACAACACAATTTAACTTTCTTGCAGGTTATCTTCAAAGCTACCACATGGATCCCTACGTAGTCCTTACTCACTCCTATGGACTCCAGAGAGCCTTTGGTTACTAGGTGCAACCGGTGGAAGATGGTAGCACAAGCTATATTCAAGCGGTTTGGATGACGGTCGCATAACATGATAGGAGTCTAGGGAGCTTATCCTTATGTTGCATTACCGGTTGTGTTTTTGGAGTTTATACACTCTTTTTCTTTGTTTTGCTCCGCTTGCGAGCTGTAATAACTTTATGACTATGTACTATTTTGAGATATTTTAATAAGATGACTGCATGCATCATTACGATGCAGAGGCCGGGGGTAAGCCTCCATTTAAAAAAAACTAGAGAATTAGCCTCCACCGTGAAACACGAAGTGAAGTGACAACCATGCCTGCCAAGAAACTCGTGCTCATGCGCCTTCTATTCCTCGGCCGATCTACAGCCGGACGTTTCAAACCCTCCTTAAACACCTGGGTGGGCCGCTCGGTCAGTGTCTGGTCATGTTTTTTCTGACAGATGCCTCAAACGGATCTCAAACGTCCGGACTGACCGGCACCACCCATATATAGCCCAAACATGGGACAAATATGGGATGACCCGGGCGTGTCTGCTTGACAAGCTAGGTCCACCACCGACCCCATAGATGTCCCACAAAAAGAAAAACCATCAGGCTCATCGCTTCGAAACCCTAGCTCACTCACTCTCCTCTCTCGCTTCGTCCTCTCCTCTTCCCTCGCCGATTCCGATCAAATCCGGGGCAATGTCAAGCTTCGGCAGCCGCTCCGACGACGAGGTGGATCCGAAGTATTAGCTTGCCCTCCACATCGCCTTGGAGCGGTTCAAGGTGGAGATCGGGGGCAGCTTCGGATCCGCAGCTTCCCCGTCGGCGCATCTCGGACGCCGGCACTGGCCCCCTCCCGGCACATGGGCAGCTTCGACAGGCGGCCAACACATTCCGCGCATCCCCTACGCAGTCCCCTCGTCCACGTGCTCATGTAAACTCGAAAAACTTTATGCAAGAAAGAATGCATGGAATGGATTTGCAAATATTTACCCACCTCTCACTTCCTTGCAATCATTGAAATATGAACTATGAAGTAACAGAGAAAATGAAAATGAATTTACAAAAGATCAAATCAGAATATGTTGTTAAGGAACCCTAAGTACGATTAACAAGGTGCTCTTATAATATCATATGCCACCTAATAATTTAAGGGAGTACCTAGATCTCATCTAGATGAGACATAATTTGGCCTCATTCACGTTTTATAGTCATTAGATATGATGCTATAAGATGCGTGTGTGCTGATGTGGGTTGTGTCTGTTCACATTCAATGGCTATAAAACGTGAATGAGACCAAATTATATCTTATCTAGATGAGTTCTAGCAAAAGTGATAATTTAATCATGGTAATACTATTGTAAAGAAGGTGCTAAGAATTCGAGTAAGTACATGATGCATTATTAAAACCAAACATCATGAGTGTCATCTTCCGCCAGAGAGGTCAGATATGGTTCCGACGGTCATGGCCGTCGATGAGAATGGGCTTGACATGGAATGCAACTCCTTCCTTTCCTTAAGAGCTAACAAGTTGAAGCTCAAGGTTGCGCGTGTCATCTCCGGGAGTGGCGATTCTCCATCAAGATACTGCAAAACTTGCTGCATCGTGGGCCTTGCAGAGGGAGATGGGTGTGAGCAGAGCAGTCCAAGCTTGAGAACTAGGCACACCTCATCAGAGTTGTACTCATGTTGCAACTTTGGATCCACTGCCTCGACGAGTGACTCTCTATGCAAGTGCTCGAGCACCCAATCCGCCAACAAGACTTGGTTGCCTTGCTCGTCTTGCTTGATCGGCCGTCGTCCGCAAGTGACCTCGAGCATGAAAGTTCCGAAGGCGAAAGCGTCTGTGAGAGGGGTGGCTTTCCCCGTTCTCACTAGCTCCGGCGCCAGGTACCCCGTGGTACCAACCACACGTGTTGTTTGTGGGTTGGTGCCATGCTCATACAGCTTTGCAAGCCCAAAATCGCCGAGCCGTCCATTCATTTCCTTGTCGAGGAGCACGTTGCTTGTCTTGACGTCTCGGTGGACGACGACTTTCTCCCACCTCTCGTGCAGGTAGTGCAAGCCACAAGCGACCCCTTTGATGACATGCAGCCTTTGAGCCCAGTCCAAGGTGAGGCCATCTCCATCTCCTTGGTTGTACAGATACTTGTCGAGGCTACCGTTTGGCATGTAATCGTACACCAAAATGAGCTCGTCTTTCCGCCGGCAGTAGCCAAGTAGCTGCACGAGGTTGCGGTGCTTGATGCGGCCAATGCTTACGATCTCGGCCACGAACTCCTTCACCCCTTGCTTGGATCCATGGGACACCTTCTTCACGGCGATCTCTACCCCGGACGCCGGAAGCAGTCCCTTGTACACCATGCCGAAGCCTCCTGCGCCAAGCAGGTGCTTGTCCTTGAACCCTTTGGTGGCATGGAACAGATCTTTGTACGCGAACCGGTGCGGCCCGAACTCCATCTCCCAGTCTTCCCGCACCTCGGTGTACCTCAGGCGCCTTCTGATAAGTAGAACCAACGCGGCGCCGACGGCGAGGACGATCACCGCGCTTGCTATTGGCAGGGTTATCTCCAGAACTCTTGAGCGAGGCTTGGGTCCCAGCTGCGGCAGCTTTGGCAGCTTGGCGGCGTCGATCGCCGGAGCAGGTCTGTCTATGCCGAAGCTCCAGCCAAGAACGTAGTGCCGGGAGTTCACCGGGCCCGTGGACGACGAGAAGCCGATGTACGACGGCTCCGATAGTACCGTCGACAGGTTGTGGGCGGCGCTGACCAACGGCCTGCTGGGTCTCGCCATCCCAAGGGGAGCCATGGTGACGTCGATCTGGGTGGTCACCCTGTCGTAGTCCACCCACACCTGCATCGCGGCACGGCTGATGAGGCTGACATTCTGGAAGCCGCCGCCGTTACCGTCGTCGTAGTAGCCAGCGTCGTGTGACGCCACGGAGGTGAGGCCGTTGATGTCGATGCCGACGTGGTTGGCGCTGATGTCGCGGAACTCGATGTTCTGCACGGTGTCGAGCTCGACGGCGAACAGGTGGTTGTCCGCGCGGCCGTCGTTCTGGGCGTTGGTGACGCCGAAGTACTGGTCCGTGAGCCCGGCGGAGAGGCTGTTGACGCCGGGCGCGACGACGAGGGCCAGGCCGTGGGTGCTGAAGTCCGTGTAGCTGGAGACGATGCCGCAGACGAAGGCGACCGAGAAGGACCGGACAGTGCCACTGCCGCCCGAGGACCCGCGGAGGCGCAGGGGGGCCGGGTGGAACGCGTGGCCCTTCACGTGGGTGGTGGCGTTGGTCAGCTCCACGAGGCCGGTGGCCGTGATGGTGGCGGCGGCGTCGAGGACGAGGCTCGAGCCAGTGAAGCCGGTGTAGACGAACTGCTCACCGTCGGCGTCGGCAGCGGCAGCAGCGACGGGTGGGAGTGGAAGGATGATGCCAGCGGAGAGGAAGGGGATGAGGAGGAAGAACATGTGCACCATCGCCATTCGTGGACTGAACTGATGAAGTGACGAGACGAGGCACCTTTTCTGAGTTGTAGAATGCGTCTGCGCGAGGTTGTATGAAAGTCACGTCATCAATGGCGGACTGATTTCATTGGACAGTATTAATTATCCGACTCAGATCAGAAGCAGCGGTGTGAACCGATGACCGCCGGCCGGCTAGTCTGCAGGAAGACGGCGACGTGTATCTTTGAACATGGATGAGGAATCCTGAGACTGAAGGTGAGCCACAGGCCTGATGCCCGCGGAAGAAAAATGCAGGAAAGGACCAACCGAGTCAGCCAATCAGTCCAAGTCAACAAGGACGCAGCTACCATGACGACGCCAGCTGCGAACAGTGTACTGAGCCCTCGCTGTGAATAATAAAAGTCCAGTCAAGGATCACCTTGGATCGGTCTGAAAGATCAGTGCTGAATAAGAATAGGACGTTCCATTATACTTGCTGGTCCCACCCGAGTAATGCTACACACATGTCTATCTATGTCACATCTAGATGTGAGATATTATCTCACATCTAACTCATTCACCTTTAAAATTTACGGGAGACTTTAAAAAATAGAGGTTTGTTATTTCACATCTAGATGTGATATATTATCTCACATCTAACTCTCTCATCCTAGTGTTAAAAAAACAGGTTTGCTATTTCACATCTAGATGTGAGATAATATCTCACATCTAACACCCTCATCTTTAGAGACAAAAAAAAATCCATGAGAGAATTTTAAAAAAAAAGTCAAGAGTGAGGAAGTCTAAGTGTGAGAGAGTTAGATTTGAGATAATATCTCACATCTAGATGTGACATAGACAGACCCTTAAAAAAAACTCTCTCATCCTAGTTTTTTTTTTAAGTTTTCCATGAATGAATTTGAAGGATGAGAGAGTTAGATGTGAGATAATATCTCACATCTAGATGTGATATAGACAGACCCTAAAATATATATCAAGAATGCGTGTGTTAGATGTGAGATAATATCTCACATCTAGATGTGAAATAGCAAACCTGGCTACACATACATAGGTTTACACGGGCTTTATAAACATGTGAGTTTTGATTGGAGATTAAGGAGGAGAAGAGGTCCACCCCCATGAAAAATCAGAGGAGGGGTGGTTAGTTAAGAAGAAAGAATCTAAATCAGTGTGTAAATGCGTGTGACATTTTGTATGTTTAGAATTGCACAAGTGGTATGATGTAACAATGTCGTCTAGAATAAGGTTGCCTAATGCCACAGTGAGAACTGATGTTTTGGATCAAAGGAAAATTTAGTTTCGATGATCCAAACAAGGGTGTCGCATCACTTGGCAACTTGCCATGTTGTATTTTTTGCCAATCAATGTGCAAAATAGGACTGTGTGTGCTGTTTTTTAAAGAATGGCACTTCAAAAAAATCGTCAAAGGTTGATTTACTTCGGATGCATTGATGTGCATGCACCTGAATTTTATTTTATTTACTTTGGACATCAAGGGAGAAGAGATTAAGCATGAAAATCGGAAATCAACTATTGAATGGATTTATGTCTATTGCAAAAGAAAAGGAATGAACTTGTGTATGGAAAAAAAATATTCTCCCTCTTCTTATCATATACCCATCATGCCAAGAAAAAAAACAAATATATGTAGTAAGCAATTTTGCTAATTCTTAGTTGACCGAGACTTCGTTATGTCTCGGTCGATGCCATACTCTTTTGATCTTGCATGGAGATTCATACATAATTTATCTTTTCATTTTTCTTTCTTTTCCTTGTATATATTATATCACCTTTTTACGAGGGATATGTTGTATCACTTGATTGAGGCCATGTTTGGTTCATAAGTCCTAGGATTTATTTTAGTCCCAACTTATAAGTCATAAGTCCCTAAAAAGTCCCTACCTGTTTGGTTCTTGGGACTTAACATGTACTAGTAGACCATATTACAACTATAAGTCCCTATAAGTCCCTCCTTAAGAGTCTTATTTGATAAGTCTCAAATGCCCACTTTAAGTCCCTATAAGTCCCTCCTGTTTGGTTTAGATGGGACTTATAGGGACTTATATAAGTCCCTAGACCAATAAGTCCCTGGAAACAAACACCCTCTGAGACTTAGACACACCCGTATGTAAGGCACAATTTCCCCCTACAAGAGCTTACAAACCCTGGAATTAGCATCGGTGCGATGCGCATAGCCATCCAGGCAAGGCATACATATTTGATGAGTAAATATACCATACAAAAGTATGAGCTTAATTGCACATATACAGGAGAAAAGGAATACAAAGAAACCAATGCTAACACCATATCCTATCTCTCTTGCACAAGGCTAGTGAGGCTGTTAACGCTCTCCACCGACGAAGGATACGACATGATGTACGAATCAAACCCTTCATTCTGCATGAACGCCAGCATCTGGAGGCTCAGGTGCGCCGGAACTAGCTCCGGCACCGGCATATCACCGTTCAGGTACTGCAAGACCTGCCGCATACTGGGCCTCGCTTCAGGAAACGGGTGAGAGCACAACAACCCCACCTTCAGCACCACACACGCCTCATCGACATCGTAGTCACCTTGCAGCTTGGTGTCCACCGCCTCAGCCAGTGACCCTCTGTTCCAGTGCTCCACCACCCAGTCCGCCAGCATGAGCTGATCATCCTTTGAGTCTTGCATGATGGGCTTCTGCCCACAGGTGACCTCGAGGACGAATATGCCGAAGGCAAACACGTCGGTCAGGATGGTCGCCTTGCTGGTGCGGCCGATCTCCGGAGCTAGGTACCCTATGGTCCCAACGACATGCGAGGTCTCCGGGTCGGCGGTGTGGTCATACAGCATCGCGAGCCCGAAGTCGCCTAGCCGGCCATTCATGCCGCTGTCGAGCAACACGTTGCTGGCCTTGATGTCGCGATGGACCACAACTTTCTCCCACTCCTCGTGGAGGTAGATTAGTCCGGATGCAATGCCTTTGATGATCTGAAGCCTCTGAGCCCAGTTTAGGGTACTGCTGCGTTTATCGGCCTCTGGAGGTTGAGAATGCAAGTACTTGTCGAGGCTCCCGTTTGGCATGTACTCGTACACCAGAAGCAGCTCACCTTTCCGGCGGCAGTAGCCGAGTAGCTGGACGAGGTTGGGGTGCTGCATCCGCCCTATGCTCACGATCTCGGCCACGAACTCCTTCATGCCCTGCTTGGAGCTGTGCGACACCCTCTTCACCGCGATCTCGCATTTGGACACCGGAAGAACTCCCCTGTAGACTTTCCCGAATCCTCCTACCCCGAGCAGATTCTTGTTCTTGAACCCTTCCGTGGCGCGGAAGAGATCCTTGTAGGAGAAGCGGTGCGGCCCGAACTCCACCTCCCAGTCCTCCCTCAGCTCCCTGTACCTCAGCTGCCTTCTCCTGAGCAGGACGAGGGCCGTCCCCACGAAGAGGACGAGCGCCGCGGTGGCTATCGGCAGGATGACCTCCATGGCCTTGGACCTCGGCTTTGGGAACTCGCGGGGCAGCTTCGGCAGCTTGGCGATGTCGATGGCGGGCGCGGGGCCGTCCACCGCGAAGCTCCACCCGAGGATGTAGTGCCGCGAGCTGACCAGCCCCGTCGAGGACGAGAAGCCGATGTACGCCGTGTCAGGGATCACCGCCGAGAGGTTGTGCACCACCGAGAGCAGCGGCCTCGCCGGCCTGCGCATCTTGAGGGGAGCCAGGGTGACGTTGATCCTCCCGGTCCCGCCCTCGTAGTCCACCCACACCTGCATCGCCTCGTGGCTGATGAGCGTCAGGTTGTGGAACTCGCCGCTGCCGTCGTCGTCGTAGTAGCCGGCGTCGGTGGAGTTGACGGAGACGAGGCTGTTGATGTCGACCCCGACGTGGTTGTCGCTGAGGTCCCTGAACTCGTTGTTCTGCATCGTGTCCAGCTCCACCGCGAAGACGCGGTTGGTCGCGTTGCCGTTGTTGCTGCCGTTGAGGAGGCCGAGGAACTGCGCCGCCATCGCGCCCGAGAAGTTCGTGGTCGGGGCGACGAAGAGCGCGATGCCGTTGGCGCTCACGTCGGGGTAGGCCGACAGGATGCCGAACACGAAGGAGGCCGAGAAGGAGCGGCCGCGGAGGCGCAGCGGGGTCCGGTAGATTGCGTGGCCTTTGAGGCGGAGCGTGCCATTGGTGAGCTCCAGGAGACCGCTCTCAGTCACGGACGCCGCGCCGTCGAGGAGGAGTCTGCTGCCGGCGAAGCCGGAGTAGACGAACTGGTGGCCATCTTCGTCACCGGCGGCGCCGGCGGTGCGGGCTGCAAGGTTTATTATGAACCCCACGAGTAGGAGGCGTGTGAGCACGAGCTTCTTGGCAGGCATGGTGGTCACTTCACCTCGTGTTTCACGGTCGAGGCTAATTTTCTAGTTGTGCACTGAGCGAAGCAAAAGCCGTGGCATACGAGTGTGCTTTTGTGCCTCAGATTCTCAGCGAGAGTTGCACAAATCAGCAAGCTAGCAGCACAAGAGAAAACTGAACCTTAGTCAAAGGAAGTCGCTTTAGTCTAACTTTTACCATGTCCTTGCTGCTCATCAATATACTCGTCTACTCGACAACAACATGTGAGACTGACGACACATCTCATGGGGCAGGAAGCTTCGCTGCCGTCTGTGACGGGCAATGTCCAAAGTCGATGGGTACAGTTGCCACCCGTAGCATCGGAAGTAAATCAAGGATGTGGCTAGATCTCAGTCGATTGAACCAAGTCCTAGTCAAATGACAATGTATAAAAAGAAAAAAAAACGTTGATCCAAAATTATAGTATGTGCATAAATTATATACAAAATATATACACGCAAGTTGCCAATCAGGTCATTAGGTCTCACCTGCTAATCCGTGAGACCCGCCAACCAGGTCATTCATCAGGGCGGGTCTCACCTGCTAATCCGTGAGACCTGGTCTCATAGATTTTTTTTCCCTATTTTGCACATTGTTTTGCATACAACATGGCAAGTTGCCAACTGCTGCGACACCCTTGTTTGGATCATCGAAACTAAATTTTACTTTGATCCAAAACGTCAGTTCTCGTTGTGAGCCCGACCTGAGGTGGATATGCATGTTGTAGTGGCATTAGGCAAACC
The DNA here is from genome assembly GCA_902687465.1 of Secale cereale. Taxonomy (NCBI): domain Eukaryota; kingdom Viridiplantae; phylum Streptophyta; class Magnoliopsida; order Poales; family Poaceae; genus Secale; species Secale cereale. The sequence goes on along the minus strand of LR738714.1, from coordinate 57,246,514 downwards.
TGATTTCAGACACTCTAGCTACATATCAGCTGACTGAGTTTTAACTTTTGGGTAAGTTCAAATTTTTAACTGTCGATTGCTGCTTTAAGATGTGTGCTAGTTGATTTTTTTTTTCCTGTTGTGTGTGCTGTCTTGTATTGGTTTGGACGTTGTTTGATTAACCCTTATTTTGGGTCAGTCGATTTCTTGTAGGGTTGAAGCCTGTACGTGTTTCCTTATTAGGCTGTTTGTGTGAGTTTTTGCTTCTGTTTTTGTCGGTTTTTATGGTATATTTTGGATGTTGGGTGAATACAAAATATATACACGCAAGTAATTTATAGTATGTGCATAAATTATAATTCTGTGAAAATGCACTATTTTGGGTTTATTTCTTACAATTTTTGCTTCTGTTTTTTGTCGGTTTTATGATATATTTTGGATGTTGGGTGAATACAAAATATATACACGCAAGTAATTTATAGTATGTGCATAAATTATAATTATGTGAAAATGCACTATTTTGTGTTTATTTCTTACATACTAGTATTAAAATAGTGCGATCTCATTACAATTGTATTTATTGTGAAAATTCCACTACCATATGCATATTCTTGCATATTATTGGAAGCGCAATTTTTTGTATATATTGTGTGTAAATTTTGTTATTTTATTATTTTATAATTTCTTTCTTTCTAAAGGGTAATATCAATGCAACTAATCCATTCTTACTTAGAAAACTTTATTATTTTGATTTTGTTTTAGTAGTTATTTCATATATTTTTATGAAGGGTAATACCAAAACCACTAATTCATTTTTTCTTACAAAACTTCATTATTTTATTTTTGATTTAGTGTCTGTTCCATTTTCTTCTTCTTAAATGATAATACCAATGTCACTAATTCATTCATTCTTAGAAAACTTCATTATTTTGTTTTTGATTTATTTTATTTCTTCTTAAAGGTCAATACCAAAGCCTCTAATTCATTATTTCTTAGAAAAACCTCATTATTTTATTTTTCATTTAGTTTTGTTTTATTTTATTTCTTATTTAATTGTAACTCAAGTGCCACTAATTCATTATTTCTTAGGAAATTTCTTTTATTGTGAATATTTCTCTATTATATGTTATTCTTGCATATTATAACAAAGCGCAATTTATGTGTATATTGTGTGCAACTCCTCGATGATACCAATGCCACCAATTTTGTCTTCCTTACAAAACTTGATTATTTTAATATTTTTCTTTTTCTTGTTTTCTTCTTTTATTGTGGATGACTCAGTGCTACGTTGGCATCGTTGACGCTCAAAAGCAACTCTCTGCCCTGCAATTCATGAACACACTAAACTTATGTATTTGAAAGAAGAAAACATAGTGGAAGTATGTTAGATTAGGTTCATTAGCCTATCATTTCGTCATGCATCGGTGCATAGTCAACGTGAGCCCCTCTGGTGTCTCTCACCGCCGTGTTGAAGGTATTATAACCTTATGCAGTCTCCGGGTCTTCGGACACCAACTCCGACCACTCCTCGTGAGTCCAACCAGGCTTTAGCTTTAACCGGTAACGATCCGCATACCAGACTTGATACTTCTGATATGCTGACTGATTGTGAGGTCTATTCTCTGATTCCACTAACGTGTCTCTTTGATTCCAAATTTGTATTCACTCACGGTGTTTGTTTGCCCAATCCGATATATCCTGATTGTTCCTTCGATCGAACCTACAAATGATGCACGGTACAAAGCATTAATAAACATCGACTTATTCAATGCTCTACTACATACTCAAGGACATGCTTGCTCACCGATGCAGAGATAGCATTCCCTCGTTGCTCTCCTCAATTGGAATACCTTGTCTTCTTCCAAATTGTCTTGCCACACGGTCTACGAAGTGCCACTCGACTGCGAAGAGGCATATCATTGGGCACCTCGCCCGCCAAAGATGGCTATCACGCGTGCACATCTCGTTAAGAGAGAAGCCACGATCATCCACATAAGGCAACCAATGGACCTGCAAAACAAAGAGATACATTGTTAGATACAAATTTCACTCTTGACTAAATTTTGTCTCATTGAACTTCTCAATACCTGCTCAGTAGTCAAGGTGTCCACCTCGTTCATATAACACTTGTATCGCACATGCGAGCTTCCTGTGTACACTGTCACTTGTTCCCAATAGTGCGCAAGTGTAGGGCATCGATATGGATCAGCATCATGCACCCCGTCATGATTACCCCGTGGGTTTGGCATGCCGGGGTTCTTGAAATCGGACCGTCTAACCGGGATCCGCTCCCACATCCACACGGATAGGCTCCAAACAAACCCAGACAATGAGGATGTATCTCCCTTCCTGCGACACGCCAAGTCAAGCTGCAATCAAACAAACATGTTAGATATGGAGGCGCATGACAAATGCAAGATAGATGGTTGCAAATATCTCTTACCTGATGATACAAATATGCTAGTGCGCTCGAACCCCAACTATACTGGGTATCCCAGTTATTGAGTAGCTCCAGGAACATCCAAAGGGCTGAGTTCCCGGTTGCATGTGAGAAGACTACCTTGGTTAATACATACCAAAGATAGGCCCGCGTGTACTGCTGCACAACCACGTCATTGGCACCCTCAGGGCACGGATTGGTTCCTCCCCTGACTAGTTTTAGCCAAGAATGCCTCACTTTCGAGGCATCGACCTTGCCTGGTAGAGGGGCGTCGGGATGAACACCAATTAAAATGCCAGTCCGTTCTCGCCAATTAACGGCGCTGACACGACCGGTAATACCAAACGGAGTCCAATTGACGTGCCAATTTTTGATGATTTTTATGGACCAAAATAAGCCCCCGGAGTAAAAGAGTTGGGCCAGAAGAGTCCCGAGCCGTCCACGAGGGTGGAGGGCGCGCCCTACCCCCCGGGCTCGCCCTCCTATGTCGTGGACGACTTGGAGATCCCCCCTGACGTGAGACCGACGCCAAAAATTCCTACAAATACAGAAACCCCCGAAAAGAAACCTAGATCGGGAGTTCCGCCGCCGCAAGCCTCTGGAGCCACCGAAAACCAATCTAGACCCGTTTCGGCACCCTGCCAGAGGGGGGATCCCTCTCCGGTGGCCATCTTCATCATCCCGACGCTCTCCATGACAAGGGGGGAGTAGTTCACCCTCGGGGCTGAGGGTATGTATCAGTAGCTATGTGTTTGATCTCTCTCTCTCTCTCTCTCTCTCTCTCTCTCTCTCTCTCTCGTGTTCTTGAGATGGCACAATCTTGATGTATCGCGAGCTTTGCTATTATAGTTGGATCTTATGATGTTTCTCCCCCTCTACTTTCTTGTAATGGATTGAGTTTTCCCTTTGAAGTTATCTTATCGGATTGAGTCTTTAAGGATTTGAGAACACTTGATGTATGTCTTGCATGGGATATCTATGGTAACAATGGGGTATTCTATTGATTCACTTGATGTATGTTTTGGTGATCAACTTGCGGGTTCCGCGACCTTGGGAATCTATGCATAGGGGTTGGCACACGTTTTCGTCTTGACTATCCGATAGAAACTTTGGGGCACTCTTTGAAGTTCTTTGTGATTGGTTGAATAGATGAATCTGAGATTGTGTGATGCATATCGTATAATCATGCCCACGGATACTTGAGGTGACAATGGAGTATCTAGGTGACATTAGGGTTTTGGTTGATTTGTGTCTTAAGGTGTTATTCTAGTACGAACTTTATGATAGATCGAACGGAAAGAATAGCTTCGTGTTATTTTACTACGGACTCTTGAATAGATCGATCAGAAAAAATAACTTTGAGGTGGTTTCGTACCCTAGAGTAATCTCTTCATTTGTTCTCCGCTATTAGTGACTTTGGAGTGACTCTTTGTTGCATGTTGAGGGATAATTATATGATCCAGTTATGTTATTATTGTTGAGAGAACTTGCACTAGTGTAAGTATGAACCCTAGGCCTTGTTTCCTAGCATTGCAATACCGTTTATGCTCACTTTTATCATTAGTTACCTTGCTGTTTATATATTTTCATATTACAAAAACCTATATCTACCATCCATATTGCACTTGTATCACCATCTCTTCGCTGAACTAGTGCACCTATAAAATTTACCATTGTATTGGGTGTGTTGGGGACACAAGACACTCTTTGTTATTTGGTTGCAGGGTTGTTAGAGAGATACCATCTTCATCCTACGCCTCCCACGGATTGATAAACCTTAGGCCATCCACTTGAGGGAAATTTACTGCTGTCCTACAAACCTCTGCACTTGGAGGCCCAACAACGTCTACAAGAAGAAGGTTGCGTAGTAGACATCAAGCTCTTTTATGGCGCCGTTGCCGGGGAGGTGAGTGCTTGAAGGTATATCTTTAGATCTTGCAATCGAATCTTTTAGTTTCTTGTTTTATCATTAGTTTAGTTTATTAGAGAAAACTACAAAAAAATGGAATTGAGGTTTCCTCATATGCTTCATCTTTTTAATATCTTTCGTGAAAATGATGGGAAGGAAAATTGTGCCCAAGTACTAGAAGAAGACTGCATTAAAATGTTTGGCACTAAATCTTTGAATGATGAGCATGATTGCAATGTTCTTAGTATGAACATTTTGAATATCCATAGTACTAATGATGATTGCACTAGTCATGATGAAAATATCTCTTATAAGCATGTCAACTTTTTTGGAGTGAATAGGTTTTGCAAGTACACACAAAATAGGGAAGATAGATTTTGCAAGATGCATAAGTACTTAGAAACCAAATGGTTGCAAGAGAGTCTAGATGTTTGTGCTGAAAATTTAAATTTTCTTAGCCATCCTTGTGAACCTTGCAATGAATGTGGTCATTTAAATATCCAATGCAAATTGTTTCATGATCGAATCGTGTCCAAAAATTGTGATGACTTGATTTCCTTTGCACATCATAATGAACTTAGTTTGCTTTTGGGTTATGAAGAAATGAAATGTATAACTAAGAATATTCCGGAATTTGCCCTTGAGAGAGTTCTTGATTTTGATCTAGAATAAATATTTATGTATTGTGTGGTGAATTGCATTGAAAATCCTTATATTGTCAACTACACAAAGACAAGAAAAAAATAGAAGATGAAGAGAATACTAATGAAAGGGAAGAGGTTTCCCCGTATCCTCCTATTCTTTATTATGATGAATCAGGTAACGAGAAGGAACCTTCTATTCAACCAATCTCATTAATAAGGAGCTCCAAAAAGAGGATTAAACCCACACATGATGCGAAGAAGAAAAAGAAAAGTCGGAGAAGCTAAGGTAAAAAAGTATGCCTTCCAAATGATGTTGCTCCTATTACTCATTGTGATGATGATAATTGCTATACTATCGATGCTATCCATACTATTAATGATGAGAGTGATTATGCTTATGATATGAAAAGGCCCAAGCTTGGGGATGCTATGTTTGATGAGAATGACATGTTTGAGAATTTATTTGCTACAATTAATGTTTGTCCCGAGCTTGGGGATGCTACGTGAAGATGATATTTTTAGCCTCCCAAGTTTTGATATGCAAATTTATCATGATGATAGCATGCCTCCTACTTATGATGATTATTGTGATGACACTTATGCTATAAAAAGTAGTGATGATTATATTTATAAAACTTGTCATGATTATGATTACCCTTTTTCTGAACATTACTCTTTTAATGTGGAAACAATCTATAGTATTCAAGTTTCTTATGATACTCCCACTATTCCGAATGAGAAGAATTCTGCTTATGTGGAGAGTAGTAAATTTTCTATGCTTGTAGATCATGAAAAGAATGCTTTGTGTGATGGTTATATCATTGAATTCATTCATGTTGCTACTGAAAATTATTATGAGGGAGGAACATATGCTTGTAGGAATTGCAATAATATCAAGTTTCCTCTCTATGTGTTGAAAATCTTGAAGCTATGCTTGTTTTGCTTTCCTATGCTAGTTGATTATTGTTCCCATAAGTTGTTTGCTCACAAAATCCCTATGCATAGGAAGTGGGTTAGACTTAAATGTGCTAGTCATATTTTTCATGATGCTCCCGTTATGTTTCAATTCTTATCTTTTATGCGAGCATCATTCTCATCATCATGCCTAGCTAAAAAGGCATTAAAGAAAAGCGCTTGTTGGGAGACAACCCAATATTTACCCTATAACACCCCATATGTGATACCTTCCATATATGGCAATAAATCATTATCAATTTGATCCTTGTCCTTTCCTTGGGGGTTCTTTTTCAATTATGCATTCTTATTGTCATTGCATTGTCATCTTATTTTCTTTGCATTCATGCATTACTCATCATCACCATTGCATCATGATCATCATGGCCTTCTTTCACTTGTTGTGTTGGTCCTTGTCCTAGCTTGTCATGTGAGTACCTTGTTCTTGTGTGATGGTGTTAGTGAGATCATGGCCATGCTAACCTACCCCTCCCTTTTTCTTCTTGCACCACCTCTTCTTCTCCTTCCTTCTTTCTTTCCATTCTTTAAGCTATTTTGCAAGTGACTTAGCCTCTTCCTAAAATGTTCCTCTTCTCCCCACTTCTTTGGTTCCTTGACATAAGTCACCTTGCAAAGCCTTGCCTCAACTTGAAATGATTTGGTTAGGTTCGAAAATGACAGAAGTTTGAACCATATTCAAACTTCTTTTATTTTTCTACCTCTAAAAATGCCCAAGTCATTTTTATAAAATAGGGCATAAATCCAGGAGCCTGGGTATATTTTATTTTCCTCCAGATTCCTTTTCTTTTAGCCTTTGCTTTTCCTTTTGTTTTTCTGTCTGAGGGAAAAGAAAAAGAAAAGGCAACAGCGCAGTAGCCAGCAGCAGAGCAGCCCAGTAGCACCTGGGCTAGTCTTTCCCCCTCGGCCCAACAACCAGCGCCCGCCAGCAGCCCAGCATCAGCCCGCGCCCGTCCCTCTCCCCTCTTCTCACTCGTGCCCCCGCTTACCCCCTCTGCTTCCCACCCACGTGGCCAAGAAGGGCCCGCATGTCATCGACCGCGTCTCTCTTCTCACCCACCTTTTCTTCCTCCTCCAGCGCACGCTATGGGGACCGTGAGCACAATGCCGTCGCGCACCGTCGTCGCCCCGGCCTCCCTTTTAATCCCTCGCCTTGTCCAACAACCCCCTAGGGTTCTCCTCTTCCTCCTCCTGCCGCCTCGTGAGCTGAGAGCCACCAGATCCGCCGTGCCGTCGCCGTCCCGAGTGCATCTGAGCGCACGGGCTCATCGCCGACGAGCCCCTCGTCCTCCGCAGCCTCGCCAAGCCTGTCCTTCTCCTTCCCCGACGTTGACTACGTCGTCTACGACTGCTACACGGAGCTGAAGGCCACGACGTCGTCCTCTTCTTCCTCGACGTCGACTCCGGCCACCGCAAGCGTTTGCTCGTTGTCGTCGTCGACTCTGTCCACCTTCCAGCCAGCCGAACACACCTCCGTGTTCGTGGTGAGCATCCGCACCTCCCCGTGCCCTTTCCCCTTCTTCCGCGCCGTCTAGCACCTAGTTTGCCATGCACCCGAGGTCGTCCCCGTCGGGCCTCGTCTCCGGCGAGTGCCCCGACCACCGTAGCCCCTCCGTTGTTGCCTGTCGCCTCCGCCGTGTCGCGTAGGTCCTGTTTGTGCTCTCGCTGCTCCTCTAGGGCCCGTGTTTTGCCGCGCCGTTGTGCGCCGCCGCCGCCTCTGTTGCTTGCCGCCGGCGTCATTGTAGTCAACGTTAGTGCTGCAAGTATACGTCGCATGTGCGGAGTTCCTCCAGGAACACATTGCACCACTCCGCCACCTGTTTGGGTCGCCGGAGCAGCACCGACGAGCTCCTCCGACGGGCCCTGTATCTCTTCCGGCTTCTGCTTCTGCAGTTTACTCTTAAGGCAGTGCTCCCCTTATCTGTCAGATGCACGCTCGTAGCCCATTCGTGTATCTCTTCGTCAGTTAACCAACGACGCGGGTTCGATTCCGCGTCGGGGCAGTGGCTATCCCCCCTTTTGCATTTATCTGTGACACTGACAGGCCGGTCTCACCGGTCAGCCTCTCTACGCCACTTCTACCCACTCACACACACCCGCAGCGCCACCTCAGCGCCTCTGGACCCATGGGCAGCGTCTCGGGCTAGATCCAGGCTGGGTCTGTTAGCCCCTTTTCCTTTGTTTTTTCTTTTCTGTTTTTGTTTTATTTCTCTTTTCCGCATTTTCTTTTGCATATTTATTTATATTAATATATGCATCTGATGAAAATGCTTTATATATGAAAACTGCCTAGTTTTTCATGTAGAATAATAATATGATGTATGTTGCCATGTTTAAAAACATTTAAATTGTTGTTTGAATTATTTGGAGTTTAATTATGCTTAAACTTGTAAAAATCATAACTAAATAACCACAACTCCAAATTTGACAAACTTTATATGTATTTGGGGTGGAAAAATGTGTAGATTAATGTGGTGCTGTTACTTTGCATGTTTAACAACTTAAAAATATGACTTTCTCAGATCTGTCCTAATTGTATTTATATGGATATGGGAGTTTCCGGAAAATGTTGTTTGTTCTTTCCGGCCCATTTAAATTGCTAGCATGTTGCTGTTAGTCCTAGTTGCACCCCTTGCCATGTTAAACAACTTATAAAACTTGTTGGGTGCTTCTTTAAAACATCTACATAACCACTTGTGGCCATGTTCGTTTTGTTTCCTTTTGCTTGTGTTCCTCATGTGTGTGATCTTGTTTATTGCCATGTTGCTTGTGCACTCAACTTGTCACTAGGAGTTGCATCATGTCCTACCCATGTCCATATGCATCATATTCATGCATCATGTGTTTGAGCATTGCATGATGATTGATTGTTGTTCCGGTGTTTGCATTGTTGTGTTGGTTAGAGCCCGGTGATGATTCGGAGTTCAAGGTTCCTTTCGAGGCTGAGTTTGAGGAGCAAGGTTACGATCCCTCCGTGGACTCAACAAGCAAGATGACCATTCCCACATATCACTTCTATCTTTGCCTATGCTAGATGTCTCGTTCTTTAGATATTGCCTCGATGCCCATTCCTGTTTGTCAGCCCCCTATTGTTGCCATGAAACACGCTAACCGCCTTCCTAGCAAACCGTTGTTTGGCTAAGTACGCATCGCTCAGCCCCTCTTATAGCGTTGTTAGTTGCAGGTGAAGTTTTGAAGATTGCTCCATGATGAACTTGTTATTGGGATAACACAATATATTGCCTGTTAACTAATGCACCTATATATTGGTAATGGGTGGAAGGCTAAGCCTTTCTGCTTGGTGTTTTGTTCCACTCATGCCACCTTAGGAACCGATAAACTGGTGTTATGTTCCTTGATTTTGCGTTCCTAACACGGTTGGGGTTTATGGGCCCCCCCTTGATAATGCGCTCTGTTTAAAGCTTTTCCAGCAAGGCCCAACATTGGTTTTACATTTGCCTAATAACTAAAACTTGCATAGGGCGTTGCAAACCGGAGTTCTTAATTAACAACCCGGGCCAGTGCTCCTCATGAGTGTTTGTCCAAACTGGGCAGACTGCGGGGCCACCACGGGGAAACCCGAGGTCTGGTATATACATGTAGGCTGACCTATCCGGTCGTGGCCTGAGACGAGATACGCGCGGCTACTATCAGGGTGTCGGCACGCCGGGAGGTCTTGCTGGATTAGTTTTACCTTTGTCGAAATATCTTGAGCACGGGATTCCGAGGATACTCAGGTCTTCCCACTTTGGAGTTGCGACTCCGCGGATCGTGAGCTTGTGATGGGCTAAGTTGGGACACCCCTGCAGGGTTTGATCTTTCGAAAGCCGTGCCCGCGGTTATGTGGCAGATGGGAATTTGTTAATATCCGGTTGTAGATAACTTGACAGCATATCCATAAGAATACACTACCTATGTGAGTAACCGTGATGGTCTCTTTCCGAAGGGCTTCGGGAAGTGAACACGGTGGGGTTATGTTTGACCGTGAATAGCTAGGATCACTTCTTGATCAACTTGGCGATCGATGGCACTTGTTCTCTTCTCGCTCTAAACTCGTAAGCTAGTGCTTAGTGCTTGCGCAACCCTTGTTTATAGCCCTTCCACACCTAAGGCTTTGGTAGTTTTGATACCCGGGAACGGGATTGCTGAGTCCTCTGTGGCTCACAGATTCAACACACACCAGATGCAGGTACCGCTGAGAACAATGCAGGAGATGGTTCAGAACTTCACTGGGAGTTCGATGAAGAGCGTGGATGTTACTATGTTTCTTATCCCGATGATCAGTAGTGGTTCTTACTAGGAGGATCCGGGCTTGTGTTTTGGTATCTTTCTCATTTGGATCTTCGTCTGTAGTCGGACCGTGTGTTCTTGGATGATGTATGCTATTGTATTCATTGTGTGACGTGGCGAGTGTAAGACAACTATCTTTTACAATTTCATCCCTGAATTTTACATGAGATGTCCAAAGATACCATACTTGAGATCATTCTAGTATGCGCTTATGTCCTTAAGTCATGCCTCGACACGTGGGGGACATAGTCGCATACTGGGCATTACATACCCCTACTATTTTTGTGTGTTCATATGATTAAGATACTATAGTAATCATGTTTTATAGCTTTTGTTTCAATAAAGTGCCAATTAGAACATTTGGGAAGACTTGGGTGAAAGTCTTTGCGATCTTGCTGTAAAAAATAGAAACTTTACGATCACGAGATTAGATGCCATTTTTTACTGGAGAGTGCTTTTAAGTTTATTTTTTTTGCAGAAGATTAATAGACAAATTCCTCACGTCCACCAATTTATTTGAGAATTTTTAGAGTTACAGAAGTATTCGAAAGTTACAGATTGCTACAGACTATTCTGTTTCTGACAGATTCTGTTTTTCGTGTGTTGTTTGCTTATTTTGATGAATCTATGAGTAGTATCGGAGGGTATGAACCATAGATAAGTTGGAATACAGTAGATATTAGACCAATATGAATTTAGAATGAGTTCACAACAGTACCTAAGTGGTGGTTTTATTTTCTTGTACTAACGAAGCTTACGAGTTTTCTGTTGAGTTTTGTGTTGTGAAGTTTTCAAGTTTTGGGTAAAGATTCAATGGACTATGGAATAAGGAGTGGCAAGAGCCTAAGCTTGGGGATGCCCAAGGCACCCCAAGGTAATATTAAAGGACAACCAAGAGCCTAAGCTTGGGGATGCCCCTGGAAGGCATCCCCTCTTCCGTCTTCGTCTACCAGTAACTTTACTTGAGGCTATATTTTTATTCACCACATGATATGTGTTTTGCTTGGAGCGTCATTTTATTTTGTTTTGTTTTGCTTGCTTTTTGAATAATATCCCAAGATCTGAAATTATTAAATGTTAGAGAGTCTTCACATAGCTACATAATTATTCAACTACTCATTGATCTTCACTTATATCTTTCGGTTATTTTGAAGAAATAGATGAACTCTCATACTTCACTTATATTATTTTGAGAGTATTTTAGAACAACATGGTAATTTGCTTTGGTTATGAATTTAGTCCTAATATGATAGGCATCCAAGATGAGTATAGTAAAAACTTTCATGTAAAGTGCATTCAATACTATGAGAAGTTTGATACTCGATGATCGTTTTGAGAGATGAGGATGGTGATATTAGAGTCATGCTAGTAGAGTAGTTGTGAATTTGAGAAATACTTGTGTTGAGGTTTGCAAGTCCCATAGCATGCACGTATGGTAACCGTTGTGTGAAAAATTTGAAGCACGATGTATTTCTTTGATTGTCATCCTTTGTGTGGAGGTCGGGATCGCGCGGTGGTTAACTCCTACCAACCCTTCCCCCAGGAGCATGCGTTGAATACTTTGTTTTGATAACTCGTAGATTTTTGCAATAAGTATGTGAGTTCTTTATGACTAATGTTGAGTCCATGGATTATACACACTCTCACCCTTCCACCATTGGTAGCCTCTCTTGTACCGCACAACTTTCGCCGGTACCATACACCCACCATATACCTTCCTCAAAACAACCACCATACCTACCTATTATGGCATTTCCATAGCCATTCCGAGATATATTGCCATGCAACTTTCCACCGTTCCGTTCATATTACACGCTTCATCATTGTCATATTGCCATGCATGATCATGTAGTTGACATCGTATTTGTGGCAAGTCCACCATGCATAATGTTTCATACATGTCGCTCTTGATTCATTGCACATCTCGGTACACCGTCGGAAGCATTCATATAGAGACATATTTTGTTCTAGTATCGAGTTGTAATCCTTGAGTTGTAAATAAATAGAAGTGTGATGATCATCATTATTAGAGCATTGTCCCGAAAGAAATAAAAAGAAGAAAGGCCAAATAAAAAAAGGAAAAAAGAAAGGGCAAATAAAAAAAGAAGAAGAGAAATGCCCAATAAAAAAAGGGAGGCCCAAAAAAAGGAAAAATAAAAAAATGGGACAATGCTACTATCTTTTTCCACACTTGTGCTTCAAAGTAGCACCATGATCTTCATGATAGAGAGTCTCTTGTTTAGTCACTTTCATATACTAGTGGGAATTTTCATTATAGAACTTGGCTTGTATATTCCAACGACGGGCTACCTCAAATTCCCTAGGTCTTCGTGAGCAAGCAAGTTGGATGCACACCCACTTAGTTTCTTTTGTTGAGCTTTCATACATTTATAACTCTAGTGCATCCGTTGCATGGCAATCCCTACTCACTCACATTGATATCTGTTGATGGGCATCTCCATAGCCCATTGATATGCCTAGTTGATGTGAGACCATCTTCCTCTTTTTTTGTCTTCTCCACAACCACCACTCTATTCCACCTATAGTGCTATGTCCATGGCTCACGCTCATGTATTGCGTGAAAGTTGAAAAAGTTTGAGAATACTAAAGTATGACACAATTGCTTGGCTGAAACCGGGGTTGTGCATGATTTGAGTATTTTGTGTGACGAAGATGGAGCATAGCCAAACTATATGATTCTGTAGGGATGAACTTCCTTTGGCCATGTTATTTTGAGAAGACATAATTGCTTTGTTAGTATGCTTGAAGTATTATTGTTTTTATGTCAATATTAAACTTTTGTCTTGAATCTTTCGGATCTGGACATTGATGCCACAATAAAGAAAAATTACATTGAGAATTATGCTAGGTAGCATTCCACATCAAAAATTCTGTTTTTATCATTTACCTACTCGAGGACGAGCAAGAATTAAGCTTGGGGATGCTTGATACGTCTGCAACGTATCTATAATTTTTGATTGTTCCATTCTATTGTATTATCCATCTAGGATATTTTATATGCATTTATATGCTATTTTATATGATTTTTGGGACTAACCTATTAACCTAGAGCCCAGTGCCAGTTTCTGTTTTTTCCTCGTTTTTGAGTTTACAGAAAAGGAATACCAAACGGAGTCCAATTGACGTGCCAATTTTTGATGATTTTTATGGACCAAAAGAAGCCCTCGGAGTAAGAGAGTTGGGCCAGAAGAGTCCCGAGCCGTCCACGAGGGTGGAGGGTGCGCCCTACCCCCCGGGCTCACCCTCCTATCTCGTGGACGACTCGAAGACCCCCCCTGACGTGGGACCGATGCCAAAAATTCCTATAAATACAGAAACCCTCGAAAAGAAATGTAGATCGGGAGTTCCGCCGCCGCAAGCCTCCGGAGCCACCAATAACCAATCAAGACCCGTTGCGGCACCCTGCCGGAGGAGGGGATCCCTCTCCGGTGGCCATCTTCATCATCCCGGCGCTCTCCATGACGAGGGGGGAGTAGTTCACCCTCGGGGCTGAGGGTATGTATCAGTAGCTATGTGTTTGATCTCTCTCTCTCTCGTGTTCTTGAGATGGCACGATCTTGATGTATCGCGAGCTTTGCTATTATAGCTGGATCTTATGATGTTTCTCCCCTTCTAATTTCTTGTAATGGATTGAGTTTTCCCTTTGAAGTTATCTTATTGGATTGAGTCTTTAAGGAATTGAGAACACTTGATGTTTGTCTTGCATGGGATACCTGTGGTGACAATGGGGTATTCTATTGATTCACTTGATGTATGTTTTGGTGATCAAATTGCGGGTTCCGTGACCTTGGGAATCTATGCATAGGGGTTGGCACACGTTTTCGTCTTGACTCTCCGATAGAAACTTTGGGGCACTTTTTGAAGTTCTTTGTGATTGGTTGAATAGATGAATCTGAGATTGTGTGATGCATATCATATAATCATGCACACGGATACTTGAGGTGACAATGGAGTATCTAGGTGACATTAAGTTTTTGGTTGATTTGTGTCTTAAGGTGTTATTCTAGTACGAACTCTATGATAGATCGAACGGAAAGAATAGCTTCGTGTTATTTTACTACAGACTCTTGAATAGATCGATCAGAAAGAATAACTTTGAGGTGGTTTCGTACCCTACAATAATCTCTTCGTTTGTTCTCCGCTATTAGTGACTTTGGAGTGACTCTTTGTTGCATGTTGAGGGTTAGTTATATGATCCAGTTATATTATTATTGTTGAGAGAGCTTGCACTAGTGAAAGTATGAACCCTAGGCCTTGTTTCTTAGCATTGCAATACCGTTTATGCTCACTTTTATCATTAGTTACCTTGCTATTTCTATATTTTCATATTACAAAAACCTATATCTACCATCCATATTGCACTTGTATCATGATCTCTTCGCTGAACTAGTGCGCATATACAATTTACCATTGTATTGGGTGTGTTGGGGACACAAGAGGCTCTTTGTTATTTGATTGCAGGGTTGTTTGAGAGAGACCATCTTCATCCTACGCCTCCCACGGATTGATAAACCTTAGGTCATCCACTTGAGGGAAATTTGCTACTGTCCAACAAACCTCTGCACTTGGAGGCCCAACAACGTCTACAAAGAAGAAGGTTGCATAGTAGGCATCATGCGTCTTCATAGGATACCCAAAAGAAATTGTTGGGTACACCTTCTACCACAGATCCGAAGGCAAGATTTTTGTAGCTAAGAATGGGTCATTTCTAGAGAAGGAGTTTCTCTCGAAAGAAGTGGGTGGGAGGAAAGTAGAACTTGATGAGGTAATTGTACCTTCTCTAGAATTGGAAAGTAGATCATCAGAGAAAACCATTCTCGTGATGCCTACACCAACTAGAGAAGAAACTAATGATGATGATCATGAAACTTCGGATCAAGTTACTACTGAACCTCGAAGGTCGACCAGAACACGTACCGCACCAGAGTGGTACGGTAACCCTATCCTGAAAGTCATGTTGTTAGACAAGGACGAACCTTTGAACTATGAAGAAACTATGATGAGCCCAGATTCCGATAAAGGGCTTGAGGCCATGAAACCTGAGATAGGATCCATGTATGAGAACAACGTGTGGACTTTGGTGGACTTGCCCGATGATCGGCAAGCCATTGAGAATAAATGGATCTTCAAGAGGAAGACATACGCTGATGGTAATATCACCATCTACAAAGCTCGACTTGTTGTGAAAGGTTTTTGACAAGTTCAAGGAGTTGACTGCGATGAGACTTTCTCACCCGTAGCAATGCTTAAGTCTGTTCGAATCATGTTAGCAATTGCCGAATTTTATGATTATGAAATCTGTCAAATGGACGTCAAAACTGCGTTTCTCAACGGGTTTCTGAAAGAAGAGTTGTTATGATGCAACTAGAAGGTTTTGTCAATCCTAAAGGGGCTAAAAAAGTGTTTAAGCTCCATCGATCCATCTATGGACTGGTGCAAGCATCTTGGAGTTGGAATATACACTCTGATGAAGTGATCAAAGCATATGGTTTTATACAGACTTACGGTGAAGCCTGTATTTACAAGAAAGTGAGTGAGAGCACTGTAGCATTTCTGATATTATATGTGGATGACATATTGATTGGAACCGATGTAGAATTTCTGGATAGCATAAAAGGATACTTGAATAAGAATTTTCCAATGAAAGACCTTGGTGAAGCTACGTATATATTGGGCATCAAGATCTATAGAGATAGATCAAGACACTTAATAGGACTTTTGCAAAGCACATACCTTGACAAAGTTTTGAAGAAGTTCAAAATGGATCAGTCAAAGAAAGGGTTCTTGTCTGTGTTACAAGGTGTGAAACTGAGTCAGACTCAATGCCGGACCATTGCAGAAGATAGAGAGAAAATGAAAGTCATTCCCTATGCCTCAGCCATAGGTTTTATCATGTATGCTAGGCTGTGTACCAGACTTGATGTGTGCTGATACGTCTCGAATGTATCTATTTTTTAATTGTTCTATGCTATTATATTATCTATCTTGGAAGTTTTATATGCATTTATATGATATTTTATATGATTTTTGGGAATAACGTATTAACCGAAAGCCCAGTGCCAGTTTCTATTTTTTATTCTTCTTGTTTTTGAGTTTCGCAGAAAAGGAATATCAAACGGAGTCCAAACGAAACGAAACTTTACTAGGATTTTTCTTGGACCAGAAGATACCAGAAGGACTTGGAGTACATGCCAAGGGAGCCTCAAGGCAGCCACAAGGGTGGAGGGCGCGCCCTGGGGTGTAGGCGCGAGTACATGCCAAGGGAGCCTCAAGGCAGCCACAAGGGTGGAGGGCGCGCCCCCTACTTTGTGCCCCCCCCGAGACCCCCCTGACCTAATTCTTTCGCCTATAAATTCCCAAATATTCCAGAAACATCAGAACATCCATCAAAACCACTTTTCTGCCGCCGTAACCTTCTGTTCTCGCAAGATCCCATCACGTTTTACGATATGGAGATGTCGCCACCTCCTGTTCTTCATCGGGAGACCTGATCTGGAGTCCGTTCAGGGCTCCGGAGAGTGGAGATCGTCGCCGTCGTCATCATCAACCACCCCCATCACCAATTTCATGATACTCACCGTCATGCGTGAGTAATCCCATCATAGGCTTGATGTACAGTGATGGGTTGGATGAGATTTATCATGTAATCGAGTTAGTTTTGTTAGGGTTTGATCCCTATTATCCACTATGTTCTGAGATTGATATTGCTATGACTTTGCTATGCTTAATGCTTGTTACTAGGGCCCGAGTGCCATGATTTCAGATATGTACCTATTATGTTTTCATGAATATATTTGTGTTCTTGATCCTATCTTGCAAGTCAACAGTCACCTACTATGTGCTATGATCCGGTAACCCCGGAGTGACAATAGCCGGAACACTTCCCGGTGATGACCATAGTTTGCGGAGTTCATGTATTCACTAAGTACTAATGCTTTGGTCCAGTACTCTATTAAAAGGAGGCCTTAATATCCCTTAGTTTCCATTAGGACCCTGCTGCCACGGGAGGGTAGGACAAAAGATGCCATGCAAGTTCTTTTCCATAAGCACGTATGACTATATTCGGAATACATACCTCCATTACACTGATGAATTAGAGCTAGTTCTGTGTTGTCCTAGGTTATAACTGCTACATGATGAATATTATCTGACACCTATCATTGTTGATCCATTGCCTACGAGTTCGTTCCATATTGATACTTGCTTTCGTTACTTTCGTTATTGATGCTGTCACCATCACTACAAAACTGCTACTGTTACTTTTGCCACTGTTACCATTACTTCCATATTACTTTGCTACTAAATACATTGCTGCAGATATTAAGTTTTTCAGGTGTGGTTGAATTGACAAATCAACTGCTAATACTTGAGAATATTCTTTGGCTCCCCTTGTGTCGAATCAATAAATTTGGGTTGAATACTCTACCCTCGAAAATTGTTGCGATCCCCTATACTTGTGGGTTATCATGTGCCTTGCCATAAGTTTAGCAGGGAGGTACCAAAGTAATCCGTGAGTGAATCACTGGACAGCGGTCAAGAACATCTTGAAGTACCTGAAAAGGACAAAGGAAATGTTTCTCATTTATGGTGGTGACGAAGAGCTCATCGTAAAAGGTTATGTCGATGCTAGCTTCAGATCCAAATGACTCTAAGTCACAGACCGAATACATATTTATATTGAATGGTGGAGATGTCAGTTGGTCCAGTTCCAAGCAAAGCGTCGTGGCGGGATCTAAGTGTGAAGCAGAGTACATAGCTGCTTCGGAAGCAGCACATGAATGAGTCTGGATGAAGGAGTTCATATCCAATCTAGGTGTAATACCTAGTGTATCGGGTCCAATGACAATATTTTGTGACAACACTGGTGCAAGTTCCTTGGCGAAGGAATCCAGGTTTCACAAGAGAACGAAACACATCAATAGATGCTTCAACTCCATTCGTGAATTGGTCAAGTATTGAGACATAGAAATTTGCAAAGTGCATACGGATTTGAATGTTGCAGACCCGTTGACTAA
Organism: Secale cereale; assembly: GCA_902687465.1. Classification (NCBI taxonomy): domain Eukaryota; kingdom Viridiplantae; phylum Streptophyta; class Magnoliopsida; order Poales; family Poaceae; genus Secale; species Secale cereale. Next base: position 57,228,244 of record LR738714.1, on the reverse strand, counting down.
GCCTCTTCCGCGAGCAAAACATGATCAACACCGAGACTCCATGGGTGTTAGATTCATTACAATGTAATCTAGATTATTGACTCTAGTGCAAGTGGGAGACTGATGGAAATATGCCATAGAGGCAATAATAAAGTTGTTATTATTTTATATTTCCTTATTCATGATAAAGATTTATTATTCATGCTAGAATTGTATTGATTGGAAACCTAAATACATGTGTGAATACATAAACAAATACCGTGTCCCTAGTGAGCCTCTACTAGTCTAGCTCGCTGATCGAAGATGGTTAAGGTTTGCTAACCATGGACATGAGTTTTAATTTGATAACGGGATCACATCATTATGACAATGATTTGATGGACAAGACCCATCCGTTAGCTTAGCATTTGATCATACAGTTTATTGCTACTGCTTTCATGTATATCAAATACATATTCCTTTGACTATGAGATCATGCAAATCCTGGATACCGGAGGAATACCTTGTTTGCTATCAAACGTCACAACATAACTGGGTAATTATAAAGATGCTCTACAGGTATCTCTGGAGGTGTTTTGTTGGGTTGGCGTGAATCGAGATTAGGATTTGTCACTCCGAGTATCTGAGAGGTATGCCTGGGCCCTCTCGGTAATACACATCATAATAAGCCTTGCAAGCAAATGACCAATGAGTTAGTCATGGGATGATGTATTACATAACAAGTAAAGAGACTTGCCGGTAACGAGATTGAACTAGGTATAGAGATACCGACGATCGAATCTCGGGCAAGTAACATACCGACGCACAAAGGGAGTTGTGTATATTGTCATAATGGTTCGACCGATAAAGATCTTCTTAGGATATGTAGGAGCCAATATGGGCATCCAGGTTCTGTTATTGGTTATTGACCGGAGAGGTGTCTAGGTCATGTCTACATAGTTCTCGAACCCATAGGGTCCGCACGCTTAACGTTCGTTGACGATATAGTATTGAATGAGTTATGTACGTTGGTGACCGAATGTTGTTCGGAGTTTCGGATGAGATCACAGAAATGATGAGGAGCTCCGGTATAGTCCAGATGTAAAGATTAATCTATGGGATAATAGTGTTTGATCTTCGGAAAGGTTCCAGAATTCATCGGAAGGGGTTTCGGATGTTTCCCGAAGTGTTTGGGCATGAGAACACTTTATTTGGGCCAAGGAGTAAAACCCACGAGGCTTTTGGAAAGTACGGAAGGAAGTTTCGCGGAGGCCAAATGCCAGGGTCCCTGGCATCTGGGTCCAGACGCCGGGAACCCTGGCGTCTGGTCCTGGAGTCCGAGTGGGACTCTTGCCTTTCGGGAAAAACCGACTTTAAGGAGGCTTTTGCTCCAAGTTTCTACCCCAGGCTCAACATATAAATAGAGGGGCATGGCTAGCACCCAAGACACATCAAGATTCAACAAGCCGTGTGTCGGCAACCCTGGGCCTCTAGTTTATCCTTCGTTTAGTTTCTGTACTGCTTGGCGAAGCCCTGCGAAGATTGTTCTTCATCACCAACCATCACCACGCCGTCGTGCTGCCGGAACTCATATAGTACTTCGCCCGTCTTGCTGGATCAAGAAGGCAAGGATGTCATTGAGCTGAACGTGTGCTGAACGTGGAGGTGTCGTATGTTCGGTGCTTGATCGGTTGGATCGCGAAGAAGTTTGACTACATCAACCACGTTATTAAACGCTTTCGCTTTTGGTCTACAAGGGTACATAGACATACTCTCCCCTCGTTGCTATGCATCTCCATGGATTGATGATTGCATGTGCGTATAATTTTTTTGTTTTCCATGCAACGCTTCCCAACAGTAATACTATATAATATTATTTTTGCACTGGCACGGTGCGGTTCTTCTCGGTCGCCTTTGTCTGCAGCGTCATCTCTAGCTACACGGACTTCAACACCCATGACCTGGCCCTCTTCATCATGCTAAAGCCTATCGGCCGGGTTCACGGACCAGTACTTTGGCGTCACCAATGCACAGAATGACGGCTGAGCGGCCAAGCACCCGTTGGCCATCGAGCTCGACATCGTGTAGAATATTGTGTTCCGTGACATCAGCCTCCAACCACGTCGGCATCTGCATCAACGGCCTCACCTCCATGGAGTCCCACGACGCTGGCTGATACGTCCAAAATGTATCTATAATTTCTGCTTGCTCCATGCCACTTTTGGGTGATATTGCTATGATATTCATACACTTCCATTCACTTTTGATCATATTTGGACTAACTTACTAATCCAGTGCACCCCAGTGCTAGTTTCTGTTTTCGGCTGTTTTTGTATTTCAGGTTTTCACGTTACGAGAACTGCCAAGAAAAATCTAGAAAAATTATATAAAAAATCAGCGTTCTGGAAACAACCATGCGTCCGAAGGACAGCCGGGGGGGGGGGGGCACCAGGGCTCCAGGCGCCCTGGCGGCGCGCCCCCCCTGGGCCGCGCCGGGGGCGCCTGGGCCCCCCGAAGCTTCCCCGATGCCCCCCTTTGGCATATATTTAAAGCGTCCTCCGAAACCTTCAGAACATGAACTCTTTTTCGCGATCCCATTTCTGTTCCACCGCCGCCGCTTCCAAGATCGGGAGCACGAGGAGAACTCTTCCCGGCACCCTGCCGGAGGGGAGGATCACCACCGGGAGCTTCTCCACCACCATGGACGCCTCCCGGATGACTCGTGAGTAGTCTCCCTTGGACCATGAGTCCATGACCAGTAGCTATGTGATGTTCTCCTCCCGTTCTTGTGCTTCACTAATTAGTCCTCGTGAGCTGCCCTACATGATCGAGGCACCTATGTAATCCTTATGCTGTTGCTATGTTGAGTTTGCTGGAATCCGATGGATTATGAGATTATGTTCAGATTGATCTTGAGTAATATATTTGATCTACCTCTTTTATATTTTTGTTCATAAGTAATTCTTGCATGTTCTCCGTTGTTATTTATTGCTTTGGCCAAGTAATACGTAGTGACTCCAAGAGGGAACGTTATGCTCGATTGTGGGTTCATGCCCCTCGATGACTAGCTTGAGTGACAGAAACATGAGTCTAGGGGATGTGCTGTTGCCACAAGGGGGAAAACAACGGTGCTTGTGCCCGCGGGTGCAAGGATTGTTTACTTTACGCAAAGTTCTTTTAATGCAGTTGTCTGTTGCATTGAGTTTACACTATGGGTGGGACTCGCAACTTAATACCAGCGAGATGTTCTGGATAGATATCTCAAGGTGGATGATTAGTAGTAGATATTGATGGATTTCGGTCTACTTTCTTTGGCTTACCACCCATGCTTTGAACCTCAACCTTTCTTGCAATGTAGTCAACATTGGTTTGCGTTCGTGGTCCTGTCAATTGCCCAGCTGTAATTCGTTTACCTCACATAGCTGTTTTATCGTCTTTTGGGAGAGAGACATCACTAGTGAACATCATGAGACTCCGGTCCATATTACCATCATTTATCACACCCGCTATTTACTTTTCGCTATTATTTACTATTGCAAACTTTATCTATCACTACTTTCATTGCTTTTAATCCTTTGTGAACTACAAGGCCGAAGGGATTGACAACCTCTCTGTACTCGTTGGGAGCAAAGTTATTTGTATCTGTGTGCAGGTCCACGTTGATTGCTACTATCTGGCACCGTAGCAGTTGACACCTACTTGTTGAACCTAGGAGTCTCTGGGGATTCGATCCTTGGCATCTTTGCTAAGGGAAAACACTTCCACAACACTGCATCTTACACCTTCCATTTGGGGTAACCAACGAGGGGTTCGAGGCCCATCAAGGAGTATTTTCTGGCGCCGTTGCCGGGGACTCCACTCTTCAGGATAGGGGAGTTGCACGCTATCTTTTACCTTTGCTTTTTAGTCTTGTTAGTTTACCTTTCAGTTTTTGCTTTAGTACCCTTTTATCGAAAATCACAAAAATAGTTATCTTGCTTGCTTGCTACTATGGGTTCCACCGAGAACACCAAGTTGTGTGACTTCACTAGTCACAACAACGATGACTTTATCAGCACACCTATCACTACACCTGCCACTTCAGCACCTTCATATGAAATTAAACCTGCTTTACTGAACCTAGTTATGAGAGAACAATTCTCCGGTGCTGGAGATGATGCTGCTTTACACTTGAACAATTTTGTTGAACTTTGTGATATGAAAAAGTACCAAGAAATAGATGGTAATATTGTTAAGCTTAAGCTTTTTCCTTTCTCCTTGAGAGGAGGAGCTAAAATTTGGTTTCAGTCTTTGCCTAGAAATAGCATAGATTCTTGGGACAAGTGCAAAGATGCTTTTATCGGGAAATACTATCCACCTGCTAAAATTATCCAACTTAGAAGTAACATTATGAATTTTAAACAATTGGATAATGAACACGTTGCCCAAGCTTGGGAACGTATGAAATCTCTTATCAAGAACTGCCCTACTCACGGTTTGACTACTTGGATGGTTATCCAAACTTTTTATGCAGGCTTGAACTTTACCTCGCGGAACTTGTTAGATTCGGCCGCGGGAGGAACTTTTATGTCAACTACACTTGGTGCTGCCACGAAGCTTCTCGATGAGATGATGACCAACTATTCCCAATGGCACACCAAACGCGCTCCAACAGGTAGGAAGGTAAACTCTGTCGAGGAGATTTCCTCCCTTAATGAAAAAGTTGACTTGATCATGTCTCTACTTTCGAAGAAATCTACTGTTGATCCTCGTGATGTTCCTTTAAATTCTTTGATTGCTCAAGAACAAGTAGATGTGAACTTTATCTCTAGAAACAATTTTAACAACAATGCTTATAGGAGTAATTTTGGTTACAATCCTAGACCGTTCCCCTCTAATTCTTATGGGAACAATAATGCTTATCCTAGTACCAAGAACTCCACTACTGAAATAGAGATTATGCTTAAAGATTTCATCACTACCCAAAAAGCCTTAAATAAGAGTGTAGAAGAAAAACTACATAAACTAGATGATCTTTCTTTTAAGGTAGACCATTTAGCCAATGAGGTAAAATTGCTAAAGATTAAAACTTCTCCTCTTGAGGAGAGGGAAGTCTCTCCTATAAATGCTATTCAAGTGCAAATTAATGAAAACATTAGGATGATGGCTAAACTTAAAGAAAGATGGGCTAGAGGAAGGGATGAAGAAGATAGAATTAAGAGCCTTCCTACCCACCACATTGTTGCTACTATCCAAGTTGTTGAGGATGTTCAAACTCTTAGCACCCAATGTACTCCTGGTCCCGTTGGACCTATTAATGGTGATGCTATGACTATAGAAACTACCAAACAAGTGAACCTAAAGGACACCACTACCACTTTACTTGATGCTCGTGACCTTGATTTTGATAATTGCACTCTTACCGAAGTTATTGATTTCCTTCACAAGATGTCTAGAGATCCCCGCACTAGCACGCTTAACCTTGCCTTTACAGAGCATATCACTATTGCTCTCATCAAAGCTAGGGAGGAGAAACTTAGAGTAGAAGCCTCCATACCTAGAAATCTAGAAGATGGTTGGGATCCTATGATAAAAATTAATTTGAATGACTTCTCTTGTTATGCATTATGTGATGTTGGTGCTAGTACCTCTGTTATGCCCAAAAGAATATATGATATGCTTAAATTGAAACCTTATGATTCTTGTTCTTTTGGTGTTCGTCTCGTTGATTCTTCCATAAAGAAACCTTTGGGGAGGATCGACGATGTTCTTATTGTTGTCAATGATAATTATGTGCCCGTTGATTTCACTATTATGGATATTGAATGTGATCCTTCATGTCCAATTATTTTGGGACGTCCCTTTTTACGCACCGTTGGTGCTATCATTGACATGAAAGAGGGTAATATAAAATTTCAGTTTCCTCTCAAGAAAGGGATGGAACAGTTCCCTCGAAAGAAGATCAAGTTACCTTTTGAGTCCGTTGTACGGGCTAGCTATTCTTTTACTCTTGATAAAACTTGATCTATATGCATTATGCCTAGCTTAAAGGCATAAAAGAAAGTGCTTTTGGGAGGCAGCCCACATGAACAAATTTTTTGCTTTTGTTGTGTCTTGATGTTGTTTACTGCTGTAGCATCATCATTGTATCTTTGCTTTTCATATTTGTGCCAAGTATAGCCTCTGATTGCTAGAAAGTTCAAAAGTTGTGAGGTGCTGTCCAGGAAACAGATTCTGTCCTTGGATAGAAAAATTTGTATAAAATCACCAGATCATCTTTTTGGTCTGAATTTTTTCTACAGCGTTCTCTATATAATTGTCTTTCGTGCTTCTGTTTTGAGTTTTTTGATTTGAGTTGCAGAAGTATCCCGAACAGCTCAATTACTACCCGCTGTTCTGTTTTTCACAGATTCTGTCCTGTTTTGCCTTTCCTTCACTTTGCAAATCAAGAACTTGCTTTTTCTTTGCAAAAACCTTTTGGCAATCTTGAGAAACAGTAGAACTTCAAGAATATCTTTATTTCCAGCAAGGTATAATTATTTTATTAAGGGTACTAACCTCGCTAATCAGATTATGATGAGTTATGTATGAAGGGAGTTTTCAAGTGTGCGAAAGAAGATGATAAAAAGATTCAGGAGTGTCAAGCGCTCAAGCTTGGGGATGCCCCCGTGCACCCCCAAGAAATATTCAAGGAGACTCAAGCGTCTAAGCTTGGGGATGCCCCCGTGCATCCCCTTCTCCATCAACATTATCAGTTCGTCTTTCGTTCCACTATATTTTTATCACTTCATGTGTTATGTGTTATGCTTGGAGCATCTTGCTTTTAGTTTTCTTTTTAGTTTTTCATAATGAGTCGGAACTCAGCATTCTTTATGTGGGAGAGAAACACGCTCCACTTCTACCTAGAACATAACATAGAATTTTCATGTCTATCTTTGCTGTGTGTGTTCTTTGTCTTTTAATAGCTACTATCATGCTCTGCTCTTAGTATTCATGCTTATCTTTCAAAGAGCTTTTGTTTAGTTGGTTGCTTGAACTCTCTTTAATTATCATGCTCACCTTATTAAGAGAGTTTGCTTCCGTTGCATTGGTTAATGTGTCTATGATAAAGATGCTACTTGCATGATGGTGCTTAGTAGTTCAGGTTTTCTTATGGTTAGTCTCAAATAGCTGGGGGGTTCCCAATGTGTTATTGGAGTACCAACATGGTTTGTTTGCCTATGATGTGGTATGATTAGTAATATCTTCCTTCAAGAATTTATTTTGATTGACTTGGCGTATGCTCACGCATATTTAAGACTGTAAAGAAAGTCTGTCAAGCCTTGATGATCTTTTATTTCTGAGTAGCGATATAACTACCATGCCTGATTCAATATTGCTTTGTCGCTCTGCATGATTATGACCGTCATCGCTCTCTTAGTTGGTCGCTCCCAGTCTTTTTGCTAACCTCCACCTGTACTAAGCAAACTAACCTTGCAATATATAGCTCATGGGAAAGTAGCTTAAACACTATTGTGGTAAAGAATATGTTGCTTATGTATCTTATTTCTTATAAGTTGCTTGCTGAGCGGTAACCATGTTTCTGGGGACGCCATCAACTGTCACACTTTTGTTGAATATCATGTGAGTTGCTATGCATGTTCGTCTTGTCTGAAGTAAGGGTGATTTGCCGTGGGTTGTATGAATATGCATATTGTTAGAGAAGAACATTGGGCCGCCAATCAAAGCCATGTATCATGGTGGAAGTTTTAGCTTGGACATTAATCCTCAATCTCTGATGAAAATATGCTTATGCATTAAAGAGGAGTCCATTATCTATTTTCTATGTTGTCCCGGTATGGATGTCCTCAAGTTGAGATCTATCAAAAACGAGAAATCAAATGCGATTTATCTCCTTGGACCTTTGTACAGGTGGCATAGAGGTACCCCTTTGTGACACTTGGTTGAAACATATGTAATGCAATGATAACCCATGGAAATCCGAGCTAATTAGGACAAGGTGCGAGCACTATTGGTATACGATGCATGAGGCTTGCAACTTATAGGATGTGTTATGCATGACACATATGAAGTACTACTACCGTTGACAAAATTGCTTCTATGTTTTCAAAATAAAAAGCTCTAGCACATAACCATTCTTCTACTTTTATGTTAAAGCACCAACTACTGAGAGCATGATTGTCATTCTGAGTGTAATGTGCATTGTCCCAAAGTAGCATTGTCTTTTGCATGACTGTGATATCGTTTATTTTGAAATCATTGTATCTAGTCATCACTTAAACCTTGAAGGTGCCCCTGCATTTATGTTTTGCATCACTAGAGGGGGCAAGCTAGATATCACTTTATCATATTTGCACATCATGTTCATTGCAAATCTTTTTGATGTTTCAGTTTCATGTTGTAAAACTTTCAGTCATTTGTGATTTTCTCATGAGGCAACTTAATTACTATAGAATCATTGTCTCAGTAAGCTTTTGTCATATGACTATGAAAAAGTCCTATATGGTTAATAGCATGTCACCACAGAAATTATTCTTGTTATCATTTACCTACTCGAGGACGAGCAGGAATTAAGCTTGGGGATGTTGATACGTCCAAAACGTATCTATAATTTCTGCTTGCTCCATGACACTTTTGGGTGATATTGCTATGATATTCATACACTTCCATACACTTTTGATCATATTTGGACTAACTTACTAATCCAGTGCACCCCAGTGCCAGTTTCTGTTTTCGGCTGTTTTTGTATTTCAGGTTTTCACGTTACGAGAACTGCCAGGAAAAATCCAGAAAAATTATATAAAAAATCAGCGTTCCGGAAACAACCGTGCGTCCGAAGGACAGCCGGGGGGGGGGGGGGCACCAGGGCTCCAGGCGCCCTGGTGGCGCGCCCCCCCTGGGCCGCGCCGGGGGGCGCCTGGGCCCCCCGAAGCTTCCCCGATGCCCCCTTTGGCATATATTTAAAGCGTCCTCCGAAACCCTCAGAACAGGAACTCTTTTTCGCGATCCCATCTCTGTTCCGCCGCCGCCGCCGCTTCCAAGATCGGGAGCACCAGGAGAACTCTTCCCGGCACCCTGCCGGAGGGGAGGATCACCACCGGGAGCTTCTCCACCACCATGGACGCCTCCCGGATGACTCGTGAGTAGTCTCCCTTGGACCATGAGTCCATGACCAGTAGCTATGTGATGTTCTCCTCCCGTTCTTGTGCTTCACTAATTAGTCCTCATGAGCTGCCCTACATGATCGAGGCACCTTTGTAATCCTTATGCTGTTGCTATGTTGAGTTTGCTGGGATCCAATGGATTATGAGATTATGTTCAGATTGATCTTGAGTAATATATTTGATCTACCTCTTTTATATTTTTGTTCATAAGTAATTCTTGCATGTTCTCCGTTGTTATTTATTGCTTTGGCCAAGTAATACGTAGTGACTCCAAGAGGGAACATTATGCTCGATTGTGGGTTCATGCCCCTCGATGACTAGCTTGAGTGACAGAAACATGAGTCTAGGGGATGTGCTGTTGCCATAAGGGGGAAAACAACGGTGCTTGTGCCCGCGGGTGCAAGGATTGTTTACTTTACGCAAAGTTCTTTTAATGCAGTTGTCTGTTGCATTGAGTTTACACTATGGGTGGGACTCGCAACTTAATACCAGCGAGATGTTCTGGATAGATATCTCAAGGTGGATGATTAGTAGTAGATATTGATGGATTTCAGTCTACTTACTTTGGCGTACTGCCCATGCTTTGAACCTCAACCTTTCTTGCAATGTAGTCAGCATTGGTTTGCGTTCGTGGTCCTGTCAATTGCCCAGCTGTAATTCGTTTACCTCACATAGCTGTTTTATCGTCTTTTGGGAGAGAGACATCACTAGTGAACATCATGAGACTCCGGTCCATATTACCATCATTGATCACACCCGCTATTTACTTTTCGCTATTATTTACTATTGCAAACTTTATCTATCACTACTATCATTGCTTTTAATTCTTTGTGAACTACAAGGCCGGAGGGATTGACAACCTCTCTGTACTCGTTGGGAGCAAAGTTATTTGTATCTGTGTGCAGGTCCACGTTGATTGCTACTATCTGGCGCCGTAGAAGTTGACACCTACTTGTTGAACCTAGGAGTCTCTGGGGATTCGATCCTTGGCATCTTTGCTAAGGGAAAACACTTCCACAACACTGCATCTTACACCTTCCACTTGGGGTAACCAACGAGGGGTTCGAGGCCCATCACTGGCTACTATGATGATCGTGGGGGCGGCTTCCAGAATGTAATCCTCATATGTTGTGCCGCGATGCAGGTGTGGGTGGACTATGACAGGGTGACCACCTAGATCGATGTCATCATGGCTCCCCTCGAAATGGAGAAACCCAGCAAGCCATTGCTGACTACCATCCACAACCTGTCGACGGTGCTAACGGGGCTGTCGTACATCGGCTTCTCATCGACAGGCCCGGTGAACTCCCGACACTCCGTTCTTGGCTGGAGCTTGGGCATAGGCAGACCTGCTCCAGCGATCGACGCCGCTAGGATGACAATGCCGTTGATGGCTTCTCGCCCCTCGTTGGTTACCCCAAGTGGAAGGTTGAGATGTAGCGTAGCGGCAAATTTCCCTTGGCAAAGATACCAAGGATCGAATCCCGTGAGACTCCGAGGGTCGACAAGTAGGTGTCAACGGCGCCAGAAACTTAGCGGTTGACAGGACCTGCACACAGATACAGATAACTTTGCTCCCAACGAGTACAGAGAGGTTGTCAATCCCTCCGGCCTTGTTGTTTACAAAGGATCAAACACAAGAGATAACAATGATAGCTATGGCTGCAACTAGGAAATAAAAACAGGAAGTAAATAGAAGGTGTGATCAGCGGTGGTAATATGGACCGGGGTCCCATGATGTTCACTAGTGATGTCTCTCTCCCAAAAGACGATAAAACAGCAAAGCGAGGTAAACAAATTACAGTTGGGCAATTGACATGATTATGTGCGCAAACCAATGCTAACTATGCTACAAAGAAAGGTAGAGGCTCAAAAGCATGGGCGGTACGCCAAGGCAAGTAGACCGAAATCCATCTGCATCTACTACTAATCATCCACCTTGAGATATCTATCCAGAACATCTCGCTGGTATTAAGTTGCGAATCCCACCCAAAATGTAAACTCAAAGCAACAGACAAGTGCATTAAAAGAACTTTGCGTAAAGTAAACAATCCTTGCACCCACAAGTACAAGCACCGTTGTTTTCTCCCTTGTGGCAACATCACATCCCCTAGACTCATGTTTCTGTCACCCAAGCTAGTCATCAGGGGGCATGAACCCACAATCAAGCATAACGCTCCCTCTTGGAGTTACTACCTACTACTTGGCCAAAGCAATAAACAGCAACGGAGAACATGCAAGAATTACTCAAGAACAAAGATATAAAAGAGGTGAATCAAATATATTACTCAAACACAATCTGAACATAGTCTCATAATCCATCAGATCCCAGCAAACTCAGCAAAGCAACAGCAGAAAGATTACATATGTGCCTCGATCATGTAGGGCAGCTCACGAGGTCTAAACCATGAAGAGCAAGGAGGGGAGGAGAACATCACATAGCTACTGATCATGCACCCATGGTCCAAGGTGGACTACTCACAACTCATCCGGGAAGCGTCCATGGTGGTGGAGAAGCTCCCGGTGGTGGTTCTCCCCTCCGGCAGGGTGCCGGGAAGAGTTCTCCTGATGCTCCCGATCTTGGAAGCACTGCGGCGGCGGAACAGAGGCGAGATCGCGAAAAAGGGTTCTATCCTCGAGGGTTTCGGGACGAGAGGGATATATAGGCGAAGGGGGGCAGCCAGAGGCGGAGCAGGGGCCCCAGGCGCCCCCTGGCGCGGCCAGGGGTGGGGCCGCGCCAGGTGGCCGCCTGGGCCTCCCCTGGCTCCCCTCTGGCCCATCTTTGGTTCTTCGCGAAGCTTCCTGTACGCTGATTTTTCCTATATTTTTCCTGGAATTTTTGGAGCACTTTTAATATGGGGGAAACCTGAAATAGAAAAACAGCAGAAAACAGGAACTGGCACTGTGGTGCACTGAGTTAATAGGTTAGTCCAAATATGATCAAAAGTGTATGGAAGTGCATCAATATCATAGCAATATCACACAAAAGAAGCATGGAGCAAGCAGAAATTATATATACGTTTTGGACGTATCAACATCCCCAAGCTTAATTCCTGCTCGTCCTCGAGTAGTTAAATGATAACAAGCATAATTTCTGTGGTGACATGCTACCAACCATATAAGAACTTTTTAAGTAAAGCAATCAAGGCATGTAATTCAATTCAAGTCATAACAAGCAAGAGTCTATATTAGCATTGTAACAAGCAACATAAGAACATAAAGGTGCAAGAGCTCTCGCTGTCCGTGACTCGAATGTCTCCAAATCGTGTTTGCGTGCAAGAAAGGGGATAGGGATATACGAGAGAGTAAAACATAGTTTTTGTATTGTTGAGAACTTAATCTACTAAAGTTTCAAACTTGGTCTTCTTTGGAATCTTATCTTGACTCATCCCCAGACCACTAGCCAGGTACAAGTCAAAATGATCCACTCCCTTTCGATATTTTGAGCACTCTTGCAATGGATGAGCGTAAGCAAGAAAGTTGACACTTAGGATGGCAAAGAGAGAAAAATGATGAAGGGGGAAGACAAAAAAGGTGTGAAAGGCTCACATCAATGAGGACAATCATAGGCGAGAGAAAGCCAAATGATAGATATTATCTGAGGAGTAGGGATTGCCATGCAACGGATGCACATATGAGCTAAGGTAAGCTCTCCAATGGAACTAGTGGGGGTGCATCCAACTTGCTCGCTCAAGAAGACCTAGAGCTCTTTTGAGGAGGCTCATCATTGGAATATACAAGCCAAGTTCTATAGTGTGAAGGTCCCCACATAGCTATATGCATGAATGATAATCTCTATGGAGTACAAGGTATAAGATGGAGTACGAGTGTGGATCTCTCAAAAGGAATAGTAGTGTGCCCCCTTCTCTCTTTTTATTTCTTTTTCTCTTTTTTCTCTTTTTTTATTTTTTTGTGGCCTCAATGGCTCTTTCTATTTAACTCTCATTTGTCCTCTTTGGGATCTTTTGATTTTGTCCTCTTTGGGATCTTTTCCTCACTTTAGGAGCAACACTCTATGTATTACAAGAAGTATAGAAGATCTTTCGCACTTTACAAAAGTACTCAACATAAAGAAAATGAAACTATCATGATGTATGCAAATGTATGCCTCTGCCGGTATAGCAGGATATGCAATGATACTAGCGCGTCATGTAGCAATGATTAGGGCAAGGCCCAACTAGCATGCGGCTCATCGATCAAGCAAAAGCATGTATGACATGAAGATCAAGTCATGAGAAGATGGATGTTGCATGGCAATGTATCTCGGAAAGGCTATGGAAATGCCTTGATAGGTAGGTATGGTGGCTGTTTTGAGGAAGGATATAATGAGGCTTATGATGACAGAGCGTATCGTGCCAAGGATTTGGATGCACCGGCGAAGTATGCACCAACTCTCGAGGTGAGAAAGGGCAATGCACGGTACCGAAGAGGCTAGAAAAATATGGCTAGGTGGAAGTGTCAACTTTCGAATACTCACATTAGTCCGAAGAACTCATGCACTTATTATCGGTAACTCTCAATCTAATTAGGAGGTTCACAAAGAGACAAGTACCCCGAGGAGGAGTGTATGGGGGTTTGGTTATCCTTGCGCATCCTCGACTCATGGTACGTGAGTGTACTCTAATATTCGATCCCTCCAAAGATTAGTGATCCATCTAGTAGCTAAAGTTCTCAACTATTTTGTAGGTTTTCGAAAATAAACACGGATTGCCCAAAATACGACATCTATCACTAATAGGATAAAGCTCTTGACACCAAAAGTTCAGACATTACTCATGGCAATACCTCAAAACTATTGCAAGTTACTACTAAAATTAAATAGCAACCTCAATTACCTACTTTAAGTTAAGATACACAACTCAGTGCAACAGGCAAACTCTCTTAACAAGATAAACATGAAAACTCAAGAGAGTTCAGCAACCAACTAAACAAAAGCTCTTTAAAAAGAAAAGCATGAAAACTAAGAGCTAAAACATGACAACAGCTATGGAAAGACAAAGAACACACACAACAAAGATAAGCATGAAAATCCTATGTTGTGTTCTAGGTTGAAGTGGAGCGTGTTTCTCTCCCACACAAAGAAAGCTGGGTTCTAACTTGTTATGAACAACAAGCAAAGCTAAAGAAAACTAAAAAAAACTAAGAGCAAGACGCTCCAAGCATAGCACATAACGCATGAAGTGAAAAAAATATAGTGGAACGAAAGACGAACTGATAATTGTTGATGGAGAAGGGGATGCATGGGGGCATCCCCAAGCTTAGACGCTTGAGTCTTCTTGAATATTTCTTGGGGGTGCACGGGGGCATCCCCAAGCTTGAGCGTTTGACCCTCCTGAATCTTCTTTTATCATCTTCCCTCGCACACTTGAAAACTCCCTTCATACATAACTCATCATAATCTGATTAGCGAGGTTAGTACCCACAATAAAATAATTTTTTCCCTACTGGAAATAAAGATAATCTTGAAGAGCTACTGTTTCTCAAGATTGCCAAAAGGTTTTTGCAAAGAAAAAGCAAGCTCAAGGTTTGCAAAACGAAGAAAACGCAAAACAAGACAGAATCTGTGAAAAACAGACCAGCAGGTAGTAAATAATTTTTTCGGGGCACTTCTGCAACTCAAATAAAAAAACTCAGAACAGACCCTCGAAAGCCAATTGTATAGAGCACGCTGTCAAAAAAATTCAGATCAAAAAGATGATCTGGTGATTTTATTCGAATTTTTCTGTCCAAGGACAGAATCTGTTTTCTGGACAGCACGTCACAACTTTTGAACTTTCTTGCAATCGGCGGCTAAACTTGGCACAAAGCTGAAAAGAAAAGATACAATGATGATGCTACTGTAGTAACAAACATCAAGACACAACAGAAGCAAAATAAAACCTAATTCGTTGTGGGCTGCCTCCCAAAAGCGCTTTCGTTTACGCCTTTAAGCTAGGCATGATGCAAAAAGAGAAGATCAAGTTTTATTAAGAGTAAGAGAATAGCTAGCCCGTGTAACGGACTCAAAAGGCAACTTAATCTTCTTTCTAGGGAAGTGTTCCATCCCTTTCTTGAGAGGGAATTGGAATTTTATATTCCCCTCTTTCATGTCAATGATAGCACCAACGGTGCGAAGAAAAGGACGTCCCAAAATAATTGGACATGAAGGTTCACATTCAATATCCATAATAGTAAAATCAACGGGAACATAATTGTCATTGACAATGATAAGAACATCTTCGATCTTTCCCAAAGGTTTCTTTACGGAAGAATCAACAAGACGAACACCAAAAGAACAAGGATCAAAAGGTTTCAATTCAAACATATCATACATTCTTTTGGGCATAACGGAGGTACTAGCTCCAACATCACATAAAGCATAGCAAGAGAAGTTATTCAACTTAATTTTAATCATAGGATCCCAACTATCTTCTAGCTTTCTAGGTATGGAGGCTTCTACCCTAAGCTTCTCCTTCCTAGCTTTGATGAGAGCATTAGTGATATGCTCCGTGAAGGCAAGATTAAGTGTGCTAGTGTGGGGATCTCTAGACATCTTGTGAAGAAAACCAATAACTTCAGAAAGGGTGCAATTATCAAAATCAAGGTCACTACTATCAAGTAAAGTGGTAGTGCTGTCCTTAGGCTCACTTGTTTGGTAGCTGATATGGTTATAGGAGTTTCTTCTTCTACGGTTGAGGTCATAGCATCACCATTAATAGGTCCAATGGGACTAGGAGTGCATTGGGTGCTAAGAGTTTGGGTATCCTCAACAACTTGGATAGTAGCAATAGTGTGGTGGGTAGGAAGGCTCTTAATTCTATCTTCTTCCTCCTTTTCTCTAGCCCATCTCTCTTTAAGTTTAGCCATCATCCTAATGTTTTTCATTAATTTGCACTTGAATAGCATTCATAGGAGTGGTCTTCCTCTCCTCAAGAGGAGAAGTTCTAATTTTAAGCAACTCTACCTCATGGGCTAAATTATCTACCTTCGAAGAGAGATTATCTAGTTTATCTAGTTTTTCTTCTACACTCTTATTGAAGGCCTTTTGGGTATTGATGAAGTCTTTAAGTATAATCTCTAGTTCAGAAGTGGAGTTCTTGGTGCTAGGATAAGTATTGTTGTTCCCATAGGAATTAGAGGGGAACGGTCTAGGGTTGCTACCAAAATTACTCCTATAAGCATTGTTATTGAAATTGTTTCTAGAGATAAAGTTCACATCTACTTGATCTTGAGCAATCAAAGAATTTAAAGGAACATCATGAGGATCAATAGAAGATTGCTTGGAAAGTAGAGACATGATCAAGTCAACTTTTTCATTTAGGGAGGAAATCTCCTCGACAGAGTTTACCTTCCTACCTGTTGGAGCGCGTTCGGTGTGCCATTGGGAATAATTGGTCATCATCTCGTCGAGAAGCTTCGTGGCAACACCAAGTGTAGTTGACATAAAGGTTCCTCCCGCGGCCGAATCTAACAAGTTCCGCGAGGTAAAGTTCAAGCCTGCATAAAAAGTTTGGATAACCATCCAAGTAGTCAAACCATGAGTAGGACAGTTCTTGACAAGAGATTTCATGCGTTCCCAAGCTTGGGCAACATGTTCATTATCCAGTTGTTTAAAATACATTATGTTACTCCTTAATTGGATAATTTTAGCAGGGGGATAGTACTTCCCAATAAAGGCATCCTTGCACTTGTCCCAAGAATCTATACTATTCCTAGGCAAGGATTGAAACCAGATTTTAGCTCCTCCTCTCAAGGAGAAAGGAAAAAGCTTAAGCTTAACAATATCACCATCTACTTCTTTGTACTTTTGCATACCACAGAGCTCAACAGAATTATTTAAGTGCAAAGCAGCATCATCTCCAGCACCGGAGAATTGATCTTTCATGACTAGGTTCAGCAGAGCAGGTTTAATCTCATAAGAAGGTGCTGAAGTGGCAGGTGTAGCAATAGGCGTGCAGATAAAGTCACTATTGTTATGACTAGTGAAGTCAGAGAACTTGGTGTTCTCGGTGGAACCCATAGCAGCAGCAAGCAAGATAACTATTTTTGTGATTTTTTGGTAAGGGACACTAAAGCAAAAACTGAAAGGTAAACTAACAAGACTAAAAAGCAAAGATAAAAGATAGCGTGCAACTCCCCTATCTTGAAGAGTGGAGTCCCCGGCAACGGCGCCAGAAACTTGCTTGATGGCTTCTCGCCCCTCGTTGGTTACCCCAAGTGGAAGGTTGAGATGTAGCGTAGCGGCAAATTTCCCTTGGCAAAGATACCAAGGATCGAATCCCGTGAGACTCCGAGGGTCGACAAGTAGGTGTCAACGGCGCCAGAAACTTAGCAGTTGACGGGACCTGCACACAGATACAGATAACTTTGCTCCCAACGAGTACAGAGAGGTTGTCAATCCCTCCGGCCTTGTTGTTTACAAAGGATCAAACACAAGATATAATAATGATAGCTATGACTGCAACTAGGAAATAAAAACAGGAAGTAAATAGAAGGTGTGATCAGCGGTGGTAATATGGACCGGCGTCCCATGATGTTCACTAGTGATGTCTCTCTCCCAGAAGACGATAAAACAGCAAAGCGAGGTAAACAAATTACAGCTGGGCAATTGACAGGATTATGTGCGCAAACCAATGCTAACTATGCTGCAAAGAAAGGTAGAGGCCCAAAAGCATGGGCGGTACGCCAAGGCAAGTAGACCGAAATCCATCTGCATCTACTACTAATCATCCACCTTGAGATATCTATCCAGAACATCTCGCTGGTATTAAGTTGCGAATCCCACCCAAAGTGTAAACTCAAAGCAACAGACAACTGCATTAAAAGAACTTTGCGTAAAGTAAACAATCCTTGCACCCGCAAGTACAAGCACCGTTGTTTTCTCCCTTGTGGCAACAGCACATCCCCTAGACTCATGTTTCTGTCACTCAAGCTAGTCATCAGGGGGCATGAACCCACAATCAAGCATAACGCTCCCTCTTGGAGTTACTACCTACTACTTGGCCAAAGCAATAAACAGCAACCGAGAACATGCAAGAATTACTCAAGAAAAAAAGATATAAAAGAGGTGAATCAAATATATTACTCAAACACAATCTGAACATAGTTTCATAATCCATCAGATCCCAGCAAACTCAGCAAAGCAACATCAGAAAGATTACATATGTGCCTCGATCATGTAGGGCAGCTCACGAGGTCTAAACCATGAAGAGCAAAGAGGGGAGGAGAACATCACATAGCTACTGATCATGGACCCATGGTCCAAGCTGGACTACTCACAACTCATCCGGGAAGCGTCCATGGTGGTGGAGAAGCTCCCGGTGGTGGTTCTCCCCTCTGGCAGGGTGCCGGGAAGAGTTCTCCTGATGCTCCCGATCTTGGAAGCGCTGCGGCGGCGGAACAGAGGCGAGATCGCAAAAAAGGGTTTTGTCCTCGAGGGTTTCGGGACGAGAGGGATATATAGGCGAAGGGGGGCAGCCAGAGGCGGAGCAGGGGCCCCAGGCGTCCCCCCTGGCGCGGCCAGGGGTGGGGCCGCGCCAGGTGGCCGCCTGGGCCTCCCCTGGCTCCCCTCTGGCCCATCTTTGGTTCTTCACGAAGCTTTCTGTACGCTGATTTTTCCTATATTTTTCCTGGAATTTTTGGAGCACTTTTAATATGGGGGAAACCTGAAATAGAAAAACAGCAAAAAACAGGAACTGGCACTGTGGTGCACTGAGTTAATAGGTTAGTCCAAATATGATCAAAAGTGTATGGAAGTGCATCAATATCATAGCAATATCACACAAAAGAAGCATGGAGCAAGCAGAAATTATAGATACGTTTTGGACGTATCAGCCGTCGTAGCTAGGATCTAAGCCTCGCTCAAGAGTTCTCGAGATAACCCTGCCAATAGCAAGCACGATGATCGTCCTCGCCGTCGGCGCCACCTTGGTTCTACTTATCAGAAGGCGCTCGAGGTACATCGAGGTGTGGGAAGATTGGGAGATGGAGTTCGGGATGCATCGGTTTGCATACAAAGATCTGTTCCATTACACCCAAGGGTTGAGGACAAGCACCTGCTTGCGCACGAGGCCTCGGCATGGTGTACAAGGGTGTGCTTCTGGCATTCGGAGTAGATAACATCATGAAGAAGGTGTCCCATGGATCCAAGCAAGGGGTTACGGAGTTCGTCGCGGAGATCATTAGTATTACACGGATCAAGCACCGCAACCTTGTGAAGTTACTTGGTTATTGCTGGCGGAAAGATGAGCTTATTTTGGTGTATGATTACATGCCAAACGGTAGCCTGGACAAGTATCTATACAACCAAGGATATGGAGATGACCTCACCTTGGACTGGGCTCAAAGGTTACATGTCATCAAAGGGGTCACTTGTGGATTACACTACCTGCACGAGAGGTGGGAGAAAGTCGTCATCCACCGAGACTTCAAGACAAGAAATGTGCTCCTCAACAAGGAAATGAATGGATGGCTAGGCGATTTTGGGCTTGCAAAGCTGTATGTGCATGGCACCAACCCACAAAAAAACATGTGTGGTTGGAACCACGGGGTACCTAGCGCCAGAGCTAGTGAGAACGGGGAAAGCCACCCCTTTTACCGACGCTTTCGCCTTCAAAACTTTCATGCTCAAGGTCACCAGCGGACTACGACCAATCAAGAAAGACGAGCAAGGCAATGAAATCTTGTTGGCGGACGGGGTACGGATACGTCTCCAATGTATCTATAATTTTTGATTGTTCCATGCTGTTATATTATCATTCTTGGATGTTTTACAATCATTTTGTAGTCATTTTATATCATTTTTTTGGTATTAACCTATTGACATAGTGTCAAGTGTCAGTTGCTGTTTTCTGCATGTTTTTTACATCATAGGAAAGCAATATCAAACGGAGTCCAAACACCGCGAAAATTTTTGGAGATTTTTTTGGGCCAGAAGACACCCATTGGGACAGAGCTGCACCTGGGGGGGGGGGTGCCCCGAGGGGGGCATAACCCACCAGGGCACGCCAGGCCCCCCTGGCGTGCCCAGGTGGGTTGTCCCCACCTCGGTGGCCTCCCGCACTGCCTCTTTGCTCTACAAATACTCAGATATTCCAGAAACCTAGTGGAGTCGACGAAATTCTATTCCAGCCACCGCAAAGTACAGAACCACCAGATCCAATCTAAACACCATCACAGAGGGGTTCACCATCTCCATTGGCGTCTCTCCGATGATGCGTGAGTAGTTCCTTGTAGACCTACTGGTCCGTAGTTAGTAGCTAGATGGCTTTCTCTCTCTCTTTTGATTATCAATACAATGGTCTCTTGGAGATCCATATGATGTAACTCTTTTTGCGATGTGTTTGTTGGGATCCGATGAACTTTGATTTTATGATCAAATCTATCTTTTTATATCCATGAAAGTTATTTGAGTATTCTTTGATCTCTTATGTGCATGATTTCTTATAGCCTCGTATTTCTTCTCTGATATGGGTTTTGTTTGGCCAACTTGATCTATTTATCTTGGAATAGGAAGATGTGCTTTGTAGTTGAAAGTGCGTTATATTGACTAGAGGGGGGGGGTGAATAGGCGATTTTTATGAATTCTTCACCGAGGAATTTGGGGGTGAGGAAATTCCTTAGCAAAGAACTACTTGCAGCGGAATAAGTACTCAGAAGTAAACATAGGAGAAAACAAGCATGGTCATCATGATGAAATGAAGACAAGCATAGAGTACAGAAAGCATAAACACAGGATAACACAGGATGAAGACAAACATACTAAAGAAATTGAACTAAGGAAATTGAGAAAGTCTTCAGTCAAAGTCTTCAAACGGATATGAAGAAGCACACAACATAGATATGAGGAAATGAAAGAGTTGAGGAAATAGAACCATCAAGCTTGGTTAAGACAATGATTTGTTAGACCAGTTCCAACTGCAGTCTCAGTTGTACATCTGGTTAGGGCAGCTAGGTATTTAAACCTGAGGACACACAGTCCCGGACACCCAGTCCTGGACACACAGTCCAAGACACCAAGTCCTCATTGTATTCCCCTTGAGCTAAGGTCACACAGACCTTGCCCAATCACTCATGGTAAGTCTTCGCAGGTGACTTCCGAACCTTCACAAACTCGGTCACTCGGCGATCCACAATTCCTCTTGGATGCTCTAGACCATGACGCCTAACCGTCTGGAAGAAGCACAATCTTCAAAGGTAACGAGCGTCAGATCCACTCATGATGAATCTCTTCAGTGATGCTCAATCACTTTTGGGTTTGTAGGTGTTTGGGTTTTGTCAGGGATATTACTACTGGGTATAAACCGCCTAGGAGGGGCTGGTTTAAGCCTATCAAGATTACTTCTACTTAAGCCCAGCGGAACAGGGAACATGACGCTTCATTCTAGAAGACTTAAAGCCCAGGAGGTGTTAGGGCCCATGATTTGTAAACCGCCATACGACGTGTAACTTGTGATGTAAGATAGGAAAGATAGAGACCGAGCCGGACACGTTTATGAGCCGGCCTCGGGACTCTGTAAACCAGACCGGGCGTCACCTCGTGTATATAAAGGGACGACCCAGCGACGGTTCAAGGGAGGACAACAACTCGAGACATAGGCAAAGCGTCGCTCCCTGGTCATCGAAACCCTAGCAATATCACACCAAACTAGACGTAGGCTTTTACCTTCATCGAAGGGGCCGAACTAGTATAAACCCTTGCGTCTTTGTCCGCTTTAACCCCTTTAAGCTAACCCGTAGCAATGGCCTCACGACTAAGTCCTTTTGCTAGGACATCTGCTGTGACAAAACCACGACACTTGGCGCCCACCGTGGGGCTATCGCATGATGGTTTCGAGTTCTTGAAGGGAAGCTTCGAAGGACTCAAGGGCTATGCAGTGGGCCGGATGACTAAGAGTCGTCGCGGCAAGATCTACATGGACGATGCAGGCTAGGGCGCCGAGGCCGATTCAATCGAATACGGGTACCGGGTCCCCTTTGGCGGCATCCACATCTTCATCGGCAAGATCGGCGAACCGGGCCCTGAGCCGAACATCTTCCCCAACATCGTCGAGTCGGCTCAGCATGCGAGACCTGCCCGGGTTTGGCCGCCGTGAAGCACGCCTTCGTTGGAGTGGTTCATGGAGCGCAAGCTGAGGATGGATCGGACTCCGGTGGCAAGAGCGTTGTTTATTCCAGCGATGAATCATCCAGTTGAGAAACAGAATCTTTATACTTGCTACAGGATGGCCGGTCTGGGAGCTGTTCCGATGGTGAAAGTATTTTGGACCCCCTGGATCCGCCAAACCGGGTCACAGTCTTCATGGCCGGATCACAACCTATGCAACAGTCTTCGACTGCGGCGACGTTAACATCTGACCTGGCAACGACATCGGCTAGGGTTGGAGGCCCGGTTCTGTAATGCCCAGGATGGAGTTATACCTCCTACGTGTCGAGGCACGACTTAAAGGCATAAATCCATCCTAGAATGATCTCAAGTTTGGTATCTTTGCACAACTCATGTAAAAGAGGGATTAAAAATGCAAAAGGAGATAGTTGGCTTACACTCGCCACTTCACACAATACATTACATAAACAATCATCATTCAGAACATCACAACCCGACTACGGGTGAAGATCCAAAAGAAAGATACCAAAACAACATAAAGCCACAGGTCAGGATCGAATCCTAGTAGAAACCACTACTGAACATCGAAACGTCACAAGCAAACGGTCACTCTCTTCAACGAACTCCTGGTGAAGAACTGGTCCACTCCTGCATCAAACTCGGCTGAACCTGCAACTGGTGTGGTGGAGTAACTGTGAGCCACAGAGGACTCAGCAATCCCGTTCCCGGGTAACAAGACTATTTAAGCCTTGGGTGAGGACAAGGCTGAAGACAGAATAAGAGGTGAAGGAACAAACAAGAGTCTGCAGCAGCAACTAGCACTAACTTACGCAAAAGAGAGCGAGAAGAGAAGAGCATCGGTCGAAAGATGATCACGAAGTGATCCTAACTAAAGCCGGTCAAACATAACCCCACCGTGTTCAACTCCCGAATCCCTATTCGGAAATTGACAGTCACGGTACACACGCTGGTAGTGTATTAGAAACATTGTGTCAAGTTATCTACAACCGGATATTAACAAGCTCCCATCTGCCACATAATCGCGGGCACGGCTTTCGAAAGTTCAAACCCTACAGGGGTGTTCCAACTTGACCCATTACAAGCCCACGATCCGCGGAGTCGCAACTCCATAGTTGGGAAGACCCGAGTATTCTCGGAATCCCGTGCTCAAGTTAAACCGAACTAAGGTAAGGCTAATCCAGCAAATCCTCCCGGCGTGTCGACACCCTGATAGTAGCCGCGCGTATCTAGGTCTCAGGACACGACCGGATGGGTGAAGCTACAGGACCCAAATACCTCGGGTTGCCCCAAGGCGGTTCCCGCAGGCTCCCCGTTTGGGACCAACACCATCGGCACTGGCCCCCCCTGCTATGTAGAAATAAAGGATCCTCGAGGGAGCGACCCCCTATGCAAATTTAATTAAATAATTAAGTTGTTATTATGAGGCAAATAGTACCAAAAGTTGGGACTTGCTGGAAAAGACTTAGCACTTAGCGGTTTATCAAGGGGGTCCCATACACCCCAACCGTGTTAGGAACGCATAATCAAGGAACATAACACCGGTTTATACGGTTCCTAACGGCAAGAGTGGAACAAAACACCAAGCAAAAAGGCTTAGCCTTCCACCCTGCCAGTATATAGATGATTTCATTTTTAAGCATTTATATAGTGTGATATAACCCAACCAAACTTCAACATGAAGCAAGCATCTTCAATCTTCACCTGCAACTAACAATGCTATAAGAGGGCTGAGCGAAGCGTACTTAGCCAAGCAACGGTTTGCGTAGGTAGGGTGGTTAAACATGGCAATTGGTTACAAGTAGGAGGCTGACAGGAAAACATGGGCATCGAGGCAAAACTAAAGATCGAGACTACTAGCAATAGGCAAAGATAGTAATGGTATCCGGGTTCGGTCATCTTGCCTGGGATTCCACAAGGAAGAAGAACGGATCCAAGAAGAAGACGGAGCAACAGTCGAGCGGATCCTCACAACTCCGGAACGAGACCGAAGCTAACAAGAGAAGCAACCGGAAAGAAAGAAACAACACGGTAAACACACAAGCATCAACATGGCATAAGATGCACAACCAAGTATGATGCATGTCCGGTTTAATTATGCATGGCATGGCAAAGTGCACAAACAACACTACAAGTTAAGTGGAGATCAATATGCAACAAGTTGCATATTGACGAAACACCACATTTAATTATTTTGTTGACTCTCATTATTAACAAGACAAGATTAAAAGTTTTTAGTATGGCAAGAGGTGTAGCATAAAGAAACTACACTATTAAGACATTTTAAATGAGGCCGGAGAATAACAACAACATATTCCGGAAAAACCCCATGAGCATGTTTAATAATTATAAGCAAACAACAATTAACATATATAATGTTGTTAAATGATGCGGATGACATGAACAAGTTTATGCAAATTTTATTAAAAGGTTGACTTAAAAGAGATATGAAGCATTTGTCACCGTGGTGGAAAGAAAAGGGTGCCACGGCAACGATTTCCGAAAATGATGCCACGGCAACATATCGGTTCCGGTATCTCGTTGAGAGACCGGTGCAAAAGGTGACGAAGCGAGTCAAACGAGATGATGGGGTGTTCCCGTTGCCGGGTTCCCACGGGTCGGCGACGAGGCAACCGAGGAACAACAAAAGGGACGAAACGGACACGGAGCACACACGAAAAGCATTTCATACAACCACAACAAGCATGCACGGGACACGTCTCGGGGTTATACATTCGAACACTCGTTTCGGGGCGGTTCAGGACGTAGAGGAAGGAGTCGTTCACGTCGGAGAGGAAGTAGCCGTTCCGTAGAGGGAAGTAGTCGTTCTCGCAACTCGTAGAGGAAGTAGAGGAAGTAGTCGTTCACGTCATCGGTAGTCGTACTAGTTCCGTAGTTGTACTTGAGGGTCTTCGGCGACGTAGTCGTTCACGTTTAGTAGCCGTTCGGTCGTCGTGGTACTTGTCGGGGCCGTAGGGGTACTCGTGGCGGCCGTGTAGTCGAACTTGACGGGTCATCGGCGACTCGAAGGGGTACACAGTTCGTCGAGTTACTTGCTGTTCCGTGGTTACTTGAGAAAACAAACAACAACAGTAACCGAAACAACAAAACAACAAAAAAAACAAAAAGGAAAAGGGTTGCTCGGCGCTGCGGGGCGGAGGCTCGAACGAGCTGCTGGAGGAGGCTCCCGACGCAGTTCCTGGCCCGGCCCACGGGCGACGCCGGACGGGGCTGCTGGAGAGGAAGGGCTGGCCGCATCGCTGGGCAGCCAGGGCGAGGCGCACTGGAGGCAAAGGGCGCCTCGGGGTCGCGGGCGATCCTCGGGCTGGAGGCGAAGGCAGGGTTGAGAACGGGGCGCCTCTGCCCGGGCGCGAAGGAGGCAGCCGAGCTCGGGGCTGGAGGTGCGGCCTAGAGGAAGCGGGCGCCGCGAGGGGGAGATGCCAGAGCGGCGAGGCTCTGGCCCGACGGCGGCGGGGCGCGCGACACTGGCAAGGGCGCGCTTGCGCAGGGATCCGGCCTGGAAGAGATCCTCGCGGCCACGCGTCGGGGACGGGCGCTCTGGCCGCGGCTGCGCGAGGGGAACGAAGGGATGGGGCGACGGCGCACTGGCTGCGGCCCTGGTTCGCCGACGTTGGGGATGAGGCGGGAGGAGCCAGGGGAATCTGCGGGACGAGGCATTGCTGGCTCCTGGAGGCGAGATCGATGGCGCAGGGACCGAGCGAAGGGGGCGCTGCGGTGTGCGAGAGAACGAGAGGGCTCGAGTCGGGCGCTGCGGGAAGAGAGCGAGGGAGAAGAGGAAAAAGCGGCTCGGTCGGGCTAGGGTGAAGGCTCGAACGGAAGGAGCGGGGTGGCGATGGAAGAGGGCTGGCGGCGGCACGAGGGAACGAGGGAGGAGCGCTGGGGATCGGCTGCCACTAGGGTTCGGTCGGGCTGGTGGAGGAGAGTTGGGCCGAAGTGGCCTGAGGGATGGGCCTTGGCCTAGAGGCCCGCTGAGGAAAAAAGGAGAGGGAGGCCTGTTATTTTATTTTTCCTTAGCAGAAAAATAAAAGAGAAGAAGGAAAAGAGAAGGGGAGAGGAAAAAGATAGCACACGAGAGCATTTTTCTCGGGCATCATAAAATGAGCAAAGTCCGAGAAAAATAAGAAAGGCATGAACGGAAAATAATTCAAACATATCTGAAATTAATTCAAATAGTTTTGAACTAAGACGAGATTAATGAAGTGTCCAAAAATGTTCAAATTTTTGGAGGAACCTCGATAAACGAGAAAAGAATTATTGGCAAGGATTTTGAAGGTGAACTAGAAGTGAAAAGACATGAGGAAAATTATGCACGTGTGTTGGGTTAACTCCAACGAATGGAATATTATTATATAGCTCCCTAAAATAATGAGAGACTTTTATATGTTATAAAGAGAAGACATCTTCCCTCGATTTAAATGGACCGAAGGTCCACACGATTTATTTAGGTTAAGATGCAAAATAAAAATATGACATGATGGCATGATGACATGATGCAATGCAAAAAATAAATAACACAAGCACAACTGAAACACACGGGCAACCCGGAACATCTGGAATCTTCGGGAAGCTTCTGGAATCTTTTGGGACGTCGGTCTCGGGCGTCACAACTCTCCCACACTAACAGAGGATCTCGACCCGAGATCCTAGAGATATCACCGGGTAAAAACGGAAGAGGAAGAGGTAAAACAAAGTTGCTTCTTTGACAGACGAGTGAAACCAAGGAACCTTGAGAGGTTAAACAAGTTGAAAGAAAGAAAGCAACGGAGATGAACGAAGTTAAGAGCACTCCGGTAAGCAGGAGGAACATTACAAGAACCTTGAAGGTTGAAAGACATTAAACAAGAGCTCACGGACCAAAAGAATATGCAACTGCAATGGTATGGCCAAGGAATAAGAATGACAGAATTTGGGCAGCACTCCGTCTGAAAATGGAAGGAATTAACAAGAACTAGAGGAGAAGGATTGATACTTGATGAAAACAGCAACATATTGCCTCCAAAACAATTAAAAGAATGGCACAAGGAGTAAGAAAGATTCAGACAGCACTCCGGTTAAAAAGAGAGGCAAACTTGATAAGATAAGAGAACTTGAATGAAGAATACAACACTCCGGTTAAATGGACAAGCAAAGGAAAGAACATGATCTCGATAAAAACGAGATGATGGTCAAAGAGAGCAATATCACAAAGCCTCCGGAATGAAAGAATAGAATATAGATCGTTGGGAAGAAAGAACGGAGAAGAAAATGACAACTTCTCTCAAAATGAATTTGAAAGAGCATCCTTACGAAGAAGGGTTGAAAGGAGTTGTTGGAAATTCAACAACGAAAGAATAAGCTTAATGTGGGCTTATGGAAACATCTCAAAAAATAAGAGTTGACAACCAGCCACTAACGGAAACATTTAATTGGATTGAGATCAACAAGGAGACGAAAAACTTAATTCACCGGAATGAAAAATGAAGAACTTGGGTCATTTATAAGCACCATAATATCAACAATCCTTAGGGAAAGCTTTTAGGTGAAATACAACCCAAGATAACTCCAACGAATAAATTGAAGGGCTGAAAAGATCTCCTGAACAAGGAAAATGATGGGTTTAAATATCTCATTCTTGATAACTCGTGAATCATGAAACATGAAGGAATTACCAAGAATGACATAACACCATCTGAAAAGATAAGGTAGAAAGAATTTCAAAAGGAAAGCATGATGAAGAATGCTTGAGCTCCAACAAAAATCTTGATGAAAACTTCGAGGAAGAATTAAAACATGATGAACCACCATGAAAACTCCGGTAACAAAAGCATGAGAAGTGAAAGATGATAAGAATAAGATTCAAGGCATGCGATGAATTAGATGGAGGTTTGGAATGATAAAATTGAAATAACTTGAAGCTCCGGAAAACAAGATGAACAACTTAGAACCGAGAATATGATATGATGAACAAGCTCCGGACAAAAGAATTAAATCACCTTGAAGGAATAAGAATAAGAATTATGTCATGCATCTCCTTCAACAATTTAAATTGATGACAACCAAAGGATTTGGCATACTACTTATTCTCGTTGGAAAGGAATTAAAGAGAGATCTAGCACAAACTGAGAATAGTCTTGAACGACTCACCGGTAGGATTATGAAAAGAACAAATGAATTAACACGATAACAGCGGAAGGGTAAACTTGAAAGAACCACCGTAAGAATATGGAGACGAACGAAGAGACATCAATGAAGAATAGTTGGAGGGCGAAGTTGAAAACTGAGAACGAAGAAATATTCTGAAATGATGGCCTTCGGAGGATCACAATGGAAAGAATTCATGAATGCTTCGGATGGTTATAAAAGAATTCCTCACAATCAAACGATAATGAGGATGGCAAGAAGCTAGAACCACGAACCTTGAAGAGAACGGGCCAAGATTGAAGAGAAACTCTCTCCGGTCTCCAAATGTTGAGAATGAAGACGAGAAATGCCATAAGAATTGTTGAGCACTCCGGAATGAAGAATTAAAAAGGTTGAAACAACGATGAAAAAGAATTTTGAAAGTAAACTTGGAGAAGGCATGTGACTGATGGAAATCATTCTTACGTCACACTTTGAAAAGAATTTGAGAATAACTCCGGAAAAAGAAGAGTCAGGTAAGATCCTGGGAAAGACCTATGGGTTAGGGCCCACTCAAAGAAATCACCGTTGAAAAAGATTGCTTAAGAGATATTGCACCGGTTGAGTTAAATAGCTTGAACAAGATAACAATCCTCAAAATAGCTTGACATGATTAAGAATGAAATTATGAATCTTCAGCACTCCGGATATGAATAGCAAGAGGAGAATGATTAATTGGTGCACCGGAATAAGAAAGCATTGTGAAAAGAGGAAAATGATAAGATCAACACCGAAATCTTGAATTAAAACCACCGGTAGAATTAGAGAACAAAAGAATGATGAACTTGAAGCTCTTGAGCATCTTCACGATAATCACCGGATAAGAACATTGGAGGAAAAGAATGAAGAAAATATCACATGAATAAAATGGATATTTCATTAGAGAATTACTGGCTCCAAGAAAAAGAAGGGTGGGAGGGTGGGGAAAAACAAAGACAACTTGGGATGAACAAAATGGGCACCGGTTGGAAAGAATTTAACATGACCATCTTGATGATCAAGAAGAAATAGCACTCCCATAGAAGTATGAGAACACCGATTAGGAAAGGTATGGAATCAACATTTGACATCGAAGCAACTCGAATACCAGAATCAAAACAAGAACAAAGGATAGATATGCAACATGATCTTCACAATATCATTCGAACAGAGGATCGAACGAATGAATTCTGTAGGTACATCACTGGTCGAGAAGCCACTTGGAGAGCAAAAGTAATAAAAAGGAACAAGGAACAGATAGAACAAACACAAGATAGAAGTTTCGTTCAACATCTTCGTGCTGAAAGCTCATGGAACGTGTTACAAAAGGGTTTTGTCATCCCCGGATCAGCATAGCCAAGGATCCTTTAAGATGCAACTCCCGATCAGAACAAGTCCATAAAACCACTTCACTCAATGTAGAACCCCAAACTTCATATCGAGCATCCGTTGGAAGAATACCTAGAACTACTAGATGAACCCACCTATAGATTTCCGAAAGTTCCCAGTTATGCAATCAGGTGTTGGGGATACACGGGAAGCACCGCGCAATCAACTCTAAACCTACATCCAGGTGTATCCATCCTTCAACACATAACCAGTCTTTCTCGGAAACTGTTTACCTCGGACCTTCGAAAACGCATCCACTATAACAAGCTATGGCAATACTCTCGAACTACCTCCCCAGTACTGGGTGATGTCGGGGTTATCTTGCCACTGGCCGTATAGGAGAGATTTTCGATGTCGGCCGTCTTAAGTATTTAGTACTGTCGCGATATGCTTGTGTCAATGATACCCCGAAGCTCAACTCCTCGGTAACAAGAGGCATCGAGAACAATATCCTTGTCACAAGAACATCGAAACAATCCCAGAATACTCGCGGGATCCTAAAAAAAAATTTGGTGCAATTTTTGAAAGTAGAAGAGAAAAGAGTAATCGTCAGAAGTCCTCACCAGAGAGAAAGGGGATGAGAAGCAAAGAAATCCTACTCTCCGATATAATATATAGGACTCAAAAAGTTTTTCAGTGTGTGCCTAGACTCAACCGTCAACGATTCGATCAATCAGTGGGGGCTTCTAGGTCGGAGAAGGCTCTGAATACCAACTTGTAATGCCCAGGATGGAGTTATACCTCCTACGTGTCGAGGCACGACTTAAAGGCATAAATCCATCCTAGAATGATCTCAAGTTTGGTATCTTTGCACAACTCATGTAAAAGAGGGATTAAAAATGCAAAAGGAGATAGTTGGCTTACACTCGCCACTTCACACAATACATTACATAAACAATCATCATTCAGAACATCACAACCCGACTACGGGTGAAGATCCAAAAGAAAGATACCAAAACAACATAAAGCCACAGGTCAGGATCGAATCCTAGTAGAAACCACTACTGAACATCGAAACGTCACAAGCAAACGGTCACTCTCTTCAACGAACTCCTGGTGAAGAACTGGTCCACTCCTGCATCAAACTCGGCTGAACCTGCAACTGGTGTGGTGGAGTAACTGTGAGCCACAGAGGACTCAGCAATCCCGTTCCCGGGTAACAAGACTATTTAAGCCTTGGGTGAGGACAAGGCTGAAGACAGAATAAGAGGTGAAGGAACAAACAAGAGTCTGCAGCAGCAACTAGCACTAACTTACGCAAAAGAGAGCGAGAAGAGAAGAGCATCGGTCGAAAGATGATCACGAAGTGATCCTAACTAAAGCCGGTCAAACATAACCCCACCGTGTTCAACTCCCGAATCCCTATTCGGAAATTGACAGTCACGGTACACACGCTGGTAGTGTATTAGAAACATTGTGTCAAGTTATCTACAACCGGATATTAACAAGCTCCCATCTGCCACATAATCGCGGGCACGGCTTTCGAAAGTTCAAACCCTGCAGGGGTGTTCCAACTTGACCCATTACAAGCCCACGATCCGCGGAGTCGCAACTCCATAGTTGGGAAGACCCGAGTATTCTCGGAATCCCGTGCTCAAGTTAAACCGAACTAAGGTAAGGCTAATCCAGCAAATCCTCCCGGCGTGTCGACACCCTGATAGTAGCCGCGCGTATCTAGGTCTCAGGACACGACCGGATGGGTGAAGCTACAGGACCCAAATACCTCGGGTTGCCCCAAGGCGGTTCCCGCAGGCTCCCCGTTTGGGACCAACACCATCGGCACTGGCCCCCCCTGCTATGTAGAAATAAAGGATCCTCGAGGGAGCGACCCCCTATGCAAATTTAATTAAATAATTAAGTTGTTATTATGAGGCAAATAGTACCAAAAGTTGGGACTTGCTGGAAAAGACTTAGCACTTAGCGGTTTATCAAGGGGGTCCCATACACCCCAACCGTGTTAGGAACGCATAATCAAGGAACATAACACCGGTTTATACGGTTCCTAACGGCAAGAGTGGAACAAAACACCAAGCAAAAAGGCTTAGCCTTCCACCCTGCCAGTATATAGATGATTTCATTTTTAAGCATTTATATAGTGTGATATAACCCAACCAAACTTCAACATGAAGCAAGCATCTTCAATCTTCACCTGCAACTAACAATGCTATAAGAGGGCTGAGCGAAGCGTACTTAGCCAAGCAACGGTTTGCGTAGGTAGGGTGGTTAAACATGGCAATTGGTTACAAGTAGGAGGCTGACAGGAAAACATGGGCATCGAGGCAAAACTAAAGATCGAGACTACTAGCAATAGGCAAAGATAGTAATGGTATCCGGGTTCGGTCATCTTGCCTGGGATTCCACAAGGAAGAAGAACGGATCCAAGAAGAAGACGGAGCAACAGTCGAGCGGATCCTCACAACTCCGGAACGAGACCGAAGCTAACAAGAGAAGCAACCGGAAAGAAAGAAACAACACGGTAAACACACAAGCATCAACATGGCATAAGATGCACAACCAAGTATGATGCATGTCCGGTTTAATTATGCATGGCATGGCAAAGTGCACAAACAACACTACAAGTTAAGTGGAGATCAATATGCAACAAGTTGTATATTGACGAAACACCACATTTAATTATTTTGTTGACTCTCATTATTAACAAGACAAGATTAAAAGTTTTTAGTATGGCAAGAGGTGTAGCATAAAGAAACTACACTATTACGACATTTTAAATGAGGCCGGAGAATAACAACAACATATTCCGGAAAAACCCCATGAGCATGTTTAATAATTATAAGCAAACAACAATTAACATATATAATGTTGTTAAATGATGCGGATGACATGAACAAGTTTATGCAAATTTTATTAAAAGGTTGACTTAAAAGAGATATGAAGCATTTGTCACCGTGGTGGAAAGAAAAGGGTGCCACGGCAACGATTTCCGAAAATGATGCCACGGCAACATATCGGTTCCGGTATCTCGTTGAGAGACCGGTGCAAAAGGTGACGAAGCGAGTCAAACGAGATGATGGGGTGTTCCCGTTGCCGGGTTCCCACGGGTCGGCGACGAGGCAACCGAGGAACAACAAAAGGGACGAAACGGACACGGAGCACACACGAAAAGCATTTCATACAACCACAACAAGCATGCACGGGACACGTCTCGGGGTTATACCTTCGAACACTCGTTTCGGGGCGGTTCAGGACGTAGAGGAAGGAGTCGTTCACGTCGGAGAGGAAGTAGCTGTTCCGTAGAGGGAAGTAGTCGTTCTCGCAACTCGTAGAGGAAGTAGAGGAAGTAGTCGTTCACGTCATCGGTAGTCGTACTAGTTCCGTAGTTGTACTTGAGGGTCTTCGGCGACGTAGTCGTTCACGTTTAGTAGCCGTTCGGTCGTCGTGGTACTTGTCGGGGCCGTAGGGGTACTCGTGGCGGCCGTGTAGTCGAACTTGATAGGTCATCGACGACTCGAAGGGGTACACAGTTCGTCGAGTTACTTGCTGTTCCGTGGTTACTTGAGAAAACAAACAACAACAGTAACCGAAACAACAAAACAACAAAAAAAACAAAAAGGAAAAGGGTTGCTCGGCGCTGCGGGGCGGAGGCTCGAACGAGCTGCTGGAGGAGGCTCCCGACGCAGTTCCTGGCCCGGCCCACGGGCGACGCCGGACGGGGCTGCTGGAGAGGAAGGGCTGGCCGCGGCGCTGGGCAGCCAGGGCGAGGCGCACTGGAGGCAAAGGGCGCCTCGGGGTCGCGGGCGATCCTCGAGCTGGAGGCGAAGGCAGGGTTGAGAACGGGGCGCCTCTGCCCGGGCGCGAAGGAGGCAGCCGAGCTCGGGGCTGGAGGTGCGGCCTAGAGGAAGCGGGCGCCGCGAGGGGGAGATGCCAGAGCGGCGAGGCTCTGGCCCGACGGCGGCGGGGCGCGCGACACTGGCAAGGGCGCGCTCGCGCAGGGATCCGGCCTGGAAGAGATCCTCGCGGCCACGCGTCGGGGACGGGCGCTCTGGCCGCGGCTGCGCGAGGGGAACGAAGGGATGGGGCGACGGCGCACTGGCTGCGGCCCTGGTTCGCCGACGTTGGGGATGAGGCGGGAGGAGCCAGGGGAATCTGCGGGACGAGGCATTGCTGGCTCCTGGAGGCGAGATCGATGGCGCAGGGACCGAGCGAAGGGGGCGCTGCGGTGTGCGAGAGAACGAGAGGGCTCGAGTCGGGCGCTGCGGGAAGAGAGCGAGGGAGAAGAGGAAAAAGCGGCTCGGTCGGGCTAGGGTGAAGGCTCGAACGGAAGGAGCGGGGTGGCGATGGAAGAGGGCTGGCGGCGGCACGAGGGAACGAGGGAGGAGCGCTGGGGATCGGCTGCCACTAGGGTTCGGTCGGGCTGGTGGAGGAGAGTTGGGCCGAAGTGGCCTGAGGGATGGGCCTTGGCCTAGAGGCCCGCTGAGGAAAAAAGGAGAGGGAGGCCTGTTATTTTATTTTTCCTTAGCAGAAAAATAAAAGAGAAGAAGGAAAAGAGAAGGGGAGAGGAAAAAGATAGCACACGAGAGCATTTTTCTCGGGCATCATAAAATGAGCAAAGTCCGAGAAAAATAAGAAAGGCATGAACGGAAAATAATTCAAACATATCTGAAATTAATTCAAATAGTTTTGAACTAAGACGAGATTAATGAAGTGTCCAAAAATGTTCAAATTTTTGGAGGAACCTCGATAAACGAGAAAAGAATTATTGGCAAGAATTTTGAAGGTGAACTAGAAGTGAAAAGACATGAGGAAAATTATGCACGTGTGTTGGGTTAACTCCAACGAATGGAATATTATTATATAGCTCCCTAAAATAATGAGAGACTTTTATATGTTATAAAGAGAAGACATCTTCCCTCGATTTAAATGGACCGAAGGTCCACACGATTTATTTAGGTTGAGATGCAAAATAAAAATATGACATGATGGCATGATGACATGATGCAATGCAAAAAATAAATAACACAAGCACAACTGAAACACACGGGCAACCCGGAACATCTGGAATCTTCGGGAAGCTTCTGGAATCTTTTGGGACGTCGGTCTCGGGCGTCACAGGTTCAATCACCGGTTCAGGTATTATCCACCTTAGTTGACACTTTGACAGCGCTGTTAACTGCAGAGGTCGGCCAGGACGAGAAGGAACAATATGATGCAGAAGTTTCTCAGGTAAAGAGCCAGATAGATCAAGCAAAATTGGACCTAGCTACTGAGAATACCAGGATGATTGCGAGGCAGGACGAACTGGATGCTCAGGCTTACTGGCTCATGTTGGATCAGACTGCTTTGTGCAATGTAATGAGGAGAAGGCAACAATACCGCCTGTCGCTGGTTTACGAGGCAAGGAACCTTTTCAGTATGCTAGGAGCAGGCACCAGTAACCGAATGGAGGTAAACAGGGGAGGAGCGCCTGGCACATGAGCATCATTCCAGCCACAGGCCGCGGAGCCAACCCGCTAGGTCGTTCCGTCGCAGCATGTACCTACCCCTCCTGGTCACTACTCCAACCCATTGGATAACATAGTTGCTGCCGCTTCACGACTGGCCGCTCTTCCCATTGAAGGAGAATCCCCTATAGCGGTGGAGGCACGATGAGCTAGGGAGTTTCTGGAGACGGCTTTAACTCAGCAGCAAGCTTATTCTCACAGCCGAGAGAGAATTCACTCCACCCCTCGCCCAAGCCGGAGTTATAGCAGGCACTTGGAGGAACCGGCCGTATCAAGCAGCGCGCGGAATCGTAATCCTCCGCGGAGGGATAACCCGACGGGAGGAGGTGCAAACACTCAAGATGTGGTGGATCAGGGCAGGTAGCGCCGGGAGGCCGAGTTAGCAGCGCAGTATGAAGCCCGTCAGCTGACGCCGGTTCGTCCATCTACCACAGTTGAACCGGGGGTTACATCCAGTTCCTTAGGAGTGCCCTGTCTCACCCCTGCTTTACGCAATGTACGACTGCCCAAGGATTTCAAAGGACCGCGCAAGGTGCCCAATTATACTGCAGACTTATCCCCTGAGACGTGGGTTGAAAGCTACGAGATGGCAATGGAGATGCTGGACATAGACGATGCGGCATGCGCTAAATATTTCACCATGATGCTGGAGGGCACAACTCATACTTGGCTAAAAAGCTTACCGCCCAACTCCATCGGATCATTGGCCGAGTTATGCCGTCGGTTTATCAATAACTTCAAAGACACATGCAAGCAACCGATGTCTATCGTCGATTTAGCTGCCTGTGTTCAAGGAGAGCATGAATAAACGAGCCATTGGGTGTGCCGAGTATCAGAGATCCTACATTCTTCCAACCGCATCAACCCGGACACAGCAATTATAACCTTGGAAGGCAATTGCCGGTTTGAGCCTCTGAAGCTAAAGTTGGGACGGCTCAAACGTAATTGTGATGACATGGGAACGCTCATGGGCTCTTTGGTGAAGTATGCAGACTCAGATAGTGCCAAGTATCCAGAATCTAACGACGAGAAGTCAGGGAAAGCAAAGAAGAATGGTATGGCGCCGCAGCCCAGCCCGACGAATCAAGGACATAATGGTAAGCGTAAGGTGGATAGTAATTCAGATTTTGTGGCGAACACTAATGCCCAGGAGGATGGCCAGCGCCGCAAGGGCAGACCACCCCTGCAGGGTGGGAGACCGAATATTAATCTAGAACGCCAGATGAATATACCTTGCCCAAGGCACGGTACGCAGGAGAAACCAGCCACACACCTCTGGAAGGACTGCTTTATTATGAAGGAGTTCATAATCCGGTCCCAATATGATCATGGATCGTCCGGCGGTTCAGGTCCTGGTTTTCACGGACCGGTTTATCAAGGTGGTGGATCCGGTTCAGGATTCCAAGGTAACCAGAACAATAACAGCAACCAGAATGGGCATAATCAGCATAACCAGCAGCACGACGAGGGTGGTTATAACAATCAGGGCAATCAACAGCAGCAATCAAGATATCAGAGTAATCCGAAGCAGTTGAATAGTGGGCAGTATCACGTCTTCACAACAAGCCTATGTAAATGTGATCAGAAGGTTTACAAGAGGGCAGTACATTCCGTTGAACCGGTGGTGCCACGCTATTACGCTGGTCAGAACAGCCCATTGTGTGGAGCCGAGAGGATCATCCGCCCCGGGTTGATAATCCGGGTCAGTTGGCTCTAGTTGTGGCACCTCAGGTTGGGGGCTACAAGTTCACCAAGGTGCTCATGGATGGAGGAAGCAGCATCAACATTCTGTATTATGAGACTTTTTGTCGCATGGGGTTGACAGACAAAAGGCTTCGGCAGTCCAACACAATTTTTCACGGCGTGGTGCCTGGTAAATCGGCATATGCAGTCGGTAAGATAGATTTGGAGGTCACTTTTGGGGATGAGCATGACTCGAGATTTGAGACTTTGACCTTTGAAGTGGTAAAAATCAAGAGCCCTTATCATGCCCTGTTCGGGCGGCCGGTTTATGCTAAGTTCATGGCGAGGCCTTCTTATGTTTATTTGCAGCTCAAGATGCCGGATCACAAGGCAACTATTACGGTCCATGGGATCCGTAAGATCGCTTTGGAGTGCGAGGAAGGTGATGCAGCTTATGCTGAGGCAGTTTGTGCAACCGAGGAATTGATTTTTTTCAAAGATAATGTTGATCCGATAGATATGTCTCCACTGAAGAAGCCAACCACAGAGCATGATCCGGCCTTGAAGTTTAAATCAACTGACGAGACCAGGCAGGTTGACTTTGTTCCTGGCGATTCATCCAGGCAGTTCACCATCAGTGCTAACTTGGACCCGAAATAGGAAAGCGTGCTCATCGAGTTCAATCGTGAGAATCGGGACATCTTTGCATGGAAGCCTTCTGACATGCCAGGTGTACCGAGGGAACTCGCTGAGCACACTCTTAATATTGATCCCAAGTTTAAACCAGTTAAACAGTTCCTCCGCCGCTTCAATGAAGAAAGGCGCAAGGCTATTGGCGAAGAAGTGGCCAGGCTCTTGGCCACATGCTTTATAATTGAGGTGTTTCATCCGGAGTGGTTGGCTAATCCGGTGCTGGTGCTTAAAAAGAACGGCACTTGGCGAATGTGTGTTGATTACACAGATTTGAACAAGGCTTGCCCAGCTGATCCCTTCTCCCTCCCTCGTATTGATCAAATCATTGATGCTACGGCAGGTTGTGAGCGCTTAAGTTTTTTGGATGCATATTCCGGTTATCATCAGATCAAGATGGCAGTTAAGGACCAGGAGAAGACGGCCTTCATAACTCCCTTTGGAGCCTTCTGCTATGTATCTATTCCTTTCGGGCTCAAGAGTGCCCAGGCGACCTATCAGCGTTGTGTACAAAATTGTCTTCATGGACATATTGGGCGGAACGTTCATGCTTATGTGGATGACATCGTGGTGAAATCCAGGAAGGAAGAAACGTTGATAACAGACTTAAAGGAAACCTTTGATAATCTCCGGATCTATAAGATGATGCTTAATCCGGCCAAGTGTGTTTTTGGTGTTCCAGTAGGCAAGCTCCTGGGGTTCCTGGTGTCAAACAGAGGAATTGAGGCTAATCCGGAGAAGATCAAGGCGATTACATCCTTGCCTAAATCGGCGTGCATCAACGATGTCCAACGCTTGGCAGGCCAAATTGCGGCGCTTAGCCGGTTTATCGGCCGTTTGGGAGAGAAGGCCATTCCGCTTTATCAGATGATGAAAAAGACAGACCACTTTGTCTGGAGTGATGCTGCTGATGCTGCGTTCGAGGACTTGAAAAAACAGTTGGCAGAGCCACCTGTCCTTGCTGCACCAGTTGATAATGAGCCGCTATTGTTATACGTGGCTGCTAATGCTCGAGCGGTAAGTGTTGCCATTATGGTGGAACGCAAGGAGGCAGTAAAGGAATATCCGGTTCAACGGCCAGTTTACTACATCAGTGAGGTGCTCACTGAGTCGAAACAGAGATACCCGCATTGGCATAAATTGGTATATGGAGTCTTCATGGCAAACCGGAAGCTGAAGCAGTACTTTCAGGGCCATCCAATCACCGTGGTCAGTTCAGCCCCTCTGGGCGATATAATCCAGAACAGAGAAGCAACGGGTCGGGTTTCCAAGTGGGCCATTGAACTTAGTCCTCACGGGTTGAAGTATGTGCCTCGTACTGCAATCAAATCTTAAGCACTGGTGGACTTCATCAACGATTGGACAGAGTTGCAAGCACCGGAGGAAAAGCCGGATCATACGTACTGGACTATTCACTTTGATGGATCCAAGCAATTAGAGGGCGCGGGGGCTGGAGTCGTATTAACTTCCCCACGAGGTGATAAGTTCTGTTATGTCCTCCGTTTAATGTTCCCTTGTACTAACAATGCAGCTGAGTATGAAGCTCTCCTCCATGGTCTGAGAATGGCTAAGGAGATGAATTTAAGCCGGGTTAAATGTTTCGGCGATTCAGACCTGGTGGCTCAACAGGTATCTGGTAAGTGGGATTCCAAGGATCCACTTATGGCAGCGTATCATCGAGAGGTGGACGTTGTTGCTGGACACTTCAAGGGTTATCAGGTGGACCATGTGGACCGGCGAAAGAATGAAGCGGCTGACACATTAAGCCGGCTGGGTTCTCAACGTAAACCGGTTCCACCCAATGTCTTTCTGGACGTATTGCATAATCCGTCAGTGAAGCTATCTTCAGAAGAGGACTTGGCTGTTCCTCATCTGGAGGCTCAATTGGTGGCGGCGCTTCATTTTATTCCGGATTGGACGGTACCGTACTTGGCGTACATGAACCAAGGTGAGTTGCCAGAAGATGAATTCTTGGCTAGACAGATAGTCCGGCGGTCTAAATCAATGACTATTGTCAATGGAGAACTGCATCATTGCAGCGTATCTGGGGCGTTTCAACATTGTGTGTCGCCTCAAAATCTTTCGTGGCTAAAGCTTTTCGTCATGGGTTCTACTGGCTGACGGCTCACGCCGATGCGGAGGACTTGGTCAGAAAATGTGATGCTTGCCAAAAGTTCTCACGGCGTGCTCATATACCGGCTCAAGAGTTGAGGATGATTCCAATTACTTGGTCGTTTGCGACTTGGTGGCTAGACATGGTCGGGCCCTTTAAGAGATCTCCAGATAAGAAGACCCACCTTCTGGTGGCGGTGGATAAGTTTACCAAGTGGGTTGAGGCGGAACCAGTTAGCAAGTGTGATGCGGCAACAACGGTTCAATCCATTAAGAAGGTGATTTTCCGGTTTGTC
This sequence comes from Secale cereale, assembly GCA_902687465.1. Lineage (NCBI taxonomy): Eukaryota > Viridiplantae > Streptophyta > Magnoliopsida > Poales > Poaceae > Secale > Secale cereale. Next base: position 57,188,250 of record LR738714.1, on the reverse strand, counting down.
TTTCCACACAACATTATAACTGATAATGATACCAATCTATCCAAGGGGGCTATGGAGGAGTTCTGTCAACGAGAGCATATTCGTCTTGATATATCTTCTGTGGCTCACCCCCAATCCAATGGTCAAGCTGAGAGAGCTAATCAAGAGATCTTGAGAGGCATCAAACCCCGGCTTATGGTCCCTTTGCAAAGGACATCAGGTTGTTGGGTGGAGGAATTGCCCTCTGTGTTATGGAGCATCAACACCATACCTAACAGGTCTACGGGTTATACGCCTTTCTTCATGGTATAAGGAGCTGAAGCGGTCCTCCCTAGTGACATCCGTCATGATTCGCCACGGGTGGCGGCTTACGTCGAAGCTGATAACGAGAAGGCACGGCAAGATGCGTTGGACCGGCTGGATGAGGAACGTGACATAGCAGCAGCTCGATCGATGATTTATCAACAAGATCTGCGCCGGTACCACAGTCGCCGGGTCAAAACTAGAACGTTTCAAGAAGGGGATCTAGTGCTCCGGCTCATCCAAGACCAGACAGACATGCACAAGCTATCTCTGCCTTGGGAAAGACCCTTTGTGGTCAGCAAGAACCTACACAATGGATCGTACTACCTCGTCGACGTTCGAGAACATAAGGACTCACGTACTGCGGAGGAGGAAACTAGACGGCCATGGAACATCGCTCTTCTTCGGCCTTACTATACCTGAGCCATAGGCTCCGTTTATGTACATAAATTTGCAATGTATATATTATGATCAATATAATAAACCGGCGTCCCCGTTAAAGCGGGGTATCTCCTGCCTTTTTTCTAAGAGTTTGTCACATGGGGGCTTCTGTGTGCAAAGGAGTTCCTATGGCCCTCTTAAAACCGGCTAGTAAACCAATACCATCATAAGAGCATAGCTCTGGTTGCTTCGGTAATCTGGCTATCAAAGCCCACATGATGATGAGGGGTAAAAGAGAGTTTGATGAATAGCACAACTCAAACATAGGCACCCGACGAGCATAGCTCACAATGCTACCTGGGGGCTCCTGACGGATAGCATCAACGAGTTGACAACCCTTGTAGTAGGCTATCAAGCCATGGCTTGGAAGCCTGGTGTATACACCTAAAACCCCGGATTATCCTGCCTGCATTATGTAAGTCACTCCGCCCAGGTAAACCTGGTATGACCCGTCGAACGTTTCACAAGTCAATCTTCTTATAGACCCTGAACTTGGCAACGTTAAATTGACGATTGGTTAAGGATTGAGGTCCATCTTAACAGGCTTTGTGAAATGGTTAATTCAGTGGCCTGGCAGCCCATGAAAAGGGTCAAATTTGGAGCCTGGCAGCTCGTAAAAAGCCTCGACTACATGATTTTATTTTGACAATGTTTTCTTTGGTTTCTGCCAAGTCTTTTATCTTTTGAGATCATTGGGATATATCCGAAATCTATTGATTTGGTGGAGTGGATAACTATAGGTTGCCACCACAATAAAGTTCACAGAACCTGGTCTGGTTTGAGTATAAATCACCAGTGCTATCTATAGTTAAACCAGTGTTTATCATAACCCGACATGGTTTCATTATGAACCGGCAAATGATCAAGGAGTCGTCGATATTTACAACTTAGATCATTGCATTTACTGCCGATTATTGATTAAAGTCAATAGCGCAAAAATTTATCACAGGTATGATATATGTTTTATATTTTACATACAGTTCAGGTTATAAACCTAGACCATGTTTTTGGGCATTATGACCCGTCCGGCGATAAACCGCCACGACACTTTAAACTTAATCTTATGCAGAAACAGGAGAAATAAACTGTTAAAAGCATCATAGGCAGAAAAATTATGAAGTTGCCAGATGGAGAAATGTTAAGAAAAAGGAGTATGCGTGAGGACATACACAAAGTGTTCCAACTACCCTATTACAAGGCGATTGGCAGCCCAAAGTGATATGTTCCTTGCTGCAGGTACTATATATAATAGCTAAACCGGCATCGGTTTATGAATCTGCATCAGCTCGGCTTGAAGGTTGTGGATCATCCTGCTCCGTCTCCTCGTCGTCTTCATCCAGCGGCTAGAAGTCAGGGGTTGCCCAATTGATCTTTGTCACTGCTTTGAAAACAGCCTCATCACTTATGAGTTCGGACGGTTCAACATCAGGGGCATAAGTATGCTTACGGACGGGCGGGATGAGATCTTCAACCTCGTAGACCGGAGGGTCGACCCGCAAGTTTTCAGCATTATAACCCGGATGATGACGGGATAGATCAGCCTCATCAGATAGTTTGCTGGCCAAAGGCCGCATTTCTCTTGTTAGAGCACGCAAATCGCTGTCTGTGAATGCTGATCCTACCTCCTTCATGCTGGGATAGCCATTCATCACTTCTGCCGGATCAAGGTCACGCACCCAAGCTTTCGCTCGAGTTAATGCCATCAAGGCACCTGCCCTTGCAGTTGATTTCTTCAGCTCTCCGTGACGGGCAGGTAGAATTGATAACTTCTCCAAAGTGCTTTTGATCATTGTGGGATCCGGTTTATTATGGGAAGCAGTGCATACAATCCTTTGTGCGCCGGAATACAACTGCTCTATGAGAGTATATGCGGCTTTCAACTTCTTCCGCATGTCAGTGCCGAGATGAGCAATACGTTTTCCTGCATCATAGAGTTTGAGTTAAACCAGAAAGTATAGAACCATCATATTCAGAATTATGTTAAGTACACTTACCAAAGATAGCAGTAGTCATGGTGTTTATCTGCTGCTTTAAAACGGACAGTTCTTCTGTCATAGGATTGAGAGCAGCTTCTGCATCAGTTGCCCTTTTTTTCCAAAGTAGCTCTTTCAGCATCCCAATCCGACCGTTCCTTCTGGAAGTCCTTCTTCAGCTTTTCCATGTCTGCTAAAACAAGGGTCAGCTCATCTTTGACTTTGGAAGCGGCGGTTTGTTGAAACTTCAAAGTATCTTGGAGCTCGTCCACTTGAGAATCTTTTTGATTTAGATCAGCTTGTCAAGAGAAGAGCATATTATACATTGATGAAGCATATTCAAAGTCCCAAGCACATAACAAGTTATATGCTTGGCACTTGGGGGCTAATGCGTATTTGCAGTTATCGGACATTTTTTCAATAAAGTCCCAAGCACATAACAAAGTTATACACTCGGCACTTGGGGGCTAATGCGACATTGTTCAGCAAAGATTACAAACTAAAGTCCTGGTTCATCTTGAAAAGGTAAACTGGCCCTTGGGGACTACGCATGTGAAAAAACTATATAATGGATATTCTGAAGTCCTGATTCATCCTAAAGGAGTAAACTGGCCCTTGGGGGCTATGATGGAGTAAAGGCAAGCTACAAGACTTGAGCAGGAATAAAGTTAAAGGAAGTTAAGCAAAAGTTTACCTCATAGCGTTCCTTCATCATATTTACTAAACCGGCTTCATGATCACGACTAGTGAATAGCCGGTTCAGATAACCGGAATGGAGCTCTTGAGAACTAAGTTGAGTATAGTTGGACAGGTCAGCACTCCATTTGCCGTTGTCCTTGCCAAAAGTTTCATCCTTCGCAGTATGTTTGGATAAGGCAACATGTTCACTAGGAGTAGCGTAACCGAATCCAGTGATTTGAACTTCCTCGGTTGAAGCAGCAACAGGTTTAGTAGGGCTAGCTGGAGTATTGCTGGCCTCGACAGGACTGGCCGGATTAGTGTTATGATCCATTGGGGCACTTCCTTGATCAACAAAAACTTCATGATCTATGGGAGGAGGATCATCATGCAAAGTATCAACATTTGCTTCAGCAGGTTCAGGATCTTTTGCCGGTTCAAGAATCTCGTCATCACCTGCCGGTTTATTCAGCTTAGCCTTTTTACTAGGCTCGGGCTTACTGCAAAAGATAAAGGTGACGATAATCAGAGGAGTAAAAGAAAGAGGTTAAAACAACAAAATGAAAAACTTACCCATGAACAGTCTTAAGAGGAGGAATCTGTGTAGCTGTTGATTTGCCAGACGACGAACAAGGAGTATCCTGATAATTTGAATCAGACGGATTAAGAGGCTGACGAATATGACCTGCTTTGGGATAAAGAGCATCTGGAGTATATAAAACCTTAGAGCGACGTTTCTGGGCCGGTGTATGTGGTAAACCGGTGGATTCAATAGCGTGACCACTGTGCCGCATGGTGCGGCGAGCTTCATGTTGCTGTTTCTTTAAAAGAAAGTTTGGGTCCAAGTAAGCGAAAGGGTGAGAAAATTGTACTTTCCGGCTTGCTCAACGAATTTTTGGTGTCGGCAGAGGTTCTGAACCGGAAGAAAGGGTAATTACCTCGACATCACCTACCTTGCTGCCTTCAGCGTGTCCCTAAGTAGAACCATTGTTAATAAAATGCAAGAAAAGAGAGCCAAGAGAGTCAAGTAATACCTCTGAGGCCGGTTCATCATCCTCATGATTCGATTCAGATACGTCAGTATTTTTCTTCTTGACGTTTTTCTTAACGGCCTTGGTTTTCTGGCGAGGCACCTTCGCCGGTTTATCCTGGACTTTCCTTTTCTAGAATGGGTCATTACCCTGTTGAAGATTATGAAGTCATTCAAGAAGAGTACTAAAGATGGATTGAAATAGAGCAGACAAAATAAATATTTACTGATGGCGGTTTGTTGAGCTCGCAGAAGGGAGCTAGTCCGGTTTGACTGCAAGTTTCTACCGGTTCATTCAGCAGCTTCTTAATAGCCTCGTTGATCTCATTGTCTGCTAGCACAACTTCTGTATGGCGCAGAGGATCTTTGGGGTTTCCGGTATGTTCGCACATTAAACCGGAGCGCCGGCTCAGCAGGAGAATACTCCAGGAAATCCAACAACGAACGAAATCAACCCCTGTTAACCCGTTTGCAGTAAAAGCTCTAAGCTTTGAGAGCTAAGGAGCATATTAGGCTTGTTCTTGAGCACTCAGTCGCTGAGGAAAGGGATGGTTTTCAGAGAGCCGATGGGAACGATAACCCGGCAGAGGATTCTCATCTTTCGGAGAAGTATCAAGACAGTAAAACCAAATTTGGTTCTATTCTTTAGGATGGCTGTGGTGATTGGCGTGAGGAAAACTAACGTCTTTTCTCTTCTGAATAGACATTCCACCAAGTTCAGTGTTTGGACCGTCAGAAAACTCCGTGCGGTGGTTTAAATGGAAGAAATTCCTGAATAGTTCAACTGACGGCTCTTCTTTGAGATAAGCTTCACAAAAAACGTGGAAATTGCAGATGTTGGACACATAATTGGGCCCAATATCTTGAGGATGGAGTTGAAAGTCAGCTAGCACATCACGGAAGAACTTTGACCCGGGAGGGCTGAATCCCCGGGCTAAATGATCAAGAAATACAATGACTTCTCCGTCTTTGGGTTCTGGAGGACACTCCGGTCCAGGGACTCTCTAGTGAAGGACGTTCTTTGGGCCTAAAGCACCAATCTTAGCCCGGTTCTGCAATTCTTCCTCAGTAACCCGGGACTGGACCCAGTTGCACGAAGTGAACGGCTTGGCTTGCTTTGCCATTTTGAACGGAAAAGCTGAAAATATAGTGAAGGGTCGGTTTATGATTTGTGCAAAGTTAAACCGACAGTTTTCAAAGGTATTTACAAACGGCGGTTTAGCTGGGGCCTAATGGCATCTACCGGTTTATAGTCTTTTCTAAAAGCTAAACCGCCGATGAGAGTACGAAAGATGCAGATCTGAAGTTATGGAAGAACATGTTTCGTAAAAATCAGTGATGAGGTTACAGATCTACAGCATGTCAGAAATTCGAAAATATTCATGGTCTATATTAAATGGAGGAAGCAATGGTTCCAACAAACGCAGATTAAACTAGTACTCTGGGGAAGAATAAAGGCACGCTAAAAAGCGGAGTTATTACTATGGTTGGGAAGCAGGTGGATTAGATCTGTCTTAGTTATCGAAGCATGATGAAGAACAACAAAGAACAAGCGCCTACCCGTGATCTCACGGAAGAGAAAACCCTAATGAGATCTATGTAAGGGGGAAGGAAAGAACTTACTGGAGACGATGAGTGCGGAGGTGCGCCGGCGATTTTCTGATCCAACCAGTTTGATGCAGCGGCCAAGCTCGATGATGATGCAGGGCTCGACGGCGGCGGCGGAGTTTGAGCACGAGCGGGCGCAAGGAAGAAGAAGAGGCAAGGGAGCAAGGGGGGAAAAGGTGATGCCCCTCTGCCCTATTTATAAGCCAAAAAATGAAACGGCAGGCGCGGGAATCGAGGAGCCAGAAAAGTGGATATGGGACGATACTATCACCTCGATCTTTGGGGCTTTTAATGAGTAAAAAATAAAAACAGGTACAAGCATTTAATGAGCAGATAACGTCGCGATGGTTTAATGTGATCTAGGAAGATGACACCATGGCGGTTTATGAAGCATTTGAAGCTACGAAAGGTGAAATCTTTACAGGACGTTGAAGATTGACATGAACAAGTTCAAATCAATCTGGGGCCTAATGTCAGGGATATTACTACTGGGTATAAACTGCCCAGGAGGGGCCGGTTTAAGCCTATCAAGATTACTTCTACTGAAGCCCAGCAGAACAGGGAACATGACGCTTCATTCAAGAAGACTTAAAGCCCAAGAGGTGTTAGGGGCCATGATTTGTAAACCGCCATACGGCGTGTAACTTGTGATGTAAGATAGGAAAGATAGAGACCGAGCCGGACACGTTTATGAGCCGGCCTCGGGACTCTGTAAACCGGACCGGGCGTCACCTTGTGTATATAAAGGGACGACCCGGCGACGGTTCAAGGGAGGACAACAACTCGAGACATAGGCAAAGCGTATTCGTTCCCTGGTCATCGAAACCCTAGCAATATCACACCAAACTAGACGTAGGCTTTTACCTTCATTGAAGGGGCCATACTAGTATAAACCCTTGCATCCTTGTCCGCTTTAACCCCGTTAAGCTAACCCGTAGCGATGGCCTCAAGACTAAGTCCTTTTGCTAGGACATCTGCCGTGACAAAACCACGACATGTTTGGTTTTGGGTTTTTCATCACTTGATGATTTTCGCTCAAAGTCCTCGGAGGATGGGTTGCTCTTATGAAAAGTGTCAGTTTCTCTCGGAGCAGCCAGCCAGCTAGTGGTTGTAGCGGGCGGCTAATTATAGCCTAGGGAGCAGCCCGACATGATAAGACATAAATGCCCTTTAGTGATATGACCGTTAGGTAGGTAGATATTTTGGGAAAGCTGGCGCGTAGCATAGCAACGGTCGGAAATATGAGTATCAATTTCCTCAGGGCTATCATGTTCCTCACTGTGTAGGCAATCCGCACTGGTGAATTCCTAACTCTTCAGTCAGAACAAATTCCTCAGAGACCAGAAGAACTTCGTCTCTGTCACTAAAGAATATGACTGAACTGTATGAGATTTCCAATGGCTTCACTCGAAGGGATTGGTAGGTGTAGGATTTTGAGTTGAGCATCAAATGGAAATTTTTCCTTAGTATTTCCTTGACCCCCTTTAATAGTACTGTGTTTCCTATGACTCAAGAAAGAGAAAATGAAACTACGAAAACAAAAGTCTTCACGCTTGATGTTTCTCAAATGAATACCACGTTTTCAAGGTCACACCAATTTCTTCACTTTCAAAGTCTTCAGAAAGTCTTCAGAAAATCAAAGTCTTCAGTTGAAGAACTTCAGTTTTAGGGGTCGACTTTCTCTGTAAATATCAAACTCCTCATAGACTTATAGGCCTGTGTACACTCATAAACATATTAGTCCCTTAACCTATAATTCTTCAATACACCAAAATCACTAAGGGGCACTAGATGCACTTATAGTAGTGGGTTCGATCATACTGTGCTTGATCCCAGTGACAGAGAGGGAACCGACACGTATGTATCGTTGCTAATAAGGATAAAACGATGGGGTCTATTTATACATAAATAGATCTTGTCTACATCGTGTCATCGTTCTTATTGCATTACTCCGTTTTTCTATGAAGTTAGTACACTAGATGCGTGCTGGATAGCGGTCGATGTGTGGAGTAATAGTAGTAGATGCAGGCAGGAGTCGATCTACTAATGTTGGACGTGATGCCTATATGATGATCATTGCCTGGACATCGTCATGATTATTTGAAGTTCTATCTATTGCCCAATAGTAATTGTTTTCCCACCATTTGCTATTTTCTCGAGAGAAGCCACTAGTGAAATCTACGGCCCCCGGGTCTCTTTCTCATATTATTTGCCTTTGCGATCTATTTGCCTTTGCTTTTATTTTCAGATCTATTAAACCAAAAACCCCAAAATACCTTGCTACAATTTATCTTATTTGGCATTCGATCTATCAATATTTATATCTCTCTCACATACGTTACCCGAACGGGATTGACAACCCCTTTTACACGTTGGGTTGCGAGTATTTGTTATTTGTGTGCAGGTGTTGTTTACGTTGTGTTGCTTGGTTCTCCTACTGGTTCGATAACCTTGGTCTCATCAGTGAGGGAAATACCTACCACTGCTATGCTGCATCATTCCTTCCTCTTTGGGGAAATATCGACGTAGTTCTAGCAGACATCAAAAGGAATTTCTAGCGCCGTTGCCGGGAAGCACGTTCAACATATACCAGGTTCCTAATCACAAATCTCATCTCCTCGCAATTTACATTATTTGCCATTTGCCTCTTGTTTTCATCTGCCCCACTTCACAAAATTTGCCATTTTTATTCGCCCTCTTTTTCATTCGCTGTTTCCTCGTCAGATCTATTCTTTGCTTTCAATCATGAGTGATTTCGGTATGGCACCAACAAATGATGGCATCACTCCTAAGATTGGATGTACGGGCAATCTGGATGCTAAAACTTTTATCTTGGGGCAAGGGAATGTTGTGGGAAAAGAATGTATCCAAGAGTTTTTCAATTGTGTTGGGAATCTAAGTCTTGATGATGCTCATATACTTAGAACTAATAGATCTTATGCAGATGCTATTATAGCACTAGTTCTGAAACTTGAACGTAAATTTATCCGTACTCATCCCACTTTGCGAAGATTGTTTTTTGAGCTTACCAATAAAAAAAATCCTAGAGCTAAAAAGTTGGCCACTCTTGTCCTTATGAATGAATTTGATTACATAATACGGGAAGCTAGAGAAATCTTTGATTTTTATGGTATGAATCTTGAAAAACCCGTGATAGATGAATTTTTATACAATAGTGATTATGCGTTAAGGAATTTGCTTGGGGATAATAGAATCTTCGATGAGAATCTGAAGAAGGAAGTCCCCGTTTTATATATAATCCAACAAGTTTTCAATAATGTTAACCACCATCACTCTTGGATTGTTGCTGGAAATCAAAGGGGACATGATGAAAATCAACTTAGAAATGCTAAGGTGTCTATGGATAATATGTTCTATGTTGTCTTTACAAAGCCTCACGACAAGGATACCCCTAAAGAAATTAAAAACAAGGATGACAACACTTAGAGACTTGCTTTATGCCTAGGTAAGGGCGTAAAATGACAACGCTTGTTGGGTGGCAACCCAACTTATATCTTTTTGCATTTTAATTTCCTTGCTGTTTTCAATAAAATACCCTTTACTACCTCTGTTTAGATGTGTTTTTGGTTTGAATAAAGGTTTGTGCCAAGCAAAGCCTTAGGATCATGTTGGGTGTTAGTAGATTTGATCTTGCTGAAAAACAGAAACTTATGCGCTCACGAGAAAAATTCTCATTTTTTTTACAGAAGAGTGCTTTTAGGTTGATTCTTTTTGCAGAAGATTAATATACAAATTGCCCACGTGGCCCTATTTTTTCAAGATTTCTAGAGTTACAGAAGAATTCGAAATTTCCAGATTGCTACAGATTGTTCTGTTTTTTGACAGATTCTGTTTTTATTGTGTTATGTGCTTGTTTTGATGATTCTATGGTTTTCTTTGATGAGTTTTTGCCATAGAAAAGTTGGAATATGGTATATATAATACAAATACAAATTATGAATTGGTTTGCTACAATACTTATAGTAGTGATTTGTTTTCTTATACTAGCGGATCTCACGAAATTTTTGTTGAGTTTTGTGTGATTGAAGTTTTCAAGTTTTGGGTTATCTTACGATGGATGAAGGAATAAGGAGTAAGAATAGCCTAAGCTTGGGGATGCCCCGGCATCCCAAGCCATTATCTAAAGAGAAGCAAGCAACTAAGCTTGGGATGCCCCCGAGTGGCATCCCCTCTTTCTTCTAACGACCATCGGTATTTTACTCGAAACTATATTTTTATTCGTCATATGATATGTGTTTTGCTTGGAGCGTCTTGTATGGTATGAGTCTTTGCTTGTTTTGTTTTTCCTTGTAAGTTATCAATCCTTGCTGTACACACCTATTAGAGAGAGCCATAATTATGCCATGACTTGTTATAATAGCCCTCTATGCTTCACTTAAATTTTTATGAGCTACGGATTTGCTCTAGTGCTTCACTTATATTTTTTTGAGCACGGTGTGCTTTAGTAAAAAAATTTAAGAAATTCTCTCTTGCTTCACTTAAATTATTTTGAGAGAAAGAAAAAATTATGCTCATGATCTTCACTTATATTTGTTTGAGCTTATCAAAAGCAACACATAAAAATTAGTTCCAAAGTGATAGATATCCAAGAAGGATATAATAAAAACTTTCATGAAGATCATTGGACAAGATAAACTTGATTCCTTGTAATAGTTTTGAGACATGATGATGTCATATGTGAGTCATGTTAATGAGTAATTATGCTTTCGTAAGAATACTAGTGTTAAAGTTTGTGATTCCCTATGCAAGCACGAAAGTCAATAATCATGCAATGAAATTACATCCTACTTGTGGTGCATTATTCAGTGTTATTTTTGCTAAATGCTCACTTATGAGATTATTCGTTTCATGGTTGGTTGCTTCCCAGTCTTTTGCTATTCTTCATTTTGCACTAACTATGATCACTACTTGTGCATCCAAAATCCTTTATCCCGGTTTTGCCACATGAGTCCACCATAACTACCTATATGCAGTATTCCTTTGCCGTTCTAAGAAAATTTGTATGTGCCATCTATAATTTTCAAAATAAATTTCCCTTTTGTGTGCTCGTACCGCTCGGGAGGTGGTGAGGGGTGTCCAATATTTTCCATGCTAGATGTGTTATTCTCATGATGAGTGTTCATTCACTTGTCATTGAACGAGAGTAAGGCAAAGGTATTAGGGATGCCCAGTCCCAAAATGAAAAGCAAATTTACTTTATGTTGTCAAATAATAAATTCCTTGGAAAGTGTTGGTATGGAAGGCAACCGTGGATTTGGCTAGCCATGGCTTGTGAAAGTTTGGTGGAAAAGGAATAAACTTTATTTTATGTTTGGGAATTGCCTATGATATATCTAGCGTGGAAAGTGTTGGGAATCTTAAGTCGTTTTTGTTGGTGGGAAAAGTATGCCTCCCAAAATAATTTTATCTCTCAATTTAAGCTTTGAGCTCTGGAACCTCTACAAATCCCTACTTCCCTCTCCGAAGGGCCTTTCTTTTAATTATGCAAATTTTTACTTTCGAATTTGAGTCTCCATCTTCTCTTATAAAGCACCAACTAGGAAACACTATGATCGTACTTGAGCATTGGGTGTAACTAATATGCGAGTGTGTTTCATGAATGGATCAATGGTTGAGCATTATGGGCTAGGGATAACTTATTTTAGCTTTAATATTTTGAAAGACATGGTTGCTTGTTGATATGTTTGAGTATTTAAATCTCATGTCAAAACTAGATATTGCTTTGAACCATATAAAAGTCAAAATGTCCATGCTATAAAGAAAATAATATGATATGACATGATATGCATCATTACACATCAAAAATTCTGTTTTTATCATTTACCTACTCGAGGACGAGCAAGAATTAAGCCTGGGAACGCTGATACGTCTCCAACGTATCTATAAATTTTGATTGTTCCATGCTGTTATGTTATCGTTCTTGGATGTTTTACAATCATTTTATTGTCATTTTATATCATTTTTTGGTACAAACCTATTAACATAGTGCCAAGTGCCAGTTGTTGTTTTCTGCATGTTTTTTACATCGCAGGAAATCAATATCAAATGGAGTCCAAACACCACGAAAGTTTTTGGAGATTTTTTTGGGCCAGACCTGCACCTTGGGGGTGCCTCGAGGAGGGCACAACACACCAGGGCGCGCTAGGCCCCCCTGGCGCGCCCAGGTGGGTTGTGCCCACATCGGTAGCCTTCCACACCGCCTCGTCGTAAGATAATCCTGCAACATAAAATGTTGCAGCCCGAAAACGGGTCAGCACATGGAATATGCTGGCAAATTCACACTGTAATGATAATGAACAAGTCCTACAACTACATGCATATTTGGCTGGTGGAGGCTGTAAGGTAAAGGTTTTTGCGTAAAGCCAATTTTTCCCTACTACAAAGGAATGCATTTTAATTAACTATCATGGTAGTTGAAACATCGTTGAGAAGATAGACATCCTCTCAACCCCAATTAAAAGTAATCATTAAACCCAACAAAATTAAATTAAAGTAACATGTTGAGATGCACATGATAATCCAAGTACTAGATACTCAAGACGTCGGTAACCGGGGACACGGCTAATCATGATCAGTTTGTACACTCTACAGAGGTTTGTGCACTTTCCCCACAAGACTCGATCGCCTCCGTTTGGTTTCTCGCACTGCATGGTGTTTGAGAAACGGATGACCGAGACACAGTCTTTCCGAAGAGGTCCCTTTAACCAGATAGATTGGCCGGTACACCTACAAAAACCCAACTACATCTGCTAGCCCATCATGGAAAGGTTTCCCACAACTTACTCAACTATGCGAGAGCCCATATTGGCATGTGGCTGCACACAGAAGTTTCTAGTATGAAAAATCTCATGATCCCTTTGAGCCTGGGTGGCGGTCCAAAAGAAAAACAGTCAATCCTGGAATACCCAGATGCCTCAATCCACCCAGATGTGTATTAAAGTTTCCACCTTAAGTTGAACCATTAATTAACAGCTCACATCTGTCCTGGATTTCACTCACCCAATCCACGTCTACGAGCATAGCATGTCCTAACAGCAAACGTAGAAGTAATTCCCAAAGGTTTGAATGTAATGCAGGTAATAGGTACTACCCCAATCTACTTCCCACTCCCACAAGTTAATTGATCCTACTCATGCAATGTGTGAGGGTTTGACTAATGCAATGAAAACTGGGTAATTGGAAAGCATGATCAAAGTGTGAACTTGCCAGCAATGTTGATGAAGATGATTCGCACTCAAAACTCTTGATAGATCTACTCGTCACACTCCGGTCAATCTATCGTAAGCAAGCAATAGTAACCACACATAAGCAATCACTCAGAAAGATCAGACAGATCGGATATACACTTCGGAAAACCTCGAAAACAAACGAATGTCTCTTGAAACATAAAACAATTTCTAACAATACCAAAATTATGTGAATTTGGCCTTATCAGAAAGTTTAGGTCAAGAGCTTCGATTTGCAAAAAGAATCAACTGAAACGGAGCTACGAAACACCAGTTATGATCAAAACAAGTTTGAATTTAAAACTAGTTGAATTCAAATTTTAAAACTTTCAAAACATGTTGAAGTTGTATTACTGGAAAGAGGGGTTCGTAACGACGACGTGGGCGCTGGTTTCGTTGGATTTGAACTAACTGGTAAAAAGATATGGCCGTTTGAAGTGTAGGGACTATTTTGTAAAATAGTAATTACAGACAGGTCCCTGGCCAGAAATCGAAAAGAAAAAGAAAAAAACTATCGAGCGAACGCTCACTATTTAAGCCTAACTGAAGATCGTTCACTGAATAACTAAACCCTAAAAAAACCGATTTAAAAAGAAAACCTAACTAAAAGAAAACCCAAGCGGTTTTTTACCTATGCGTTTTTCCGACGAAAAACCGCCGGTTCGGCGAAGAAAAACCGGCGAGGCGGCTCAGATCTCGCCGGCGGCGAGCTCCGGCGAGACCTGGCTGCGGCGGCGCTGGGCGGCTGCGGCGAGGCGCGGTGGTGGGGCGCGGCGCTGGCGTGCGGGCGTGGCTGCGGGAGGCGAGGGGAGGCAGCAACGGCAGAACAGCGCGGCGGCGGCAGCAGCAATACGCGGCGGCGGCGCGAGCGATGCGAGAGGAGGAGAGTTCGGGGCGGCGGCGGCGGTCTTATAGGGAGAAGGGGGGAGGAGTTCCTTGCGGGAGGGGCAAGGGGAGAGAGTCCGGCGGCGGCGGCGCGGTGGTCTTATAGGGGGAAGGGGGGAGGAGTTCCTTGCGGGAGGGGCAAGGGGAGAGAGTACAGCGGCGGCACGCATGCCGAGGCGGCGGCGGCGCGGTGGGTTGGCTGGGCCGTGGCCTGGCGGGCAGCTGGGCCGGCCCAGTTCGGCGGAGGGAGCATTTTTTTTCTTTAAACATTTTTTTTCTAACAGACAGAAAAACGAATAAAATAAAATAAAACTAAAATAGTATATATGCATATAATATATCAAAATTTACAGAAAAATAAGCTCTACAACATGAACATTTTTCTACTGTCAAATAAAATGCCCACAAAATCTAATAAATAAAAAGGTCCTACTGTTGCAAATAAAATCCAATAAAAATCACTTTAAAATACCAAAATGACTCCAAATTTATTTTTCTCCAATTTTCTGCTGTAGGGAATCATGTTACCCTATTTTCCATGTAATTTGTTGTTGGAGAAAAATAATTTGAATAAAACCAAATAACTCAATATTTGAAATTGAGTTCCAGAAAATTTCAGAAAACCTCCAACTCATATTTCCTATAATTTGAAGAAGTCATTTTATCTTCTCTCGGGAAAATCATTGAGTTGCTTAAAGTTTCTGAATTGAAAAGATTTCGAGGATGAAATTCAAAATCCTTTCAAAGCCCTTTATCATTTAGAATAAATGGAAGAAGTCATATTATCTTCACTCTAGGGTTTTGTGTTGAAAAGAATTTGAATTCCCTCGGAGATCAAAAAGCAAAGTGAAAGTTTTGGGAAAGTCATTTGATTCCCTCTCATTTAACTTTCAAAAGTTTCAAATTTCACTCAATTTCACTCAGAACATCAAACAACAATCAAATCTATCTATTTATTATAACATTCCAAAATTTAAAATTTTGGGATGTTACAAACCTACCACACTTAAAATGAATCTCGTCCTCGAGATTCGGAGAGGCTAGCAAGAAATAGGTTAGGGTTTGGGGGTCTCCTAACAAATCCAGGATTGGTGTGGCCTAGTGTGCTACCACACTTAGGAACAGGGTCATGGTTCCATCAAAACTCAGGTACTCAATCCTTTGGGTTGACGGCGTCGGTCTTCTCAAGTCTTCAGGGTATTTCCTTCTCTGGCTCTTTCGGAAGTGGCATAACCTTTGCCCTCAATTCTTGTATCCTTTCATCTTGATACGGTTCTTTCGAGACGGGTTCTTCTTAACTGACGAGTCTGGCGCCAATACTAAACAAATATCGATATCTCATGGTGGTCATCGGACAGTTTATTGGGTCCCTACAGAAAACGAGTCTGGGCTTCATCCTCACCGTATAACATACGGTTGGCAACAACATTCCATGTACAGGGGAAAAATTCTATACCATTCTAAGGCTTAAACAAAGTTTTGGCATCGTCGTCTCTCTACTATAGGTAAGTCTCTCAGATTTACCATCCCATATAACAGAGGCGAATAATAAGAGTAAGTCGGTATGGTGATCAATCCATCCCGCACCCAAATCATTACCCTGTATATGGTTTAGTGAATCTCGCTTTCTAACACTCGGTCATCCTCACATGCATTGCAGAATTTCTCTTGCCAACGAACTAAGTTCGGATATTTCGATTGATTCTGCAAGCTTAACAAAACATCTAACGTTTCTTCACAACCCTCGGGTTTAACGTAACCACCTATAAAATCGTCGGTTGATAAGGTCGTCACTTCTACCAGGGGTTTTCCTTCAGCAAGAATGAGTTTGCTTTTCTTGACAGGTCCTGGGCCTGTGGGTTATGGCCCATCTCACCACTAGCAACACTTGGTCTCATCATTGGGTTGCAACTGGTCATTCTTCCAACATCCAACTTCTTTGGTTCTCTTAAATCCATCCAATTATACCTTACTTCTCTGTGGGTAAAACTACTATGTAATTACTCAGACTCATCCTTGGGTAATCCACTCCAAGTCTGACGTAACTAACCACTAGCTAGTGTATTCGGGTAATGGTGTTGGATTCTACCACACTTAAAATGAATAACACTAGTTTCTTCAAAATCTTATTCCATGCATCATGTCTTCACTCATCACTATGGAGTAACAACTCATAAAATCCAATATCAATACCACGATGCCAACTGTATTGATTCTCAACTTACTACCGTCTACTGCATTTCCATTGCAGGCTTCAACTCAACCACTTAGCACAAATCTCCTTCTTCTTGGTTCATTCTATAGCAAAATGTACTGCTTTACTACAACAGATACACATAACTATAGACAAGTCTCATGGTTCCCTTGTGATTATGTAGCCTCCTTAGGTCCTCGGCTAAAGGGTCCACGTCAGAACTTCTATATCCATAACTCAATCCTTGGGGTTACTGTAGTTCCATACTCCAGCATTACACCCTCGTAAAATCCAATCATACTTCTTTCCTTCATACTCTTGGGGTAAGCTTCATAAATAAACTCCAACTTATTTGTGCAACTCTACTAATTGGGGGCAACACATTCCTTCCTATGGGTCCAGTGTTCACACAGTGAGATACCACTAAACAAAATGCACTGGTTCATCCATAATCCATGTTCTCCGCATATCAAATCTTGTATTACTACTTGAACCAGTATTCAACACTCCAGTTACAAAGGGTGCATCACTACAATTGCTACTATCCTGATGGTCTGGTAGGGTCAAGGATTCCTTCCATCTATATCCATTCGTCCTAGCTAAGGGTGCTTCATCCCACTGGAATTGTGCAATGTGATTCTTAAAATCATCAATCTTTTGCTTCGTCCTATTGGTCGTGTGTTTCATCTCCACCATCTCTGCATGCATCATACTCAGGCATCCCTGGGTATAACGAAGTCTTGCTTCAAGCATTTCTCCAATCTGACGTATGGCCTCCATAGCAGCTTCACGAACAGAATCGAAGAATGCTATTCGCGGTACTCGGGAGATGAATAAGTATTGACCCATAGTCTTTGGGCAAACTCCTTTCACACAGTGGAGGTGTACCTCCACGTACCAAAGTTCAACTCCATTCTCCATGAAGGGATAACCCTTGTAAACTGCATCTCCTTCCAGTTGAATATGCTTCATCATGTCCTTCAGGATCTTTGGATAATCTTGATCGCTAGTCAGGGTCATGATGGTTTCCGGGCCTTTGAGAAAAGACTCGTAAAGGGTGGTCATCTGTAGGTATAATACAAAAGGGGTTCTTAGGACAACATACAGACATCCTTGGGTAAAATGGGGTCTTTTGTCCGAGAAAGGTTTGGGGTCAACTTCTCCATGGATTCTAGGTTTTGGTCGGGGAAGGGGCACTCACAATCATCCAACATCTCAATGCATCTCCTTCTTAGACTCCAAAATATCAACTTTTATTGCTCCATGAACTATTACAATGTTCTTTCCATAACTCAACTCAACATTGTAAAAGGGTGTTCCACTTTTAGCTACATGCTTCATTCTACTATCTAGATCTCAACTACTCTGATCATCTTTCCTTCGGTCTGAACCTTCTCTTGGCAAAAGCTCTACTTCTTTGTAGTGTAAACTAATGTCATAAGACCAATCTAAGGACTTCATGGTGACTATCCTGGTTCACTGGATTCTCCACTTCCTGGTTGGGCAGTGGATAGCATAATGACCTAAATCCTTGCACTGATAACATGTGATGTCACTCAGGTCCTTTTCCGCAGAAATTGGGTTCTTCTGGGGACACATGTTCTTCCTTTTACTTAACTTCTTCGTTCCTATCAATTTTTCTATCTTTTGTGGATGAAACTCCACTTCTTCCGTCAGGAAGTCTCCCAGATACTCATGGCTTTCCTTTGTGCATTGCTGTGAAAGATGTCCTTTCTCTGCACATGAGTAGCAAGCACGGGTGTAATATCTGTCTAGCCCTTCTCTATCCGGGTCGTCAATATCTTCCTCCATCGCGGATTCCCTTAGGGTTTCCTCGAGGACTTCTTTCATTGCTTTCTTCTTCTGCTGGACAGCTCGTTGCACCATGGGGTAAATGTGACACTGAGCAGGGTAATGGGTAGTCCCTTCACACAAGAAACAAGTAATCTGCCTAGTTGGGCATTCTTCAGCTGGATGACTTCCTTCACAATTAGGGCATTCATCCTTATGCTCCTCCTGGGTGTGTCCTATTTCTCCACAAATCCTACATGCACAAAGTTTCTTCTTCGGGTTGTCTCCACGCTCTCGGATGAGACGGGATCCTAACAGAGTCTTCTTGAATTCCTTCCAACTTCCTGCTCCATTACATCCTTGTAGGGCTGGATGCATTTTCCACCATGTTGCAGCACTTTTTGTAAAGTACTGAAGAGCGTATTGAACTTCATACTTCCTTTCAACTAAATTTTTCCTAAAGTGATCCTCCATGTTTTGTATCCATAACTATGCCTCCGGTTGGGTCATTGGTCCAGAGACTTCAAGTCTATATTCAGTCATCCTCTATTGGGTCCAAGGGTTTTGGGATGAGATTCAGAAGAGATAGAGAGAGAGATACACTCAATACAAACAATGGTTTTGAAAAGACGGGTTTTAGTTTGTGGCCATCAGAAAACATCAAACAAATGACGGCTCACAATCGTCGCGGCTAACGTAAGCACATAACAGGGGTTTGGTCTTCTAAAGGTCATCATCTCTTCAAAGTTGTCAACTCTTCAAATCTTCGGAGTATCCATTGTTGTAGCTTCAACACTTCCAATGTATGGTAAAATCCTCTTTACTCCGAAGTGGTCCAAATGGTAAAGGGTATTGTCTAACTATTTATGGTCAAAGGGAAGGTTTGACAAAGCTCAGAAAAGAAGAGAGATAAGAATCTTTTGAAAAGATAGTTTTAGAGAAATCCTTTCCTATGGTCTGGCTAGTTTCTAGGGTCACGTCCTACAGTCAACATGTGCTCTGAT
This sequence comes from Secale cereale, assembly GCA_902687465.1. Lineage (NCBI taxonomy): Eukaryota > Viridiplantae > Streptophyta > Magnoliopsida > Poales > Poaceae > Secale > Secale cereale. The sequence continues at coordinate 57,169,117 of LR738714.1, read as the reverse complement.
ACCATCTTGTAGCGACCACGATCCGAATGGACCGAAGTCTCCGTGTTCTGTGTCATCCCTGGATCGGTATGCTGACACACACAGTACAAACATGATTTATAACAGAGGTAAATCACATGTATTAAGTAACTTAAATACTATTACCTCAAATCGATAAGCAACAAAGGTCGTGGATTCCCATCAACACCAACGGCAAAGTTGAGTGTAGAAATCGTAACAACTGACGTATCACTTACTCGTCGTAAGATAAAATGTTGCAGCCCGAAAACGGGTCAGCACATGGAATATGCTGGCAAATTCACACTGTAATGATAATGAACAAGTCCTACAACTACATGCATATTTGGCTGGTGGAGGCTGTAAGGTAAAGGTTTTTGCGTAAAGCCAATTTTTCCCTACTACAAAGGAATGCATTTTTAATTAACTATCATGGTAGTTGAAACATCGTTGAGAAGATAGACATCCTCTCAACCCCAATTAAAAGTAATCATTAAACCCAACTAAATTAAATTAAAGTAACATGTTGAGATGCACATGATAATCCAAGTACTAGATACTCAAGACGTCCGTAACCGGGGACACAGCTAATCATGATCAATTTGTACACTCTGCAGAGGTTTGTGCACTTTCCCCACAAGACTCGATCGCCTCCGTTTGGTTTCTTGCACTGCATGGTGTTTGAGAAACGGATGACCGAGACACAATCTTTCCGAAGAGGTCCCCTTAACCAGATAGATAGGCCGGTACACCTACAAAAACCCAACTACATCTGCTAGCCCATCATGGAAAGGTTTCCCACAACTTACTCAACTATGCGAGAGCCCATATTGGCATGTGGCTGCACACGGAAGTTTCTAGTATGAAAAATCTCATGATCCCTTTGAGCCTGGGTGGCGGTCCAAAAGAAAAACAGGCAATCCTGGAATACCCAGATGCCTCAATCCACCCAGATGTGTATTAAAGTTGCCACCTTAAGTTGAACCATTAATTAACAACTCACATCTATCCTGGATTTCACTCACCCAATCCACGTCTACGAGCATAGCATGTCCTAACAGCAAACGTAGAAGTAACTCCCAAAGGTTTGAATGTAATGCAGGTAATAGGTACTACCTCAATCTACTTCCCACTCCCACAAGTTAATTGATCCTACTCATGCAATGTGTGAGGGTTTGACTAATGCAATGAAAACCGGGTAATTGGAAAGCATGATCAAAGTGTGAACTTCCAGCAATGTTGATGAAGATGATTCGCACTCAAAACTCTTGATAGATCAACTCGTCACACTCCGGTCAATCTATCGTAAGCAAGCAATAGTAACCACACATAAGCAATCACTCGGAAAGATCAGACAAATCGGATATACACTTCGGAAAACCTCAAAAACAAACGAATGTCTCTTGAAACATAAAACAATTTCTAACAGTACCAAAATTATGTGAATTTGGCCTTATCAGAAAGTTTAGGTCAAGATCTTCGATTTGCAAAAGGAATCAACTGAAACGGAGCTACGAAACACAAGTTATGATCAAAACAAGTTTGAATTTAAAACTAGTTGAATTCAAATTTTAAAACTTTCAAAACATGTTGAAGTTGTATTACTGGAAAGAGGGGTTCGTAACGAAGACGTGGGCATTGGTTTCGTTGGATTTGAACTAACTGGTAAAAAGATATGGCCATTTGAAGTGTAGGGACTATTTTGTAAAATTGTAATTACAGACAGGTCCTTGGCCAGAAATCTAAAAGAAAAAGAAAAAAACTATCGAGCGAACGCTCACTATTTAAGCCTAACTGAAGATCGTTCACTGAATAACTAAACCCTAAAAAAACCGATCTAAAAAGAAAACCTAACTAAAAGAAAACCGAAGCGGTTTTTTACCTATGCGTTTTTTCGACGAAAAACCGCCGGTTCGGCGAAGAAAAACCGGCGAGGCGGCTCGGATCTCGCCGGCGGCGAGCTCCGGCGAGACCTGGCTGCGGCGGCGCTGGGCGGCTGCGGCGAGGCGCGGTGGTGGGGCGCGGCGCTGGCGTGCGGGCGTGGCTGCGGAAGGCGAGGGGAGGCAGCAGCAGTACGCGGCGGCGGCGGCGAAATCGCGGTGGCGGCGCGAGCGATGCGAGAGGAGGAGAGTTCGGGGCGGCGGCGGTGGTCTTATAGGGGGAAGGGGGGGGGGAGGAGTTCCTTGCGGGAGGGGCAAGGGGAGAGAGTCCGGCGGCGGCACGCATGCCGAGGCGGCGGCGGCGCGGTGGCGTACGGGAGTCGAACTCCCGCTCAGGGAGGGAGGCGACCGCGAGGTGGGATGGCTGGGCCGTGGCCTGGCGGGCAGCTGGGCCGGCCCAGTTCGGCGGAGGGAGCATTTTTTTTCTTTAAACATTTTTTTCTAACAGACAGAAAAACGAATAAAATAAAATAAAACTAAAATAGTATATAGGCATATAATATATCAAAATTTATAGAAAAATAAGCCCTACAACATGAACATTTTTCTACTGTCAAATAAAATGCCCACAAAATCTAATAAATAAAAAGGTCCTACTGTTGCAAATAAAATCCAATAAAAATCACTTTAAAATACCAAAATGACTCCAAATTTATTTTTCTCCAATTTTTTGCTGTAGGGAATCATGTTACCCTATTTTCCATGTAATTGTTTTTTGGAGAAAAATAATTTGAATAAAACCAAATAACTCAATATTTGAAATTGAGTTCCAGAAAATTTCAGAAAACCTCCAACTCATATTTCCTATAATTTGAAGAAGTCATTTTATCTTCTCTCGGGAAAATCATTGAGTTGCTTAAAGTTTCTGAATTGAAAAGATTTCGAGGATGAAATTCAAAATCCTTTCAAAGCCCTTTATCATTTAGAATAAATGGAAGAAGTAATATTATCTTCACTCTAGGGTTTTGTGTTGAAAAGAATTTGAATTCCCTCGGAGATCAAAAAGCAAAGTGAAAGTTTTGGGAAAGCCATTTTATTCCCTCTCATTTAACTTTCAAAAGTTTCAAATTTCACTCAATTTCACTCAGCACATCAAACAACAATCAAATCTATCTATTTATTATAACATTCCAAAATTTAAAATTTTGGGATGTTACAGTATGTATCATTGTTACTAAGGATAAAACCATGGGGTATATTTCTACATAAATAGATCTTGTCTACATCATGTCATCGTTCTTATTGCATTACTCCGTTTCTCCATGAACTTAATACACTAGGTGCATGCTGGATAGTGGTCGATGCGTGGAGTAATAGTAGTAGATGCAGGCAGGAGTCGGTCTACTAATCTTAGACGTGATGCCTATATAATGATCATTGCCTGGATATCATCATGATTATTTTAAGTCCTATCAATTGCACAATAGTAATTGTTTTCCCACCGTTTGCTATTTTCTCGAGAGAAGCCACTAGTGAAATCTACGGCCCCCGGGTCTCTTTCTCATATTATTTTTCTTTGCGATCTATTTTCCTTTGCTTTTATTTTCAGATCTATTAAACCAAAAACCCAAAAATACCTTGCTGCAATTTATCTTATTTGGCGTTCGATCTATCAATATTTATATCTCTCTCACGGCCGTTACCCAAAAGGGATTGACAACCCCTTTTACACGTCGGGTTGCGAGTATTTGTATTTGTGTGCAGGTGTTGTTTATGTTGTGTTGCTTGGTTCTCCTACTGGTTCGATAACCTTGGTCTCATCATTGTGGGAATTACCTACCGCTGCTATACTGCATCATCCCTTCCTCTTTGGGGAAATACCGACATAGTTCTCGCAGACATCAGGTACTCGAGCACTTGCATAGAGAGTCACTCGTCGACGCGGCGGATCCAAATATGCAACACGAGTACAACTCTGATGAGGTCTGCCTGATTCTCAAGATTGGTTTGCTCTGCTCACACCCATCTCCCTCTGCAAGGCCCACAATACAGCAAGTTTTGCAGTATCTTGATGGAGAAATGCCACTCTTGGAGATGACATGTGCAACCCTGAGCTTCAACTTGTTAGCTCTTAAGGAAACAAAGGAGTTGCATTCCATGTCAAGCCCATTCTCATCGACGGCGGTGACCATCGACACCATATCTGACCTCTCTGGCGGAAGATGACACTCATGATGCTTGATTTTAATATTGTATCATGCACTTACTCAAATCCTTAGCACCTTCTTTAAATAGCATTACGATGATTCAATAATTAGGTGTCATAAGATATGATAAGTGGACCTTGGTAACCGTATTTAGGGTTCCTTAATAACATATTCTAGTTTGATCTTCTGTAAATTAATTTTCATTTTCCTCCTCACTTCATAGTTCAAATTTCAATGATTGCAAGGAAGAGAGAGATGGGTAAATATTTCCAACTCCCTTCCATACATTCGTTCTTGCATAAACATTCGAGTTTACATGACAAGTATTCTTGTCGGACAGGATTTAGAATGAAATTAGTTGGATTTGTATGGAATGTATTTTATACAAATTGGAAGTTGCAACTTTAATTCCAGTATGGTTACAACTTAAGACCACTTCACTCCCTGGTCTACTTCCATGTTCCATCTCATAGGAAAACATGCACACTCATACGCCATGCCCGCCCTAAGCTTTTATTCCTCATCATCGTTGTCATCATCTCCATGGCAATCACTTGTACTTGTAAGCAAACAATATCCTCTAGCTCTTCAATGTAGAGTACATACACATGGGATTCAGAAACATATGATACAAACATTCGAGAGAGAAGCTACTCATGAGAGCGACTATCATTCACTTCCTTGATACGTCCCCAACGTATCTATAATTTTTTATTGTTCCATGCTATTATATTATCTGTTTTGGATGTTTTATATGCATTAAATTGCTATTTTATACTCCCTCCGTCCCAAAATAAGTGACGCAAAAGTGACTCAACGTTGTACTAACTTTAGTACAAAGTTAAGTCATTTTTGCGTCACTTATTTTGAGACGGAGGGAGTATGCTTTTTGGGACTAACCTATTAACCTAGAGCCCAGTGCCAGTTTCTATTTTTTCCATGTTTTTGAGTTTCGCAGTAAAGTAATATCAAACAGAGTCCAAATGAGCTGAAAATGTACGGTAATGTTTTATGGACCAGAAGAAGCCCCCGAAGCAAAAGAGTTGGGCCAGAAGAGTCCCGAGCCAACCACAAGGTTGGAGGGTGCGCCCTACCCCCCGGGTGCGTCCTCCGCCCTTGTCGTTGACTCGTGGACCCCCCTTGACTTGTTCTCGACGCCTAGAATTCCTATAAATATAGAAACCCCTGAAAAGAAACCGAGATCGGGAGTTCCGTCGCCGCAAGCCTCTGTAGCCATGAAAAACCAATTGGGAGCCCATTCCGGCACCCTTCTGGAGGGGGAAACCATCACCGGTGGCCATCTTCATCATCCCAGTGGTCTCCATGATGAGGAGGGAGTAGTTCACCCTCGAGGCTGAGGGTATGTAACAGTAGCGATGTGTTTGATCTCTCTCTCTCTCTCTCTCTCTCTCTCTCGTGTTCTTTATTTGGCACGATCTTGATGTACCGTGAGCTTTGCTATTATAGTTTGATCTTATGATGTTCTCCCCCTCTACCTTCTTGTAATGGATTTAGTTTTCCCTTTGAAGTTATCTTATCTGATTGAGTCTTTAAGGATTTGAGAACACTTGATGTATGTCTTGCATGTGCTTATATATGGTCACAATGTGATATTCAAGTGATCCACTTGATGTATGTTTTAGTGATCAACTTGCGGGTTCAGTGACCTTGTGAACTTATGCATAGGGGTTGGCACACGTTTTCATCTAGACTCTCCGGTAGAAACTTTGGGGCACTCTTTGAAGTTCTTTGTGTTGGTTTGAATAAATGAATCTGAGATTGTGTGATGCATATCGTATATTCAAACCCGCAGATACTTGGGGTGACATGGGAGTATCTAGGGGACATTAGAGTTTTGGTTGATGTGTGTCTTAAGGTATTATTTTAGTATGAACTCTAGGGTTGTTTGTGACACTTATAGGAATAGCCCAATAGATCGATCAGAAAGAATAACTGTCAGTGTCAAAACTGGTGGATCTCAGGTAGGGGGTCCCGAACTATGCGTCTATAGATCAATGGTAACATGAGACAAGGGACACATTGTTTACCCAGGTTCGGGCCCTCTCGATCGAGGTAAAAACCTACTCCTACTTGATTGATCTTGATGAATATGATTACAAGAGTTGATCTACCCTGAGATCGTAATGGCTAAACCCTAGAAGTCTAACCAGGGCGATTGCTATGAATCGGCTATTGTTGTTCAGCCTCTACGGAGTAGACCCTCCAGTTTATATATGCACCGGAGGGCCCTAGGGGTTGTACATGACCATCTTGCAGAGGAAGGACATATTATACTCGAACCTAAAACCTGCCATTATAGGCACACATGAGTCCTATCCGGATAAGAGAGACGATCTTCAGCAATGATCTTCATGGCCTACCAGTCCGGCCCACAACGAGTTATACGGTCACATGAGGACCCCTCAATCCAGGACTCCCTCAGTAGCCCCTGAACTTGTCTTTGATGATGATGAGTTCGGCTTCCATATTGTCTTCGGCATTGCAAGGTGGGTTCCTTCTTCCGAACATATCGAGGCACTATCTTATGCAAAAAGTGTATTGTGTCCATCTCTGCATGGTTAGTACAACCCTTAGCCTTGAGGGCAAGGCATCGAAAGAAAACAAATAGCGTGTCTTTACTGACAACTTTTTGGTGAAGCGTCGCGTCCATCCCACCAGTGTACTGAACCATTTTACTTGGTCCTAGTTTCGTGTTTCGAGGTATAACCCCACTGACATGTCTTATCAAAACATAGATCATGTCCGCTTACTATGGGATCCTTATCAATGTGACGTGAGCATCCAAACCGCGCATTACACACGACCGCTTTTGGAACCGGCGAGGTTTATGGCTAAAGTGGGGGGATGTTCTGTATTCACAGTGTTATAAAAGGATATCAATCCCATCCATCAGCCCCACGCCTTCCTCAAGCCCTACCTTTCCAATCTTCCTAGCCCCAGCATCCTCATCTCTTGCGTCCGCAGCTCTCAGTTCCTCAACCACCACTTCCTTCCCATCAATGGCTGGATCCAGCGCTAGAGGCAAGTGGGAGGCCTCCACGGTTACTGAGAAGACCATGGAGGATCTCCGGAGCGCGGGCTACCTCGCCGCCAACATCGCGCATCGAGTCCCCTCCCATGATCAGGTGATTCCCGTCCCTGAGGCGGGTGAGAGAGTCGTGTTCCTCTCACACTTCGTTAGGGGGCTAGGATTCCCTCTTCACCCCTTCGTATGGGGTCTACTGTTTTTCTACGGGTTGGATTTCCATGATCTAGCGTCGTATTCAATCCTTCACATCTCCGCTTTCATAGTGGTGTGTGAAGCTTTCCTTCGCGTTCCCCCACACTTTGGCGTATGGCTCAAGACCTTCAATGTGAAGCCGAAGATGGTGGGTGGGCAACATGCGGAGTGCCGGGGCGCTATGATAAGCAAGCTCACGAATGCAACCTGGCCGAAGGGGTCGTTCATGGAGACGAACAAGGTTTGGCAGCAGGAGTGGTTCTATATCACCAAGACCCACGATGCGCAATGGGCGGTGGCGCCTGCTTTCAGATTTGGACCCAAGGAGAGGCTAACTGTAGGATCGAAGAAGTAGGTCTAGAGGGGGGGTGATTAGACTACTTGACAAGATAAAAAATCTGCCTTTTGGGTGTGCAAAGTTTTAGGCAGTTTTGCAATTAAGATCAAGTCAAGTAACATACTACACATGCAATTCTAGAGTATGGGCAGCGGAAAGTAAATTGCATATATAGTAAAGAGAGGTGGAGAAGATCAAACGCAGTTTGGTGACACGGAGATTTTTGTCGTGGTTCCGATAGGTGGTGCTATCGTACATCCACGTTGATGGAGACTTCAACCCACGGAGGGTAACGGCTGCGCGAGTCCACGGAGGGCTCCACCCACGAAGGGTCCACGAAGAAGCAACCTTGTCTATTCCATCACGGCCTACGCCCACGGAGGACTAGCCTTACTCGGGGTAGATCTTCACGAAGTAGGCGATCTCCTTGCCCTTACAAACATCTTGGTTCAACTCCACATCATCAAGACGGAGGCTCCCAAGCGACACCTAACCAATCTAGGAGGCACCACCCCCCAAAAGGTAATAGACGGTGTTGATGATGATGAACTCCTTGCTCTTGTGCTTCAAGTGATAAACTCCCCAACACTCAACTCTCCTCACTGATATGGCTGTGGTGGAAGAAGGATTTGAGTGGAAAGCAACTTGGGAAGGCTAGAGATCAAGTTTCATATGGTAGGAATGGAATGGCTTGATCTCAACACAAGGGTAGGTGGTTCACTTCTCAGAAAGTGTATGGTAGAAGTGGTGGTACTTTCTGATGGCTCTCCTCACGAATGAGGAGGGGGTGGAGGGGTATATATAGCCTCCACACAAAATCCAACCGTTACACACACATTTGACCAATCTCGGTCAGACCGAAGTGAAAACTCGGTTAGACCGAAAGTTCAAATATAGTGAACGTTGGGATTTTCGGTGGGACCGAAAATACCATCTCGGTGGGACCGAAAGTGTATCTGATATGAACGTTGGAGTTTTCGGTGAGACCGAGAAAGAAAACTCGGTTGGACCGATTTGAGAAAGAGCAGGAACATGCCAGAATCGGTTAGACCGAAAATGCAATATCGGTGAGACCGATTTGAGCCAAGGCAGAACCTGGTCAATTTCGGTAAGACCGAAAATGCAAACTCGGTTATTCCGAAATGATGTGAAGTGGTTACAGAAGGTTGGCAGTTCAGTTTCGGTGAGACCGATCTCAAACTCGGTAAGACCGATTTTTCTAGGGTTTGGAATATGGCAGAAGTGGTTCATCTCGGTGGGACTGAGTTGGATAAATCGGTGTGACCGAGATGTTAGGGTTTGTAGAGATAACTTCATCTCGGTGAGACAGAGTTGGTTTGACCGAGATTACTTATGGGTGTGTGTTAAGTAGTGAATAGTGCTGATAGTTGAGGGAGTTAGATCACCAAGCACTTGAGCAACCAGATCATCAACACAACCTCATCCCCTTTTAATAGTATTGGCTTTTCCTATGGACTCAATGTGATCTTTGATCACTAAACCAAAAATGGAGTCTTGAGCTTTTGCCAATGCTTGTCTTAGCATTTGAGGGGTCCACTTCTTCAGTCATCTTGCCATACCAATGTGATTGGATTTCCTGAAACATACTTGATAAAAGCATTAGTCCAACCACAAAGTATGTTGTCATTAATTACCAAAACCACCCGGAGAGCAAATGTGCTTTCAATCTCCCCCTTTTTGGTAATTGATGGCAACACACTGAAATTATATTGAACGAGACATCAAAGCTTATCGAAAGAAAGACAGGATTATCATGAAAGCTTTGACAAGCATGTAGTACACAGGCTCCCCCTACAAGTGTGCAAGATTTTCATAGATTATGGTTTTGGACTACCACAAGCACACAAGAGAGATAAGCAAGATGTGCTACATGCAGCTTGGCTATATGCATCAGAGCAGAAGAAAAGGAATTGAGTGATAATGCATATGTGCATGGTGATTTCTTGCAAACAAGTAATTACAAGCAAGTCACCATCATGCACATTCTGCAAGATGCATATACTTACCTTGAGGTTCCTTGGCACTTGTACCTGAAGGGATAAACTTGAGAAAACAAGGTTAGATAACACAAGAGTATTCCTTCAACCAACTGCAAGAACATCAAGAGTACCAAGCCAGGGAGGACATGTATAAAGAGTGTCTCATATTGAGCACGGGCTTGAATCAGCAAACATGTCTCCGAAGCTAAAAGATTTTCAATAAACTCTGAGAGATTTTGCTTTTCATAGGATATCAATTGTGAAGATTCCTCGAAGTCTTCTCCCCCTAAACTAAAAGATTCCATAAGATACCAATTGTAAACAAGATACCAATTGTGATAACAAGGGGTGTGAAGGAAAAAAAAAGCAAAATCAAAAGAAAGATGCCAATTGTAATGTCCAATGTAAAACATGACAAAGCTTTGATGTGATTCTCTCCCCCTTAAGATAAGATTGCTTTTCTTCTTCCCTTAAGTCTTATCTTCTCCCCTACTCCCTTTACTCCCCCTAAGTTCTCTCCCCCTTTGACATCAAGTGCCGAAAAGGACAGTAAACTAGGTAGGACAGGAAGATGGAAAGAAAGAAAGAAAGAAAGAAAGAAATGGGATCCTGAAGAATCACAACAGGGCAAATAAGAACATTCATAGAGAAACAATTTGAGTCCAAATTTGAGTTCTCTCCCTCTTTAAGATTTAAGTCTGAGTAGAGCTGCAGAAGGTGATGTCCTGGAGGATAAATCCAAGGAAACACAGAAATAATCCAGCTCACTCTGCGAGGGATGTTTCACAGGATTTGCAATGAATTTGTAAATGATTTTCAGGGAATTGATCAGAGCCAGTAAAAAGATTTCCAGAAGGATATTCACAAAGAAACATAAGAAAAGAAATAAAAAGAGTCCTAGATGAAGTTTTTTTTTTTTTTTTTAAAGAAAAACTCAATGAGAGAACATAAGAGAAAACAGAAAAACTCCAAAAGCATATGTACTTCATCTAGATAAAGGTCGGCGACAAAGTCACCTATGTTTGAGTATATTGACTTAGGAGTCAAATGGAGGCATTTGATCATAGGTCATACTCATCGTTTAAGCTCAAAATGGGGTTGCCATTTTCCGATTAAGCATTTGATGTGATCACATCTTATGAAGCTGCTTGTACTCATGACTTTGAGCAAAGCTCCTCAAAGACGTGAAGAACATACCTTGGGCTTGTTGATGCTTTGCTCATGTAGGTAAGCTTGATGTAGGTGCTCATTGAATGTGAAGTTGGAGCGCCATTTCTACTTGTGTAGTTCATCTTCCTACATGGGTTAGACAAGCAAGGAAATACTCGAGAATATCCAAGATGACAAGAGTGAAATACTAGATGTATAAGATGTCAAAAAGGATATGTGGAGTTTTGTTCCTTGAACTCAACATCCCAAAGGGCTAGATACTTGGTCAATGACAAGATTACTCATGATTTGAGTGTGTGGTAATCTTGTGGAATGTAGATCATCCAAGTACCTGCAAAGAATTAGATACAATACAAGGAGGCAAATGTGTCCAAGACATATGATCATCATCATAAGAGAAATATCAAGGATTAGTCAAGAGGCTCATGCCTTGCATGCATCAATGGAGTTATCACTCCAAGTTTGAAGCATCAATGATGTTCAACTCACTCCTTAAGCGACAAAACACCTTCTCATCAAGAGGTTTTGTAAAAATATCAGCAAGCTGTTTGTCAGTACGAACATGCTTAAGATTAATATCACCCTTGGCAATATGATCACGAATAAAATGGTGACGAACTTCAATATGCTTTGTTCGAGAGTGTTGCACAGGATTGTGTCCAATCTTGATTGCACTCTCATTGTCACAAAGCAAGGGAACACGTCTCACATGTATCCCATAATCTTTAAGCGTTTGTGTCATGCATAGCAATTGAGCACAACACGAACCAGCAGCAATATATTCTGCTTCGGCAGTGGATAATGATACCGAATTTTGTTTCTTGGAGGACCAAGATACAAGGGATCGACCAAGGAATTGACATGTACCCGAAGTTGACTTTCTATCAACCTTGTCACCGGCATAGTCCGAGTCGGAATAGCCAATAAGATCGAAAGAGGCCCTCTTAGGATACCAAATGCCAAAGTTTGGTGTGTGTATCAGGTATCTCACTATCCTTTTAACAGCTTTAAGATGACATTCTTTAGGGGCTGCTTGATATCGCGCACACATGCATACACTCAACATTATGTCAGGACGAGAAGCACAAAGATATAGTAGAGAACCAATCATAGAACGGTAAACCCTTTGATCAACGGGTTCTCCATCCTTAGTCAAGTCATTATGTCCACTAGTAGGCATGGGGGTACTCATACCTTTGCTTTCTTGCATGTTGAACTTCTTGAAGAGATCCTTGGTGTACTTTGTTTGTGAGACAAAAGTACCCTCCTTAGATTGCTTGATTTGCAACCCAAGGAAGAATTTGAGTTCACACATCATGGACATCTCATACTTCTCCGACATGAGCTGTCCAAACTTCTTGCTAAAATGGGGGTTAGTTGAACCAAAGATAATATCATCAACATATATTTGGCACACAAATAGTTCACCATTAACCCTTTTTGTGAACAGCGTTGAGTCTATCTTTCCAATCTCAAAGCCTTTTTCAAGAAGAAAACTAGTTAAGCATTTGTACCAAGCTCTAGGGGCTTGTTTAAGACCATAAAGAGCTTTATGCAACTTATAAACATGATTAGGCCTTTTGGGATTCACAAATCCGGGAGGTTGTTTCACAAATACTTCCTCCTCAATTTCACCATTTAGAAAAGCACTTTTGATGTCCATTTGATAGAGAGTAATATCATGGTGATTGGCATAAGCAAGAAGAATGCGAATGGACTCAAGTCTAGCAACGGGGGCATAGGTCTCACCATAGTCCATACCTTCGACTTGTGTGTAACCTTGAGCTACGAGACGAGCCTTGTTGCGGATGACTTGTCCATCTTCATCTTGCTTGTTCCGGAACACCCATTTGGTTCCAATGATGTTTTGATCATCGTTGGGCTTCTCTACCAAAGTCCACACCTTGTTCCTCTCGAAGTTGTGTAGTTCTTCGTGCATAGCGTTCACCCAATCCGGGTCTTTAAGTGCTTCTTCTACCTTCATAGGTTCAATACTAGAGATAAATGAGTAATGCTCACAAAAGTTAGCTAAGCGAGTTTTAGAGCGAGTAATTCTCCCGGAGTTGATGTCGTTCATCATTTGTTCCACGGGATGATTCTTCTTGACTCTTGCTCGAACTCGGGATAGCTTTTGTTGATGTTGTGGCTCAGCTTCCTCATCATCTTCATCTTCTTCTTCTTCTTCTTCTTCATTGTTGTTGGTGTTGTCTTGAGGTGGTGGAGAAGGAGGTTGTGGTGGATCTTCTTGTTGCATTTCCTCATCTTGGTGAGTTCCACTTGTGGAGGCCTCCATGTTGCCTTGAGGTTCATCTCTCTGTGAGGTAGGTGGCTCCACATATGTAGATGAGGTACTCTCCTTCACTTCCATGGCACGGATCTTTCCAATAGATAAATCTTGGATTGCTTCCGATGGGTCCTTGTCTCCTACATCAATAGGCATTTGCTCTACTTGCGAGCCATTAGATTCATCAAACTTCACGTCTACCGTCTCTTCAACCTTTCGGGTGAAATTATTGTAGACACGGTAGGTGTGGGAGTTTGATCCATAACCAAGAAGAAAGCCTTCATGAGATTTAGGAGCAAATTTAGATCGACGATGCTTATCAAGGATATAGCATTTTGAACCAAAGACACGAAAGTATCCCACTTGGGGTTTGTTACCGGTGAGAAGCTCGTATGATGTCTTGCCGAGAAGCTTATGAAGATAAAGCCTGTTGATAGCATGACAAGCTGTCTCGACCGCTTCTCCCCAAAAATGCTTCGGTGTCTTGTATTCATCAAGCATCGTTCTTGCCATCTCAATGAGCGTTCGGTTCTTCCTCTCAACAACTCCATTTTGTTGAGGAGTGTACGTAGCCGAGAACTCATGTAGAATTCCTTCCTCATCGAGAAAAGAGTCTACATTGGCGTTCTTGAACTCCGTTCCATTGTCACTCCGAACTTTCTTGATCTTCACCTCAAATTGATTTTGGGCCTTTTTGGCAAAGGTCTTGAAGATCCTCTGAACCTGCGATTTATCATCAAGGAAAAATACCCACGTAAATCTGGAATAATCATCAACTATAACTAGGCCAAAGGAGTTACCACCAAGGCTTTTGTAAGCATTGGGACCGAAGAGATCCATATGAAGAAGCTCAAGCGGTCTCCTAGTGGTCATGATGTTTTTCACGGGATGACTTCCACCAACTTGTTTTCCTGCTTGACAAGCACTACAAAGTCTATCTTTGTCAAAGAAAACATCTTTAACACCAAGAATATGATCACCTTTGATCAGCTTGTCTAGATTACGCATACCAACATGTCCTAGCCTTCTATGCCATAACCAACCTTTAGAGGATTTAGCAATGAAACAAGCTCTAGGTTGGGCTTTCTTAGTGAAATCAACAATATATAGATCACCTCTACGAATACCAGTAAAAGCCATGTTTTGATTATCACGACGAAAGACTTGGCAATCTACTTTGGTGAATAGCACATTGAATCCAAAGTCAGCTAATCTAGACACGGAAAGTAAATTGTATCCAAGAGATTCTACAAGCATGACATTTTGAATAGAGCTTTCATGAGATATGGCCACCTTACCAAGGCCAAGTACCTTACCCTTGGAGTTGTCTCCAAAAGTCACATACTTGCGTGGGCCATCGTTCTTTGCAAGCTCTCGAAACATGTCTTTGTCTCCGGTCATGTGATCGGTGCATCCACTATCAAGAATCCACTCCTTTCCGCCGGATATGTAGTCTCTCAGATTTGCCATGAGATTGAGACTCTTCATGACCTTGTCTAGCTCGGTGTCCGAATCGGAGTAATCATCATCATGCTCATCATCATATTGACCCATAGATTGTTCATCATCGACACCTAGGTCAATTTGATAAGTACTTGCATTAGTTTGGTCAATGGAACAATAATCTTCGGAATGCAATGCAAGAGCATTTCTAATGATAATATTGATAAGACTGGGATCACCCTTCTTTTTCATGAGATCACGAAGCTCAAAGAAGCATTTATCAAAGTTAGGATCATTGGGGTGCAACCTATCAAATTCAATAGTCTTGTGTAGAATTTCATCAAGACTTCTCAAAGAGTAGTCCGGATAAAGTTCTTCCAAGAATTTCCACATAGCATAGGCACACTCAAAGTTTGTAACAAGATTAAGCAAGTCATCAGGTAACCCTCTAATGATAAGATTTACAGTTCTAAGGTTACGAAGCAAATCAAGCTCTTCATCCATGGTAGGGTGCAAGGGATCAACAGGAGGCACATAGGGGGTCTTAACATATTTGCACAAATTGTACACCTTAAAGATACTAAGCATTTCAGACCTCCAAGAGTTATAAAACCTTCCATCAAGAACAGGCACTCTATGGCTAACACTCCCATCCGTAGACACGTCCATCTTCCTCCAATGGTGTGTAAACCAAAGCAATGGAGACCAAAGCTCTGATACCAATTGTAGGATCGAAGAAGTAGGTCTAGAGGGGGGGTGATTAGACTACTTGACAAGATAAAAAATCTGCCTTTTGGGTGTGCAAAGTTTTAGGCAGTTTTGCAATTAAGATCAAGTCAAGTAACACACTACACATGCAATTCTAGAGTATGGGCAGCGGAAAGTAAATTGCATATATAGTAAAGAGAGGTGGAGAAGATCAAACGCAGTTTGGTGACACGGAGATTTTTGTCGTGGTTCCGATAGGTGGTGCTATCGTACATCCACGTTGATGGAGACTTCAACCCACGGAGGGTAACGGCTGCGCGAGTCCACGGAGGGCTCCACCCACGAAGGGTCCACGAAGAAGCAACCTTGTCTATTCCATCACGGCTTACGCCCACGGAGGACTAGCCTTACTCGGGGTAGATCTTCACGAAGTAGGCGATCTCCTTGCCCTTACAAACTTCTTGGTTCAACTCCACATCATCAAGACGGAGGCTCCCAAGCGACACCTAACCAATCTAGGAGGCACCACCCCCCAAAAGGTAATAGACGGTGTTGATGGTGATGAACTCCTTGCTCTTGTGCTTCAAGTGATAAACTCCCCAACACTCAACTCTCCTCACTGATATGGCTGTGGTGGAAGAAGGATTTGAGTGGAAAGCAACTTGGGAAGGCTAGAGATCAAGTTTCATATGGTAGGAATGGAATGGCTTGATCTCAACACAAGGGTAGGTGGTTCACTTCTCAGAAAGTGTATGGTAGAAGTGGTGGTACTTTCTGATGGCTCTCCTCACGAATGAGGAGGGGGTGGAGGGGTATATATAGCCTCCACACAAAATCCAACCGTTACACACACATTTGACCAATCTCGGTCAGACCGAAGTGAAAACTCGGTTAGACCGAAAGTTCAAATATAGTGAACGTTGGGATTTTCGGTGGGACCGAAAATACCATCTCGGTGGGACCGAAAGTGTATCTGATATGAACGTTGGAGTTTTCGGTGAGACCGAGAAAGAAAACTCGGTTGGACCGATTTGAGAAAGAGCAGGAACATGCCAGAATCGGTTAGACCGAAAATGCAATATCGGTGAGACCGATTTGAGCCAAGGCAGAACCTGGTCAATTTCGGTAAGACCGAAAATGCAAACTCGGTTATTCCGAAATGATGTGAAGTGGTTACAGAAGGTTGGCAGTTCAGTTTCGGTGAGACCGATCTCAAACTCGGTAAGACCGATTTTTCTAGGGTTTGGAATATGGCAGAAGTGGTTCATCTCGGTGGGACTGAGTTGGATAAATCGGTGTGACCGAGATGTTAGGGTTTGTAGAGATAACTTCATCTCGGTGAGACAGAGTTGGTTTGACCGAGATTACTTATGGGTGTGTGTTAAGTAGTGAATAGTGCTGATAGTTGAGGGAGTTAGATCACCAAGCACTTGAGCAACAAGAACATTAACACAACCTCATCCCCTTTTAATAGTATTGGCTTTTCCTATGGACTCAATGTGATCTTTGATCACTAAACCAAAAATGGAGTCTTGAGCTTTTGCCAATGCTTGTCTTAGCATTTTGAGGGGTCCACTTCTTCAGACATTTCCATACCCATATCATCGAACTTCTCTGAAATGATTCTCAAGATAATATTAGTTCAATGATATATATGTTGTTATTAATTACCAAAACCACCCGGGGATTAGTTGCACTTTCACACTCTCACCTTTCCACCATTGCTAGCCTCTCTTGTACCACACAACTTTCGCCGATATCATACACCCACTATATATCCTTCCTCAAAACAGCCACCATATATCTTCCTCAAAACAGCCACCATACCTACCTATCATGGCATTTCCATAGCCATTCCGAGATATATTTCCATGCAACTTTCCACCGTTTCGTTCATATTGTTGGAAATATGCCCTAGAGGCAATAATAAAAGAGTTATTATTATATTTCCTTGTTCATGATAATCGTTTATTATCCATGCTATAATTGTATTGATTGGAAACTTAAATACATGTGTGGATAAATAGACAAACTTTGTGTCCCTAGTAAGCCTCTTTAGGACTAGCTCGTTGATCAAAGATGACCGCGGTTTCCAGGTCATAGACATGAGTGGTCATTTGATAACGGGATCACATCATTAGGAGAATGATGTGATGGACGAGACCCAAACGTTAAACATAGCTTTTGATCGTATCAGTTATCGCTATAGTTTTCTGCATGTCAAGTATAAGTTCCTATGACCATGAGATCATGTAACTCACTGACACCGTAGGAGTGCCTTGTGTGTGCCAAACATCGCAACGTAACTGGGTGACTATAAAGGTACTCTACAGGTATCTCCGAAGGTGTCTGTTGAGTTGACATGGATCGAGACTGGGATTTGTCACTCCGTGTGACGGAGAGGTATCTCCGGGCCCACTCGGTAATACGTCATCTCAATGAGCTCAAAGTGACTAAGTAGTTAGTCACGGGATTATGTATTACGGAACGAGTAAAGAGACTTGCCGGTAATGAGATTGAACTAGGTATAGAGATACCGACGATCGAATCTCGGGCAAGTAACATACCGACGAGACAAAGGGAACTGTATACGGGATTGCCTGAATCCTTGACATCGTGGTTCATCCGATGAGATCATCGAGGAACGTGTGGGAACCAATATGGGTATCCAGATCCCGCTATTGGTTATTGACCTGGGAGTGTCTCGGTCATGTCTGCATAGTTTCCGAACCCGCAGGGTCTACACACTTAAGGTTCGGTGACGCTAGGGTTGTTAGTGAGAACGGTGCATGGTAACCGAAGGTTGTTCGGAGTCTCGGATGAGATCCCGGACGTGACGAGGGTCTCCGGAATGGTCCGGGGACGAAGATTGATATATGGGATGAGAGTGAACGGAGTCCGGAATTGTTCCGGGGATCATCGGGAAGAAATCGGAGTGCCGAAAGGTGTTTCGGGGGGGGGCACGGTAATTGTTACGGGCCCTATGGGCCATAAGTGGGAGACGCAACAGCCCTCATGGGGCTGTGCGCCCCCCCCCTTGGGCCCTCTCCACCTGCGCATGGGGGCTGGCCCCCCCTAGGGAGCCGCACCCCAGAGTCCTTGGGGGGCAAGGTGTAGGATCGAAGTAGGTCTAGAGGGGGGGTGATTAGACTACTTGACAATATAAAAAATCTGCCTTTAGGTCATGCAATGTTTTTGGCAGTTTCACAAACAAGATCAGTTCAAGTAACACCCTACACATGCAATTCTAGAGTTTATGCAGCGGAAAGTAAATTGCACATGTAAAAGAGAGGTGGAGAAGATCAAACGCAGTTTGGTGACACGGAGATTTTTGTCGTGGTTCCGATAGGTGGTGCTATCGTACATCCACGTTGATGGAGACTTCAACCCACGGAGGGTAACGGCTGCGCGAGTCCACGGAGGGCTCCACCCACGAAGGGTCCACGAAGAAGCAACCTTGTCTATTCCATCACGGCCTACGCCCACGGAGGACTAGCCTTACTCGGGGTAGATCTTCACGAAGTAGGCGATCTCCTTGCCCTTACAAACTTCTTGGTTCAACTCCACATCACGACGGAGGCTCCCAAGCGACACCTAACCAATCTAGGAGGCACCACCCCCCAAAAGGTAATAGACGGTGTTGATGGTGATGAACTCCTTGCTCTTGTGCTTCAAGTGATAAACTCCCCAACACTCAACTCTCCTCACTGATATGGCTGTGGTGGAAGAAGGGTTTGAGTGGAAAGCAACTTGGGAAGGCTAGAGATCAAGTTTCATATGGTAGGAATGGAATGGCTTGATCTCAACACAAGGGTAGGTGGTTCACTTCTCAGAAAGTGTGTGGTAGAAGTGGTGGTACTTTCTGATGGCTCTCCTCCCGAATGAGGAGGGGGTGGAGGGGTATATATAGCCTCCACACAAAATCCAACCGTTACACACACATTTGACCAATCTCGGTCAGACCGAAGTGAAAACTCGGTTAGACCGAAAGTTCAAATATAGTGAACGTTGGGATTTTCGGTGGGACCGAAAATACCATCTCGGTGAGACCGAAAGTGTTACAGATATGAACGTTGGAGATTTCGGTGAGACCGAGAAAGAAAACTCGGTTGGACCGATTTGAGAAAGAGTAGGAACATGCCAGAATCGGTTTGACCGAAAATGAATTATCGGTGCGACCGATTTGAGTCAAGGCAGAACCTTGCCCAATTCGGTGAGACCGATAATGCAAACTCGGAAATTCCGAAATGATGTGAAGTGGTTACAGAAGGTTGGCAGTTCAGTTTCGGTGTGACCGATCTCAAACTCGGTAAGACCGATTTTCTAGGGTTTTGGAATATGGCTGAAGTGGTTCATCTCGGTGGGACTGATTTGAAAGAATCGGTGTGACCGAGATGTTAGGGTTTGTAGAGATAACTTCATCTCGGTGAGACAGAGTTGGTTTGACCGAGATTACTTATGGGTGTGTGTTAAGTAGTGAATAGTGCTGATAGTTGAGGGAGTTAGATCACCAAGCACTTGAGCAACCAGATCATCAACACAACCTCATCCCCTTTTAATAGTATTGGCTTTTCCTATGGACTCAATGTGATCTTTGATCACTAAACCAAAAATGGAGTCTTGAGCTTTTGCCAATGCTTGTCTTAGCATTTGAGGGGTCCACTTCTTCAGTCATCTTGCCATACCAATGTGATTGGATTTCCTGAAACATACTTGATAAAAGCATTAGTCCAACCACAAAGTATGTTGTCATTAATTACCAAAACCACCCGGAGAGCAAATGTGCTTTCACTAACCTCCTGGACCAATAAGAGTCCGAACTGGGGGTCTCAGACTGAAGGGGCGGCACTACAAGGCCGCGTGTCCGACATAATCACCAAAGGCTACCAACTCACAACTGTGGTTCAGGTAATGCTGGCCCGACTTCTCCTTCCTTGCCAACGCCAGGACTCCTCTCTATGGGAGTTCGATCCGGCAGGAGCCCGGCCCTTGAAGCATCTATACGGCTCCACGCACGAAGAGATCTGGAAACACCTCTTCAAGAGCCAGAAGGAGTGGCCATAGGAAACTGAGGAATCAGGCTACAGCACTGCGTTTACCACACTAGAGGTAATCAAAAACTCTGCCGAACATATATTCCCTCCTTATTTTAACGATAATAGGAATTGGAGTTTTTACGTGATATACAAAGCTGGACGAAGAAGGCAGTTCGGATCAAGTGTCTGGCGCCCTTGCCAGAAGACTCAGCCACGCCTCAACTGTTGGCGATGCTGGTTCCGGCGAGGTACAAGGCGCCGGACAAGAAGCCCAAGAAGAAGAGCAAGAAGGCCAAGAGCGGCCCCCGCCATGTAGACGCGAAGTCCGAGGAGATCAACATCCTCTCCTCCGAAGAGGAGGAGGATGATGAAAAAGAAGAATCCCCCGCCCAGGGCAAGGGGAGGAAGAGGGCGGCCCCTACCGACATAGGCAAGGCCGCACCCCCGAGGAGGCTAAATCTCCCCGCCCGTTTGGACTCATCATCCGAACACAACTTTGTGGTGAAGCCTAGGGAGAAGCCCCTAGCTGAAACATAAGTTTGTTTGGATATATTAATTACTGCACTTTGTTTATTTAGCATATTAATGCTTTTTAAGTATTTCTCACGTGCTGACCTACAGCCCTTCCCGAGCACACCCCAATGCATCCTTATCGGAGGGGAACTCTCTGCCGTCTGGAGAGACGGAGAGCGACCCGCTGGTCCGAGCTCCATCGCCCGTGGCCCGTGGGGACACCGAAGTGTCCTCCCAGCGTGCGTCTCCTACTCAAGGAGATGGGGGCGTGGCAGGTGATATGGTGACCAAGGGTAACACCTCGGCTACCGCTGACCATGGGGAAACAGTCCCCATGGAGACCGAAGACGGGGGGCCCAATCTATCCGGGGGCCCGCTGAATACTGATCCGGAGCATAGTGTGGCTTCGGAGTCCGAAGACGTGACCTCCAAGGTGGGGGAGGATACAACTATTCCTACTGCGCACAGTGTCAATCCAAAAGCGCTGGACCCTCTGGAGGGAGCACTACAAAGTGCTTCCGTTATGGAGGAGCACCACACCATAATGGGTGCGGTGATGAAGAAGATTCAGTTCGTCAAAGGCGGACTGAATGAAGCCTTCAACAACCTACTAACAGGCTTCGAGGTATGCAATGTAATGTTCTCTATGGAACTTTATTTATTATATATGCACATATATAGCCAGTAGCCCCTGAAGCTTTGTGTGATTCTGAACAGAATTGGACGAAGTGTCCATAATATAGCATATTATAGAGCTAAACTGTATGCTTTTGCATTTGAATAGGCTTCACTAGTTGCGGCAACTGCACAAGCTGTGGAAGTTGCCGAACTAAATCAGAAGCTCTCGGAGGCCAATGCGGACCTCGACCGCGTCAACCAGCGTTTGGATGAGACGCAAGGTATGCAGATTTGAAAAATCGAGATGTCAAGAAGACTAATAATATTAATTGAGTATGAGTATAAACCCTTTGTGATATTCTGTATTAAACAGTTGGCGCCACTGAGCTCGAGGCTCTCAAGGGCGACCTCACGAAGGCCAAGAAGGAGGCCGAGGCGAGCAAGGTGATACGTCTCCAACGTATCTATAATTTTTGATTGTTACATGCTATTATATTATCTGTTTTCTATGTTTAATGGGCTTTAATATACACTTTTATATTATTTTTTGGGACTAACCTATTAACCGGAGGCCTAGTGCCACTTGCTGTTTTTTGCCTATTTTAGTGTTTAGCAGAAAAGGAATATCAAACGGAGTCCAAACGGAACGAAACCTTCACGAGGATCTTTCTTGGAACAAATACAATCCAGGAGACTTGGAGTGGAAGTCAAGGTAGCAACGAGGCGGCCATGAGGCAGGAGGGTGCGCCCAGGAGGGGTAGGCGCGTCCCCCACCCTCGTGGGCCCCTCGTAGCTCCACCGACCTACTTCTTTCGCATATATATACTCTTATACCCCTAAAACATCCAGGGGAGCCACGAAACCACTTTTCCACCGCCGCAACCTTCTGTACCTATGAGATCCCATCTTGGGGCCTTTTTTGGCGCTCCGCCGGAGGGGGATTCGATCACGGAGGGCTTCTACATCAACACCATAGCCTCTCCGATGATGTGTGAGTAGTTTACCACAGACCTTCGGGTCCATAGTTATTAGCTAGATGGCTTCTTCTCTCTCTTTGGTTCTCAATACAAAGTTCTCCTCGATGTTCTTGGAGATCTATTCGATGTAATTCTTTTTACGGTGTGTTTGTCAAGATCCGATGAATTGTGGGTTTATGATCAAGATTATCTATGAAAAATATTTGGTTCTTCTCTGAATTCTTATATGCATGATTTAATATCTTTGCAAGTCTCTTCGAATTATCAGTTTGGTTTGGCCTACTAGATTGATCTTTCTTGCAATGGGAGAAGAGCTTAGCTTTGGGTTCAATCTTGCGGTGCTCAATCCCATTGCAGAAAGGGAACATACACGTATTGTATTGTTGCCATCGAGGATAAAAAGATGGGGTTTATATCATATTGCTTCAGTTTATCCCTCTACATCATGTCATCTTGCTTAAGGCTTTACTCCGTTTTTATGAACTTAATATTCTAGATGCATGCTGGATAGCGGTCGATGTGTGGAGTGATAGTAGTAGATGCAGAATCGTTTTGGTCTACTTGACACGGACGTGATGCCTATGTTCATGATCATGCCTATATATTCTCATAACTATGCACTTTTCTATCAGTTGCTCGGCGGTAATTTGTTCACCCACCGTAATATATGCTATCTTGAGAGAAGCCACTAGTGAGGCCTATGGGCCCGGGTCTATTTTATATCATATAAGTTTCCGATCTACAATTCTAGTTTACTATTTATTTTGCAATCTTTATTTTCCAACCTATACAACAAAAATACTTATCTTACTATCTTTATCAGATCTCACTTTTGCAAGTGGCCGTGAAGGGATTGACAACCCCTTTATCGCATTGGTTGCAAGGTTCTTGATTGTTTGTGCAGGTACTAGGTGACTTGCGTGTAGTCTCCTACTGGATTGATACCTTGGTTCTGAAAAACTGAGGGAAATACTTATGCTACTTTGCTGCATCACCCTTTCCTCTTCAAGGGAAAACCAACGCATGCTCAAGAGGTAGCAAGAAGGATTTCTGGCGCCGTTGCCGGGGAGATCTACGCCAAGTCAAGACATACCAAGTACCCATCACAAACTCTTCTCCCTCGCATTACATTATTTGCCATTCGCCTCTCGTTTTCCTCTCCCTCACTTCTAAAATGATTTTCGGAAACCTTTGCCTTTTCTTCGCCTTCTTCCCGTATATATCTTTGTTTGTGTTTCCATGTGCCCTCTATTTGCTTGCATCTTTGCTTGCTAAAAATCTATTGATATGGATCCGCTTAAAGTGTTCTACTTGGATCATCTTCAATCCTTATGCGCTCGTGCTAAAACTCCAACTAGCCTAGTTGATGGGAAATCTTTAGATGAGCATGCTCATTTTATGCTTCACCATTTGTCTGAAAAAGGGAGACTCTTATGGGATCAAATAAACAGATTGCTATGTTATGCTTGGAATCTTTGTGAAATTTATGATTTTACTTGTTGCTCTAAGGACCCTAAAAAACACCTCCCCTACCTATGTGAGTTTAATGATAATGAAATCTTACCTTCTTATGCAAAAGGTGTTTATAGTTACTACGATATCGAACAAATTGAAGAATTTCTTGCTTTTAAGGGTGCTTATGAAGTTGCTTCTTTGATTGAAAAGTATGATATTACTCTGTACGAATCTGAAATTTTTGACATACTTAAATATTGGTATGAAAACTATGCTCATAATGTCTATATCAAAGAATTTATTGAAAGAATGACCGCTGCTTTGGAAGAAAATAATGATATGCATGAATCTATAGATAAATATGATTCCGATGACTTGATTGAAGTATCCCTTGATGAACATGATGCTTGCTATTCTTTTGGCCATGATGCCAATATTTATGAAGATGAATTTGCTATAGTTCCTTATGTTAAAGATAAGAGCGTTGCTATTGCACCCATACTTGATAGTTCCTTCGATGAAAAGCATGATTGCAATGATGTTATTTTAAAATCTATTAATGATAATTGTGTTAATGATATGCAAAACCCTAAGCTTGGGGATGCTTATTTTGCTTTTCCCACTACTTGTTGCAATGATAATGATTGGGGTGATGCTTCTTACGTTCTTGAAAATTTATTTAAGCCCCATGATGAATATGAGAATGATAATAATGTTTGAAATAATATTGAAAGTGGGTTTGGAGATGTCATGACTTTAGTTAATGATAATCCCACTATTTTGGAAGAGTGTCTACTTTGCATGCATGTGGATCGTGAAGAAAATATGTTATGTGATAGCTATATTGTTGAGTTTGAATATGATCCTACATGCAATTATTATGAGAGAGAGAATATGGTTGTAGAAATCTTCATGTCACTAAAGTACCCCTCGTCATGTTGAGATTGCTATTGCTTTTTTCTTCTTCCTTGCAGATGCTAGATCTTGCTTGTCTTGCTAATTTGTTTTCCTATAAAATGCCTATGCATAGGAAGTATATATGTTAGACTTATATGTGTTTGCCACATGTTTTATGATGCTCTCTTTGTGCTTCAATTCTTGTCTTTCATGTGAGCATCATTGAAATCTCAATGCCTGGCTAAGGGCGTTAAACAATAGCGCTTGTTGGGAGGCAACCCAATTTTATTTTCTTTGATTTTTGCTTCTATTTAGTAATAAATAATTCATATAGCTTCTGTTTAGATGTGGTTTTATGTTTTCATTAGTGTTTGTGCCAAGTAGAACCTTTGGGAAGACTTGGGTGAAGTCTTTGCGATCTTGCTGTAAAAAACAGAAACTTTTGCGCTCACAAGATTAGCTGCCATTTTTTTACTGGGGAGTGATTTTAGGTTGATTCTTTTTGCAGATGATTAATAGGCAAATTCCTCACGTCCACCAATTTATTTCAGAATTTTTAGAGTTATAGAAGTATTCTAAAGTTACAGATTACTACGGACTAATCTGTTTTTGAGAGATTCTGTTTTTTCGTGTGTTGTTTGCTTATTTTGATGAATCTATGGCTAGTATCGGGGGTATGAACCATACAGAAGTTGGAATACAATAGGTTTAACACCAATATAAATAAATAATTATTTCATTATAGTACCTTAAAGTGGTGATTTGTTTTCTTATACTAACAGAGCTCATGAGATTTTCTGTTAAGTTTTCTGTTGTGAAGTTTTCAAGTTTTTGGGTAAGGATTTGATGGACTATGGAATAAACAGTGGCAAGAGCCTAAGCTTGGGGATGCCCAAGGCACCCCAAGATAAGTTTCAAGGACAACCAAAAGCCTAAGCTTGGGGATGCCCCGGGAAGGCATCCCCTCTTTCGTCTTCGTCTATCGGTAACTTTACTTGAGGCTATATTTTTATTCACAAAATGATATGTGTTTTGCTTGGAGCATCTTGTATGATTTGAGTCTTTGCTTTTTAGTTTAACACAATCATCCTTGCTGTACACACCTGTTGGGAGAGAGACACATGAATCGGAATTTATTAGAATACTTTATGTGCTTCACTTATATCTTTTAGAGCACGGTGGTGGTTTTAATTTATAGAAATTATTGATCTCTCATGCTTCACTTATATTATTTTGAGAGTATTTTAGAATAGAATGGTAATTTTCTTTGGCTATAAAATTAGTCCTAATATGATAGGCATCCAAGATGGGTATAACAAAAACTTTCATATAGAGTGCATTGAATACTATGAGAAGTTTGATACTTGATGATTGTTTTGAGATATGAAGATGGTGATATTAAAGTTGTGCTAGTTGAGTAATTGTGAATTTGAGAAATACTTGTGTTGAGGTTTTTAAGTCCCGTAGCATGCACGTATGGTAACTGTTGTGTAACAAATTTGAAGCATGAGGTATTTCTTTGATTGTCTTCCTTTGTGTGGAGGTCGGGGTCGCGCGATGGTTAACTCCTACCAACCCTTCCCCTCGGAGCATACGTGTAGTGCTTGGTTTTGATGACTTGTAGATTTTTGCAATGAGTATGTGAGTTCTTTATGACTAGTGTTGAGTCCATGGATTATACACACTCTCACCCTTCCACCATTGCTAGCCTCTCTAGTGCCGCGCAACATTGGCCGGTACCATACACCCACCATATACCTTCCTCAAGACAGCCACCATACCTACCTATTATGGCATTTCCATAGCCATTCCGAGATATATTGCTACGCAACTTTCCACCATTCCGTTTATTATGACACGCTTCATCATTGTCATATTGCCTTGCATGATCATGTGGTTGACATCGTATTTGTGGCAAGGCCACCATGCATTATTTTTCATACATGTCACTCTTGATTCATTGCACTCCCGATACACCACCGGAGGCTTTCATGTAGAGTCAATTTTTTTCTAAGTATCGAGTTGTAATACTTGACTTGTAAAATAAATAGAAGTGTGATGATCATCATTATTAGAGCATTGTCCCGTGTGAGAAAAAAAAGGCCAAAAAAAGAGAAAGAGTCTCCAAAAAAAGAGGAGTCTCCAAAAAAATGAGAGAAAAATAGAGAAGGGACAATACTACTATCCTTTTTCCACACTTGTGCTTCAAAGTAGAACCATGATCTTCATGATAGAGAGTCTCTTGTTTTGTCACTTTCATATACTAGTGGGAATTTTCATTATAGAACTTGGCTTGTATATTCCAAGGATGGGCTTCCTCGAATGCCCTAGGTCTTCATGAGCAAGAAAGTTGGATACACACCCACTTAGTTTCTTTTGTTGAGCTTTCATACATTTATATCTCTAGTGCATCCGTTGCATGGCAATCCCTACTCACTCACATTGATATCTATTGATGGGCATCTCCATAGCCCATTAATACGCCTAGTCGATGTGAGACCATCTTCCTCCTTTTGTCTTCTCCACAACCACCACTCTATTCAACCTATAGTGCTATATCCTTGGCTCACACTCATGTATTGCGTGAAGGTTGAAAAAGTTTGAGAATACTAAAGTATGAAACAGTTGCTTGGCTGAAACCGGGGTTGTGCGTGATTTGAATATTTTGTTTGACGAAGATGGAGCATAGCCAAACTATATGATTTTGTAGGGATGAACTTTCTTTGGCCATGTTATTTTGAGAAGACATAATTGCTTAGCTTGAAGTATTATTATTTTGATGTCAATATTAAACTTTTGTCTTGAATCTTTCAGATCTGAATATTCATGCCACAATAAAGAAAATTGCATTGATAAATATGTTAGGTAGCATTCCACATTAAAAAATTGTTTTTATCATTTACCTACTCGAGGACAAGCAGGAATTAAGCTTGGGGATGCTGATACGTTTCCAACGTATCTATAATTTTTGATTGTTCCATGCTATTATATTATCTGTTTCTGATGTTTAATGGGCTTCAATATACAATTTTATATTATTTTTGGGACTAAACTATTAACCGGAGGTCCAGTGCCAGTTGCTTTTTTTTGCCTATTTCAGTGTTTTGCAGAAAAGGAATATCAAACGGAGTCCAATCGGAACGAAACCTTCGCGAGGATCTTTCTTGGAACAAAAGCAATCCAGGAGACTTGGAGTGGAAGTCAAGGTAGCAATGAGGCGGCCACGAGGCAGGAGGGCGCGCCCAGGGGGTAGGCACGCCCCCACCCTCGTGGGCCCATCATAGCTCCACCGACCTACTTCTTTCGCCTATATATACTCTTATACCGTGAAAACATCCAGGGGAGCCACGAAACCACTTTTCCACCGCCACAACCTTCTGTACCTGTGAGATCCCATCTTGGGGCCTTTTCCGGTGCTCCACCGGAGGGGGATTCGATCACAGAGGGCTTCTACATCAACACCATAGCCTCTCCGATGATGTGTGAGTAGTTTACCACAGACCTATGGGTCCATAGTTATTAGCTAGATGTCTTCTTCTCTCTCTTTGGTTCTCAATAAAAAGTTCTCCTCGATGTTCTTCGAGATCTATTGGATGTAATTCTTTTTGCGGTGTGTTTGTCGAGATCCGATGAATTGTGGGTTTATGATCAAGATTATCTATGAACAATATTTGGTTCTTCTCTGAATTCGTATATGCATGATTTAATATCTTTGCAAGTCTCTTCAAATTATCAGTTTGGTTTGGCGTACTAGATTGATCTTTCTTGCAATGGGAGAAGTGCTTAGCTTTGGGTTCAATCTTGCGGTGCTTGATCCTAGTGACAGAAAGGGAGCCGACACGTATTGTATTGTTGCCATCGAGGATAAAAAGATGGCATTTATATCATATTTCTTGAGTTTATCGCTCTACATCATGTCATCTTGCTTAAGGTGTTACTCCGTTCTTATGAACTTAATACTGTAGATGCATGCTGGATAGCGGTCTATGTGTGGAGTAATAGTAGTAGATGTAGAATCGTTTCAGTCTACTTGACACAGATGTGATGCCTATGTTCATGATCATGCCTAGATATTCTCATAACTATGCGCTTTTCTATCAATTGCTCGGCAGTAATTTGTTCACCCATCGTAATATATGCTATCTTGAGAGAAGCCACTAGTGAAACCTATGCCCCCCGGGTCTACTTTATATCATGTAAGTTTCTGATCTACAATTCTAGTTTACTATTTATTTTTGTAATCTTTATTTTCCAATTCTAGTTTACTATTTATTTTTGTAATCTTTATTTTCCAATCTATACAACAAAAATACTTATCTTATTATCTTTATCAGATCTCACTTTTGCAAGTGGCCGTGAAGGGGTTGACAACCCCTATATCACGTTGGTTGCAAGGTTCTTGATTGTTTGTTCAGGTACTAGGCGACTTGCGTGTCGTCTCCTACTGGATTGATACCCTGGTTCTCAAAAACTGAGGGAAATACTTACGGTACTTTGCTGCATCACCCTTTCCTCTTAAAGGGAAAACCAACGCATGCTCAAGAGGTAGCACAAGGCAGCTGCTACTTCTCGAGTTTGCATTGTATTCGCTCGAAGAGGAAAGGGGGATGCAGAATAGCAGCGTAAGTATTTCCCTCAGTTTTTGAGAACCAAGGTATCAATCCAGTAGGAGACCACACGCGAGTCCCTCGCACCAGCACAAACAAATAAGAACTTCACAGCCAACACGATAAGGGGTTGTCAATCCCTTTACGGTCACTTACGAAAGTGAGATCTGATAGAGATGATAGTTTTATATTTTTGGTATTTTTGTTTATAAGAACAGAAAATAAATGCGGTAACAGTAAAGTAGATGTAGATTGATATGTTGAGAATAGACCCGGGGGCCATAGTGTTCTCTAGTTGCTTCTCTCATGATAGCGATATTCTACGACAGGTAAACAAATTACTGTCGAGCAATTCATGGAAAAGCGAATAATTATGAGACTATCTAGGCATGATCATTGTATATAGGCATCACGTCCGAGACAAGTAGACT
Source organism: Secale cereale (assembly GCA_902687465.1). Lineage (NCBI taxonomy): Eukaryota > Viridiplantae > Streptophyta > Magnoliopsida > Poales > Poaceae > Secale > Secale cereale. Next base: position 57,139,316 of record LR738714.1, on the reverse strand, counting down.
GACTCCTGCCTGCATCTACTACTATTACTCCACACATCGACCGCTATCTAGCATGCATCTAGTGTATTGAGTTCATGTAGCGACCACGATCCGAATGGACCGAAGTCTCTGTGTTTCAGTGTCATCCCTGGATCAGTAATTCTGACACACACAATACTTGAAGGATTTATAACAGAGTGGCAATCACACACTTATTACATCGAATGTCTCAAAAGAGAACTTATTACAAAAGTCTATGGCCTAAGGCCATCTAACAAAATAACAACAGAAGGCTTGGAAGATAAGTGAGTCCATCAACTCCAACGGCATAGCTGAGTGCATGACAAACGACCTAGAACGTCTTACTCCTCATCTGAAAATTCTATAACGTAACATCTTGCAGCCCGAAACATATATGCATATTTGGTTGGTGGAGGCTCTGAGGTTAAAGTTTTGCATAAAGCCAATTTTTCCCTAGAACAAAGGAATACATTTTACTTTAACTATCATGGTAGTTGAAACATCATTGAGAAGGTACCTCCAACTCAATCCCAATTAAAGTAGTCATCATTAACCCAACAAATTAATTTTAGAGTGATGAGATCAACCAATAATTCAAGTACCAGATACTCAAGATTGTCCATAACTGGGGACACGGTTAATCATGATCAGTTTATACACTCTGCCGAGGTTGTTCACTTTGCCCCACAAGACTCGATCCCTCCGTTGGATTTCTCGCACTGCATGATGTTTGAGAAACGGATGACCGAGACACAGTCTTTCAGAAGCATTTACTCTTTACCCCGGGTGGACCTGTACACCTACTTTCCCCTACATCTGTTAGTCCACCACTGAAAGAGCTCACACAACTTACTCATACAATGCGAGAGCCCATAATGGCATTGTGGCTGCACACGGAAGTTTCTAGCATGAATAGTTTTATGATCCCTTTGAGCCTGGGTGGCATTCCATAGGAAAAATCACACGGAACCCCGGGATTTCCTAGGACAACACTGGATTCTCCGGGTGCCCTGCAACCAATCCACCCAGATGTGTATTCAAGTACTCACCTTAAGTTGAACCATTAATTAACAACTCACATCTTTCATCGATTTCACTCAAACCCAAACCACGTCTACGAGCATAGCATGGCAACCTAAGCATAACGTAGAAGTAACTCCCAAGGGTTTGAAAATAATGCAGGTAATAGGTTCTACCTCAATATACTTCCCAGACCCACAAGTTAAGAGATCATACTCATGCAATGTGTGAGGGTTTGATCTAATGCATAAAAACTGGGTAATAAAGGGGTATGATCAAAGTGTTACTTGCCTTGCTGATGATTCGCAAAACCTAGAGACTCGTAGTAGCACACTTCGCACTCCGGGTGTTCTATCGCAAGCAAACAATAGCATACATAAGCAATAAAGCAAAGATGCACAAACAGAACTCCAAAAAGACGATCTAGCCAGAAAGTTCAACTTAACAACTCTGGTTTGCAAAAATAATCAAATCAAACGGGGCAACGAATCTCAAACTGCGAAAGAAACAAGATCCGTTTACTAAATTGATCTAAAGTCAAACTTTACAGTAGCAAAGCCTTGTTCAGGTTGGTTGAACGGAAAGAGGGCGACGAGATGAAGATCTGGGATTTTGAATCACCTGATTCCGACTCTCGGGCGAAAAGAAAAACGAAAAACAAGATCAGGGCATAAATCACGATCGAAAATAATCACGGATAAAAGCCCCGAAAAAGAAAACTGACGAACAAGCTAACGAATGAATGTTGGTTGTCTGTAACTAACGGACGAACGTCCGCAAACTAACTAAACCAGAAAAAACCGAACCTTTGAAAAAAAAACGGATCTAGGGTTTCTAAAAGAAATCCGCTCGGTTTAAAAAAAAACCGGCGACGGCTACCTCGGCTCCGGCGGTGGCGAGGCGACAGCGAGGTGGCGGAGGGGATGCGCGGCGCGGGCGGCGGCGGGGCAGCGGGCTGGTGCGGCGCGGCGGCGGAGCTGCGTGGCGCGGGCTGGCGGCGGTGGTGGGTGGCGTCTAGGGGGGGGGTATTTAAAGGGGCAGGGGGGCGGCGGCTTGGGGGAGGGGGCAGGGCTCCCGTGCGGCGGCCGGACTCCGGCCGGTGTCCCCGTCGGACACGGTGCGGGCGAGGCGAGGCAGTGGCTCCGCGGGCCGGCTGGGCCTTCGGCCCAGCTCGGTCCGAGACTGCTTTTTTTTTTTTCAAACGGTCCCGACGCCAAAAAAACATGAAAATAAAATACTAAACGAGCTCCAACAATTCCAAAATAAATTTTCACAGTCCTCTAATAATATCTAGGACGAAGTGAACATTGTTCCCGGACCTAAATGCAATTTTGAAAAACGTGCATTTTCCTATGCAAATAAAATCGCAAATAAAACCGAAAAAACCAAAAGTGATTTTAATATTTTTCCTCCAATATTTATTTTATTTTGGAGAAGTCATATTATCTCCGCTCATATATTTTATTACGAAATATTTTTAGGAGAGAAAAATAGTTAAAACTCACTTGACCCTCGTACCGGTATTTGAGAAAACTCAAATACGAAAACGGTAGAATTCCCAACTCTCTCCGTAGGTCCTTGAGTTGCTTAGAATTTTCGAGGATCGCCACGCACTAATGCAAAGAAAATATGCAATGCAATATGATCTATGTATAACATTCCAAATTGAATATTTGGGATGTTACAAACCTACCCCCCTTAGAATGAATCTCGCCCTCGAGATTCGGCTTGGCTAGAGAATATGTGTGGGTGGTCTTTGCGTAGATCATCTTCTCATTCCTTGGTGGCTTCTTCCTCGGTGTGCTGACTCCGCTGAACTTTGCAAAACTTGATAACTTTACTGTGAGTGACTCTGCTCGAAAACTCGAGGATCTTAACGGGTTTCTCCTCGTAAGTTAAATCGCTATCCAACTGAATTGCTTCCAGGGGTACTGTATCTCTTAACGGGATATCGGCCATCTCTGCATGACACTTCTTAAGCTGAGAGACGTGAACACATCGTGTACTCCAGACAATCCCTTGGGTAACTCCAACTTGTAGGAAACCTCTCCCATGCGTTGCAAAACACGGTAAGGTCCTACAAATCTTGGGGCTAACTTTCCCTTAACTCCGAAATGTTTAACTCCTCGCAGAGGCGACACTCTCAGGTACGCTCTATCTCCAATTTCATAGGCTACTTCCTTACGCTTCGAGTCTGCATAACTCTTCTGCCTGGACTGAGCTACCTTCAGTCTATCTCGAATCAGCTTAACCTTCTCTTCTGATTCTTTGATCAGGTCTGGTCCAAATAACTGACGGTCTCCAACTTCATCCCACATCAACGACGTTCGGCATCTCCGTCCGTACAATGCTTCGAACGATGCCATCTTCAAACTGGCCTGGTAACTGTTGTTGTACGAGAACTCCGCGTAGGGCAAGTTGTCATCCCAACTAGATCCATAGTCTAGCGCACAAGATCTCAACATGTCTTCCAAAATTTGATTGACTCTCTCGCTCTGTCCATCAGTCTGCGGATGAAAATTTGTACTGAATTCCAGCCTCATTTCCAAAGTTTGGTGTAGCTAATGCCAAAGCTTTGAGGTGAACTGTGTTCCTCTATCTGATACAATGGTCCTCGGAACTCCGTGCAGACATACGATCCTGGTCATGTATATCTTGGCCAACTTTGCAATGGTATACGTGGTTTTCACGGGGATAAAGTGAGCTACTTTGGTCAAGCGATCTACTACTACCCAGATTGAGTCATATCCTGATTTGGTCCTGGGCAATCGGGTGATAAAGTCCATGCCAAGTTTATCCCACTTCCATTCGGGTATCGGCATAGGCTGTAGCAATCCTGCTGGCTTCTGATGCTCTGCCTTCACCCTCCGGCATACATCACATACGGCTACATACTCGGCAATATCCTTCTTCATTCCTGTCCACCAGAAACGTTCCTTCAAATCCAAATACATCTTGGTGTGTCCGGGGTGTATCGAGTATGGTGAGTCACGTGTTTCCTGCAGTATCAACTTCCTGATCTCCGGGTTGTTGGGCACATAGATTAGATCCTCAAACCACAAGGTGTCGTGTTCATCCTCACGAAAACCCTTGGCTTTTCCTTCACTCATCTTATCCTTTATCTCAGCAATCTCTCGGTCATCCTTCTGGGCTTCTCATATCTTTCCCAACTATGTTGACTGAACCTCCAATGTTGCAACAAATCCTCTAGGAACTATCTCCAAACGAAGCTCCCTGAGATCTTCTGCTAACTCCTGTGGCAATCCCACTTTACTAGGGTATTTGCATAACTCTTCCGGCTGAAAGCGTCTGCAACGACATTGGCCTTTCCGGGGTGATAGTGCAGCTTCATATCATAATCCTTTATAAGCTCCAACCATCTCCTTTGTCTGAGGTTCATCTCCTTCTGAGTGAAAATGTACTTCAAACTCTTGTGATCCGTGTACACATCACAGTGATTTCCAATAAGGAAATGTCTCCAGGTTTTGAGCGCATGCACAACTGCTGCTAGCTCGAAATCATGAGTAGCATAATTCAACTCGTGCGGTCGCAGTTGACAAGATGCCTAAGAAACAACTCTTCCGTCCTGCATGAGTACTCCTCCAAGTCCTAAGCGTGAAGCATCGCAGTACACTTGGAAATCCTTGCGTATATCTGGAAAGATCAGCACTGGGGCTGTCGTCAACCGTTTCTTCAACTCCTGGAAACTTTCTTCGCACTCTTCAGTCCAATGAAACTTTGTGTCCTTCTTCAACAACGTTGTCATCGGCTTTGCAATCCTGGAGAAATTCTCTATGAATCTTCGGTAATATCCCGCGAGTCCAAGAAAACTGCGGATTTCTCCGACTGAAGTAGGTGCTAACCACTCAGTGACTGCTTGCACCTTGACGGGGTCCACTGCTATACCTTCTCCTGATATAACATGCCCTAAGAATCCAACTTCCTTCAACCAAAACCCGCATTTGCTAAACTTAGCGTACAACTGATGTTCTCTGAGCTTCTCCAGTACCAAACGCAAATGCTCCGCGTGTTCCTCTTCGTTCTTCGAGTACACTAAAATATCATCAATGAATACCACGACAAACTTATCCAAGAATTCCATGAATACCTTGTTCATCATACTCATGAAATAGGTAGGGGCGTTAGTCAATCCAGATGACATAACCGTATACTCATATAGCCCGTACCTTGTGATGAAGGCTGTCTTAGGTATATCCTTCTCTCGGATCTTCAATTGGTGGTATCTTGATCGTAGATCGATCTTGGAGAATACTTTCGCTCCCTGGAGTTGGTCGAACAAATCATTGATCATCTGCAACGGGTACTTATTCTTAATCGTCACTTCTTCAGTGCACGATAATCAACGACCATCCTTAAAGATCCATCCTTCTTTTCGACCAAAAGCACTGTAGCTCCCCAAGGTGATGAACTCCGGCGAATAAATCCTTTCTCCAATAACTCCTTAATCTTCTTCTTGATCTCTTCCAGATCATTTGCTGGCATCCTATATGGTCTCTTCGATATTGGTCCGGTTCCAGGCAATAGCTCAATCAAAAACTCAATATCCCTATCCAGCGGCATGACAGGTAGATCCTCTGGAAAAACATCTGGGTAATCCTTTACTACAGACACTTCCTCCTGAATGACTCCCGTGAGAGAATGTACTTGTGTCCTCCTAGGCGAATGCCTAGATACATACTTGATCCTTTTTCCCTCCGGGGTGGTAAGCAAAATAGACTTGCTGGCACAATCGATGTTTCCTCCATACATCGATAGCCAATCCATACCTAGTATCACATTCAGACCTTGTGACTCCAAAACTATTAGGTCTGAGGGGAAAACATGTCGTCCAATGGTCAATGGCAAATAAAAGCATCCTTGGTTTGCCATATATTCTGCCTCGGGTGAACTTACTAACATGGGGGTCATAAGGACTCTGGTGGGCAACTTATGTCTATTTATGAATCCCCTTGAAATGTATGAATGCAATGCACCAGTATCGAAAAGAACTACCGCAGTAAATGACTTAACCAAAAACTTACCGATAACTGCATCTGGCTGCTCTTCAACCTCCTCCACGGTCACGTGGTTCACTTGTCCTTTGTTGGATGGGTTGGGCTTCTTCCCGGCGCTTCCATTGCCGTTTCCCATTCTTAGCTTCAGGGCACTCCGTGGCATAGTGTCCATTCTTCCCGCACTTGAAATAGGTGACGTGGCTCAAATCTCTCTTGGCGGGTGTGGATGGAGTAGAGCGATTCTGATTATTGTTTACTCCATTCCCATTCCCATTCTTGGAGCCATTGTGGTTGTGAGAACTTCCTCCATTATGGGTGTGGCTTCCATGGTTATGGGTGTATCCTCCCGAATTCGGGGTGAATCGGGGCTTCTGCTGGGTTCCAGAATTATTCCTTCCTTGTCCATACTTCCTCTTGCGGCTCTCAATCTGCTGCTGCTTCCCTTCAATCATAAGAGCCTTATCTACGAACTCCTGGTAGTTGTTGAAGGTTGCTACCATCAACTGTACGCTCATCTCATCATTCAGCCCTTCCATAAATCTCTCATGTTTTGTGGCATCTGTGGCCACATCATCCGGCGCATAACGAGATAGGGTACTAATCTCATCTACGTAGTGAGCCATAGTACGATTTCCTTGGCGCAAGTTGCGAAACTCTCGCTTCTTCATGCTCATAGCTCCAGATGAGACATGGGCAATGCGAAAAGCTTGCTGAAACTGATCCCAAGTGACATTGGCTACAGGGAAAGTGGCTGTGTAATTCTCCCACCATGCTGCTGCTGGTTCAGACAACTGATGTGCGGCAAAGCGCACCTTCTCAGCATCCGTGCAATTGGCGGTGGTCAAGTCCCTTCCAATCTTGCGCAGCTAGTCATCATCAACTATTTGTTCAATGCTGCTAGCAAACACCGGTGGTTGCAACCGTAAGAAACGTGTCAGGTTGTCCACGGGTGGTGGTGGTGGTGGGTTGTTGTTGTTCTGATTGTTCTGGACAAGAAGTTGCATCAAAGTGTTCTGTTGCTGGATCGACTGAGTGAGCTCAGGGGAAAACTGAAATTCGGGCTCACGTCTTGGAGGCATCTGATGCTGTAGAGGGAAGAGATTATAATAGAAATGAGGTCTAAGGGAAAATCACTACCCATATGCACATGAGACAAACATAATCATATCACACCAATCAATTTCAAACAAGGTCTTACAAAGATCTAACTAACATTACAAAAGTGATCCTAATACTACTTTGTGGGGGAAAACTAGTAATCATAGGGTGGTCATCTAGAAATTTTGATCGGCGGAAGATTCCATGATGTCCGCTCCAGCTTCATCTTCGTAGTCTTCGTCATCACTATCATCGGGGTCTGAGTCCGTGTCGTCAATGATGATGTAGTCTTCAGAACGAATCTCCTTGGGTGCTTCTTTTTCTTCTTCTCCTCCGGGTGCTGGATCTCCCATGAATACTCCTATCTTCCTTGTCAAATCATCATTTTTCTCCACAAGTATCATCATCTCCTCCTCGTATCCGTCACGTGTAGACTTGAGTTCCTCTTCTAGCTCCAAGTTCCTGGTTAGCACCTTCTTCAAATCTATCATCCCTGCGCACATCTGGTGCTCCTGTCGATGAATGTGCTGGTTTAACTCCTGGATGAATGCTGCAATGGACCTGTCCTTCCGGGTATTTATCATGTCCCATCGCTCATCTCGGCTCCACAAATCTGGTAGATAGTGTCCTTCAGCTCCTGCTTGTAGACTTCTCCAATCCGTCCCATAGTAATGTGGGCTGCCATACTCTTGCCTAGGATCCAGGTTGGTGCATCAAAAGAAAACTCTATTGGCTCAGTGGATGGTGCGAATGTCCTCCCGGGAATTTGAACTTGAATACTCCATCGCTCCTCTTCTAGTAAAGTGGCAGTGTAGGTCCCGGTGAAGCTTGATATTCCAATGTGCAGGTACCTAGTGACTTCCTTCAAGTGTCGTCCAAAAGGTGTGTATTCATCTGGTTGAGTTAACTTGTTCCTTGGGTCCACCATCCTAAAAGAGTAGAAAAATGGAGAGGAATCAGAAATGAGTAGAGAAGACTGACCTAGGGTTTATCTTAAGGGTCGTGTCCTACAGTTAGTGTGTGCTCTGATACCATCTTGTAGCGACCACGATGCGAATGGACTGAAGTCTCTATGTTTCACTGTCATCCCTGGATCGGTAATGCTAACACACACAGTACTTGAAGGATTTATAACAGAGTGGCAATCACACACTTATTATATCGAATGTCTCAAAAGAGAACTTATTACAAAAGTCTATGGCTTAAGGCCATCTAACAAAATAATAGCGGAATGCTTGGAAGATAGGTGAGTCCATCAACTCCAACGGCATAGCTGAGTGCATGACAAACGACCTAGAACGTCTTACTCCTCGTCCGAAAATTCTGCAACGTAACATGTTGCAGCCAGAAACGGGTCAACACATGGAATATGCTGGCAAGATAACACAACAGAGAAAGTAAAAGAATAAAAGTTAACACTATATGCATATTTGGCTGGTGGAGGCTCCGAGGTTAAAGTTTTTGCATAAAGCCAATTTTTCCCTACAACAAAGGAATAAATTTTACTTTAACTATCATGGTATTTGAAACATCATTGAGAAGGTACCTCCAACTCAATTCCTGTTAAAGTAGTCATCATTAACCCAACAAATTAATTTTAGAGTGATGAGATCAACCAATAATTCAAGTACTAGATACTCAAGATTGTCCATAACCGGGGACACGGCTAATAATGATCAGTTTGTACACTCTGTAGAGGTTTGTGCACTTTTCCCCACAAGACTCGATCTCCTCCGTTGGATTTCTCGCACTCCATGATGTTTGAGAAACGGATGACCGAGACACAGTCTTTCAGAAGCATTTACTCTTTACCCCAGGTGGACCCGTACACCTACTTTCGCCTACATCTACTAGTCCACCACTGAAAGAGCTCACACAACTTACTCATACTATGCGAGAGCCCGTAATGGCATTATGGATGCACACGGAAGTTTCTAGCATGAATAGTTTTATGATCCCTTTGAGCCTGGGTGGCATTCCATAGGAAAAATCACACGGAACCCCGGGATTTCCTAGGACAACACTGGATTCTCCGGGTGCCCTGCAACCAATCCACCCAGATGTGAATTCAAGTAGCCACCTTAAGTTGAACCATTAATTAACAACTCACATCTGTCATGGATTTCACTCTAACCCAAACCACGTCTACGAGCATAGCATGGAAACCTAAGCATAACGCAGAAGTAACTCCCAAGGGTTTGAAAATAATGCAGGTAATAGGTTCTACCTCAATCTACTTCCCAGACCCACAAGTTAAGAGATCCTACTCATGCAATGTGTGAGGGTTTGATCTAATGCATAGAAATTGGGTGATAAAGGGGTATGATCAAAGTGTTACTTGCCTTGCTGATGATTCGCAAAACCTAGAGACTCGTAGTAGCACGCTTCGCACTCTGGGTGTTCTATCGCAAGCAAACAATAGCATACATAAGCAATCAAGAAAAGATGCACAAACAGAACTCCAAAAAGACGATCTAACCAGAAAGTTCAACTTAAGAACTCCGGTTTGCAAAAAGAATCAAATCAAACGGGGCAACGAAACTCAAACTGCAAAAGAAACAAGATCCGTTTACTAGATTGATCTAAAGTCAAATTTTACAATATCAAAACCTTGTTCAAGTGGGTTAAATGGAAAGAGGGCGTCGAGACGAAGATCTGGGATTTTGAATCACCTGATTCCGACTCTCGAGCGAAAAAAACGAAAAAGAAGATTAGGGCAGAAATCACGATCGAAAATAATCACGGATAAAAGCCCCGAAAGAGAAAACTGACGAACGGGCTAACGAATGAACGTTCGCTGTCGGTAACTAACGGGCGAAAAACGTCCGCAAACTATCTAAACCAGAAAAAAACCGAACAATTCAAAAAAACGGATCTAGGGTTTCTAAAAGGAAACCGCTCGGTTTAAAAAAAATGGCGGCGGCGAAACGGTGGCGGCTACCTCGGCTCCGGCGACGGCGGGGCGGCGGGCTGGCGGCGGTGGTGGGATGGCGTCTAGGGGGGCGGCGGCGGTATTTAAAGGGGCAGGGGGCGGCGGCTTGGGCGAGGGGGTAGGGCTCCCGTGCGGCGGCCGGACTGCGGCCGGTGTCCTCGTCGGACACGGTGCGGGCGAGGTGAGGCGGAGGCTCCGCGCGCCGGCTGGGCCTTCGGCCTAGGTCGGTCCGAGACTGTTTTTTTTTTCAAACGGTCCTAACACCAAAAAAACACGAAAATAAAGTACTAAACGGGCTCCAAAAATTCCAAAATAAATTTTCACCATCCTCTAATAATATCAAGGATGAAGTGAACATTTTTTCCGGACCTAAATGCAATTTTGAAAAACGCGCATTTTTCCTATGCAAATAAAATCGCAAATAAAACCGAAAAAAAAACAAAAGTGATTTTAATATTTTTCCTCCAATATTTCTTTTATTTTGGAGAAGTCATATTATCTCCGCTCGTATATTTTATTACAAATTATTTTTAGGAGAGAAAAATAATTAAAACTCACTTGATCCTCGTTCCTGTATTTGAGAAAACTCAAATACGAAAATGGTAGAATTCCCAACTCTTTCCGTAGGTCCTTGAGTTGCTTAGAATTTTCGAGGATCGCCACGCACAAATTCAAAGAAAATATGCAATGCAATATGATCTATGTATAACATTCCAAATTGAAAATTTGGGATGTTACAGTTCATAAGAACAGAGTAACGCCTTAAGCAAGATGACATGATGTAGATGGATAAACTCAAGCAGTATGATATAAACCCCATCATTTTATCCTCGATGGCAACAATACAATACGTGCCTTGCTGCCCCTACTGTCAGTGGGAAGGACACCGCAAGATTGAACCCAAAGCCAAGCACTTCTCGCATTGCAAAAACTATAGATCTAGTAGGCCAAACCAAACCAATAATTCGAAGAGACTTGCAAGGATAATATGAGCACACATAAAAAGTTCAGAGAAGAACCTAATATTTCTCATAGATAATCTTGATCATAAACTCACAATTCATCGGATCTCGACAAACACACCGCAAAAATAGATTACATCAAATAGATCTCCTCGAAGACCGAGGAGAACTTTGTATTGAGATCCAAAGAGAGAGAAGAAGCCATCTAGATACTAGCTATGGACCCGAAGGTCTGTGGTAAACTACTCACAACTCATGGTGAGGGAGATGATGATGATGAAGAAGACCTCCGTGATGGATCCCCCTCCGGTGGAGCTCCGGAACAGGCTCCAAGATGGGATCTCACAGGAACAGAAGGTTACATTGGTGGAATTAGGGTTTTCTCTCTGTTGTAGATGGTTTCGGGGTACGTAGACTTATATAGGAGGAAGGAGGACACCGGGGGGGTGCTCGAGGGTCCCACGAGGTAGGGGGAGCGCCTTGGGAAGGGGGGCGCGCCCCCACCCTCGTGGAGACCCCGAGTCTCCCCTGACATGGTTCTCAAGTTCCCTGTGCGTGATTTTCTCCAAAAATATCTCTCGCGAAGGTTTCATTCCGTTTGGACTCTGTTTGATATTCGTTTTCCTGCAAAACCCTGAAACAGGCAAAAAAACAACAATCTGGACTGGGCCTTTGGGTTAGTAGGTTAGTCCCAAAAATGATATAAAAGTGTAAGGTAAAGCCCATTAAACATCCAAGACTTCATAAATAATAGCATGGAACAATAAAAAATTATAGATACGTTGGAGACGTATCAGCAGCCGCTGACAAAGACGTTGCCGATCTAGAGGCCGAAAAGGCCATGTGCCAAAAGCACGAGGCTTGGGTGGCCGAAGTCGAAATTGAGCTCAACGATGCTGTTCGCAAATGCGAGGCATTGGAAGAGAAGACTTCGGAACAAGCATCCGAGCTCACTACGGTAGTCAAACCTGCCCAGGAGGCGCGAAGCGAGTCGCGCAGCGTCTACGAGGAAATCAGGCAGGTGCGGGAGATAGCATCTGGTAAGACTTTTCTCTTACAGAGCATCTTCGGAGGGCAGAAGTACCTTGGGCTAACACAGTTATGGAGTTCTCCAGGCGTGTTTGTGCATCTCCCGAGGAGCAGTGCTGACGCCGCCCGATACTTCCGAGCCCAGGAGGGGAACAACACAGAGAAGCTGTTCTGGTCGCAGTTGAATGCGCCAAAACATCCAGTGCCCCTCAACGACCAGATGAAGCAGCTGGTCGAGCTGCACAACATGGCGGGTTCGGCCATGAAGGACTTGATAGTCCGGCTATGGCCTGCTGAGCCAATCCGAAGTAGCTACTTTGGATTGGTGAAGCGGCTCGTCGAAGCGAGTCCGCGGGTCGACGCGTTGAAGCGTTGGGCCTGCATAGAGGGTGCTTGGATGGCCTTCGCTTGTGTGAAAATGCACTGGGCGAAGATGAAGGCGCTTGACATAGCCACTGCTGGTCCGGCCGAAGGCAAGGAGCACTGCAAGCCGGAGAGATACTTTGAGGACGTCATAGAAAGCGCCCGCCTTGTAGAAGGCCAGTGCTCGGAGGATATTATCTTTGAGTAATTGTATCCGGTTGTAAATACTTAAGCTTATGAACTGATGTATATATAATTTTTTGTGCTATTATAATGTGAGCGACTTTCACCTCCTGTGCGGCCGTTTATATAAATCTGAAAGTTTCCAGTCGCCGGCTTCAGCCCGCATGTAAATATTACTGGGGTGTTCGGTCATATGCATAAACACTCTTTATCCAATGTCTTGGTCCATGTAGGAGGTGTATGCGGAGCAAACAAGGCAATCAGACTATGTGGCTTTATTGCTTTCACTTAGCCATAGGAGTTTGACAAGTGGGACTAAGTACTAGCCCCTGGTGCGTATATGGTGTTTCCGAATTAATGTATCCATTTGTACGCGGCTGGGCAAAAACCCTTCGTATAACACGGGGTAGATCTCCATCGATCGTAGTATGACACTAAGTCACCAGATCGCAGACCAGATTCTCGCTTACCATGACAGTCAGTTTTCGGCTTTCTCTACTGAGGTACTTGACCGGACGAACCAGAAGTACAATCGTAGTAGTTCTCCCTTTACACCCTAGCCGAACAATCGGGAATGTAGGGGTAAGCACAGGAGCCGGGCAACCCAACTATTTACCCAAGACATGATTTAGAACTGATGCATATAAAGCAATATCTAGGACGCTGAACACTCCTTGTAGGTGTTAGGACTTTTCAACATATATCGGACCGAATACAGCCCCTGGTAATGGACCTGTAATGCCCTGGATGTAACATTTTCCCTTTATGGCAATATATAAACTTTGGCTTCATCAGTTCCATTCCGGGTTCTTCGTCTTTTCGGGTTTTCGTCGTTTTGTCGTGTGCGTGTGTGCATCCATCCATGTCAGGTTGTCATGTGCATTGCATTGCATTTGTGTTGTCTTTTGCATCCGGTCTCACTCGTCCCTTCCTGTTGTCCGTTTCGAGTTCCGACGCTCTCACACGTGCCCGTGGCTTCCCCGAGTCCTTCTTTCGTGTTTGGCCGTGTAACGTTTCCGGATTGGCGTGAGACTTGTCGTGCGATGTTGTTTTGATACGTGTAACCCGCCTGTCAAGTTTCATCGCGTTTGGAGTTCGTTTGATACTCCAACGGGTAACCTCGTGGGCTAAAAGTACCTCCTCTTTGAGGCCCAAGACCCCCTCCACAACAGCCCAACAACCCAGCTCAAACCTTCCCATCATCTCGGCCGTTGAATTGTGATCGCGTGGCCGAAAACCGCTCCCCAGTTGGAGTCTCCTAGCTCCTTGTGCCTATAAAAACGTCCCCCTTGCCATTTTCGTCCAAAACCCTAGCCTCCTCGTAGCTCCAGCCGCGCCTCGTTTTCCGTGCTGGGCGGACGTGTCCGTCCGCGCTGGACACAGCCGCCGCCTCCCACCGCGCGGGCCCGCCGGGCCCGAGGCGGTCCCCGCGGCCCGCATCGCCTCCGCCGCCGCGCCGCTTCGCGTCCCCGCCGCCTCCGTTGACCGCGCCGCCGCCGGCTGGGCACGCCGCCGCCCTTCGCCCGATCTCCGCCGGATCGTCGCCGCGCCGCCGGGAGGTCGCGCCGCCGCCGCCCTTGAGCTCGCCGGCGGAGCCCCAGGCTCCTCCGGCACGACCCCAAGCCAGGCCGTCGCCCTTAAGCCTCCTCCGACGGGGCCCCTCGCCGCCAGGCTCGCCGGCCCCCTCGCGCCGCCGTCAAGCTCCGGCCACCGACGGGATCTATCAATCCAGCCAGCGCCGCCGCCCCGATCGAGGGCCAGTGCCTGATCCAGTCCCGATCTGGAGCCTGGAACCCTAATGGGCCACGACCCGGAACCCGCGACCCGCTTCCCGGCCCGATCCGCTTTGACCGCACCCGTTGACCCGATCCAGTCTGCGAGGTGATCCCTGTTACGGCTAAGTCTTTTAGTTTTTAGTGTCTGATGCATCATTGTGATGATGATAACTTTTTCTGTGCTTGTCCGATATGTGCATATAATATGTCAAAATGATCGTGGTGACATGTACTATGTTTTTTCCATTGTGTCATGCATGTTTGAGTCCATCTAGATGTCTTAATCTTCATGACAAGAGTGCTATAGGATATAAACTGCTGCTATTAGTTGTTTTGGTGCCATGTTTGAGATGTGATAACTTGATGCATGTTTATCCAAATGAAGCAAATGATATGTCCAAATGTTCATCATGAGATGCTCTACATGTTGGTTGCTATAGGATGCATGATAGAATTCATATTGCCATGTTTATCTCCATCGCAAAAGTGCATGTGGATGTTAGGTTTTTAAACTTGTTACGAGATGCCTAGTTGAGGAGCTCGTTGCTATTGATGTGGTTGTCCCCATGTTGCATGCTTATATGTTTTGGATTCCCCATCATGTGTTATTTGCTGTGGTGCAAACCACTTGCCATGTTATGCTTTGAGGTGACATAAACATGCTCACAAACATGCCATGATAATATTGCTGTTTTAACACTTAGTGAAATTTCACTAAGTCTGGAATCTGTAATATCCTGATGCTATGTTTGCTTGATGTCCTAGGCAAATCCACGTTAGTTTTGGGATGACCATTGATGATTCCTTGTTGTATATGTTGTTGGCTATGCATCCATGCCCTCACATGCTCATTTGGAGTGCTGTAGCATATTTAATTCTTGCTCCCAAGTTGCTATAAAATATTGCTGTCAGGTTTTTATTGTCATGTTCAAAATGTTGTAGCTTGTTGCTATTGATCCATGCCTCCTATGGAGATGCTCCAATGGAGTTGTTTGCTTTAGGATATGTCTAATTCATTTCCATGCTTCTTGTCACCATGTTTGAGTGCTGTAGAGTATATATTTCTTGCTCCGAAGTTGCTATGTGGCTGTTAATTTCAGCTTTACATTGTTTATTGTTTCGGTGTATCTTTTAGCCCGTTGCTCCGTTTTGGGTGAGTCCTATATGAAACTTGTGTGGTTTTGCATGTAGATTCCCAATATCATCTTGTTAACATGTTTTGGAGTATGTTGCTTGATGTTTGGGTGCATCTTGCACCGTTGCCATGCTTATCTTGTTTTGATGATATCTTCTAGACCGTAGCTCCGTTTTAAACAAACTTTATATGAAAATTGACTAGAATTTCGTGTAGATTGTCATGGTGCATGTTAACTTGCTATTTAACAACTTTAATTTAAGGTTTGTTCAGATCTGGACTAATTCCAAACTATGCATATGAGGACTTACCGGATTTGTCTTAAGTAGTTTCCGGCCTCATTTAAACCTGCTGTTTCTTGTGTTGTTTCTCTGTGCTTCCTACCTTGCCATGTTTTGCATCCTAAATGGACTTGTCTTGCATCCTACTTGCTAGAGTAAATTGTCTTGTTCTTGTACTGTTTCTCTGTGTTTCCTATGTTGGATTTCTGTGCATCCTAAGTGCATCTTTAGTGCTTCCTTAGTGCATCAGCCATGCATCCTGTAGTTTGCGCATTGCATCTTGTTTGATTTTGTGCCTCGTGTGTTCTTGTGTTGAGTAGAGCCGGAAGCCGAGACCGAGTACGAGAACGAGGTTACTACCGAGGTTGAGAACGAGGAGCCCTCTTACGATCCCATCGACGACTCGACAGGCAAGATGACCTGATCCAGATATCATTACTATCTTTGCCTATTGCTAGAAGTCTCGCTCTTTAACTTATTGCCTCGATGCCCATGTATTCCTGTCAGCCTCCTATTGTAACCAGGTATCTGTCTAACCGCCCTACCTACCCAAACCTTTGATTGGCTACATAGGCTTCGCTCAGCCCCTCTTATAGCATTGCTAGTTGCAGGAGAAGATTTGAAGATTCTTGCTTCATGTTGAAGCTTGTTGGGATATCACACTATATGAACTCTTTAATGAAATCATCTATATATTGGTAATGGGTGGAAGGCTAAGCCTCTTGCTTGGTGATTTGTTCCACTCATGCCGCCCTAGGAACCGTATAAACCGGTGTTATGTTCCTTGATTATGCGTTCCTCACATGGTTGGGGTTATGGGACCCCCTCGATAAACTGCTTAGCGCTAAGTCTTTTCCAGCAAGTCCCAACATTGGTACTCCATTTGCCTAAACAACTAAAAACTTGCATAGGGAGTAATTAACCCTCTTCTTAATCAACAACCCCGGGCCAGTGCTCCACATGAGTGTTGGTCCGAAATGAGCAGACTGCGGGGCCACCTCAAGGAAACTCGAGGGCTGGTAAAAACCTGTAGGATGACTTATCCGGTCATGGCCTGAGACGAGATACGCGCGGCTACTATCAGGGTGTCGGCACGCCGGGAGGATTTGCTGGATTAGCCTTACCTTAGTCGGAGTATCTGGAGCACGGGATTCCGAGGATACTCGGGCCTTCCCACCTTGGAGTTGCGACTCCGCGGATCGTGGGCTTGTAATGGGCCAAGTTGGAACACCCCTACAGGGTTTTGAACTTTCGAAAGCTGTGCCCGCGGTTATGTGGCAGATGGGAATTTGTTAATATCCGGTTGTAGAAAACTTGACACCATGTTCAGAACACACTACCAGCGTGAGTACCGTGACGGTCATTTTCCGAAAGGGGTTCGGGAAGTGAACACGGTGGGGTTATGTTTGACGTGTTTTAGATAGGATCACTTCGTGATCACTTTATCGTCCGAGGCACTTCTCTTCTCGCTCTTATCACGTAAGCTAGTGCTAGTGCAGCTGCAGCCTTTTATTCTTTCTTCAGCCTTGTTCCACACCCAAGGCTTGGATAGTTGTGTTACCCGGGAACGGGATTGCTGAGTCCTCTGTGGCTCACAGATTCTACACCACACCAGATGCAGGTACCATGGTGAACTACTCAGGAGACGGCACTGAGCTATACTGGGAGTACGATGAGGAACGTAGCCGTTACTATGTGCACTATCCCGACGATCAGTAGTGGTTTCTACTAGGGGCGATTCGGACATGTGGCTTTATGTCTGTTTGGTATCTTTCATTTGGATCTTCACCCGTAGACGGGTTGTGATGTTATTTGGATGATGTTTTGCTATGTAATGAATTGTGTGACGTGGCGAGTGTAAGCCAACTATCTCTTTTGTTTTTCATCCCCATTTTTACATGAGATGTGCAAAGATACCGAACTTGAGATCATTCCAGAATGGGCTTATACCTTTAAGTCGTGCCTCGACACGTAGGAGGTATAGTCCCATCCTGGGCATTACAAGTTGGTATTCAGAGCCTTCTCCGACCTAGAAGCCCCCA
The DNA here is from genome assembly GCA_902687465.1 of Secale cereale. Lineage (NCBI taxonomy): Eukaryota > Viridiplantae > Streptophyta > Magnoliopsida > Poales > Poaceae > Secale > Secale cereale. The sequence goes on along the minus strand of LR738714.1, from coordinate 57,121,481 downwards.
CTGATTCATCGAATCGTTGACGGTTGAGTGTAGGCACACACTTAAAATGTTTTGAGTCCTATATATATATCGGAGAGTAGGATTTCTTTTGCTCCTCATCTCTTTTCACTCTGGTGAGGACTCCTGACGATTACTCTTGCCTCTTCTACTCTCAAAATTGCACCAATTGTTTTTAGGAATCTCGCGAGTATTGTTTGGATTGTTTCGATGTCTTTGTGACGAGAACATTGTTCTCGATGCCTCCTGTCATTAGGGGTTGTGGCAGTGTCCCGGGGAGTTGAGCTCCGAGGTGTTGTCGTCACAAATATATTGCATCAGTTCTGGAATACTTAAGACGGCCGACATCGAAAACTCTCCTATGCGGTTAGTGGCAAGATAACCCCGACATCACCCAGTACTGGGGAGGTAGTTCGGGAATATTGCCATAGCTTGTATAGTAGATGCGTTTCGAAGGTCCGAGGTAGACGGTTTCCGGAAATAACTGGTTATGTGTTGAAGGATGGATACAGCTGGATGTAGGATTAGAGTTGAGTGCGCGATGCTTCCCCTGTATCCCCAACACCTGATTGCATAACTGGAAACTTTCGGAAATTAATAGGTGGGTTCATCTAGTAGCTCGTAGGAATTCTTCCAACGAAAGCATGATATGGAGTTCGGGGTTCTACATTGAGTGAAGTAGTTTTATGGCCGTTGTTCCGATCGGGAGTTGCATCTTAAAGGGTCCTTGGCTATGCTGATCCGGGGATTGCAAAACCCTTTCGTAACACGTTCCATAAGCTTTCAGCACGAATATGTCGAACGAAGCTTCTATCTTGTATTTGTTCTATCTGCACCTTGTTGTTTTATTTACCTTTTTGTCTCCCAAGTGGCTTCTCGTGAAGATTGTTGTTATCATTAAACTATGAATTTCATTCGTTCCTCTTGTTCAAATGACTCTTGTGAAGACTATGTTGCAATTCTAGCCATTGATTCAGCTTATATCTTCTTTCAATCAAATGGCTAATAGTGGTTATCTCTTTCAGGATGGCTCCTAAAAGGTTTCCCAACGCTAACCCAGAGGGTGAAGAGGTTCCTGATCGTCCTCCTTCACCTCCTCCTCCGTCTGAGGCCTTGAGAGCAATTATGCAAGTTACGAACGAGAACACCCAGATGCTTATGCAAATGATGCAGAATATTCAAGCAAATCAAGCAAATCAGGGTGCTCATGGGAACCAAGGCAATTTGTTCAACCAACCGCACTTTTCTACGCTCAACCAGTTCTTGGCAAATCAACCAAAGGCATTTAGTTACTGCGTGGACCCTCTAGATGCTGAAGACTGGTTAACAGATATCAAGAAGCATTTCGAGTGCAGTAACGTCAGGCCCGAGGACTATGTGAAGTTTGCAGCCTTCCAACTCAAGGACCAAGCAGCTGATTGGTGGTAGCAGTACAAAGACTCCAGAGCAGGGCGTGAAATCTCCTGGGATGACTTCTGCAAGGATTTTTTGCTCTCACCACATTCCAACAAGTGTCATCGAGGGTATGCGTGAGCAATTCCGCAACCTGAAGCAAGGCTCAATGACTATCTACCAATATAATGTCAAGTTCCAGAACCTTGCCCGCTATGCCAAGCAAGACATCCCAGATGCCAAGAGGAAGATCTATCAGTTCCGTGGTGGTCTGAAGGATTAACTCCAACTAGCTCTCACCTTGTTCGAGCCTGATGAGTTTGATAAATTCTATAACATGGCACTTAAGCAAGAGGCAGCCCAGCTCAAGATGGAAGCTTCCAAAAAGAGGATCAGAGACGCTGTTCACTCCTCCTCTTCTTCTCAAATGGTCGCGAAGCAACAGAAGTTTTGGCTTCCACCTCCTCCAGTGATCCGAGCTCCCAACAACAACAACAACAAGAATTCTGGTGGCCGTGCTTTCTCCCACCCACCCAACCCAAGCAACCAGTCAAAGAATCAGTTTCAAGCTTCCAAGTCAAGTGCTCCTTATTACCGTCCTCTCTCAGAAGTGGTTTGCAACAAGTGCACTCAGCAGGGTCACTATGCTAACAAGTGCCCCAACCCAAGGCGCCTTTCGCCTCCTCCACCTGTCAGCACTGCTGTTGTCAAGCACAATCCCAAGCAAGCAAGAGTGAATCTGATGAATGCAGCTCAAGCAAAGAATTCTTCAGATGTGATACTTGGTAACCTCTCAGTTAACTCTATTCCTGCAAAAGTATTGTTTGATTCTGGTGCATCTCTCAGTTTCATATCAAGGCCATTCTTTACCAAGCATAATTTCACTTCGACATTTCTGGATAAGAAGTTGCAAATTATTTCTCCGGGCAAGTGCATGACTTCAAATTTGAGGGCTCCGAATGTATCTATTCGCATGGGTGATTACCGCTTTCTGGCTTCTCCGGTTGTTCTCGGCAACTCCGACATTGACCTTATTCTTTTGATGGATTGGCTTTCTCAGCATGATGCTCACACTGATTGTGCAAATAAGGAAGTCAAGATTACTCATCCTAACGAAGACGTGATTATCTTCTCCTCTCGGATAACACAATCTGGCTATTCTCTCTCAATGACAAGGGCGAGATTAATGCCATCTCTCAAATTCCGGTGGTCAACGAATACGAAGACGTTTTCCCTGAAGAACTTCTAGGCATGCCTCCGCATCGTTAAGTTGAATTTGTCATTGAACTCGAGCCTGGTATTGAGCCAGTATGCCGGCGTCCATACAAGCTCTCCCCTGAAGAGTTGAAGGAGTTGAAGAAACAACTCAATGAACAAGAGCGTATGGGTCTAATCAGGCCTAGCACGTCTCCTTGGGGCTGTGCTGTCATATTTGTCAAGAAGAAAGATGGCACAGAGCGCCTTTGCGTTGATTACCGGCCATTGAACAAGAAGACAATAAAGAACAAGTATCCGCTCCCCAACATCAATGAACTGTTCGAGCAGCTCAAAGGAGCTAAAGTGTTCTCAAAGCTCGATCTCCGAATGAGTTATCACCAAATTCGCATTCGTGAAGAAGATATCCACAAGACTGCCTTCAGAACGAGTTACGGCTCCTATGAATATACAGTCATGTCTTTTGGCCTCGCTAATGCTCCACCTACCTTCTCGAGAATGATGCACTACATTTTCAACCCCTACACCAACGAGTTTGTGCTTGTGTATCTGGATGACATCTTGGTATTCTCCAAGAATGAAGAGGATCACGAAAAGCACCTCCGTCTGGTTCTCGATAGACTCCGTGAACATATGTTCTATGCCAAGTTCTCCAAGTGCGAATTCTGGCTCGATAAGGTCTTGTATCTGGGCCATATCATCTCCGCTGACGGTATTGCGGTCAACCCCGAGAAAGTTGAAGCGATTGTCAACTGGGAACCTCCTCAGAACGTCAAGCAACTCCGAAGCTTCCTTGGTCTTGCTAGCTATTGCAGAAGGTTCGTTGAGAACTTCTCCAAGATTGCCAAGCCTCTCTCCAACTTGTTGCAGAAGAATGTCAAGTACAACTGGTCTCCGGATTGTGATGTGGCATTTAAAACTCTTAAGGAAAAGCTCATCTCTGCTCCAGTTCTTACCCCTCCAGATGAGTCCAAGCCCTACGAAGTATTCTGTGATGCTTCTCTTCAAGGACTTGGTGGTGTGCTAATGCAGGACAAGAAGATTGTGGCATACACTTCTCGTCAATTGAAGCCAAGTGAGAAGAACTATCCCACACATGATCTCGAGCTAGCAGCTGTGGTACACGCCTTGATTACGTGGAGACACCTTCTGTTGGGCAGAAAATTCGACATCTTCACCAATCACAAGAGCTTGAAGTACATTTTCGCACAGCCGAACCTGAACCTTCGCCAGACTCGTTGGATTGAGATGATCCAAGAGTATGATCCAAGCATCAAATACACACCTGGCAAGGCCAATGTCATTGCAGATGCCTTGAGCAGAAAGGCATATTGCGACAGTCTGCTTATCAAGCCGTTCCAGCCTGAGCTTTGTGAAGCATTCAGGAAGCTCAACCTCCAAGTTGTTCCGCAAGGCTTTCTTGCAAATCTTCAAGTTGCTCCTACCTTGGAAGATCAGATCCGTGAGCCCAGCTCAGTGATGCTATGGTGCAGAAAGTGAAACATGGTATTGCAAAGGGTACTCCCAAATACAAGTGCTATCGCGTGGATGAGAGAGATACCTTGTTCTTTGAGGACAGACTTGTGGTTCCCAAAGGTGATCTCAGGAAGCTCATAATGAACGAAGCACATGACTCCCTCCTTTCGATTCATCCTGGAAGTTCCAAGATGTACCAAGATCTCAAGCAATCTTACTGGTGGACTCGCATGAAAAGGGAGATTGCCCAATTCGTGAATGAATGTGATGTCTGCAGAAGAGTGAAGGCAGAGCATCAACGTCCAGCCGGTCTTCTCCAACCTCTTCCTATTCCCGAGTGGAAATTCGACCACATCGAAAAGGATTTCGTCACTGGCTTTCCTAAGTCCAAGAAGGGGAATGATTCTATCTTTGTGGTGTTGACAAGCTTACCAAAGTAGCTCACTTCCTTCCAGTCAAAGAATCCATCAATGCAGCTCAATTGGCAGAGTTGTACACTTCCAGAATTGTGTCCCTACATGGCATTCCTCAAGTTATCTCCTCAGATCGTGGAAGTTTGTTCATATCCAAGTTCTGGGACTCCTTTCAGTCTGCCATGGGCACTAAGATCCGTTTCAGCACTGCATTTCACCCTCAGACTAGTGGTCAAGTCGGGAGAGTGAACCAGATCCTAGAATACATGCTCAGAGCTTGTGTCATATCTTTTTGCATGAAGTGGGAGGATTGCCTTCCGTTTGCCGAGTTCTCTTACAACAACAGTTTCCAAGCAAGTGCCGGCAAAGCTCCGTTTGAAATCCTCTATGGCAGAAAGTGCCGTACCCCTCTCAACTGGTCCGAGACTGGTGAACGTCAACTTCTTGGCAATGACTTGATCTCAGAAGCCGAAGAAATGTGCAAAGTCATACGTGAGAATCTCAAGGCCGCTCAGTCGCATCAGAAGAGCTACTATGATGGCAAGCATCATGATTTGGCCTTCAACATTGGGGATCATGTCTATCTCCGTGTTTCTCCTATGAAAGGCACCCAAAGATTCGGTATCAAAGGAAAGCTTGCTCCTAGATACGTGGGCCCTTTAAAGATCCTTGGCAAAAGAGGCGATCTAGCCTATCAACTTGAGCTCCCTTCCAACTTCGCTAATGTTCATGATGTGTTTCACGTGTCTCAACTCCGCAAGTGCTTCAAGACACCTGAACGCACTATTCCGTTTGAGGAGATTGATCTTCAACAAGACTTGTCTTACCGAGAGCACCCCGTTGCTATTCTTGAAGAAACCGAGCACAAGACCCGCAACAAGTCAATCAAGTTCTTGAAAGTTAAGTGGTCACACCATACCGACCGAGAAGCTACGTGGGAACGAGAAGATCACCTTCGTTCCGAGTACCCTTCCTTCTTCCAGTCCTAGATCTCGGGACGAGATCTTTTCGTAGTAGAGGAGAGTTTGTAATGCCCCGGATGTAACACTTTCCCTTTATGGCAATATATAAACTTTGGCTTCATCAGTTCCATTCCGGGTTCTTCGTCTTTTCGGGTTTTCGTCGTTTTGTCGTGTGCGTGTGTGCATTCATCCATGTCATGTTGTCATGTGCATTGCATTGCATTTGTGTTGTCTTTTGCATCCGGTCTCACTCGTCCCTTCCCGTTGTCCGTTTCGAGTTTCGACGCTCTCACACGTGCCCGTGGCTTCCCTGAGTCCTTCTTTCATGTTTGGCCGTGTAACATTTCCGGATTGGCGTGAGACTTGTCGTGCGATGTTGTTTTGATATGTGTAACCCGCCTGTCAAGTTTCGTTGCGTTTGGAGTTCGTTTGATACTCTAACGGGTAACCTCGTGGGCTAAAAGTACCTCCTCTTTGAGGCCCAAGACCCCCTCCACAACAGCCCAACAACCCAACTCAAACCTTCCCATCATCTCGGCCGTTGAACTGTGAACGCGTGGCCAAAAACCGCTCCCCATTTGGAGTCTCCTAGCTCCTTGTGCCTATAAAAACGTCCCCCTTGCCATTTTCGTCCAAAACCCTAGCCTCCTCCTAGCTCCAGCCGCGCCTCGTTTTCCGTGCCGGGCGGACGTGTCCATCCGTGCCGGACACAGCTGCCGCCTCCCACCACGCGGGCCCGCCAGGCCCTAGGTCGGCTCCCACGGCCCGCATCGCCCCCGCCGCCGGCCGGGCACGCCGCTGCCCTCCGCCCGATCTCCGCCGGATCGTCGCCGCGCCACCGGGAGGTCGCGCCGCCGCCGTCCTTGAGCTCGCCTGCTGGGACCCAGGCTCCTCCGGCCCGACCCCAAGCCAGACCACCGCCCTTCAGCCTCCTCCGGCGGGGCCCCTCGCTGCCAGGCTCGCCGGCCCCCTTGCGCCGCCGTCAAGCTCCGGCCACCGATGGGATCTATCGATCCAGCCAGCACCGCCGCCCCGATCGAGGGCCAATGCCCAATCCAGTCCCGATCTGGAGCCTGGAACCCTATCGGGCCACGACCCGGAACCCGCGACCCGCTTCCCGGCCCGATCCGCTTTGACCGCACCCGTTGACCCGATCCAGTCTGTGGGGTGATCCCTGTTACTGCTAAGTTTAGTTTTTAGTGTCTGATGCATCATTGTGATGATGATAACGTTTTCTGTGCTTGTCCGATTTGTGCATATAATATGTCAAAATGATCGTGGTGACATGTACTATGTTTTGTTCCATTGTGTCATGCATGTTTGAGTCCATCTAGATGTCTTAATCTTCATGACAAGAGTGCTATAGGATATAAACTGCTGCTATTAGTTGTTTTGATGCCATTTTTGAGATGTGATAACTTGATGCATGTTTATCCAAATGAAGCAAATGATATGTCCAAATGTTCATCATGAGATGCTCTACATGTTGGTTGCTATAGGATGCATGATAGAATTCATATTGCCATGTTTATCTCCATCGCAAAAGTGCATGTGGCTATTAGGTTTTTAAACTTGTTACGAGATGCCTAGTTGAGGAGCTCGTTGCTATTGATGTGGTTGTCCCCATGTTGCATGCTTATATGTTTTGGATTCCCCATCATGTGTTCTTTGCTGTGGTGCAAACCACTTTCCATGTTATGATTTGAGGTGAATTAAACATGCTCACAAACATGCCATGATAATATTGCTGTTTTAACACTTAGTGAAATTTCACTAAGTCTGGAATCTGTAATATCCCGATGCTATGTTTGCTTGATGTCCTAGGCAAATCCATGTTAGTTTTGGGGTGACCATTGATGATTCCTAGTTGTATATGTTGCTGGATATCCATCCATGCCCTCACATGCTCATTTGGAGTGTTGTAGCATATTTAATTCTTGCTCCCAAGTTGCTATAAAATATTGCTGTCAGGTTTTTATTGTCATGTTCAAAATGTTGTAGCTTGTTGCTATTGATCCATGCCTCCTATGGAGATGCTCCAATGGAGTTGTTTGCTGTAGGATATGTCTATTTCATGTCCATGCTTCTTGTCACCATGTTTGAGTGCTGTAGAGTATATATTTTTGCTCCGAAGTTGCTATGTGGCTGTTAATTTCAGCTTTACATTGTTTATTGTTTCGGGTGTATCTTTTAGCCCATTGCTCCGTTTTGGGTGAGTCCTATATGAAACTTGTGTAGTTTTGCATTTATATTCCTAATATCATCTTGTTAACATGTTTTGGAGTATGTTTCTTGATGTTTGGGTGCATCTTGGACCGTTGCCATGCTTATCTTGTTTTGATCGTATCTTCTAGCCCGTAGCTCCGTTTTAAACAAAGTTTATATGAAACTTGAGTAGAATTTCGTGTAGATTGTCACGGTGCATGTTAACTTGCTATTTAACAACTTTAACTTAAGGTTTGTTCATATCTGGACTAATTTCAAACTATGCATGTGAGGACTTACCGGATTTGTCTTAAGTAGTTTCCGGCCTCATTTAAACCTGTTGTTTCTTGTGTTGTTTCTCTGTGCTTCCTACCTTGCCATGTTTTGCATCCTAAATGGACTTGTCTTGCATCCTACTTGCTAGAGTAAATTGTCTTGTTCTTGTACTTTTTCTCTGTGTTTCCTATGTTGGATTTCTGTGCATCCTAAGTGCATCTTCAGTGCTTCCTTAGTGCATCAGCCATGCATCCTGTAGTTTGCGCATTGCATCTTGTTTGATTTCGTGCCTCGTGTGTTCTTGTGTTGAGTAGAGCCGGAAGCCGAGACCGAGTATGAGAACGAGGTTACTACCGAGGTTGAGAACGAGGAGCCCTCTTACGATCCCATCGACGACTCGACAGGCAAGATGACCTGACCCAGATATCATTACTATCTTTGCCTATTGCTAGAAGTCTCGCTCTTTAGCTTATTGCCTCGATGCCCATGTATTCCTGTCAGCCTCCTATTGTAACCAGGTATCTGTCTAACCACCCTACCTATGCAAACCTTTGATTGGCTACGTAGGCTTCGCTCAGCCCCTCTTATAGCATTGCTAGTTGCAGGAGAAGATTTGAAGATTCTTGCTTCATGTTGAAGCTTGTTGGGATATCACACTATATGAAATCTTTAATGAAATCATCTATATATTGGTAATGGGTGGAAGGCTAAGCCTCTTGCTTGGTGATTTGTTCCACTCATGCCGCCCTAGGAACCGTATAAACCGGTGTTATGTTCCTTGATTATGTGTTCCTCACACGGTTGGGGTTATGGGACCCCCTCGATAAACCGCTTAGCGCTAAGTCTTTTCCAGCAAGTCCCAACATTGGTACTCCATTTTCCTAAACAACTAAAACCTTGCATAGGGAGTAATTAACCCTCTTCTTAATCAACAACCCCGGGCCAGTGCTCCACATGAGTGTTGGTCCGAAATGAGTAGACTGCGGGGCCACCTCAAGGAAAGTCGAGGGCTGGTAAAAACATGTAGGATGACTTATCCGGTCGTGGCCTGAGACGAGATACGCGCGGCTACTATCAGGGTGTTGGCACGCCGAGAGGATTTGCTGGATTAGCCTTACCTTAGTCGGAGTATCTTGAGCACGGGATTCCAAGGATACTCGGGCCTTCCCACCGTGGAGTTGCGACTCCGCGGATTGTGGGCTTGTAATGGGCCAAGTTGGAACACCCCTGCAGGGTTTTGAACTTTCGAAAGCCGTGCCCGTGATTATGTGGCAGATGGGAATTTGTTAATATCCGGTTGTAGAAAACTTGACACCATGTTCAGAACACACTACCAGCGTGAGTATCGTGACGGTCATTTTCCGAAAGGGGTTCGGGAAGTGAACACGGTGGGGTTATGTTTGACGTGTTTTCGATAGGATCACTTCGTGATCACTTTATCGTCCGAGGCACTTCTCTTCTCGCTCTTATCACGTAAGCTAGTGCTAGTGCAGCTACAGCCTTTTATTCTTTCTTCAGCCTTGTTCCACACTCAAGGCTTGGATAGTTGTGTTACCCGGGAACGGCATTGCTGAGTCCTCTGTGGCTCACAGATTCTACACCACACCAGATGCAGGTACCATGGTGAACTACTCAGGAGACGGCACCGAGCTATACTGGGAGTACGATGAGGAACGTAGCCGTTACTATGTGCACTATCCCGATGATCAGTAGTGGTTTCTACTAGGGGCGATTCGGACCTGTGGCTTTATGTATGATTGGTATCTTTCATTTGGATCTTCACCCGTAGACGGGTTGTGATGTTATTTGGATGATGTTTTGCTATGTAATGAATTGTGTGACGTGGCGAGTGTAAGCCAACTATCTCTTTTGTTTTTCATCCCCATTTTTACATGAGATGTGCAAAGATACCGAACTTGAGATCATTCCAGAATGGGCTTACACCTTTAAGTCGTGCCTCGACACGTTGGAGGTATAACTCCCTATGCAAGTTTTAGTTGTTTGGCAAATGTAGTACCAAAGTTGGGTCTTGCTGGAAAAGCTTTAAGCAGTGCGAATTATCAAGGGGGGGCCATAGACCCCAACCGTGTTAGGAACGCAAAATCAAGGAACATAACACCGGTTTATAGGGTCCTAAGGTGGCATGAGTGGTACAAAACACCAAGCAGAACGCCAAGCCTTCCACCCATTACCAATATATATGTGCATTAATTTAATTAAGATATATATTGTGTTATCCCAATAAATAAGTCCAAAAATGGAGCAATCTTCAAACTTCACCTCCAACTAACAACGCTATAAGAGGGGTTGAGAAAAAGCATACTTAGCCAATCAACGGTTTGCTAGGAAGGCGGTTAGAGTGTTTCATGGCAACATAGGAGGCTGACAAGACAAGAATAGGCATCGAGGCATAACTATAGAGCAAGTCAACTAGCAAGGCAAAGATAGTGGTGATATCGGGGAACGGTCATCTTGCCTGATAAGTCCTCGGTGGGATGGTAAGACGGCTCCTCGAACTCAGACTCAACAAGATCCTCGAACTTGGTATCGGCTCCTGGCTCTACCCAACACAAGAGCACAACAATGGTACAAGATCAATCATGGTGCAATGCACAAACAACATGATGCAAGACATGTCATGGGATGCAAGTCATGATGTGGATATGCATGAGGATGCTCTCGAGCCTAAAGGAGAATATGATGGAAATGGCTTCATCTTAGGAACCAAGTAAGCCAATGGATAGAGGGGAAGATTTCGGTCGAAATCGATATAAGTATCATTGGAATCGGATGCACGGTTTGCAAAAGGCAAGCAAAACAAGATGCAATGCAAAGCTGCAGTTAACAACAACATGGCATCTTTGGAGCAAGGTTTAAATATGATACATCGCCCAAACATTTAGAGAAAAGGCATGGATGTGAAAAATACATGATTCTCAACAAGTATGAACTCAGAGCACACCCAAAAACTTGCAGGAACACAGTTAAACTAGCATGACAAGATTCAGTAAGTTAACAAATTTCTCAGACTTAGTGAAATTACTAGGCATGCCATCTGGAACGATATGTTGCTGCCTTTGGAGGCACACAACATCAAGCAAAACAACTATAACAAGCATGAAATTCACATGGGCATGAAGAAGACATATTATACTTCCAATTCATCCAAAGAAACAAGTCATTCCATGTAATGGTTGCTTAACACAAGCTTTGCCAAATTGAATGTTCTGTTAACAGGCTGACAGTTTTAATATCAAGCATTTTGAGAGCAAGATAACAACAAGCTACAGCAGGGCATATATGCAAACAAAGGCATGGATTGATAGAAAACAATATGGACATGAAGACATGCTCACTAGATATTCCAAAACATGCATGGAAAAGATTATGGCACCAAGTTTACATGGCAACTTGTTATTACAGATTCCAGACTTAGCAGTTTTCCACTAAGTATAAAAACAGCAACATTGTTTACATGGCAACTTGTTATTACAGATTCCAGACTTAGCAGTTTTACAGATTCCAGACATGTTTACAATCTTGATTAAGTCACCACAGAGCATATCATGGAAAACCAAATACACCACTTCAAAGATAACATGATTATGCTCCTAAAACATGTTGACATATGGCACAAAAGAAAATCACACAAAATGCTACGAACAAGACAAATCATCAGGTTATAACAATTTTGGCAACTCAACAGCAACATGCACTTTTGCAACAGGGTTAAACATCGCATAATGCAGACTAACATGTATGCAAATGCATCCATCATGAAGAGCATCACAAGACGAACATTTTGACATATCATACACTCCATTTGGACTAACATGCACAAAGTTACGACCTCACGAACATGCTAACATATTGATGACACACAACTAGTGCTGAAACAGTAACATCACGAAGGAGTCTTGCAACGAAGATTAAGACAACATCGCATAATGCGACCTAACATGTATGCAAATGCATCCATCATGAAGAGCATCACAAGACGAACATTTTGACATATCATACACTCCATTTGCACCAACATGCACAAAGTTACGACCTCACGAACATGCTATCATATTGATGACACACAACTAGTGCTGAAACAGTAACATCACGAAGGAGTCTTGCAACGAAGATTAAGACATCTAGATGAACCCTAACATGCACAAGACTGATGCCAACATGTAGAGCACTCCGAGACGAACATTTTGATATATAATACATGCAAAACGGAGCACCAAGCACCAAGTTATGACATGATGAAGGAGTCAACAAATTATCACAGATCCAGGACTTATTAGAATTTTACCCTCCGAAAAAGTCAAACGTGGACGAGGAGATCCGGGATGGACGGAGGCGTTTGGTTGGGCGAACTAGTGGATCTGGTCCACCTGACCAGATCCGGCCGGAGCTCGCTGGAGAAGATGACGACGACGACGATGGAGGTGGCTGGATCGGCGGCCGGTGAGGGAGGAGGCCGGTGCGGAGGTGGCGGTGCTCGCCGACGGTGGGCGCGCGGGTCGCCGGCGGTACGGGGAGCTCGGAACTAGGGTTTTAACCCGAAAATGGAGGGGGAGGTGCCTTTTTATAGGTAGAGGGAGCTAGGAGAGTCCAAATGAGGTGCGGTTTTCGCCCACACTATCTTGATCCAACGACCGAGAGCATGGTGGTGGTTAGGATGGGCTTGTGGGCTGTTGTGGAGGGGTACTGGGCCAAAAGAGATAGGGCTTCCGATGTTAACGCGCTTAACCATTGGAGTATCATACGGCCTCCAAACGGGACGAAACTTGACAGGCGGTCTACCGATGATATACCAAGACCACTCGACAACTCCCGGCCCATTCCGAGGATGTTTTTCGGCCACTTACATAAGGAGGACTCGGAGGTGCGACGGACACGTGTGTGGGTGTCAGAACTTGAAACGGACACCGGGGAGAAATGAACATGACCGGGTGCAAGTGACAACACGAATGCAATGCAATGCTCATGATGACATGACATGGTGATATGCACACACGCTCCACGCAAAAACAAAAAATACCCAAAATGAAGGATGAGCCCAGAATGGAATTGATTAAGTCAACGATGCATATATTGCCATAAATGGAATTTTTACATCTGGGGCGTTACAAATCTCCTCCACTATGAAAAGATCTCGTCCCGAGATCTAGGACTGAAAGAAAGCGGGATACTCGGAACGGAGATGATCTTCTCATTTCCATGTAGCTTCTTGGTCGGTATGGTGTGACCACTTCACTTTCAAGAATTTGATAGACTTGTTGCGGGTCTTGTGCTCAGTTTCTTCAAGGATAGCGACGGGGCTCACGATAAGACAAGTCTTGCTGAAGATCAACCTCTTCGAAAGGAATGGTGCGTTCAGGCGTCTTGAAGCACTTGCGGAGTTGTGACACGTGAAACACATCATGCACATTTGCAAAGTTGGGGGGGAAGCTCGAGTTGGTAGGCTAGATTGCCTCTCTTGACAATTATCTAGAAAGGACCCACGTATCTAGGAGCAAGCTTGCCATTGATACCGAATCTCTGAGTGCCCTTCATGGGAGAAACACGGAGATAGACATGATCTCCAATGTCGAAAGCCAAATCTCGGTGTTTGCCGTCATAGTAGCTCTTCTGGCGCGATTGCGCGGCTTTGAGATTCTCACGTATGACTTTGCACATCTCTTCGGCCTCAGAGATCAAATCATTTCCAAGGAGTTGAAATTCACCAGTCTCGGACCAGTTGAGAGGGGTATGACACTTTCTGCCATAGAGAATTTTAAACGGTGCTTTGCCTGCACTTGCTTGGAAGCTGTTGTTGTAGGAGAACTCGGCAAATGGAAGGAAGTCTTCCCATTTCATACTGAAGGAGATTACACTTGCCCTGTGGAATGCCCAGTATGAGATTGTACCTCCTACGTGTCGAGGCACGACTTAAAGGTATAAGCTCATACTAGAATGATCACAAGTATGGTATCTTTGCACGACTCGTGTAAAAGAGGGATGAAATTGCAAAAGAGTAGTTGGCTTACACTCGCCACGTCACACAATACATTACATAAGCAATCATCATCCAAATAACATCACAGTCCGACTACGGACGAATATCCAAATGAAAGATACCAAATAAATAAAGCCACAACATCCGAATCGCCCCTAGTAGAAGCCACTACTGATCATCTGGGTAAGACACGTAGTATCGCCCACGTTCTTCATCGAACTCCCAGTACAACTCTGTGCCATCACCTGTGTAGTTCACCATAGTACCTGCATCTGGTGTTGTGTAGAAATTGTGAGCCACAGAGGACTAAGCAATCCCGTTCCCGGGTAGCAAAACTATCTAAGCCTTGGGTGTGGAACAAGGCTGAAGAACAAAGGTTGCAGCTGCACTAGCACTAGCTTACGTGTTTAGAGCGAGAAGAGAAGTGCCACGGACGTCAAAGTGATCACGAAGTGATCCTATCTAAGCACGTCAATCATAACCCCACCATGTTCACTTCCCGAACCCCTTCAGAAAATGACCGTCACGGTTACTCACGCTGGTAGTGTATTCTGAACATGGTGTCAAGTTTTCTACAACCGGATATTAACAAATTTCCATCTGCCACATAACCGCGGGCACGGCTTTCGAAAGATCAAACCCTACAGGGGTGTCCCAACTTAGCCCATCACAAGCTCACGATCTGCGGAGTCGCAACTCAAAGGTGGGAAGACCCGAGTATTCTCGGAGTCCCGTGCTCAAGATATTCCGACTAAGGTAAAACTAATTCAGCAAGACCTCCCGGCGTGCCGACACCCTGACAGTAGCCGCGCGTATCTAGTCTCAGGCCACGACCGGATGAGTCATCCTACAGGTGTATACCAAATACCTCGGGTTTCCCCAAGGCGGCCCCGCAATCTGCTCAGTTTGGACTAACACTCATGTGGAGTACTGGCCCGGGGGTTGTTAATTAAGTCCACGGGATAGCTAGTCCCTATGCAAAATTTTAGTTGTTAGGCAAATGTAAAACCAATGTCGGGCCTTGTTGGAAAAGCTTTCGCGCTAAGCGGGTTATCGAGGGGGGCCCATAAACCCCAACTGTGATAGGGACGCATAATCAAGGAACATAACACTGGTTTGTACGGTTGCTAGGGTGGCATGAGTGGAACAAAACACCAAGCAAGAGGCTTAGCCTTCCACCCATTACCAATATATAGATGATTTGGTTAACATATTATATAGTGTGATATCCCAACAATAACTTCATCATGAAGCAAGAATCTTCAAATCTTCACCTGCAACTAACAATGCTATAAGAGGGGCTGAGCGAAGCTTACGTAGCCAAACAAAGGTTTAATAGGTTGGGTGGTTAGAGAGATTCATGTCTACAATAGGAGGCTGACAAACAAACATGGGCATCGAGGCAATAAGCTAAAGAGCGAGACATCTAGCAATAGGCAAGGATAGTAATGATATCTGGGTCAGGTCATCTTGCCTGTCGAGTCGTCGATGGGATCGTAAGATGGCTCCTCGTACTCAATCTCGGTAGAAACCTCGCACTCGGTCTTGGCTCCCGGCTCTACTCAACACAAGAACACAACATGGCACAAAATCAAACACGGTGCAATGCACAATCAGCATGATGCAAGACAATTCTATATGATGCATTTCATGGCAAGGGATGAAGCACACAAGAACAACACAAAACAACAAGTTTAAATGAGGCCGGAATCAACATATAGCAAATCCGGTAAGTCCTCATATGCATATTTTGAAATTAGTCCAGATCTGAACAAACCTTAAGTTAAAGTTGTTAAACAGCAACTTAACATGCACCATGATGATCTACACGAAATTCTAGTCAACTTTCATATAAAGTTTGTTTAACTCGGAGCTACGGTCTAGAAGATATGAGCAAAACAAGACAAGCAAGGCAACGGTGCAAGATGCATCCAAACATCAAGCAAACACACTCCAAACATGTAAACAACATGATATTATGATTCTACATGCAAAATCACACAAGTTTCATATAGGGCATTCTCAAAACGGAGCAACGGTTCAATACATACACACGAAACAAGATACAATGCAAAGCTGAAGTTAACAGCCACATAGCAACTTTGGAGCAAGAGATATATACGCTACAACACCCAAACATGATGAGAAGAAGCATGGACATGAAGTAGACATGTTCTACAGCAAACAACTCCATTGGAGCAACTCCATATGAGGCATGGATCAATAGCAACAAGCTACACTAAATTGATCATGCTGATAAAAACCTGACAGGCATAATTTATAGCAACTTGAGAGCAAGAAATAAATAAGCTACATCAAGCCATATGTGCAAGTGAGGGCATTTATGGATAGATCATAACATGGACAACAAGGAATGACCATTGGCCACTCCAAAACAAGCATGGAATTGAGTGGGGCATCAAGCAAACATAGCATCAGGTTAAAACAGATTCCAGACTTAGCAGTTTTTTCACTAAGTATAAAACAGTAACATTGGCATGGCATGTTTACAAGCTTGTTTAAGTCACCTGGAGGCATATCATGGAAAGTGGTTTACACCACAACAAATACCATATTATGGTGCTTCTAAAACATATTGACATGTGACATGAGGACAATCACATCAATAGCAATGAGCATGTCAAAACAGCATCTCACAACAAGTCTCAGCACTTAACAGCCACATGCACTTTTGCAACAGAGATTAACATGGCAATATGACACCTAACATGAATGCTACAGCAACCATCATGTAGAGCACTTCACAATGAACATTTTGACATATCAAATGCTCCATTTGGATAAACATGCACCAAGTTATCACATCTCAAACATGGCAACAAAATAACAAGTAGCAGCAGTTTATAACAAGTAGCACTCTTGCAACAGAGATTAGGGCATCTGGATGAACTCGAACAACCATGCCACAATGGAACAAAATGAATAGCACATCACCATGATCATTTTGATATATCATATGCACAATTTGGACAAGCACACTAAAAGTTACAGCCATGCAAAGATGCCAACATAATATGCAATTTCTGGGACTTAGCCATTTTGAGAAAAAAACTGACGAACGCAATAAAGCTATACTACGCACATGCGCTGGATAGGGGGGCCAGGCCGGGGCTCACCTAGCAGGCCACGGCACAAAGAAGCAGAGGTGGCGGCTGGGCCTAACGGGGCCGGCGGAGCAGGGAGCTTGGGCCGGCCCGAGGCGGCGGCTGGGGAGGCCGGCCCACGCGGCCGAGGGAGGCGAGGCCCCGGTCGTCGTTCTTGACGAGAACATGGACGACAACGGCGGAGTTCCCTTCGGCGGCGCGGGGCATTGCCGAGGACGGATCGAGGCGGGGATCCGCAGATCTGGGGCGGCGGCTGCGAGATCCGGCCGGAGGCATGCTCCAAGTCGGCGGCGGCGCGGATTCAATGAGGCGGCTGCGGTGGCAGTTGCCGGCGGGGAAGCTGGCGGCTGGGGAGGCTGTGGTGCCGGTCGCCGGCGGCGAGGCGGCCGGTGCGGGCGAGGCGCGAAGGCGCGCGGCGGAGACGGGCCCGGAGGGCCGCGGGCGGGCCGAGCGGGCCGTGGCGGGAGGCGGGATCCGGCGGGGCGACGTGGCGCTACGCTATTGGCCCGGGGCGGTGGAGTTCTGAGGTGGCGGCGCGCTAGTGGCTAGAGCGACGTGGCTGTGCGGCGGCGGACATGTCCGGCCGGGTCCGGATGTGTCCGGCGCGGCGCGGAGGGAGGAGGGCTAGGTTTCGTCCGCAAAAATGGACGTGGGGGACTGATTTATAGGCATAGGGAGCTAGGAGACTCCAAATGGGGTGCGGTTTTCGGCCACACGTTCATGATCCGACGACCTAGATGATGGGAGGGGTTGTGTTCGGTTAGTGGGCTGTTGTTTATGGGGGTCTTGGGCCAAAAGGAAGAGGTACTTTTAGCCCACTAGGTTAACAGTTGGAGTACCAAACGAACTCCAAACGCGACGAAACTTGACAGGCGGCCTACACGTACCAAAACAACAACGCATGACAAGTCTCGCCTCATTGCGGAAAAGTTACACGGCCACACATGAAAGAAGGACTCGGGGGTGCCACGGGAACGTGTGTGAGTGTCAGAACTCGAAACGGACAACGGGAAGAGACGAGTGGGACCGGGTGCAAGTGACAACACGAATGCAATGCAATGCACATGATAGCATGACATGGATGAAATGCACACACGCACACGACAAAACGAAGAAACCCGAAATGAAAGAAGAGCCCAGAATGGAATTGATGAAGTCAAAGTTTTATATATTGCCATAATTGGAAAGTGTTACATCTGGGGCATTACACCCTGAGCATATCTTCAAGAATTTGGTTCACTCTTTCGACTTGGCCACTAGTTTGAGGATGAAAAGCTGTACTGAAGTGAATCTTGGTACCCATAGCTGACTGGAAAGAATCCCAGAATTTTGAAGTGAACAAGCTTCCACGATCTGAGGAGATTACTTGAGGGATACCATACAAAGAGACAATTCTGGAGGTGTACAGCTCTGTCAGTTGTGCTGCGTTGATGGATTCCTTGACTGTAAGAAAATGAGCCACTTTTGTGAGCTTATCAATCACCACAAAGATAGCGTCGTTTCCTCGCTTGGACTTGGGAAACTGGTGACAAAATCCATTTCAATGTGATCGAATTTCCACTCGGGAATAGGTCGAAGGAGTCTGGCTGGACGTTGATGCTCTGCTTTCACTCTTCTGCAAACATTACACTCGTTCATGAATTGAGCAATTTCTCTTTTCATGCGAGTCCACCAATAGGATTTCTTGAGATCATGGTACATCTGGGACCTTCCTAGATGTATCGAGAGGAGTGAGTCATGTGCTTCGTTCATTATGAGCTTCCTGAGATCACCTTCGGGAACCACAATTCTGTCCTCAAAGAACAAAGTGTCTCTGTCATCAATGCGATAGCACTTGTACTTGGGAGTACCCTTGGCAATACCATGTTTCACCTTTTGCACCATAGCACCACTGAGTTGGGCTTCACGGATTTGATCTTCCAAGGTAGGAGCGACTTAAAGATTGGCAAGAAATCCTTGCGAAACGACTTGGAGGTTGAGCTTCCTGAATGATTCACAAAGTTCAGGTTGGAACGGTTTGAGGATGAGACTGTTGCAATAAGCCTTTCTACTCAAGGCATCTGCAATGACATTGGCCTTGCCAGGAGTATACTCAATGCTTGAATTGTACTCTTGAATCATTTCAACCCAACGAGTCTGGCGGAGGTTAAGTTTTGGCTGGGTGAAGATGTACTTCAGGCTCTTGTGATCGGTGAAGATGTCCACTTTTCTGCCCAATAGAAGGTGTCTCCATGTCATCAAGGCATGAACAATTGATGATAGCTCAAGATCATGTGTGGGGTAATTCTTCTCATTTGGTTTAAGCTGACGCGAAGTGTATGCAACGATCTTCTTGTCTTGCATGAGAACACCGTCGAGACCTTGCAATGAAGCATCACAGAACACTTCATAAGGCTTGGACTCATTCGGAGGAGTAAGTATCGGAGCAGAAATGAGCTTCTCTTTGAGGGTATTGAATGCCACATCACAATCAGGAGTCCACGAGTACTTGACATTCTTTTGCAACAGGTTGGACAAAGGTTTGGCAATCTTGGAGAAGTTCTCAACAAACCTTCTGCAATAGCTTGCAAGCCCGAGGAAGCTTCGGAGTTGTTTGACATTCTGAGGAGGTTCCAACTTCACAATAGCTTCAACCTTCTCAGGGCTAACAGAAATGCCCTTGGTAGAGATAATATGACCAAGATAGAGGACTTCATCAAGCCAAAATTCACATTTGGAGAACTTCGCATAAAAGCGGTGCTCACGGAGCCTGACGAGAACCAAACGGAGGTGCTTGGCGTGGACTTCTTTATTCTTGGAGAATACCAAGATATCATCGAGGTATACGAGGACGAACTCATTGGTGTAGGGGTTGAATATGAAGTGCATAATCCGAGAGAAAGTGGGTGGAGCATTTGTAAGCCCGAAGGACATGACTGTGTACTCGTAGGAGCCATAACTCGTCGTGAATGCGGTCTTGGGAATATCCTCTTCACGGATACGAATTTGATGGTAGCCCATCCAGAGATCAAGCTTTGAGAAAACCTTGGCTCTTTTGAGCTTCTCGAATAGTTCATTGATATTGGGGAGCGGGTACTTATTCTTAATTATCTTCTTGTTCAATGGCCGGTAATCAATGCACAATCATTCTGTACCATCCTTATTCTTGACAAAAAGAACACCACAGCCCCAAGGAGAAGTACTTGGTCTAATCAGACCCAAGCGTTCTTGCTCAGCGAGTTCCTTCTTCAACTCCTTCAACTCTTTGGGAGAAAGCTTGTACGGACGCCGACTGGCTGGCTCCGTACTAGGTTCAAGTTCAATGACGAATTCAACTGGACAGTTGGGAGCCGTGCCTGGAAGCTCTTCAGGGAATACATCCTCATATTCACAAACCACCGAAATCTGGGATATGGCAATAATCTCGCCCTTGTCATTGAGAGAGAATATCCTGATTGTATTATCTTGAGCTGCAAAGATAATCACGTCTTCGAAATGATGAGTTAGATTGACCTCCTTGTTTGCACAATCAATAAGAGCATCATGCTTAGAGAGCCAATCCATCCCAAGAATAAGATCAATGTCCGAGTTACCGAGAACAACTGGGGAAACCAGAAAACTATAATCACCCATGTGAATAGATATATCCGGAGCCATCAAGTTAGCAGTCATGTGTTTGCCCGGAGAAATAATTTGCAACGCCCTTGGAAAAGCCATTGTGCCCACGTTGTGCTCAGATGAAAATGGTTGAGATATGAAAGAACGTGATGCACCTGAATCGAACAAGACTTTTGCAGGAATAGAGTTAACTGGAAGATTACCAATTATCACATCATAAGAATCCTCTGCTTGAGCTGCATTCATCAGGTTCACTCTTGCATGCTTGTGCTTGACGATAGCATTGCTGACCGGTGGAGGAGGCGGAAGGCGCCTTTGAGTAAACTTGTTTGCATAGTGACCCCTCTAACATCACTTGTTGCACGTAACCTCTGAGAGTTGCCAATGATAAGGACCTCTTGGCCCTGGAGCTTGGAACTAAGACTTGTTCTGGTTGCTTGGGTGGGAAAATCCACGACCACCTGAGTGCTTGTTCTGACTCGGAGGACAGAACACTGGAGGAGGAGGGAGCCAGAACTTCTGCTGCTTGGCGACCACTTGAGAGGAAGAGGAGGAGTGAACAACATCTCTTATCCTCTTTTTGGAAGATTCACATTTGAGCTGAGCTGCCTCTTGCTTGAGAGCCATGTTGTAGAATTGATCAAATTCATCTGGCTCGAATAGAGTGAGTGCAAGTTGGATTTCATCTTTCAGACCACCTCGGAACTGGTAGATTTTTCTCTTGGCATCGGGGATGTCTTGCTTCGCATAACGGGCAAGATTCTGGAACTTGACATTATATTGGTAGACAGACATGGTGCCTTGCTTCAGATTGCAGAACTGCTCACGCATGTCCTCAGTGACACTGGTAGGGATGTGATGAGAACGGAAATCGTGGTAGAAGTCAGTCCAAGAGATCTCACGACCCGCTCTGGAGTCTTTGTACTGTTGCCACCAATCTGCAGCTTGGTCTGGAAAGCGGCAAACTTGACATAATCCTCAGTCAGACATTACTGCACTCGAAATGCTTCTTGATGTCTATGATCCAATCTTCATCATCTAGCGGATCAACACAGTAGCTGAAAGACTTGGGTTGATTTGCCAGGAATTGGTTCAGAGTCGCAAAGTGAGGTTGATTTAACAGATTTCCTTGGCCTTGGTTCCCTTGATTGCCTTGATTTGCTTGGAAACTCTGCATCACTTGCATGAGCATCTGAGTGTTTTGATTGGTTGCCTGCATAATTTCTCTCCATTCCTCAGATGAAGGAGGAGGGGAAGGTGGATGCTCTTCTTCACCCTCTGGGTTCTGGCTGGGAACTTTCTTAGGTGCCATCCTGAAGATGATGACAACCGTTAGCCTTTGAAGCAAATAATAGATATGCTGAATCAACGGCTAGATATTTGCAACATATAGTCTTCACAATGAACATCCGAACAAAATTGAAGAAATGAATTCCATAGCTTAATGGTACATCAACTTGTCAAGAAGCCACTTGGGAGAACAAAATGATAGAATAAAACAACAAGGTACCAGATGGAACAAATACATAATAGAGGTTTCGTCCCACATGTTCGTGTTGATGCCCCATGGCACGTGCTACAAAGGGCCTTGCAATCCTCGGATTAGCATAGCCAAGGATCCTTTAAGATGCAACCCCCTAGTGTAATAACACCCATGATAACTTCTCCATTAGATGTTGAACCCCAACCTCATATCATGCACCCGTTGGAAGATTACCTAAGAGCTACTTGAATCCCACCTATTAATTCCCGAAGCTTTCCGGATATGCAATCTGGTGTTGGGGATACAGGGGAAGCACCGCATATCACACAACTAATAAATCCTACATCCAGCTGTATCCATCCGTCAACACATAACCAGGCACCTTCGGAAACCGTTTACCTCGGAACTTCGAAACGCATCCGCTATACTAGCTATGGCAATACTCCCAAACTATCCCCCCAGTACTGGGTGATGTCGGGGTTATCTCACCACCAGACACGCATACAAAAGTTTTCGATGTTGGCCGCCTCTGGTATTCTAGAACTGCAACGATACAATTGTTCGACAACACCTCGGAGCTCAACTCCCCGGGACACTGCCACAACCCCTAAATGACAGGAGGCACCAAGAACAATGTTCTCGTCACAAAGATATATGAACAATCCAAACAATACCTGCGTGATCCTAAAAAAACTTTTTGTGAAATTTGAGGATAGTGAAGTTAAAACAACGTCAGGAGTCGCCACCAGAGCGACGAAGGGGATGAGGAGTAAAAAGAAATCCTAGTTAGGGGGCTCCTAGGTCGGAGAAGGCTCTGAATTCCAACTTGTAATGCCCAGGATGCGACTATATCTCCTACGTGTCGAGGTACGAGTTAGAGACATAAGCGCATTCTGGAATGATCGCAAGCGTGGTATCTTTGCACAACTCATGTAATGAACAGGGATGAAAGAGTAAAAATAGTTGGCTTACACTCGCCACGTCACACAATTAATTCAATATTCATACATTCATCCAAATAACACAGGGTCTGACTACGGACGAAATCAAACGAGAAAAGATACCACAACCACAAGTCCTGATCGCCCCTAGTAGGAACCACTACTGATCGTCGGGATACGTCACATACATATGACCATGCTCTTCATCGAACTCCCAGTGAAGTTCTTGCCCATCTCCTGCATCGTACTAGGTTGTGCCTGCATCTGGTGTGTGTTGCAATATGTGAGCCACAAGGACTCAGCAATCCCATTCCCGGGTATCCAAACTAACAAAGTCTTCTGGGTGAGGAGAGGTAATAAAGTGTCTGCAGCAAGCACTAAGCAACTAGCTTACGAATTCAGAGCGAGATGAGGATATGTGCCAATGGTCACAAAAGATGATCAATAAGTGACCCTAGCTACTCACGTTCATGCATAACCCCACCGTGTTTACTTTCCGAAACCCCTTCGAAAAGAGACCGTCACGGTTACTCACAAAGGTAGTGTATTCTTAAGGATATGGTGTCAAGTTATCTACAACATGATATTAACAAATTCCCATCTGCCACGTAACCACGGGCACGGCTTTCGAAAGTTCATAACCCTGCATGGGTGTCCCAACTTAGCCCATCACAAGCTCACAATCCGCGAAGTCACAACTCCATGTTGGGAAGACCCGAGTATTCTCGGAATCCCGTGCTCAAGATATTTCGGCAAAGGTAAAATTAATCCAGCAAGACCTCCCGGCATGCCGACACCCTGATAGTAGTTGCGCGTATCTCGTCTCAGGCCACGACCGGATGGGAGATCCTATAGGTAAATACCATATACCTCGGGTTTCCCCAAGGCGGCCCTGTAGTCTGCCCAGTTTGGACCAACACACATGAGGAGCACTGACCCGGGTTGTTGATTAAGAACTCGAGTTTATAACTCCCTATGCAAGTTTTAGTTGATAGGCAAATGTAGTACCAAAGTTGGGTCTTGCTGGAAAAGCTTTAAGCAGTGCGAACTACCGTGTTAGGAACGCAAAATCAAGGAACATAACACCGGTTTATCGGGTCCTAAGGTGGCATGAGTGGAACAAAACACCAAGCAGAACGCCAAGCCTTCCACCCATTACCAATATATATGTGCATTAATTTAATTAAGATATATATTGTGTTATCCCAATAAATAGTCCAAACATGGAGCAATCTTCAAACTTCACCTGCAACTAACAACGCTATAACTATAAGAGGGGCTGAGCAAAATCGTACTTAGCCAATCAACGGTTTGCTAGGAAGGCGGTTAGAGTGTTTCATGGCAACATATGAGGCTGACAAGACAAGAATAGGCATTGAGGCATAACTATAGAGCGAGTCAACAAGCAAGGCAAAGATATAGGTGATATCGGGGAACGGTCATCTTGGCTGATAAGTCCTCGGTGGGATGGTAAGACGGCTCCTCAAACTCAGACTCAACAAGATCCTCGAACTCGGTATCGGCTCCCTGCTCTACCCAACACAAGAGCACAACAACGGTACAAGATCAATCCTGGTGCAATGCACAAAGAACATGATGCAAGACATGTCATGGGATGCAAGTCATGATGTGGATATGCATGAGGATGCTCTCGAGCCTAAAGGAGAAGATGATGGAAATGGCTTCATCTTGGGAAACCAAGTAAGCCAATGGATAGAGGGGAATATTTGGGTCGAAATCGATATAAGGATCATTGGAATCGGTTGCATGGTTTGCAAAAGGCAAGCAAAACAAGGTGCAATGCAAAACTGCAGTTAACAGCAAAATGACATCTTTGGAGCAAGGTTTAAATATTCTACAGCACCCAAACATGAAGACAAAAGGCATGGATGTGAAAAATACATGATTCTCAACAAGTATGAACTCGGAGCAAACCCAAAAACTTGTTGGAACACAATTAAACTAGCATGGCAAGATTCAATAAGTTAACAGATTTCTCAGACTTAGTGAAATTACTAGGCATGCAATCTGGAATGATATGTTGCTGCCTTTGGAGGCACACAACAGCAAGAAAAACAACTATAACAAGCATGAAATTCACATGGGCATGAAGAAGACATATTATACTTCCAATTCATCCAAAGAAACAAGTCATTCCATGCAATGGTTGCTTAACACAAGCTTTGCCAAATTGAATGTTTTATTAACAGGCTGACAATTTTAATCTCAAGCATTTTGAGAGCAAGATAACAACAAGCTACAGCAGGGCATATATGCAAACAAAGTTATGGATTGATAGAAAACAATATGGACATCAAGACATGCTCTCTAGTTATGCCAAAACATGCATGGAAAAGATTATGGCATCAAGTTTACATGTCAACTTGTTATTACAGATTCCAGACTTAGCAGTTTTCCACTAAGTATAAAAACAACAACATTGACATGGCATGTTTACAAGCTTGTTTAAGTCACCTCAGAGCATATCATGGAAAACCAAATACACCACTACAAAGATAACATGATTATGCTCCTAAAACATGTTGACATGTGGCACAAAAGAAAATCACACAAAATGCTACGAAAAAGACAAATCATCAAGTTATAACAATTTTAGCAACTCAACAGCAACATGCACTTTTGTAACAGGGTTAAACATGGCATAATGCAACCTAAAATGTATGCAAATGCATCCATCATGAAGAGCATCACAAGATGAACATTTTGACATATCATACACTCCATTTGGACTAACATGCACAAGGTTACGACCTCACGAACATGCTAACATATTGATGACACACAACTAGTGCTGAAACTATAACATCACGAAGTAGTCTTGCAACGAAGATTAAGACATCTAAATGAACCCTAACATGCACAAGACTGATGCCAACATGTAGAGCACTTCGAGACGAACATTTTGATATATAATACCTGCAATACGGAGCACGGAGCACCAAGTTATGACATGATGAAGGAGGCAACAAATTATCACAGATCCGGGACTTAGTAGAATTTTACCCTCCGAAAAAGACAAACGTGGACGAGGAGATCCGGGATGGACGGAGGCGTTTGGTTGGGCGAACTGGTGGATCTGGTCCACCTGACTAGATCCGGCCGGAGCTCGCCGGAGAATACGACGACGACGGCGGTGGAGGTGGCCGGATCGGCGGCCGGTGTAGGAGGAGGTCGGCACGGAGGTGGCGGAGCTCTCCGGTGGTGGGCGCGCGGGTCGCCCGCAGCGCGGGGAGCTCGGGACTAGGGTTTTTACCTGAAAATGGAGGGGGAGGTGCCTTTTTATAGGTAGAGGGAGATAGGAGAGTCCAAATGAGGTGCGGTTTTCGCCCACACAATCATGATCCAACGACCGAGAGCATGGTAGTGGTTATAATGGGCTTGTTGTATGTTGTGGAGGGGTGCTGGGCCAAAAGAGATAGGGCTTCCGATGTTAATGCGGTTAACCATTGGAGTATCAAACGACCTCCAAACGGGACGAAACTTGACAGACGGTCTACCAATGATATACCGAGACCACTCGACAACTCTCGGCCCATTCCGAGGATGTTTTTGGCCACTTATAAAAGGAGGACTCAAAGGTGCCACACGCACGTGTGTTAGTGTCGGAACTCGAAACGGACAACGGGGAGAAACGAACATGATCGGGTGCAAGTGACAACACAAATGGAATGCAATGCAATGCTCATGATGACATGACATGGTGATATGCACACACGCTCCATGCAAAAACACAAAATACCCAAAATGAAGAATGAGCCCAGAATGGAATTGATTAAGTCAATGATGCATATACTGCCATAAATGGAATTGTTACATCTGGGGCGTTACAGAGCCAAACTATGGACTATTTGTATCCAGTGTGCCCCCAGCGCCGCCCAAGGAATTTTAAGGGCATAATTGTGTACACGGGGCATGTATGCTACCACCTTATGGGGCAGTCGATGGGGGAGTAGCTACTAATCGAGCTCAGGTTCATTTGAGCTGCCGCACTAAGGCATATACCGGACACGTTTAGTTGTGTCTGCGGTCTTAACGACCGATGAGTTGTTCGGCTTGAATAGGCCATTTTGGACTTCGGCTGCTAGGGCCACAGTGTCCTCCTCCATACGGAGAGAGCACTCCATATTTCCATTGTCCATGATGACGCCACGTGGTCGAGGCATTTTGAGCTTTAAATAAGGATAATGCGGGACTGCATTAAAGCGGGCGAAGACCGTTCTTCTTGAGTAGTGCATGATAGCCACTTTGGAATGGAGCTATGTCAAAGATTAGCTCTTCGCTTCGAAAGTTATCGGGAGAGACGAATATGACCTCCAATGTTAAAGAGCCCGTGCAGCGGGCTTCTACGCCCGGTATCACTCCTTTAAAGGTTGTGCTGCTTGGCTTGATTCTTGACGGGTCTATCCCCATCTTGCGGACAGTGTCCTGGTATATCAGATAGCGACTACTGCCGCCATCCATAAGGACTCGAGTGAGATGGTATCCATCGATTATTGGATCAAGCACTAAGGCAGCCGAACCCCCATGACGGATACTAGTCGGATGATCCCTGCGATCAAAGGTGATCGGACAGGCCGACCATGGGTTGAATTTGGGGGCAACAGGCTCAACGGCATAGACATCTCAGAGTGCGCGCTTGCGCTCCCTCTTTGGGATATGAGTGACATAGATCATGTTCACTGTTTTGATCTCCGGTGGAAATTTCTTCTGTCCCCCTGTGTTCGGCTGGCGAGGTTCATCCTCGTCTTCGCTCTGAGGTCCCTTTCCCTTGTGTTCGATGTTGAGCTTGCTGATACGTCTCAAACGTATCTACTTTTCCAAACACTTTTGATATTGTTTTGACCTCATTCTTGCATGATTTGAACTAAACTAACCCGGACTGACGCTGTTTTCAGCAGAGCTGCCTGTATGGTTTTATTGTGTGCAGGAAAACGGATTTTTAAGTATCTCAGAAAAATCCACGAAAAATCACAGAAAATCCACGCACCCGAAGGAACCAGGAGCCAGAAGTGGGGCCAGAGGGGGGCCAGGGGGTGCCCAGGCGCCCTGTGGGCGCCCCCCCCCCCCCCCGGGCCGCGTCGGGGGGTCGCCTGGGTGGGGCACACACCCCCTGGTGCCCTACTTTGCCTCGTATTTTTACTCGCGATGCGGAAACCCCAGATCAGAAGTTCTTTTCGCAGTTTTCCGTCGCGAAGCCGCCGCCACCCTCTGTTCTTCCTCGGGAGGGCTAATCTGGAGGCTGAATTGGCCTCCGGAGAGGGGAGATCGTCGCCATCGTCATCATCATCACCACTCCATCATCCCTCCATGACTTCCCCTTCCATGTGTGAGTAATTCCCCTGCTGTAGGCGAAGGGGATGGTAGGGATTGGATGAGTTAGATCATGTAATAGTTTATCAGATCGTTGGGGGCATGTTGCCTATCATCTACTATGGTGTTTATCATCTTTGCTTCAACTTGTTATTCTTAATGCTTGACACTTAGGGCCCGAGTGCCATGATTTCAGATCTGAACCATATGTGTTTGCATGAATATATTTGTGTTCGTGATCCTATCTATGAGTTGTTTGCACCTGTTACGGTTCGGAACCGGCGATCCCGAAAGTGACAGCTTGGGACACCAAAGGGGATGGTCCGTAGTTTGAGGATTACATGTATCCATTGAGTTCATTGCTTTGTTCCGGTGCTCTTTGATAGGAGCACCTTAATATCCATAAGTTCCTTTTGGCCCCGTTCGTAGCGGGATGGTAGGACAAAAGATGTTGTGCAAGTTCTTATTGCAAGCACGTACAACTACCTATGGGATACATGCCTAATGTTTGATATTTTCCTAGATGATCATTACTTTTCCGTGTGCCGTGCCCCAAGTTAGAATCTATCTCATCCATGCAGCGCCCAACCATCCATCTCCCTAGCCTACAGTGTTTTAAATCCTGCTGGTTACTAGTTGCTATTCTTGCCATTTACTTTTGCTATTTACTTTTACTGTTTACTTTTACCATCACTATCATCACTATCATATCACTGTTACCACTTATCTTTTGTTGCAAGTAAGTATATTTCAGGTGCGGTTGAATTGACAACTCAACTGTCAAAGCTTATAAATACTCTTTGGCTCCCCGTGTGTCGAATCAATAAATTGGGTTATTCTTACCCGCGAAGACTATCTCGATCCCTTACGGTTGAGGGTTATCAAGTACCGTTTTCTGGCGCCGTTGCCGGGGAGCATAGCAATATTTACAAGTCTACTTGAGGTATCCTACCTGCTGCACTTCATCCACTATGGGTAAGAAAGGAGACCCCAAGGTTCCGATCTTACTATCCACTACAAGAAGAGGTACTGCTCTGAGCACTAGTGCCACACTTGATTCACCTTCCGTTATGAGTAAGTTTGCCCCACCACCACCACATGATGCTCCTACTGAATCTGTTACTATGTCCGATACTCTTGATGATGCCTCTACTACTTTTGATGATATTAGTCCGCTTGGTTATGCTCTTGAGAAACAAATTGCTGCTGCTGCTAAAAAGTCTGGAATTGAACTTCCTGTTACTCGCTACCCTATTGGTGAAACTTATGATTATCCTGATTTGAGTAAACTCAAAGAGAGGCTCCTTGATGATGATTACTATATGCTTGATGAAGATTTATGCAGGGAACTGACAGAGTTTTCCGGCTCTGACCCTGAAGTCATTAAGAAGCTATTTGAAAAACACTCTTTGAAGAACAAAACCGTTCCTAATCCTGAATTTGCTACATCTCCTATATGCATTGATGATCCTGATTATGATTTCTCTGTTGATCTTTCACTTATACCTATGGTTGAAGCTGACCCCTTTTATGGCAGAGAAAATGACGATGCTATTGCACACCTAACTAAACTCGGTGAGCTAGGTGGCCTATTTACCACAGATGAAAAGATACGATACTTTTATGTGACCAAGCTTCTTCCTTTCTCGTTGAAGGAAGGTGCTAAAGCATGGTATGATTCACTCCCATACGGTTCCATTAAGAGTCCTCAAGATTTAGCTCACTCTTTTGTTGATAAGTACTTTCCTGCTCACATGCAACATGCTGCTTTACAAAGAATTTATAACTTTAAACGGTTGCAGGATGAGTCCCTCCCTAAAGCTTGGGGGAGGTACTGCGGTCTGATTCGGGCTAGACCTGGACATGAAATCCCTAAGAATGAATTAATCGATATATTCTATGCTGGTCTAACCGATGAATCCAGGTCCTATTTGGACAGTTTTGCTGGTTGTGTTTTCAGGAAAAGAACACCGGACGATGCAGAAGATTTGATGGGAAGGATTGCCAAAAACCATGAAGATTGGTCCGTCCCTGAACCACCTCCACCAACAAAGAAGAGGGGCATGTTTGTTCTAAGCCCCGAAGATATGTGAGAAGCAAAGAAGTCTATTAAAGAGAAATGTATTAAAGCTGAAGACGTGAAGAATCTACCCCCTATTGAGAAGCTGTGTGAGCCTACTACTCACCCTCCTATGGTAGAGGTACACTCTCTTTTAGATTTCAATGCAAGTGACATCCCTCATGGTAAGCCTCCTGATCAATGTTTAGATGAGTTTGATAATTTTATTATGAAACAAAATCATTTTAATGAGAGGATAGAAAGTCAGTTGCATGATAATTCCCTTGCTATCAAAAGACTGCTAGATGTTTTAAATAGAACAGTTAATGATGTTCAATGTCTTGTGAAGCATTTTCATATGGTTCAAACTCAGCTTGATCAAATTTCTAATATGCAAAGAGATTTGCTTGCTAACAATGCCAAACAAGATAATTTGCAGGCTTTTGGGATTAAGACCCGAGGAGGAACTAGCACTCAAGATCCTCTCTATCCAGAGGGAGATCGGAAGAGAATCGAACAGGATTCTCAAATGCAGGAAGAAGAAATTGTTGGCTCTCCAAAGAAGAAGAAGAAACATAAGGAGACTGACAATTCTAATGATCCTATTGCAGATGAAGAGCCAACTATTGATCCTAACAGCGTATCTATCTCCGATGCTGAGACTGAAGACGGTGCTGAACCCGAAGGTAAGGATAATGAGAAGAATGATCCGCCTGAAGTTCGAGAAGAAGAAGCACCTGACAAACGTAAGAGGTACACTAAAGAAGACTTCATTGCAAGAAAACATGGGAAGGAAAGAGAACCATGGGTACAGAAACCCATGCCCTTTCCAGGTAAGTCCATCAAATCTAAAGAAGAAGAGCATTACAATAAGTTTTGTGAGTGGATCAAACCTCTTTTTCTTCAAATCCCTTTGACTGATGCTATTAAGTTACTTCCTTATTCAAAATATATGAAAGATATTGTCACTAATAAAAGAAAAGTTCCTAATGATGCAATATCTACTATGCTTGCTAACTACTCTTTCAGTGGCAAGATTCCTGAGAAGCTCGGTGATCCAGGTATACCCACCATTCCTTGCTCCATAAAGAATAATTATGTCAAAACTGCTTTATGTGATCTTGGAGCATGAGTGAGCGTTATGCCTCTCTCTCTTTACGAGAGGCTTTGTTTAGAGAAACTAATTCCTACAGATATCTCCCTTCAGATGGCTGACAAGTCAACCGCTGTTCCGATAGGTATTTGTGAGGATGTTCTCGTAGAAGTTGCTAATTGTTTAATTCTTACTGATTTTGTTGTGCTTGACATGCCCGAGGATGGGAGCATGTCCATTATTCTTGGTAGACCTTTTCTTAACACCGCAGGTGCTATTATTGATTGCAATAAAGGGAATGTTACCTTCCATGTGAATGATAAAGAACACACGGTATATTTTCCGAAGAAGATCGACAGGAGGAATGGCCTCAACTCTATAGAGAATATCGAGACCGTGAAAATTGGAGAATGGGACTGTCCACTACATGTGCCTCACAAATACAAAACTATCATGGTGGGGACAATGTCCATCAAAGTAAAGGTTTAGTAACTACTTCGTAGGAGGTGAGACTTTTTGCTCTATATATCGCCTGTTTGTTGGTAAGACTTGATCAACCTTGCTAGTAAACATGTTTTATATAGATAAAAAGTTGAGCTTGTTATGTTTTCATTTGTTTTTAGTTTTTGCCCTACTTGTTGTATCAAGTATTTATGTTTTTGAAGCTTCACAATACTACTAACTGCTTCAAGTTTTCAGAGAGTTTCGCAGCTTTTTGAACTTCGAAAAATTTTCAACAGTGAAGTTCTCAGAAAAATTCCAGAAAA
Organism: Secale cereale; assembly: GCA_902687465.1. Taxonomy (NCBI): domain Eukaryota; kingdom Viridiplantae; phylum Streptophyta; class Magnoliopsida; order Poales; family Poaceae; genus Secale; species Secale cereale. The sequence goes on along the minus strand of LR738714.1, from coordinate 57,089,154 downwards.
ATTAAAATAAAAATTTCAACGTCGGGAGAGACCCAAAGGGGCCTGGGGCCAGCCAGGGGGACCCACCAGTGGCCCAGGCGGCCAGCTGGCGCGGCCCAGCCCTAGCCGCGCCCATAGGGCGCCTGGGGCCCACAGGGCCCCCCTCCAGGTATGTCTTCTTCCTCTCTCTCTCTCTTTCTCCAAAAACGCGAGTTCTGCACTTGTTCTTGTGTTCTTGCTGTTCTTGGAGGCGATTCTTCGATCTCTCTCTACAGCCCCTCATTTGAGCTGAAATTTTGAGCAAATACTCCCTGGTATGTGACTCCTCCACCCCTCCAATTAGATTTTTGATTGGTGGCCTCATTTGTGAGTATTTAGTAGTTCTTGGTGCTGTAGAGATGAGCTTGCATGCATGTGTAGAAAGTTATTTTCCAAGTTTTGATGCAAGTTTATGCCTTGGGCAAGTGAGTTGAGTAGTTTGCCTTAGCTCACTTTGTTTTAATCCTCGTTTTTGTAAATTGTAAAAAAAATTCAGAAATGAGTTTGTTAGGAAGGGCAAAAGGGTGGCTTGAGAAGAGGAGGCCCGCACACTCCGATCGAGTTACTAGAGCCGCTGCTTCACCATCGACTGCTAGGGTGAGCTATAATGAAGATCATGTGACCCTGGAGTTGTTGGAAGATACAAGTCCAGCACGTGCGATGGCATTTCCGTGTGATGAATTCATGGAAGCTGCGGGAATCAAGGATGAGTTTTATAATCTTTGTGCTAATGTAGGTTTGACACGACTCGTCACGAGCCGTGTTACTCAGTATCAAAAACTCACCTCCAGTTTCATTAACAGTTATAGATATAATCCTGATTCAGGTGCTATTGAGTTTAGAATTTATAATGATCTTATCACCATGACTTTGGGGAATTTTTGTGAAATAATAGGTGTGCCGAACGTTGGGAGGACGGCTAGGATGGCCACTCAGCCCTCCGAGCTAAAAATCGTCATCAACTCTCTCTGCAGCATGGGTACGAGGGATATTCATCGGTCGAAGATCTCCAGCATCTTATTTCCTCACCTCAGGTATTTTGCATATTATATTGCTAGAGGGGTGTTAGCTCGTGACAACACGAGCAACATTTCTGCTCCGGATATTGCTATCCTGGCGGCAGCCCTCTCAGGGAGGTCTGATTATAATCTGGGTGCCTTAATCGCTCGACGCCTTGCTATGAACGGTAACAAGGGAGACTTATATGGTGCCGTTTATGCCACACTTATCGTAGAACATCTTGGAGGCGCCCCACACCCTGATGATACTCCTTTTACTTATTCAAGCTTTGATCTTGCTGCTATGAAAAGGCATAAGTTTGTTACCATGGGTTCTGAGCTTGATAATCTTATTTATATCTTGCGTTTCGGAACTGCCGCGAAACGCGAGATCCGTCTACCTGCACCTCTTTTATTTGATTTTTCTCGCAAGAACGGATGGTCTTTTGATGTTGTCCAGTTCGATGAGTTCATGGTCCAGCATCAGTTTCATAACCCCATGGAGGGGGTTGTGCCCGACGAGGAGGGGCACGATGAGATACCACCTTTTCAGGGAGAAACCGCCACCGAGTTTGGTGAAGATTCTTCCTCTGTTTGGCGTTCGGAACCTTCCTCGTGGGAGACTCCGAGGAGTTCGGTGTACGCCCAGCATCCTTCTACGATCCTTGGACCCCCGGAGCAGGAGGCTCCTGGGGGCAGTAGCTGCTACCAACTTAGGCCAAAAGCCTAAGCTTGGGGGAGTACGTGCCCCTCTCACTTTTCCATTGTATTATCCGTTTTATTTGCTTTGATCTTTTTGAAGTTTTTGCCCGTTCTTCTTTATTTCTCTCTTTGCAAAAAACAACAAAAAGATTTTCTCTTTCTTTTGCTTTTATTCAACCTTTGAAAAACCCAAAAAGATTTCCTTTTCTCTTTAGTTTGCTTTGCTTTCAGAGTTCAGCTCGAGTCCGTGATGGCATTTAATTATATTTCCTACGTTCGATCGTGCAAGTGACAAGCAGTAATGACGAAGATCGACTGAAGGGGAGCAACAAGGAAGACCGGTATGAACTCTTTTTGTTTCTACTTTTGTACATATGCCTGTACTTATGATCTAGAGACCAGCTTGTAGCGACATAGTGCTATGTTTACAATGCTCTTCCAGTGGTTCGTGCTTTCCTTGTGGCTAGTCTCGAATAACTAGAGTATATAATGTGTTATTGAAATGATCTACATGCATTGCACTGTTCATAGTCTGGTATACTAAGGTGGTATTTCCCTTTAGAGAATTTTTGGATTGACTTGGCACATGCTTACACATGTTTAAGACTAAAAAGTCTACTCTGCCTTGATGATCTTTGAGTTTTAGAATAGTTATATCACTTTCATGCCCGATTCAATGTTGCTTTGTCGCTCTGCATGATTATGACCGTTATTGCTCTCTAGTTGGTCGCTTCCCAGTCTTTTGCTAAACCTCCACCTGTACTAAGCGGACTGACTGCTTGTGCATCCAAAATCCTTAAAACCTGTTATGCCATATGAGTCCACCATACCTTCCTATACATGGTATTTACCTGCCATTCCTAACGAAGACTTTCGTGTACCATCTCGAAATTAATCAAAAGCATTTCTCTTTTTGTGCCTATGTTTTAGCTCATGAGGAAGTAGTAGTTAATTCATAATCTTTTTAAGTTGGACAAGTTTCACCTCTGGATTGCATGTATAATGTGCAAACCTCTAATACGAGAAGGAACTGGCATAGAGTGCGCCCGGCTCAAAAGATAATATAACAAACAAACCCTCCTTCACGCTTTGTTCATGAGAAATCAGAAAACTTTGGCAGTGATAAACAAAGGAGATTAAGAGGATGTGATCATCCTCATGCGGGAGCCGTTCCTCGAGACTTGTCCACTCAAAAAGTGATTGAGTTATCTGCTAGCATTCGTTGACAAAATATGCACCTCTCAAAACGTTTTTACCTCTGTTTTTAAAACCAAGAGCTCTGGTACATGTTTAGTTTTTGTTTCCGATCACGGGTTTTCAACTTTGCCAACAAAAGCCACGGTTCGAGAGTCTCCACCTTCTTTCTTCAAAGCACTAACTAGGAGAGCATAATTTTCATTCTGAGTGTAATGTGCATTGTCCCAAAGTATTACATTGTCTTCTGCATACTGGTGATATGATTTATTCTGAAATTCTTAGTTCTAGTCTCTTTTAAAAACTCTGGAGGAGTCTCTGCATTTATGTTTTGCTTCACTCATGGAGGCTAGCGAGATACCACCCTAATATGCTCAAGCTATGTGCAATGTAATCTTGTTTTGATTTTCAGTAGCATATTATTTACTTTTAAGTATTTGTGACTGGTCACTTGAAAGAAGGACTGCTCCTTGCATTGTCCTCATAGTACTGTTTCAATACTTGCTAGACTCTTTTCGTAGTACATGCTTATATGCATCTAATGAAGCAGAAGAGTTTGTCAAAGTTTTCTTTGTCGCCTCCAGTTCGTTGAACTGAATTGCTTGAGGACAAGCAATATGCTAAGCTTGGGGGAGTTGATACGTCTCAAACGTATCTACTTTTCCAAACACTTTTGATATTGTTTTGACCTCATTCTTGCATGATTTGAACTAAACTAACCCGAACTGACGCTGTTTTCAGCAGAGCTGCCTGTATGGTTTTATTGTGTGCAGGAAAACGGATTTTTAAGTATCTCAGAAAAATCCACGAAAAATCACAGAAAATCCACGCACCCGAAGGAACCAGGAGCCAGAAGTGGGGCCAGAGGGGGGCCAGGGGGTGCCCAGGCGCCCTGTGGGCGCGCCCCCCCTGGGCCGCGCCGAGGGGTCGCCTGGGTGGGGCCCACACCCCCTGGTGCCCTACTTTGCCTCGTATTTTTACTCGCGATGCAGAAACCCCAGATCAGAAGTTCTTTTCGCAGTTTTCCGTCGCGAAGCCGCCGCCACCCTCTGTTCTTCCTCGGGAGGGCTAATCTGGAGGCTGAATTGGCCTCCGGAGAGGGGAGATCGTCGCCATCGTCATCATCATCACCACTCCATCATCCCTCCATGACTTCCCCTTCCATGTGTGAGTAATTCCCCTGCTGTAGGCGAAGGGGATGGTAGGGATTGGATGAGTTAGATCATGTAATAGTTTATTAGATCGTTGGGGGCATGTTGCCTATCATCTACTATGGTTTTTATCATCTTTGCTTCAACTTGTTATTCTTAATGCTTGACACTTAGGGCCCGAGTGCCATGATTTCAGATCTGAACCATATGTGTTTGCATGAATATATTTGTGTTCGTGATGCTATCTATGAGTTGTTTGCACCTGTTACGGTTCGGAACCGGCGATCCCAAAAGTGACAGCTTGGGACACCAAAGGGGATGGTCCGTAGTTTGAGTATTACATGTATCCATTGAGTTCATTGCTTTGTTCCGGTGCTCTTTGACAGGAGCACCTTAATATCCATAAGTTCCTTTTGGCCCCGTTCGTAGCGGGATGGTAGGACAAAAGATGTTGTGCAAGTTCTTATTGCAAGCACGTACAACTACCTATGGGATACATGCCTAATGTTTGATATTTGCCTAGATGATCATTACTTTTCCATGTGCCGTGCCCCAAGTTAGAATCTATCTCATCCATGCAGCGCCCAACCATACATCTCCCTAGCCTACAGTGTTTCAAATCCTGCTGGTTACTAGTTGTTATTCTTGCCATTTACTTTTGCTATTTACTTTTACTGTTTACTTTTACCATCAGTATCATCACTATCATATCACTGTTACCACTTATCTTTTGTTGCAAGTAAGTATATTTCAGGTGCGGTTGAATTGACAACTCAACTGTCAAAGCTTATAAATACTCTTTGGCTCCCCGTGTGTCGAATCAATAAATTGGGTTATTCTTACCCGCGAAGACTATCTCGATCCCTTACAGTTGAGGGTTATCACTTGCCGGCCTGCTTGAAGACCCAACAACTACGGTGGGTATGGTTCGCAGGTTTAGCCGGGGTGCCATGGATCTGGCAGGGCCTATCTAATATTCTGTCCAGGCTAGATGGATTATCTTTGTTGCCTTTAAATGAATTCTTTCATTGACTGGGTCTGGAGCCACTGAATCCGGCGTTTACCATTGTATCATCTGGGCTTCCAGCATTATTTTGACGTTTGTTTTTTTTACGCCGTGGCTTTCCATTGCCATCCCTGACTTCGGATGTGCCAGGGTCGCTGGTGCTAGTACGAGCTAACCAGTTGTCCTCGCCCGCGCAAAAACGGCTCATGAGTGTAGTTAGGGCTGCCATTGTCCTCAGCTTTTCCTGGCCGGGGTGTCTAGCTAGCCATTCGTCCCGGACACTGTGCTTGAAGGCCGCTAAGGCTTTGGCGTCTAGACAGTCGATGATTTGGTTCTTCTTAGTGAGAAACCGATTCCAAAGCTTATGGGCTGACTCCCCGGGTTGTTGGATTATGTGACTTAGATCGTCAGGATCTGTGGGCCGGACATAGGTCCCTTGAAAATTGGACCGAAAAGCATCCTCAAGTTCTTCCCAACTTCCAATGGAGTTTATTGGGAGGCTGTTCAGCCAGTGCCGAGCTGGTCCTTTCAGCTTGAGGGGTAAGTATTTGATGGCGTGGAGATCATCTCCACAAGCCATGTGGATGTGAAGAATAAAGTATTTCATCCAGACAGCAGGATCCGTCGTTCCATAATACGCCTCAATATTTATTGGTTTAAACCCTTATGGAAATTCGTGATCCAGCACCTCATCGATGAAGCACAGAGGGTGTGCGGCACCCTTGTATTTTGCTATGTCGTGGCGTAGGTCCGACGGTTGTGATGTTCGGTATTGGCTCCGAACTGGTATATGACCGGTATATTTAGCTTGATATCCACCGTCCCGCGTGGGAGCACGGTCCCTAGATCCGTAGATGGATCTGGTCTTGCCAGCCTTTTTGTTCAGATCCTCACATAGATCGTGTTTCTGGGCGTGAGCCGCGACCTCCTTTCCTTTACGGGGAGGGGTGTAGGCTTGTGTACGTCATTGCTAGCCACTCTGTCCCGTCGACGAGGTGGTCGGTACGGTTTATCGGCGGTATTGTTCTTCGTCGGTATAGGCGCAATAGCCTCGTCGTCGAATTCGGGCAGCAGTTTATGCTTAGGATAGCTCTTTGTTTGGCGATTGCTGCCATATTTTTCCTCAGCGTCTAACACTTCGTTCCATCTATCATTGAGCATATCTTGTGCGGCTTTAAGCCACCGCTGCTGCTTTTTCAGGCTCCTTGCGGTGGTAATAAGCCTCTGATGGAAGCGCTTTTGTTCTAAGGGTTCTTCTGGGATGATGAATTCATCGTCGCCTAGGCAAACATCCTCTTCGGAGACAGGTTGATAATTGTTGTCTTCGGCGTCGCTATGATCAGATAGCGGTCCCGGACTGTGTTCGCTGTCCTCTCACTCGTCCTGCTCCATCGCTGGATTTGCGGGGTTATCAGCTTCGTGGATTATCACCGTCATCACTGATAGTGTTGCTATCTTTCCCTTTACGGGATCGAGATCGGCGCTTCAGACACCAACGCTTGGGGGGTTTCATCGACATGCTTATCCTGTTTGGGATCATTATCGCCGTCGTCCTCCTTCTCCTTAGGTGTGCCCACCATATATACATCGTATGAGGACGTAGCCGTCATTCGCCTAGTTACGGGCGGGTTTTGGTCTAGAACTGCTTCGGCTTCGAGGTCCATCCCTTCGAAGTCTTCGGAAGCATAGTCTAGTAGATTAGTTAAATCTTCTACCGTGGCTACCAAGTGGGTGGTGGGTGGGAAGCGAAATTCTCCATCATCAGCCTCCAGTTCAAACCGGATATAATTTGGCTGTGAGTCCCCTGCTAAGGAGAGGGATTTTAATGAGTTTAGCACATCGCCTAAAGGTGAGTGTCGAAAGATATCTGCGGAGCTGAATTCGATGATAGGCGCCTGATCAAGCTCGAAGGACACAGATGCACATTGTTCGAAACATGTAGCTGGAGACGAGTCCGAAGTTCTGGTAACATAGATCCCGCTCAAGGTTGGGTCTGTGTGCGACTCCAGCGCCGTTGAGTCTGCGGCTTCCGTGGTGGGGTTGAGCTCCCCGTCCTCTGTGACCCGATCTGCCCCAGATCTAGGGCCAGTGCAGCTACAGGTGCTATCCCCTGGATGTGGTCCGATGACAGATTTAGGTCATGTTCATCGTGGTGGCAGGGAGCGGTTGCCATGGGCTCAAATTCGTCGAAGATCAAGTCTCCGCGAATATCAGCAACATAGTTCAAGCTTCCAAACCTGACCTGATGGCCAGGGGCGTAGCTCTCAACCTTCTTGAGGTGGCCTTCTGTGTTGTCATGGAGCGTCAAGCCACCAAACACAAAGAGCTGGCCGGGGGGAAGATCTCATCGGCGGTGGTGCCGTCCTTGTTGACGATGCGATCCATCGGTCCTTCGGTCGATGACATAGTGGAACTCTCAATGAAAGCACCAATGTCGGTGTCAAAACCGGCAGATCTCGGGTAGGGGTCCCGAAATATGCATCTGTGTATCGATGGTACCACGAGACAAGGGACACAGTGTTTACCCAGGTTCGGGCCCTCTCGATCGAGGTAAAAGCCTACTCATGCTTGATTGATCTTGATGAATATGATTACAGGAGTTGATCTACCTCGAGATCGTAATGGCTAAACCCTAGTAGTCTAACTAGGGCGATTGCTATGAATCGGCTATTGTTGTGCAGCCTCTACGGACTAGACCCTTCAGTTTATATATGCATCGGAGGGCTCTAGGGTTTGTACATGACCATTTTGTAGAGGAAGGAAAGATTACACCTGAACCTAAAACCTACCATTATACGCACACAGGAGTCCTATCCGGATACGAGAGACGATCTTCAGCAATGATCTTCACGGCCCACCAGTCCGGCCGACAACGAGTTATCCGGTCACATGAGGACCCCTCAATCCATGACCCCCTCAATAACTTTGAGGTGGTTTCATACCCTACAATAATCTCTTCATTTGTTCTCCGCTATTAGTGACTTTGGAGTGACTCTTTGTTGCACGTTGAGGGATTATTATATGATCTAATTATATTATCATTGTTGAGAGAACTTGCACTAGTGAAAGTATGAACCCTAGGCCTTGTTTCCAAGCATTGCAATACCGTTTGTCCTCACTTTTATCATTAGTTACCTTGCTGTTTTTATATTCTCAGATTACAAAAACATATATCTACCATCCATATTACACTTGTATCACCATCTCTTCGCCAAACTAGTGCATCTATACAATTTAGCATTGTATTGGGTGTGTTGGGGACACAAGAGACTCTTTGTTATTTGGTTGCAGGGTTGTTTGAGAGAGACCATCTTCATCCTACGCCTCCCATAGATTGATAAACCTTAGGTTATCCACTTGAGGGAAAATTGCTACTGTCCTACAAAACTCTGTGCTTGGAGGCCCAACATGAGTCTACAAGAAGAAGGTTGTGTAGTAGACATCACTCCTCTCCACCTAACACTACCACGACCACTTCTTCCATAGCTGCTTGGCTGTCCACCACACGTACTACTTCGACAGAGCCGACTTCAGCGAACATGCAGCAAAGTAGACATAAGTATTTCCCTCAGTTAAGAACCAAGGTATCAATCCAGTAGGAGGTACAAGAAAATCTCCAATGAAATCACCTGCACAAACAAACAAATAATTGCACCCAACGCGATAAGGGGTTGTCAATCCCTTCACGACCACTTGCAAGGATGAGATCTGATAGTGATAGATGTAATACAAATAAAAGTAAATAAATTGCAGCAAGGTATTTTTGTGTTTTTGGTTTTATAGATCTCAAAATAATTTGATAAAAGTAGACCCGGGGCCATAGGTTTCACTAGAGGCTTATCTATTGAAATAACACATACGATGGGTGAACAAATTACTGTTGAGCAATTGATAGAAAAGCGAATAATCATGATCATATCTAAGGCAATGATCACATCCGTGACAAGTAGACCGACTCATGCCTGCATCTACTACTATTACTCCACACATTGACCCACTCCTGCGTGCATCTAGTGTATTAAGTTAACAAGAATAGAGTAACGCCTTAAGAAAGATGACATGATGTAGAGAGATAGATTCAATCAATATGAAATAAACCCCATCTTTTTATCCTTAATGGTAACAATACAACACATGCCTCGCTACCCCTCTTGTCACTGAGTGAGGACATCGCAAGATTGAACCCATTACAAAGGACCTCTCCCATTGCAAGAAAAATCAATCTACTTGGCCAAATCAAATCAATAGATCGGACAGAAATATAAAGCTTATCAAATCATGCATATAAGAATTCGGAGAAGAATCAAATAATATTCATAGAAAATCTGATCGTAAACAAATAATTCATCGAATCTCAACAAACACACCGCAAAATAAGATTACATCGAATAGATCTCCAACAATATCAAGGAGAACGTTGTATTGTAGATCAAAGAGAGAAAAGAAGCCATCTAGCTACTAGCTATGGACCCGTAGGTCTATGGTAACCTACTCACACATCATCGGTAGGGCAGCAAGGTTGATGTAGAAGCCCTCCGTGGTCGAATCCCCCTCCGGAAGAGTACTAGAAAAGGTCTCCAGATGGGATCTCACGAAGACAAAAACTAAAGTATTTTTGGTGTGCCATCTAGTCCAGGGGGATATTTGGGTATTTATTGAGCTGATATTAGGGTTAGGGTTGCCACGGGGGGCCCACAAGCTTGTAGGGAGCGCCTTGTGACCTTATGGCTCACCCGTGGGCCTTCTAGCCTCCTCCCGAAGCTTCCCGAGTGTCTTGTTGTCCAAGAAAATTCATCAAAAAGTTTGGACTCCATTTGGTATTGATTTTCTGTAAAAGACAAAATACAAGGAAAGACAACAACTGGCATTGGGTACTAGATTAATAGGTTAGTCCCAAAAATGATATAAAATAGCATATCAATGCATATAAAACATTCAAGATGGATAATATAGTAGCATGGAACAATAAAAAAATTATAGATACGTTGGAGACGTATCAACTATCGCTACACTTAACCATATCCTAAGATCCGGAAAACGTGATCACCAACAACACTTGAGCCGGCCTTAGAGGCGAGATTGGGAACCTATATTGTTTACCATTATCATTTCACACGTGCATATGAGTTTCCACTGAATTACATATTCCAGGATCATAGCAGTTATAGCATGGAATATAAACTCTTAACTATGAATAATGGAAATATAATAATACAATATTATTGCCTCGAGGGCATATTTCAAACATATACTTGTTTCATCATGTTGTTCTGATGCATATAGCCAAGATACATGTAACTCATTACTCATTCCTTCCCATTGTGCACTCATATTTCACAAGCTACTGTCACTTGCATGGTTGCTGCTACTTCTTGAGATTGCATTGGTTTTTCCCTTGAAGAGGAAAGGGTGATGCTGCAAAGTAGAGATAAGTATTTTCCCCAGTTAAGAACCAAGGTATCAATCCAGTAGGAGGTAAGAGCAAATCTCCAATGATAGCACCTGCACAAACAAACAAATACTTGGACCCAACACGATAAAGGATTGTCAATCCCTTCATGGTCACTTGCAAGGATGAGATCTAATAGTGATATATGTAAAACAAATAAAATTTAATAAATTACAGCAAGATATTTTTGTGTTTTTGATTTTATAGATTTGAAAATAATATGATAAAAGTAGACCCGGGGGCCATAGGTTTCACTAGACGCTTGTCTCTTGAAAGAACACATACAATGGGTGAACAAATTACTGTTGAGCAAATGATAGAAAGCGAATAATTATGACGATATCTAAGGCAATGATCATGAATATAGGCATCACGTCCGTGACAAGTAGACTGACTCATGCCTGCATCTACTACTATTACTCCACACATTGACCGACTCCTGGCTGCGTCTAGTGTATTAAGTTAAAGACAGAGTAATGCCTTAAGCAAGATGACATGATGTAGAGGGATATATCCAATCAATATGAAATAAACCCATCTTTTTATCCTTAATGACAACAATACAATACGTGCCTCGCTACCCCTTCTATCACTGGGTGAGGACACCGCAATATTGAACCCATTACAAAGCACTTCTCCCATTTTAAGAAAAATCAATCTAGTTCGCCAAACCAAACCAATAGATCAGAGATAAATATAAAGCTATCAAATCATGCATATAAGAATTCAGAGAAGACTCAAATAATATTCATAGATAATCGGATCAGAAACTCACAATTCATCGGATCTCAACAAACACACCGCAAAAGAAGATTACATTGAATAGATCTCCAAGAACATCGAGGAGAACATTGTATTGAAGATCAAAGACATAGAAGAATCCATTTAACTACTAGCTATAGACCCGTAGGTCTGTGGTAAACTACTCACACATCATCGGTAGGGCATCAAGGTTGATGTAGAAGCCCTCCATGATCGAATCCTCCTCCGGCAGAGTATCTGAAAAGGTCCCCAGATGTTATCTCACGAAGACAAAAACTTGCGGCGCCGGAAAAGTATTTTTCGTGTGTCCTTTGGTATACGTGGAATATTTGGGTATTTATGGAGATGAGATTAGGGTTAGAGGTGCCACGGGGGGGGGGGGGGCACAAGCTCGTTGGGCACCCCCTAGGGCGCACCTGGTGACCTTGTGGCTCACCCATGAGCCTTTTGGCCTCCTCCTGAAGCTTTCTGGGTGTCTTCTTGTCCAAGAAAAAAATGTCGAAACATTTCGTTCCGTTTGGTATTGATTTTCTGTAGAAGACAAAAACAAGGAAAAAAACAACAACTGGCACTGGGCACTAGGTTAATAGGTTAGTCCCAAAAATGATATTAAATAGAATAATAATGCATATAAAACATCTAATATGGATAATATAATAGCATAGAACAATAAAAAAATTATCGATAAGGTGGAGACGTACGAGTTGCACACTTGTAGGAGGAGCATATACATGTTACATATTTTTTTCAAAGCTCTAATGTACTACTTGCTAGATCTCCACTTGAAGCTTTAATGTATGGTGTCATCAGTTACCAAAAAGGGGGATATTTAAAGCACACTTGCTCCCTTTGTGGTTTTGGTAATTAATGTCAACATACATGTTGTTGGAATAATGTTTTTATCCAGTGCATTTCAGATAAGTTCAACTATGGCCTGCAAAGGACTTAAGGAAGCCAAAGGGGTCACTGTTTGGTCACCTGGGAACATATATGTGAACCATTGGAGTAGGGAGGACTGGGGATTCGTCACCTTGACATTTTGAATGATGCACTACAAATACAGTGACTATGGCTGCAAAAAATTGGCCCGCTTAGGGCTTGGCCGGGGCTTTTGCGAAGATTTCAGACCGGTCAACACATATGTTCTTGGCTGCCACTAGATACACGGTGGGCAATGGAGAGAGTGTCAACTTTTGGCGCGACAGATGAATCGGTGGTTGATGTCATTTGAACTACGTCGGTATTTCCCCAAAGAGGAAGGAATGATGCAGCACAACTATGGTAGGTATTTTCCTTAGTGAAGAGACCAAGGTTATTGAACCAGTAGGAGGACCAAGCAACACTATGTAAACGGTACCTACACACAAATAACAAATACTAGCAACCTGAAATTGTAAGAGGGGTTGTCAATCCCTCCCGGGTAATTGATTGGTAAAAGGATGGATGAGTAATGGCAAATGGAACAACGACAAATAAAATCCAGCAAGGTATTTTTGGGTTTATGATAATATAGATCTGAAAATAAAAGTTCCAAATAAAGGAAAAAGCAACTGGCAATATATATCTGAAAGTATATGATAGGAAAATAGACCCGGGGGTCGTAGATTTCACTAGTGGCTTCTCTCGAGAAATAGCGAACGGTGGGTAGACAAATCACTGTTGGGCAATTGATAGAAAAGTGAATAGTTATGACGATATCCAAGACAATGATCATGTATATATGCATCACCTCCAAGATTAGTAGACCGACTCCTGCCTGCATCTACTACTATTACTACACACATCGACCGCTATCTAGCATGCATCTAGTGTATAAAGTTCATGGAAACGGAGTAATACAATAAGAACGATGACATGATGTAGAGTGATGTCTACTACACAACTTGTTCTTGTAGACTCGTGTTGGGCCTCCAAGCACAGAGTTTTGTAGGACAGTAGCAAATTTCCCTCAAGTGGATGATCTAAGATTTATCAATCCGTGGGGAGGTGTAGGATGAAGATGGTCTCTCTCAAACAACCCTGCAACCAAATAATAAAAAGTCCCTTGTGTCCCAAACACACCCAATACAATGGCAAATTGTATAGGTGCACTAGTTCGGCGAAGATATGGTGATAAGAGTGTAATATGGATAGTAGATATTGATTTTTGTGATAGTAACAATAAAAAACAGCATGGTAGCAAGTGATAAAATGGAGCACAAACGATATTGCAATATTGAAAATGAGGCCTAGGCCCGTACTTTCGCTAGTGCAATCTCTCAACAATACTAATATAATTGGATCACATAACCATCCCTCAACGTGCGATGAAGAATCACTCCAAAGTTCCTATCTAGCGGAGAACATAAGAAGGAATTGTTTGTAGCTATTCTTTCTGATCGACCTATCCAAGAGTTCGTACTAAAGTAACACCAAGTTATTCTTTCCGATCGATCTATCAATAGTTCATACTAAAATAATGCAAGTTATTCTTTCCGATTGATCTATCAAGAGTTCATACTAAAATAGCCCCAAAACAAATTCAGATTCATAATACTCAATCCAACACAAAGAAGCTCAAAGAGTGCCCCAAGATTTCTACCAGAGAAACCAAGACAAGAATGTGCATCAACCCTTATGCATAGATTACCCCAATGTCACCTTGGGAATCCGCGAGTTGAGTGCCAAAACATATATCAAGTGAATCAATACGATACCTCATTTTTACCATGAGTATTCAATTGCAAGACATATATCAAGTGTTCTCAAATCCATAAAAGTACAATGAAATCTCAAAGGGAAAAACTCAATTCATCACAACAAGATAGAGAGGGGAAAACACCATATGATCCGACTATATTAACAAAGCCTGCGATACATAAAGATTGTGCATCTCAAGAACACGAGAGAGAGAGAGAGAGAGAGAGAGAGAGAGAGAGAGAGAGAGCAAGAGAGATTAAACACATAGCTACTGGTACAAACCCTCAGCCCCGAGGGTGGACTATTCCCTCCTCATCATGGTGGCCGTCGGGATGATGAAGATGGGCCCCGGTGATGATTTCCCCCTCCAGCAGAGTGCCAGAAAGGGCTCTAGATTGGATCTTGTGGACTACAGAGCCTTGCACCGGCGGAACTTCTGATCTAGGTTAACCCCGAAGGGTTTCAGAATATTTGGGAATTTATAGGGTAAAGAGGGGGTGCAGGAGGCTACCGAGGTGGGCACAACCCACCTCGACGGGCCTGGGCTCCCAGGCGCGCCCTGGTGGGTTGTGCCCCCTTGGGGCACCCCCCCTAGGTGCTGCTCTATCACGTCGGGAGTCTTCTGGTCAATAAAAAATTCACAAAAAGTTATGCGGTGTTTGGACTCCGTTTGATATTGATTTCCTGCGATGTAAAAAATATGCAGAAAACAGCAACTGGCACTTGGCACTATGTCAATAGGTTAGTACCAAAAAATGATATAAAATGACTATAAAATGATTATAAAACATCCATGAATGATAATATAATAGCAAGGAACAATCAAAAATTATAGATACATTGGAGACGTATCATAGACAAGATCTATTCATGTCGGAATATACCCCATCTTTTTATCCTTAATAGCAATGATACATGCGTGCCTTGCTACCCCTTCTATCACTGGGAAAGAACACCGCCAGACCGAACCCATTACAAAGCACCTCTTCCCATTGCAAGATAATAAATCAAGTTGTCCAAACAAAATCCAAATATTGGAGAAGAAATACAAGGCTATAATAATCAAGTATGGATATTAAAAAAGGAAAATCTGATCATAAACTCACAATTCATCGGATGCCAACAAACACACTGCACAAATTGATTACATCAAATAGATCTCCAAGAGAACTTTGTATTGAGAAACAAAGAGAGAAGAAGCCATCTAGCTACTTCCTATGGACCTGTAGGTCTGAGGTGAACTACTCACGCATCATCGGAGAGGCACCAATGAGGATGATGAACCCCTCCGTGATCGTGTTCCCCTCCGGTGGAGTGCCGGAAAAGGGCTCTAGATTGGATCTCATGGTTTTGGAACTTGCGGCAGCTAGAACAAAATTTCATCGACTTCCCTAGGGTTTTTGGAATATTGGGGTATTTATAGAGCGAAGAGGCGGTGCGGGAGGCCACCGAGGTGGGCACAATCCACCTAGGCGTGCCCTGGTGGGTTGTGCTCCCCTCGGAGCCCCCTCTGGTACTTCTTTGGCCCATCCAGTGTCTTCTGGTCCAGAAAAATTCTCCAAAAAGTTTCGCAGCATGTGGACTCTGTTTGGTGATTTTCTGCGAAGTAAAAAACAAGCTAAAATAGCAACCGGCACTTGTTGCTATGTCAATAGGATAGTCCAAAAAATGATATAAAGTTGCTATAAAATGTTTGTAAAACATCCAAGAATGATAATATAACAACATGGAACAATAAAAAATTATAGATACATTGGAGACGTATTTGCATCCTTAAGCTTACTTCCTGCTCGTCCTCGAGTAGGTAAATGATAAAAACGGAATTTTTTATGTGGAATGCTGCCTTACATGTTCGTCACATATTCTTTTCTTTTGTAGCATGGACATTTGGACTTTTATATGGTTCAAAGCAATAGGCTAGTTTTGACATGAAGGCTTTAATACTCAAGCATATTAACAAGCAACCATGTCTTTCAAAATATCAATACTAAAGCAAGTTATCCCTAGCCCATCATGCTCAATCATTGATCCATTCATGAAACACACTCGCATATTAGCTACATCCAATGCTCAAGTACGATCATAGTGCCCCTTAGTTGGTGCTTTAGAAGAGAAGATAGAGACTCAAATAAAAATAAAATTGCATAAAGTAAATAGAAAGGCCCTTCATAGAGGGAAGTAGTGATTTGTAGAGGTGGCACAGCTCAAAGCTTAAATTGAGAGATAATTTTTTTTGAGAGGCATACTTTTCCCGGCAATGAAAATGACTAAGAGTTTCCAATACTTTCCATGCTATATACATCATAGGTTGTTCCCAAATAGAAAATAAGGTTTATTCCTTTTCCCACTATTCTTTCACTATCCATGGCTAACCGTATCCACGGGTGTCCTCCATACCAACACTTTCCAAGGAATTTATTATTTGACAACACTACAAGAAATCGGTTAATACGTGACGGATCTAGTCCGTCATAGATTAATGAAAAACTGTCATGGGTGCCTATCCTTGACGGATATGAAATCCGTCATGTATATCACGTCATAATTTGATATCATACCATTCATGACAGTTCTTTGCCGTCATGGATCTGCCCCAGGCCCGCCCAAGCCCAAGTCTTTGTGACAGAACAATCCGTCATGGACTAGCGCCACGTAGGATTTTTAGTTGATTAATTCAAATGATGTGGCTGCCTACGTGGATACTATTTTCGTCACAAAATCCATCATGGATTCAGGCAAAATTTAAAGGACATTTTAAATTTGGTTGAACCATTAACCCATTTCTTTTGGCCGAAATTTGACCTAGTATGTTTTTAACATAATGCGTTACACAAATCCTAATGCCAACTTTCGCCCGACCAAAAATATTTGCAAGGTGTGAAACATTACAAAGTTTGTCACATCCATCTGTACGTATCTACAACATACCGGTTTAAAAAATCCTCTAGAAAGTGATAACATACAACATAGATTGAGATATATCACACAAAAGGTTTATGAACCAGTACAATCCATTTTACATCAGAACTTATAAACTATTGAGGGTATTGTTATTCAGGCTCTTGCCATTGATGCTCTTGATGGTAACTATCATGTTGTGCCTAATTGTGATGGGCAGCACCAAGTAGCACACTACCCAATCTTACCTACCATATTTACAAGAATATTAGATATTTGCAGATATGAATGGATAGTAGAAATAAGAGAATTTCAAATAAATAAAAATTGAATTACATATTCTCTAGAATTCATAAATCTTATAGTGCCTGCAAATGAGAATAACATTGTATCTACTATAAAACAAGAGTAAACATGTGGTTTCTCAAAATTAATCCAAAGAAAAGTGTGTCAAATGGAAGTCAAATGACAAAGTGACAAAATACACATCATAGAACTCCAAGTAATATAGCAGCAGTAGTTGAGGCCGTATAAACCTGCCGACGAAATGGCATATCACTACCAAACAATATCCCTCCATGATGTGTAAACTTGTTGACACATGAACATTTGAAGTTTATGTCATGCGGGTCGACGAGCAGCGGCAATGTTTATGTTGCAAGTACATCTCAAAGGGCTGACAAATAGTAAACGATACTTGCTTGCCAAGTGAACTTCAAATGGCATGGAAACTTTCAACAAATAATATGATACAATTTCCTTGAGAGATCTCCCACACTTAGTTTTATTCATTGAACATTAAGCAATGTATTTGTTATTAGATGAAAAATCAAAATTTGTAATGTAGTGGAGTATGAAACTTGAAAATACTCGATGTGCCATGTTAAGAGGTCTGAATGTAACATCAATTTCAAGCTCCTAGAGCATTTGAAAATCTATTGAGATATGTCCCCGTGTCATAATGGACCGCCTCTCAACTATGAAAATCATAAAATTTATTCAGTTTCATCGCAGGTCTATTATTTGGATTTAACATTATGCCTTAAATATAATGCAAGAGTACAATTGTCCAGTTCATTCGTGTCTATGGCAGCTTCAATTGGCACTGCAATCATTACTAGTTTTAATATTTATCTTTTTTAATTTGAGCAACTCAGCTATGTTCCGAACTGTTCTAAAAAGTAGATGGTTAATCCAATGTACTCTGTTTGTACATCAACATTTGACACGCCCAACTCGCTGTATATGTCATTTACCGGATGCTGAAATTATAGTTTGTATCTTTTTTTGACGCTATACTTGAAATCTTTATGTTTTCAAGAAATAATCTATTACACTTCTACAAAGGAATGAAAATGTACAATTTTGTTTGCGGACATGCTTCTTCTACTTATATTTAAGGATTGCATTTACTATTATTTTAGAAGATAACACCGACTAAATATCTGAGAATGCATTAGTACGTACTCCCTGTGTTCCTTAATATTTGTCTTTCTATACATTTCAACAAGTCACTACATACGGAGAAAATTGAGTTAATCTACACTCTAAAGTATGTCTATTACATATGTATGTGGTAGTCCATTTGAAATCTCAAAAGGACAACTATTTAGGAATGGAGGGAGTACATTATAATTAAAATGTAAATATTCAGATCAAAATATCAGATCAAAGGAGATTATATTTACATAAACTTGACTAAAATTAAATTGGAGAAGGCCATGTAGTACAAGACAACAACAACAATAGACATGTAGTTCTAGCTTCCAAGGATTCATTTCAGTACATGAAGAATTAAGGGGGAGTTTTGTTCAAAATAATAATCAAGGAGCGACCGTTTACATACTGATGGACGCATACAAATGGACAACCAAGGAGTGGCCATATACTACAAGTGCCATTCACATTCAAACGCATACAGGTTAAATACAAATTGAACCAAAGTATCAAACCAAGGTGCTTATCCATATGTATGTATGTAACAGATGCTAGTGCCATCTAGATTTGGGGGTAGAGAGAGGGGAAGCTCACCACGGCCAGGTTTCAAGTGTCGCGTACAGGAGAAGGCGAATCCACGAGCGTGAGGATGAGCTGGACAACATCGGATGGGTTGACGGGATTTGGGGACGAGGGTGCCTGAGTTGTACCGGTGCGCTTCCTTGGAGGTAGAGGACGAGAAGGAGAACCGGCGTTCGCCACCGCCATCATCGACCGAGACAAGGCTACCGAGCCCGCGCTCATCCCGATCAGCCACTCTAGGGCACGCTGCGTCAACACATCCTATGGGAGGAGGGCCTCTGCACGGCCCTGTTCCAGGAGCACCATCCAGCAGGTGGCAGGGGATGGAGAGAATCCGCTGGAGCCACGCCGACGATGAAACCCTAGCTATGAAGATGGGTTGAGAGCGAGCATTGGTGGCCGAGGGTAGTGAATCTAACCAAAGGGGAGGAAAGAGCGGAGCGAGGGGAAGATGGGGGTGAGCTGGTCGCCGACCATAGCTGACAGAAGACGCCTGAATCGGGCAGCGGCTGTTTGGAGTCGCGAGGAGTTGTGTGGGAGAGAGGTTGGGGTTGGTTGTGCGGGAGGAAGGGAGGAGTGGCCGAGCAGGTTTAGTGTTAGCATTTTATATGCGAGACTGTTAGTCGGGCTTGAGTGGGCTTGAGCAGGCCTACGGGGCTGTAGCAGTCCATCCATGACAGATTTCAAGAACATCGTCAGAAATCCATCATGCATTGACAGCTTTCTTGTAGTGCAACATAAAGTAAATTTCTTTATTCATTTCTGGACTGGGCATCCCTATTACTGCCGCACTCTCGTACAATGACAAGTGAATAAACACTCATCTTGAGAATAGCACATCTAGCATGGAAAAGTATCAGCCACCCCTCACCGCCTCATGAGCGGTACGGGCACGCAAAAGAGAAGTTTATTTTGAGATTTAGAGATAGCACATACAAATTTGCTTAGAACGGCAAGGAAACACCACATATAGGTAGGTATAGTGGACTCATCTGGCAAAACTGGTTTTAAAGAGTATGGATGCACAAGTAGTATTTCTACTTAGTACAATTGGAGGCTATTAAATAGATTGAGAAGCGACCAACCAAGAAACGAAAAATCACATAAGCGAACATTGAGCATAATTAACATCAAATAATGCACCACAAGTAGGATTGAAAGCACAAGTGCTCCCTGGGTGATTTTGGTAATTAATGTCAACATATCTCTTGTTGGACTAATACCTTTGCCTGGTATATTTCAAATAAGTTCAACAGTGGAGTGGCATGGACAAGAGGATGTGGAACCCCTTCAAGATGCTAAGGACATAAGATTGGCAAAAGCTCAAATCTCAAGACTCTTCATTTTCATTTTAGTGATCCAAGATCATGTTGAGTCCATAGGAAAGCCAATACTATTAAAAGGAGATGATGTGTTGCTTAATGGCTTGCTTGCTCAAAGTAATTAGTGATATGGTCGAAAATCCCACAACCACTTTCTCATTCCACAATGTCCAAAACCTAAAGTCAAACTCGGCCCCACCGATTTGATCTATTCAGCGCCACCGAGTTCATTTAACAAAGCCACTGCCAAAACCCTAATCAGTTCGGTCTCACCGATGGGGATCTCGGTCTCACCGAGATGGGAATGTGAACTCTCTATTTCCTATTTGCAACATTTCGGTCTAACCGAGATGTGAGAATTGGTCTCACCGAGTTAGCATTGCAAACTCTCTGTTGCCTTTTCGTAATGTTTCGGTCTAACCAAAATGAGCGAATCGGTCCACCGAGTTTGCCTGACCAACTCTCTATTTGCCTATTACAGAAATCAGTCTCACCGAGTTGATGTGATCGGTCTCACCGAGATTATGTTATGCCCTAGCCCTAATGAAATCGGTCCCACCGAGTTGACAGTATTGGTCCCACCGAAAAGCCTAACGTTCACATTTTGAACTAAATCGGTCCGACTGAGTTTCATGATTCGGTCCCACCGAGTTTGATAAATTGTGTGTAACGGTTAGATTTTGTGTGGAGGCTATATATACCCCTCCACACACTCTTCATTCATGGAGAGAGCCATCAGAACGTGCCTACACTTCCACTGTTCATTTTCTTAGAGAGAACCACCTACTCATGTGTTGAGGCGAAGATATTCCAATCCTACCATATGAATCTTGATCTCTAGCCTTCCCCAAGTTGCTTTCCACTCAAATCTTATCCAAATCTGTGAGAGAGAGTTGAGTGTTGGGGAGACTATCATTTGAAGCACAAGATCAAGGAGTTCATCATCAACACACCATCTATTACCTTTATGAGAGTGGGGTCTCCTAGATTGGTTAGGTGTCACTTGGGAGCCTCCGACAAGATTGTGGAGTTGAACCAAGGTGTTTGTAAGGGCAAGGAGATCGCCTACTTCGTGAAGATCTACCCTAGTGAGGCAATTCCTTTGTGGCGATGGCCATGGTGGGATAGACAAGGTTGCTTCTTCGTGGACCCTTTGTGGGTGGAGCCCTCCGTGGACTCGCGCAACCGTTACCCTTTGCGGGTTGAAGTATCCATCAACGTGGATGTACGATAGGACCACCTATCAGAGCCACGCAAAAAACATCTGTGTCTCCAATTGCGTTTGCACACTCCAATCCCATCTCTTTAATTTCTTGCAAATTGCATGCTTTACTTTCCGCTGCTCATATCCTCAACTTAAAGATCTTAAAAACAGCTACCTTTCTTGTTGAGTGTCTAATAACCCCCCTCTAGACACCTCTTCTTCGATCCTATCAATTGTTATCCGAGCTTTGGCCTCCATTGCTTTGGTTTAATCACCATTGGAGGAAGATGGATGAGTCTACGATCGGGAGTATTAGACGTAGGGTACCTATGCTTGATGGATAATTTTATAAGGAATGAAAAAATGACATGCTTCAGATCTTCAATGAATATCATTTGAACAAGTATATTGTTGGTCCTTGTGTGCCCCCCATTGACCCGTCAAATCCGACTTCAAATGAACATCTTGACATAATTCGCAATCTTAGAACTGTTGATCTTATTACTAGAGGATTGCCTAGAAATTTTCTTATGTGCTTACCAACTAACAAATGTGCTTACACTATATGGAAATTCCTCGAGGAACAATTTTCGGACTACTCTTTGAAAAATCTAGATGTGATCCTTCAAAAATTCGTTGTTTCAAATAAGATGAACACTAATGAACCCAAATTTGATGAATGGTTATTTGAGCTTCGTGACCTTATGCGTGCCAAAAGAGATGTAGAAATCATTAGTAATATCATCTCAGAAGTCATTAGAATTCATAAAGATGAACATTGTCATGATCACATAACTAATGAATCACTCTCCCTAGGTGTTGATCTATCACAAGACGATGTTGAACATGGTTATTATGATGAGGATGATGATAGTGACCTTGACCTTGATGAAAAAATGAGACATTTCGGTCTTATGTCTAATCTTCGTGGTTACGCAGTCGGGGGAAAGGAATGGGTGCTTGATACTGGATGCACAGGTCATATGACCGGAGATAAGGACATGTTTGTTGAGCTTGCTAGAAATGATGGTCCATGAAAGTATGTTACCTTTGGTGACAACTCTAAGGGTAAAGTTGTTGGCCTTGGTAAGGTGGCCATATCCACCGATAGCTCTATCAAGAATGTCATGCTTGTAGAATCTCTTGGATATAATCGTCTTTCCGTGTCTAGATTAGCTGATTTTGGTTTAAATGTGCTATTCACTCATGTTGATTGCCAAGTCTTACGTAGAGATAATCACAATATGGTCTTTACCGGCATTCGTAGAGGTGATCTATACATTGTTGACTTTACTAAAAAGGCCCAACCTCGCACTTGTGTAATTGCAAAATCTTCTAAAGGTTGGTTGTGGCATAGAAGGTTAGGTCATGTTGGCATGAGAAATCTTGATAAGCTTATTAAAGGTGATCATATCCTTGGTGTTAAAGATGTTATATTTGACAAGGATAGACTTTGTAGTGCTTGTCAAGCAAGAAAACAAGTTGAGGAAGTCATCACGTGAAGAACATCATGACTATGAGAAGACCACTTGAGCTACTTCACATGGATCTTTTTTGTCCCAACGCTTACAAGAGTCTCGGGGGTAATTCTTTTGGATTGGTCATTGTTGATGATTTTTGAAGATTTACATGGGTGTTCGTTCTTGATGATAAATCGAGGGTCCAAAAGATCTTCAAAAACTTCGCTAGGAAGGCCCAGAACCAATTTGAAGTGAAGATCAAGAAGGTTTGGAGCGACAACGGAACTGAGTTCAAGAACGCAAATGTGGATACCTTTCTTGACGAAGAAGGGATTTCACATGAGTTGTCGGCCACATACACACCTCAACAAAATGGAGTTGTTGAGAGGAAGAACCAGACACTCATCAAAATGGCGAGAACGATGCTTGATGAGTACAAGATGACAATACACTTTTGGGCGGAAGCACTTGAGACAGCTTGTCATGCTACAACTCGTGTATATCTTCACAAACTTCTTGGCAAGATGGCATACGAGCTTCTCACCGGTAACAAACCCCAAGTTGGATACTTTCGAGTATTTGGCTCAAAGTGTTACATTCTTGACAAGCATCATCGTTCGAAATTTGCCCCTAAATCTCATGAATGTTTTCTACTCGGTTATGGCTTAAACTCTCACACCTACCGTGTCTACAAAAATTTCACCCGAAAGGTTGAAGAGATAGTAGATGTGACGTTTGATGAATCTAATGGCTTGCAAGTACAGCAATTGCCAATTGATTTTAGAGACAGAGACCCTTCAGAGGCAATACAAGACATGTCTATTGGCAAGATTCGCCCAACGGAGGTGAAGGAGAGTACTTAATCTATTCAAGTGGAAGCCTCATCTTCACGACAAGGTGAACCACAAGTTGGCTTGGAGGCATCCACAAGTGGGACACGCCAAGATGAAGGAATCGATTAAGTGCTTCAAGATGAACCTCATCGACCTCCTTCTCCACCTCCACAAAGGGAAAACAACACGAACAACAATGAGGAAGGACAAGAAGAAGAAGATGATGATGAAGAGGATGTTCCACCCCGACCCAAGCAAAAGCTTTCATGAGTTAGAGCTAGAATTGCTAGAGATCATCCCGTAGAGCAAATCTACGATGATATCCAAACCGAGAGAATCACTCGCTCTAAATCTTGCTTAGCTAACTTTTGTGAACATTACTCTTTCATATCTAACCTTGAACCTATGAAGGTTGAAGATGCTCTTGATAATCCGATTGGGTGAGCTATGCACGAGGAACTACATAACTTAGAGATAAACCAAGTTTGGACATTGGTTGAGAAGCCCGACAAAAACCAAAATATCATTGGTACCAAATGGGTGTTTCGCAATAAGCAAGATGAAAATGGACAAGTTGTACGCAACAAGGCCCGTCTCGTCGCCCAAGGCTACACTCAAGTCGAAGGTATGGACTATGGTGAGACATATGCCCCACTTGCTAGACTTGAATCCATATGCATCTTACTCGCATATGCAAATCATCATGATATCACTTTATATCAAATGGACATTAAAAGTGCTTTTCTCAATGGTGAAACTGAGGAGGAAGTTTATGTTAAACAACCTCCTGGATTTGTTAATCCCAAGACACCTAATCATGTTTACAAACTTCGCAAAGCTCTTTTTGGTCTTAAACAAGCTCCTAGAGCATGATATAAATGCTTGACCAAGTTCCTTATTGAACAAGGCTTTGGAATCGGGAGAATTGATTCCACACTTTTTTCTAAAAGGGTTAATGGTGAATTATTTGTGTGCCAAATTTATGTTGATGATATTATATTTGGTTCTACTAATCCCCATTTTACTGAAAGGTTTGGGAAGCTAATGTCCGAAAAGTTTGAGATGTCTATGATGAGTGAACTCAAGTTCTTTGTTGGTTTGAAAATCAAGCAAACTAAGGAGGGTACCTTTGTTTCTCAAACAAAGTATACCAAGGACTTATTCAAGAAGTTCAACATGCAAGAATGCAAAGGTATGACTACACCAATGTCTACTAGTGGACATCTTGACTTGACGAAGGAGGGCAAACCGGTTGACCAAAAGGTTTATCGTTCTATGATTGGTTCATTGTTATATCTATGTGCCTCCCATCCCGAAATTATGCTAAGTGTATGCATGTGTGCACGATATCGAGTGACCCCCAAAGAATGTCATCTTAAGGCACTTAAAAGGATAGTGAGATACTTAATTCACACACCAAACTTTGGCATTTCGTATCCTAAGAGGTCGTATTTTGATCGTGTTGGCTACTCCGACTCGGATTATGCCGGAGACAAGGTTGATAGAAAGTCCACTTCGAGTACTTGTCAATTTCTTGGTAGATCTCTTGTATCTTGGTCATCCAAGAAACAAAACTCGGTATCCTTATCCACCGCCGAAGCGGAATACATTGCTGCTGGTTCATGTTGTGCTCAATTACTTTGGATGACCCAAACTCTTAAAGATTATGGGATAAATGTGAAACATGTTCCATTGCTTTGTGAAAATGAAAGTGCTATTAAGATTGCTCATAATCCCGTGCAACATTCTCGAACTAAGCATATTGAAGTTTCTCATCATTTCGTTCAAGATCATGTTGCTAAGGGTGTTATCAATCTTAAACATGTTCGTATGGATAAGCAATTAGCGGACAAAACCACTTGATGAGAAAGTGTTTTGCAGGTTGACAGGTGAATTGAACGTTATTGATGCCTCAAACTTGGAGTAATAACTCCTTTCTGGATACATGCAAGGGATAAGCCTTTGACTAATCCTTGATATTTCTCTTATTATGATGATCACTTGTCTTGGATCTATTTGCACCCTTGCATGCTATCTAACCCTTGTAGGTACTTGGATGAACCCAAATATATGAGATTGCAACTCACTCGTATCCTAAGCAATCTCCACATCACCAAGTCTCTACGATATGGTGGTTGAAGTCAAGGAAGCATAAATCCTTTCAACATATCCTTTGACAATTTCTATATATAAAATTTCATTTGGTATCAAATATTCATGATTGTCATTTCGGATACACAAGTGATCTTCCTTCCAAAGCTAACCCATGTAGGTAAATGAACTCAAATAACAAGTGGTGCTCCCAACTCTTGATGAACTACTACAACCTTGAGCATTCAACACAAGTTCAACTACATGATCAAGATCAACATCACCACCCAAGGTACGTTATTCCATCTTTGAGAAGCTTTACCCCAAGACATGGGTCAAACCAGCTCAACAAGATGTGAATACATCAAAATGCTTAAACAAAAATGGCAACCCCATTTTGAGATTAAACGATGAGTACGACCCATGATCAAGTGATCTCACTTGACTCCTAAGTCAATATACTCTAACATAGGTGACTCTGTTGCCGACCAGTTCTAGATGAAGTTCTCTATGATCTTGCATCCTTTCTCTTTGTTCTTGCTTTGCCTTTGCATGCTTGTTCCCCTTTCAAAAAAACTTCATCTAGATTTTCTTTTATTTTCTCTGTTTTTCTCTGCATCCAATTCATTGCAAATCTTTTAGTTAATTCCTTGCAAATCTTTGTGAGATCTTATTTGCCTAGTGAGCTGAGTTGACAATTGTTCTCTCTTGTTGAACTCGGACACACCGGTTTGTCTCTTTTGGTCAAACCGAACCACCTCGGTGCCATCGAAGAAAACAACTCGGTGTTACCGATTTCAATGCTGAGGAGACACTTTGCCTTTTACCTCCTGCATATTTGTTCCAGCTCAACTCAATGATTCGTGTCCTCTATAAGCATCACATTCTACATGTTGCTTTGTACTGTGACTCAAGGACCAAACCTACTTGACTCATAATCCAGAAGATCCCTTCTTGGAAATTGATGTCAAAGGGGGATAGAGAGATCACATCAAAGCTTATTCACACCAAAGGGAGAGAGAAATTTCTTAGTCCTCCCAGATGCTTGGTATTAAAAGAGGAGAGAAGTCACATGTCTTCTAGAAGGGAAAGACATGTCAGTATTTGTTATGACTATTTGTCTTGCTCTGATTTTCTTTTCCCTATCTTCTCCCATTATCAAATATAAGGTTCAGGGGGAGAAAGACATCTAAGGGAAGAAAATCTTCGAATTCATTGCATATCTTTCTGGGGACATGTTTATACTAAATAGAGTACCCAGTACTCACTCACTACATGTCATCCCAATCTTGGTACTCTTTTGGTTTGCTGTTCTTGCTCTATTTAGTAGATGCTTCTGTGTTATCTAACCTTGTTTACTCAGGTTCATCTCTTCCAAAGCTAGCTCAAGACCACACGATAAGTATATGCATCACACTCATGTGCATGATGATCTCTTGCTGATGTACATATTGTTTGCAAGAAGGACTCATGGACATGAAGGTACATTTCCTATATCCATTTGCTTTGATGCATACAACCAAGATACATGTAACTCATTGCTTGCTCTGACATGCTCCTGCATTCACATGCATCTATATTTCATATTTACATGATTGCATACATGTAGGGGAGCCTATGAATGTTACATGACTTTCCAAAACTTTACTTGCTATTCTCTATATCTTTACCTAATATTAAAGGTGTAGCGACCATGATCCGATTGGACCGAAGTCTCTGTGCTCTGTTTCATCCTTGGATCGGTAATGCTGACACACACAATACTTGAAGGATTTATAACAGAGTGGCAATCACACACTTATTACATCGAATGTCTCAAAAGAGAACTTATTACAAAAGTATATGTCATAAGGCCATCTAACACGATAACAGTGGAAGGATTGGAAGATAAGTGAGTCCATCAACTCCAACGGCATAGCTGAGTGCATGACAAACGACCTAGTGCACCTTACTCTTCTTCTGAAAAGTCTGCAATGTAACATGTTGCAGTCAGAAATGGGTTAGCACATGGAATATACTGGCAAGATAACACAGTAGAGCAAGTAACAGGATAAAGGCTAACACTATATGCATATTTGGCTGGTGGAGGCTCTAAGTTTAAGGTTTTGGCATAAAGCCAATTTTTCCCTACAACAAAGGAATAACTTTTATTTTAACTATTATGGTAGTTGAAACATCATTGAGAAGGTTCCTCCCACTCAATCCCAATTGAAGTAGTCATTAACAACCCACAAAATTAGTTTTAGAGTGATGAGATCAACTAATAATTCAAGTACCAGATACTCAAGATGTCCATAACCAGGGAAACGGCTAATCATGATTAGTTTGTACACTCTGCAGAGGTTTGTGCACTTTGCCCCACAAGACTCGATCTCCTCCGTTGGATTTCTCGCACGACATGGTGTTTGAGAAACGGATGAACGAGACATAGTCTTTCAGAAGCATTTACTCTTTACCCCGGGTGGACCCATACACCTACTTTCCCCTACATCTGCTAGTCCACCACTGAAAGAGCTCACACAACATACTCAACTATGCCAGAGCCCATAATGGCATTGTGGCTGCACAGAAGTTTCTAGCATGAATAGTTTTATGATCCCTTTGAGCCTGGGTGGCATTCCATAGGATAATCACACGGTTCCTCCGGGATTTCCTAGGACAACACTGGATTCTCCAGGTGCCCTGCAACCAATCCACCCAGATGTGTATTAAAGTAGCCACATTAAGTTGAACCTTAATTAACAATCTCACATCTGTCATGGATACTCACAAACCCAATCCATGTCTACGAGCATAGCATGGCAACCTAAGCATAACGTAGAAGTAATTCCCAAGGGTTTGAAATAATGCAGGTAATAGGTTCTACCTCAATCTGCTTCCCAGACCCACAAGTTAAGAGATCCTACTCATGCAATGTGTGAGGGTTCGATCTAATGCATAAAAACTGGGTAATAAAGGTATGATCAAAGTGTTACTTGCCTTGCTGATGATTCGCAAAACCTAGGGACTCTTAGTAGCACCCTTCGCACTCCGGGAATTCTATCGCAAGCAAACAATAGCATACATAAGCAACCAAGCAAAGATGCACTGATAAAAACTACAAATAAGAAGATCTAACCAGAAAGTTCAACTTAAGAACTCCGGTTTGCAAAAAGAATCAAATCAAACGGAGCAACGAAACTCAAACTACGAAAGAAACATGATCCGTTTACTATATTGAACTAAAGTCAAATTTTACAGTATCAAAACCTTGTTCAAGTTGATTAAACAGAAAGAGGGCTTCGAGATGAAGATCTAGGCGCTTGAATAGCCTGATTCTGACTTACGAGCGAAAAGAAAAACTAAAACAAAGATCAGGGCAGAAATCGCGATCGAAAATAATCGCGGAAAAGGCCGGAAAAAGAAAAACGGACGAACAGGCTAACGAACGAACGTTCGCTGTCTGTAACTAAAAGACAAAAAGCGTTCGTTAAAACGAACGAATGGACGAACGTCCGCTATTTAACTAAAACGAGAAAACTGAACCGATCTAATAAAAAAATGGATCTAGGTTTAAAAAAACCGAACGATCTTTAAAAAACCAGCGGTTACCTAACGGGTCGGTTAGCGGGCGGCGGAGTGGGTTACGGGTGGCGGGACGGCGGAGCGGGCTACGGGCGGCGGGCGGCGGAGCGGGTTACGGGCGGCGGGGCGGCGGCGGCAACGGCGGTGGCGGTAGCAGCGGGCGGCGGCGAGGTGCTGTGGCGAGGCGGCGGCGGCTGTGG
>LR738714.1:57014139-57059438 GCA_902687465.1 Secale cereale | reverse complement strand
AAAGGGGGCCGGGGGGCTGACTTGGCCGAGGGGTTAAGCGGCGTCGGCGGCGTCCTGGACTCCGGCGGGAGTGCGGCGGCGCAACGGGCCAGCTGGGCCTTTCGCCCAGTGCGATCCAAAACTTTTTTTTTCTTTTTTTTTAAAACGGTTCTGACGCAGAAAAACAACAAAATAAAATACTAAACGAGACGAAAAATTCCGAAATAAATTTTCACCGCTCTCTAATAATATTTAGGACAAAGTGAACATTTTTGCCGGACCTAAATGCAATTTTGAAAAATGCGTATTTTTCTTATGCAAATAAAATTGCAAATAAATCCGAATTAAATACCAAAAGTGGTTTTAATATTTTTCCTCCAATATTTCTTTTATTTTGGAGAAGTCATATTATCTCCGCCCATATATTTTATTCAGAAATTTTTTTGGAGAGAAAATTAATTAAAATCAAAGTGATCCTCGTACCGGTATTAGAGAAAACTAAAGTACGTAAACGGTAAAATCCCCAACTCTCTCCGTGGGTCCTTGAGTTGCTTAGAATTTCGAGGATCGCAACACACGAATGCAAGAGAAACATGCTATGCAATATGATCTATGTATAACATTCCAAATTGAAAATTTGGGATGTTACAAACCTACCCCCCTTAAGATGAATCTCGCCCTCGAGATTCGGGTTAGCTACAAAATAGGTGTGGGTGGTCCTTGCATAGATCATCCTCTCGTTCCCAGGTGGCTTCATCTTCGGTATGGTGACTCCACTGAACTTTGAAAAACTTGATAACCTTGCTGCGGGTGACTCTGCTTGCATACTCGAGGATCTTGACCGGTTTCTCCTCATGAGTTAGATCACTATCCAATTGAATTCCTTCTAGGGGCACTGTGTCTCTCAGAGGAATATCGGCCATTTCAACATGGCACTTCTTAAGCTGAGAAACGTGAAACACATCATGGACTCCTGACAATCCTTCGGGTAACTCTAGTTTGTAGGCAACCTCTCCCATGCGTTCCAAAACACGGTACGGACCTACAAATCTCGGCGCTAACTTTCCCTTAACTCCAAAACACTTAACTCCTCGCAGAGGTGACACTCTCAAATACGCTGTGTCTCCAATTTCATAGACTACTTCCTTGTGCTTCGAGTCTGCATAACTCTTCTGCCTGGACTGGGCTACCTTCAGTCTATCTCGAATCAGCTTAACCTTCTCTTATGACTCCTTGATCAGATATGGTCCGAATAACTAACGGTCTCCGACTTCATCCCACATCAACGGCGTTCGACATCTCCTTCCATACAATGCTTCGAACGGTGACATCTTCATACTGGCCTGGTAGCTATTTTTGTACGAAAACTCTGCGTAGGGCAAGTTGTCATCCCAACTAGATCCATAATCTAGCGCGCAAGCTCTCAACATGTCCTCCAGAATCTGATTGACTCTCTCGGTCTGTCCATCAGTCTGTGGGTGAAAGGTTGTACTGAAATCTAGCCGGGTTCCCAAAGTCTGGTGTAACTGATGCCAAAACTTTGAAGTAAACGGCGTTCCTCTATCTGATACGATGGTCCTCGGAACTCCGTGTAGACTTACGATCCTGGTCATGTATATCTTGGCCAACTTCGCACTGGTATAAGTGGTTTTCACGGGGATAAAGTGGGATACTTTGGTCAAGCGATCCACTACTACCTAGATTGATTCATACCCCGATCGGGTCCTAGGTAATCTAGTGATAAAGTCCATGCCAAGCTTATCCCACTTCCATTCGGGTGTCGGCATAGGCTGCAGTATTCCTGCTGGCTTCTGATGTTCTGCCTTCACTCTCTGGCATACATCACATACGGCTACATACTCGGCAATGTCCTTCTTCATTCCCGTCCACCATAAACGTTCCTTCAAATCCAAATACATCTTAGTGTTTCCGGGGTGTATCGAGTATGGTGAATCATGTGCTTCCTGCAGTATCAACTTCCTGATATCGACGTTGTTGGGCACATAGATTCGGTCCTCAGACCACAAGGTGTCGTGTTCATCCTCACAAAAACCCTTATCTTTTCCTTCACTCATCTTCTCCTTTATTTTGGCAATTTCTTTGTCTTCCTTCTGAGCTTCTCGTATCTTTCCCAATGATGTTGACTGAACCTCCAAGGCTGCAACAAAATCTCTAGGAACTATCTCCAAATGAAGCTCCCTGAGATCCTCTGCTAACTCCCTTGGCAATCCTCCACTTACTAGGGTATTGGCATAACTCTTCCGGCTCAAAGCGTGTGGAACGACATTGGCCTTACCAGGATGATAGTGCAGCTTCATATCATAATCCTTTATGAGCTCCAACCATCTCCTCTGTCTGAGGTTCAGCTACTTCTGGGTGAAAATGTACTTCAAACTCTTGTGATCTGTGTACACATCACAACGATTTCCAATAAGGAAATGTATCTAGGTTTTGAGCGCATGCACCACTGCTGCTAACTCCAAATCATGTGTAGCATAATTCAACTCGTGCGGTCGAAGTTGACGAGATGCATAGGAAACAACTCTTCTGTCCTTCTTGAGTACTCCTCCAAGTCCTAAGCATGAAGCGTCGCAATACACTTGGAAATCCTTGCGTATATCTGGCAAGATCAGCACTGGGGCTGTCGACAAATGTTTCTTCAACTCCTGGAAACTTTCTTCGCACTCTTGAGTCCAATAAAACTTGGTGTCCTTCTTCAACAATGCCGTCATAGGCTTTGCAATCTTGGAGAAATTCTCTATGAACCTCCGGTAATATTCCGCGAGCCAAGAAAACTGCGGATTTCTCCAACTGAGGTGGGTGCCGACCACTCAGTGACTGCCTGCACCTTGATAGGATCTACTGCTATACCTTCTCCTGATATAACATGTCCTAAGAATCCAACTTCCTTCAACCAAAACTCACATTTGCTGAACTTGGCATATAACTGATGTTCTCAGATCTTCCCAAGAACCAAACGCAAATGCTCCTCGTGTTCCTCTTCGTTCTTCGAGTACACCAAAATATCATCAGCGAATACCACGACAAACTTATCCAAGAACTCCATGAACACCTTATTCATCATACTCATGAAATAGACAGGGGTGTTGGTCAATCCAAATGACATAACCGTATACTCATATAGCCCATACCTTGTGGTGCAGGCTGTCTTAGGTATATCTTCCTCTCAGATCTTCAACTGGTGGTATCCTGATCGTAAATTGATCTTGGAGAATACTTTAGCTCCTTGAAGTTGGTCGAACAAATCATTGATCATCGGCAGTGGATACTTATTCTTAATTGTCACTTCGTTCAGTGCTCGATAATTAACGACCATCCTTAAAGATCCATCCTTCTTCTCGACCAAAAGCACAGGGGCTCCCCAAGGTGGTGAATTTCATCGAATAAATCCTTTTTCCAATAACTCCTTAATTCTGCTTCTTGATCTCCTCCAGATCATTCACTGGCATCCGGTATGGTCTCTTCGATATTAGTCCGGTGCCAGGCAATAGCTCTATCAAAAACTCAATGTCCCTATCCGGTGGCATGCCTGGTAGCTCCTCTAGGAATACATTCGGGTAATCCTTTACTACAGGCACTTCCTCCTGCACAACTCCCGAGAGTGAATTTGCTTGTGTCCTCTTAGGCGAATGCCTAGATACATACTTGATCCTTTTTCCCTCCGGGGTGGTAAGTAAAATCAACTTACTGGCACAATCGATGTTCCCTCCATACATCGATAGCCAATCCATACCTAGTATCATATCCAATCCTTGTGACTCCAAAACTATCAGGTCTGAGGGGAAAACATGGCGTCCAATGGTCAATGGCATCTGAAAACATCCTTGATTTGCCATATATTTCGCTCCTGGTGAGCTTACTAACATAGGGGTCAGAAGTACTTTGGTGGGCAACTTATATCTATTTACGAATCCCCTTGAAATGTATGAATGTGATGCACCGTTATCGAAAAGAACTAATGCGGTAAATGACTTAACCAAAAACCTACCGACAACTGCATCAGGCTGCTCTTCCACCTCCTCCACGTTCAAGTGGTTCACTTGTCCTTTGTTGAAAGGGTTGGGCTTCTTCCCAGCGCTTCCATTGCCGTTCCCATTCTTAGCTTCAGGGCACTCCGTGGCGTAGTGTCCATTCTTCCCGCACTTGAAACAGGTAATGTGGCCTAAATCCCTCTTGGCGGGTGTGGATGGAGTGGAGCGGTTCTGGTTATTGATTGCTCCATTCCCATTCCCATTCTTGGAGCCATTATGGTTGTAAGAACTTCCTCCATTATGGGTGTGGCTTCCATGGTTATGGGTGTATCCTCCCGAGTTTGGGGTAAAACGGGGCTTCTGCTGGGCTCCAGAATTATTCTTGCCTTGTCCATACTTCCTCTTACGGCTCTCAATCTGTTGCTGCTTCCCTTCAATCATAAGAGCCTTGTCTACCAACTCCTAGTAGTTGTTGAATGTTGCCACCATCAACTGTGTGCTCATATCATCATTCAGCCCTTCCATAAACTTCTCCTGCTTTGCGGCATCGGTGGCCACATCATCAGGGGCATAGCAAGATAGAGTACTAAACTCATCAACGTACTGAGCCACGGTACGATTTCCTTGGCACAAGTTGCGAAACTCGCGCTTCTTCATGCGCATGGCTCTTGAGACATGGGCGGTGCGGAAAGCTTCCTGAAACTAATCCCAAGTAACATTGGCTACGGGGAAATTGGCCGTGTAATTCTCCCACCAAGCTGCCGCTGGTCCAGCCAATTGATGTGCGGCAAAGCGCACCTTCTCGGCATCCGTGCAATTTGCGGTGGTCAACTCCCTTCCAATCTTGCGCAGCCAGTTTGTAAGTGCATCTAGTGCCCTTAGTGATTTTGGTGTACTGAAGACTTATAGGTTAAGGGACTAATGTGTTTATGAGTGTACACAGGTCTATAAGTCTATGAGGAGTTTGATATTTACAGTGAAAGTCGACCCCTAAAAATGAAGTTCTTCGACTGAAGACTTTGGATTTCTAAAGACTTTCTGAAGACTTTGAAAGTGAAGAAATTGGTGTGACCGTGAAGACTTGGTATTCATTTGAGGAACATGAAGCGTGAATACTTTTGTTTTCGTAGTTTCATTTTCTCTTTCTTGAGTCATAGGAAACACCGTACTGTTAAAGGGGGTCGAGGAAATACTAAGGAAAAATTTCCATGTGATGCTCAACTCAAAATCCTACACCTACCAATCCCTTCGAGTGAAGCCATTGGAAATCTCATACAGTTCATTCATATTCTTCGGTGACAGAGACGAAGTTTTTCTGGTCTCTGAGGAATTTTTTCTGACTGAGGAGTTAGGAATTTGCTAGTGCGGATTTCCTACCAGTGAGGAACATGATAGCCATGAGGAATTTGATACTCAAATTTCCGACCGTTGTTGTGCTACGCGCCAGCTGTCCCAAAATATTTACATACCTAACGGTCATATCATTGAAGGGCATTTATGTCTTATCATGTCGGGCTGCTCCCTAGGCTATAAATAGCCGCCCCCTACAACCACTGGCTGGTTGGCTGCTCCGAGAGAAATTGACACTTGTCATAAGAGAAACTCATCCTCTGAGGACTTTGAGTAAAAATCATCAAGTGAGGAAAAACCCAAAACCAAACCCAAACACCTACAAACCCAAAAGTGATTGAGCATCATTGAAGAGATTGATCCTGTGTGGATCCGACGCTTGTTACCTTTGAAGAATGTGCTTGTTCCAGATGGTTAGGCGTCATGGTCTAGAGCATCCAAGAGGAATTGTAGATCATCGAGTGACCGAGTTTGTGAAGGTTTGGAAGTCACCTGTGAAGACTTACCACGAGTGATTGGGCGAGGTCTGTGTGACCTTAGCTCAAGGGGAATACGGTGAGGACTTGGTGTCCTGGACTGTGTGTCCGGGACTGTGTGTCCTCGGGTTTAAATACCTAGCCGCCCTAACCAGATGTACAACTGAGACAGCAGTTGGAACTGGTCTAACAAATCAATGTCTTCACCAAGATTACTGGTTCTATTTCCACAACTCTCATATTTCCTCATATCTGTGTTGTGTGCTTGTTCATATCTGTTTGAAGACTTTGACTGAAGACTTTCTTAATTTTCTAATTTCTTCAGTCTGTTTGTCTTCATAATGTGTTATCCTGTGTTTACGCTTTCTGTACTCTGTGCTTGTCTTCATGTCATCATGATGACCATGCTTGTGTTCTGTTATGTTTACTTCTGAGTACTTATTCTGCTGCAAGTAGTTCTTCGCTAAGGAATTTCCTCGCCCGCAAATTCCTCAGTGAAGAATTCATAAAAATCGCCTATTCACCCCCCCTCTAGTCGACATAACGCACTTTCAATTGGTATCAGAGCAAGTTACTCCCTTGTTCTGTGTGATTTTGGTTTAACCGCCTGGAGT
The DNA here is from genome assembly GCA_902687465.1 of Secale cereale. NCBI lineage: Eukaryota > Viridiplantae > Streptophyta > Magnoliopsida > Poales > Poaceae > Secale > Secale cereale. The sequence goes on along the minus strand of LR738714.1, from coordinate 57,053,027 downwards.
TTTAGTTATGTCGACCTCATGTATGATCAAGGTGTCTGCTGGGTGCCCTACCTTCGATAGGACGGACTACCCATACCGGAAGAACAAGATGCGGATGCATCTTGAGGCAATTGATAACGATCTCGGGTATGTTGTGGAAAATGGTGTTCCCTCAGTTTCACCTTATCTGAATGATGCTGATGTGAAGAGATTCAATTAACTCGATTCTCAAGCGAAGAATATCATTTGTGGCCATCTGAGCAAAGGACAGTATAGAAGAGTGAGTGCTTTGGAAACTGCTAAGCTTATCTGGGATAGGCTGTCCAAAGTCAATGAAGGAGTCTCAACACAGCGTGACTCTCGAGTTGATGTTCTTCGCAATCTCTTCAACCGCTTCAAAAGACTTGACAATGAAAATATTCAGCAAACCTTCGATCGCCTCACTGACATCTCAAATGAGCTTCAAGCACTTGGTGCCACTCACATCACCGACCATGAGGTGGTGAAGAAATTGCTGAGATCGCTTGATTCCTCATTTGATACTCTAGCATTGATGATACAAGAGCATGGTGATTACAAGTCACTTGATCCCGCTGATATCCTCGAAAGGCTAAATACTCATGAGTTCCACCTTGCTGAAAAGAGAGATCTCTATGGTCCGAGCTATGGCAGATCACGTGCCCTGAAGGCCAAGGTCATCTCTGAATCTAAAGGTGAAGAATCTGGTAGTAGACTTGGTGATCCTGAAGAACTGAGCCAGGAGCTAGCACTACTTGTGAAGAAATTCCAAAGGTTCTCAAGACATGGTCGCTTTGGAAAATTCTCAAGGAGAAATGATTCCTCATCCAGTGATACAATAAGAGGCTATGCCACAGATGCAAGAAGCCTGGTCACTACATTCAAGATTGTCCTCAGTGGGAAAAAGAATCTAAGAAGAAGAAATACAAGGATTACAGTTCTGATGATGCAAAGAAGAAGAAATCGTCAAAATCTTCATCATCAAAACCCTCAAAGTCTTCATCTCACAAGAAGGGTAGCTCAAAGAAAGCCCGGGCATTTATTGGCAAGGAAATGGACTCTGAGGCTGAATCTGTGGATCATGAGGAAGAGGAGGAATCTGAGGAGTCCGAGTCTGGTGTGGCGAGTCTAGCTCTCGCTACTGCATTCATCAGCAAGTCTATCTTCAACCCTGAAGAAAATGACTTCACCAACAAGGCTGGTGAAGGCAATGCTGACTATGCTCCCACCAATTGCTTCATGGCAAAGGATGCCAAGGATGATCAACCCAAAGTCACTGAGTGGGTCCTCGATAGTGGATGTACAAATCACATGACTGGTGACAAGAATCTATTGATGGATGCTCCCTTATCTCCATCTCATCTGAAGCATATCATCTTCGCTGACAAAGTCAAAAGTCCGATATTGGGTCTAGGTAAGGTTGCGATCTCAAAGGATCGACACATGGACAAAGTCATGCTTGTCGAGTCCTTAGGATACAACCTCATGTCTGTCTCAATGCTTTGCGATATTGATATGGTTGTAGTCTTTGGCAAGTATCGCTGTGTTGTGATCATGGAATCTGACAATTCCAAAGTCTTCGAAGGCTTTAGGAGAGGAGACTTATATATTGTTGATTTCTCTACAGGACCTCAACCAGCTGTGTGTCTACTTGCAAAAGCTTCAGAAGGCTGGCTATGGCATCGACGACTTGGTCATGCAGGCATGAGGAATTTTCACACGCTTGCGAAGAAGAAGCATGTCATTGGTATTGAGAATGTCAAATTCCTCAAGGATCGCTTATGCGGTGCCTGTGAAGCTGGGAAGATGACCAAGGCCAAGCATCCAGCGAAGACTATCATGACTACTACTTGACCATTTGAATTTCTTCACATGGATCTCTTCGGCCCTAATCATTATTCTACAGTTTCAAATGATGCATCTGAATATGGCTTTGTTATTGTTGATGATTACTCTCAATACACATGGGTACACATTGTTACTTACAAACATGAAGTGCAGGAAGTCTTCAAACGATTTCCCTCGAGGGCTTCAACCAACTTTGGTGTGAAGATCAAGCACATCAGAAGTGACAATGGAACTGAGTTCAAGAATTCTAGTCTCGATGACTAACTTGATGAACTTGGTATTACTCATGAGTTATCTGCTCCTTATACTCCTCATCAGAATGGTGTCGTGGAGCGCAAGAACAGGACTCTTGCTGAGATGGCTTGCACTATGCTTAATGAATACAAAACGCCTCGTCGTTTCTGGATTGATGCAATTGATACTGCGTGCCACATCATCAACAGAGTATATCATCACAAATTATTCAAGAAGACTGCCTATGAACTCCTCACTGACAAGAAACCCAATGTGAGTTATTTCAAAGTCTTCGGTGCTAAAAGTTGGATTAGAGATCCTCATCACAACTCAAAATTTGCACCGAAAGCACGTGAAGGGTTTATTCTTGGTTACGGAAAGGACTCGCACACCTACAGAGTATTCAACAATGTTATTCACAAGGTTGTTGAAACGGTAGATGTGCGGTTTGATGAAACTAACGGCTCACAAACAGAGCACCTACCTTCTGTGATAGATGAACCAACACCTGAGGAAACGATCAAATTCAAGGCTACTGAGTATGTCATTCCGACCGAAGAATCTGCTGAAGAATTCATTCCAGAACGTGAAGAACGTCGAGCTAATGCACCTGAAGAAAATGGTGCTGAAGAAAATGCTGATCAAATTCCTCGACGACAACCAGCTCATCCTCGTGTTGCAAAAGAAGTGCAGATTGAGAAAATCATCAGCGACATCAAAATACCAGGTCCTCTCACACGCTCAAGAGCTTCACATTTATATAACTTTTGTGGGCACTTTGCTTTTGTCTCTATCATAGAGCCCACTAAGGTAGATGAAGCATTTATGGAGCCTGAGTAGATTCAAGCCATGCAACAACAATTACATCAATTCGAGCTCAACAACGTATGGGAACTGGTCAAACGTCCAGATCCTTGCAAGCACAATATCATTGGCACAAAGTGGATCTACCGCAACAACCAAGATGAAAATGGCCTTGTGGTAAGGAATAAGGCACGGCTTGTAGCTCAAGGCTACACACAGGTTGAAGGAATTGATTTCGATGAAACTTTTGCACATGTTGCTAGACTTGAGGCTATTCGCATATTACTTGCTTATGCTAACCATCATGATATCACTTTATATCAAATGGATGTGAAAAGTGCATTCCTCAATGGTAAGCTCGAGAAAGAAGTATATGTTGCTCAACCCCCAGGTTTTGAAGATCCAAAGAATCCTGACAAAGTCTTCAGACTCAATAAGGCCCTCTATGGCCTCAAACAGGCCCCTCGGGTGTGGTATGATACTTTGAAGGAATTCCTCATGAAGAAAGGCTTCAAATCCGGTTCACTTGATCCTACTCTTTTCACTAAATCTTATGATGGTGAATTACTTGTGTGCCAAATATATGTTGATGATATTATCTTTGGCTGTACTGACCAACGTTATAGTGATGAATTTGCCTATATGATGAGTGAAGAATATCAAATCTCTATGATGGGAGAATTGAAATTCTTCTTAGGTCTTCAAATTCGTCAACAACGTAATGGCATATTCATATCTCAGGAGAAATACCTCAAGGATGTACTGAGGAAATTCGGCATGCACGATTGCAAAGGCAACAAAATCCCTATGCCCACAAATGGCCATCTGTGCACTGATGAAAATGGTATTGACTTCGATCATAAGGTATACCGCTCCATGATTGGTTCTTTATTGTACTTATGTGCATCCAGGCCAGATATAATGCTTAGTGTTTGCATGTGTGCCCCTTTTCAAGCTACATCGAAGGAATCACACCATAAGGTTGTGAAACATATTCTTCGATATCTAGCTCACACACCAACACTTGGATTATGGTACCCCAAGGGCACGACTTTTGATCTCATTGGATATTCATACTCTGACTATGATGGTGATCATGTGGACTGCAAGTCAACATCTGGTACATGTCACTTCCTCGGAAGATCTTTGGTCTGTTGGTCTTCAAAGAAATAGAACTGTGTATCACTGTCTACTGCTGAAGCTGAGTATATTGCTGCTGGTTCTTGATGTGCTCAATTACTGTGGATGAAGCAAACACTCAAGGACTATGGCGTCAACGTGAAGAATGTGCCTCTCTTTAGTGACAATGAGAGTGGCATCAAGATTGCTCACAACCCAGTTCAGCACTCAAAGACAAAGCACATTCAGATTCGTCATCATTTTCTTTGTGATCATGTGTTGAAGGGCGACATTTCTATTGAGCATGTGAAGACTGAAGAATAGCTAGCCGATATCTTCAGAAAGCCCTTGGATGAGAAGAGATTTAGCAAGTTGCGGTGTGAGCTAAATATCTTAGAATCTTCGAATGTTCTTTGAAAAGGACACTCATCCCTAACACTTATGCAAAATTGATGACTTAGATGTGCAACACATGAAGAAATGTTTTTCTTCAATCAATGAAGAATAACACTCTAAGTGTGAAGAAATTAACGAAGAATTTGATTCTCAGAACCCTACGACAATTGTATGCGGTGTTTGAAATCATTATTCTTATACGATGGGTCACGCCACCACCAAAGTTGAAAATCTTCAATTTGAGTTTTTTTAAATTCGTCAGTTATTCATATTCTTCAACTTTGCATTGTCTTCACCTTTTACGTCATTTTATTCATTGGATATATATATATATATATATATATATATATATATATATATAAACACCCCTTAAGACCTTATTCTCATAACAAAAACATTATTCTCATAACACCCCCAATTAAATAGGTTTCTAGCGCGGAGCGCCCCGAGGACAGCAACCACTGCCCCGCCTCCTACCCCCGCGCTGCCGCCCTGCCTCCTTCCCCCAGCACCGTCGCGCCGGCTCCTACCCTGATGCAGTGCGGTTTTCTTGTGTCTGATGCAGTGCGGTTTTCAGTTTGAAGCGGTGCGCTTTTCTGTCCGATGCAGTGCACGTGTCGATTTTGTTGTCGTGAAAAACAGAGTGTCCGCGTTTTTGTATTTTCAAAACTGCTCTTAAACCGTAATGAATTAGAGGGAGTGTTCTACATGAAAAAGTAGCGTCTCGATGATATCTTTCCAACGGTGTATCATTTGGATCATTTTGACCAATGTTTTGTAAAAATTTCACGAAAAAACGACCGCTGCCCTTAAACCGTGCAGTCAGCCGCACGATTTTCAAAATTAACTAAAAACTGTAAGGAATCTCAAAAACATTTCAACATATGAAAGTTGCGCCTCGTTCGTAGCTTTCCAACGACGTATCACACGGCTTGTTTCGACATACGGTTAAAAACTGAAGCTAAAACAGTACCGAAAATTGCAAAAAAATCGAAAAAACATAATTACGTGATTTGTTAAATTCAAAACTGCTCTTAAACCGTAGCGAATTAAGAAAAATAATAGATACGAAAAAGATGCGCGCCGATGATACCTTTCCAACGGTGTATCACTTGCTTCATTCCGACGAGCGGTTTAAAAAAACGCAAAAAAACGCTCGCTGTCATTATTCGTCGGTCGCACCGTTTTCAAAACTGCTCTTAAACCGTGCGGAATCTCGAAAAGTATTCAACATCGTGAAGTTGCGTCTACTCCATAGCTTTTCAACGATATATTACACGCATAATTCCGATAAACGGTTAAAAAACTAGAGCAAAAATGGTACCGAAAAAACAACACGTACGGTTTTTTTAAACATGAAGTTCACTGCTCTCTGTGTTGCAGTATCTGTGCAGTTCAGAAGCGCAAAAAAACGCTCGCTGCCATTATTCATCGGTCGCACCATTTTCAAAACTGCTCTTAAACCGTGCGGAATCTCGAAAAGTGTTCCAAATGGCGAAGTTGCGTCTACTCCATAGCTTTTCAAAGGTATATTACACGCATAATTTCGATAAACGGTTAAAAAACTAGAGCAAATAAGGTACCCAAAAAACACTTCCTCGTCTTAGAAAAATTTTGGTCCGATAAAAAATGATGTAGTCCGTTTGCCCGTCTGATGCAGTACGATTTTAGTGTCAACAAAAACTCGTCTAAGAAAAATTTACGTCCGACAAAAGAAATAATGAAGCTCACTTGACCGTGTGATGCAGTGCGGTTTTCAGTTTGAAGCGGTGCGCTTTTCTGTCCGATGCAGTGCACGCGTCGATTTTGTTGTCGTGAAAAACATAGTGTCCGCATTTTTGTATTTTCAAAACTGCTCTTAAACCGTAATGAATTAGAGGGAGTGTTCTACATGAAAAAGTAGTGTCTCGACGATATCTTTCCAAGGGGTGTATCATTTGGATCACTTCGACCAACGTTTTGTAAAAATTTCACGAAAAAACGGCCGCTGCCCTTCAAAGTCAGTCGCACGATTTTCAAAATTAACTAAAAACTGTAAGGAATCTCAAAAACTTTTCAACATATGAAAGTTGCGCCTCGTTCGTAGCTTTCCAACGGCGTATCACACCGCTCGTTTCGACAAACGGTTAAAAAACTGAAGCTAAAACAGTACCGAAAATTGCAAAAAAATCAAAAAACATAATTCCGCAATTTGTTAAATTCAAAACTGCTCTTAAAACGTAGCGAATTAGAAAAATTAATAGATATGAAAAAGATGCGCGCCGATGTTACCTTTCCAAAGGTGTATCACTTGCTTCATTCCGACGAACGGTTTAGAAAAAAACGCAAAAAACGCTCGCTGCCATTATTCGTCGGTCGCACCGTTTTCAAAACTGCTCTTAAACCGTGCGGAATCTCGAAAAGTGTTCAACATGGCGAAGTTACGTCTACTCCATAGCTTTTCAACGGTATATTACACGCATAATTCGGACAAACGGTTAAAAAATTAGAGCAAAAAAGGTACCAAAAAAACAACGCGTATAGTTTTTTCAAACATGAAGTTCACTGGTCTCTGTGTTGCAGTATCTGTGCAGTTCGGAAGCGCAAAAAAACGCTCGCTGCCATTATTCGTCGGTCGCACCATTTTCAAAAATGCTCTTAAACCTTGCGGAATCTCGAAAAGTGTTCAACAGGACGAAATTGTGTCTACTCCATAGCTTTTCAACGGTATATTACACGCATAATTCCGATAAACAGTTAAATAACTAGAGTAAAAAAGGTATCGAAAAAACAACACGTACAGTTTTTTCAAACATGAAGTTCAGTGGTCTCTGTGTTGTTGTAACTGTGCAGTTCGGAAGTGTTATGAGAATATTATTCTCATAATGTTTTGAGAATAGTCTGCAACGTTAAAACTTATCTTATCCAAAAATTTCGGTTTTTGCCGCTCAAATCGTTTCGCTTCCCACGACAATACTTATCTATTCACCCACGATGTCCACTTCACAGTATGTGGGTGACACATGTCGAGCGAATGAGAAGGGTCAGGCGCACGTTCGTCCAAATTCTTCGGGCGAACAGTTATTCATCTCCGCTATAAATACCCCCTCCCCTTCCTCATTTCACTTTTACTCCGCTCGATCTCTCTCCTCCTCGAGCTTCTCCAACCCTAGCATCGCCGCTACTTCATCGTCGCCGGTGAGGAAGAGCTTCACTGCCTCGACCTCATCGCCATCGTACTCGCACCGGCCGCGGATTTATTCACTCCGCCGCCGCCGTAGCTGTCTTCCTCAGCCAAGTTAGGACGTGGAAGATCTGCACTGACGAACTTCACTTCTCCACCTCATAGTTCGTCGTGTTCTTCGTCCTGGGTAATTAAAAGTTACTTTTACTGCCCTCCTTGATTCGAATGTTTTCTACAAAATCCTCAAAGGTGTTTTTCTTTAAATCTTCACACAATAAACACCTCTCATGTCATCTGTTCTTGATTCAATTTCTCTAAGCTATGTTTTTCTTCAAGATTCCTTAGTTGTGTGGATTTTCAATCTATACAACTTTGAAACCTAAGACAAAGAACGCTTAGTGAAATTCTTCAAGACTCATCTGGTCAAATTCCTCAAACTTTTTTAAAAAACCTTCTGAGAACGCATATGACCTCTCCAAATTCCTCGCAACTATACTATGTTCACATGTACTCATGTCCGCTACTGAATCACTAGGTTCTCATCAACTTAACTCATTTGCAGCGTTCCTTTAAGAAAAGTTGCATACTTATTCAGAGAATTCAATTGTTCAAATTCCTCGTCTGAAGAAAATTCCTGATGGAAAGAAGCCACAAAAGGGAGGAAAGAGGCCTGATGTGAACACTGCTTTCGAAACCCTGAAGACATTTATGCTGACTACTGCACTCCTGATGAGGCAAAGTATGGAAAAGAGGAAAAAAAATCAACGCAAGTGCGCATATAGAGAATAGAGAGGAGATGGGCAAGAGAGTAGTACAGGTATGTAACTCCCAAGTACATGAAGAAATTCGCACTCAATCCTCCATGCCCAAGACCTCCATTGGCACATGGCCAAGTAGCAGAACCCACTAGCCTCAAGCGCGGTGAGGATTATCCTGATGAATGGGCTAAGCGCCAGGCCAAGTTGGCCAAACAAGCAAAAGAAGCGGTGAGGAAGTTCAATGAAGACTCGGTTGCTGCTGCTGCCACTGCTGAGGCCTCTGCTAGCAAGCCGAAGAAGGCCATGGCTAAGAAGCCTGCTCATAAGCCAAGTGCTTCATCTTCAATGCCCTCAAGGCCCAGTTCCTCAGCAATGCCCTCATGGCCAGATTCCTCAAAGCCCTCATGGCCAACTCCTCAAACTGCTCCTGCTCCTCCAACGTCCTCAGCTCCTCCGCCAAAGTCTTCAAATGCTCCGACAAAATCCTCTGCACCAGTGCATCTCGCCACATGTCAAAGGACTGATGGCATATCTATTGCCTCAGGAGCTTCTGCAAGTTCCTCAGTTGCTCCAAGTTCCTCAGCTGGTCCCTCTCTGCTCAAGAAAAAGACCACTGCTGGACGAGGTTCTCGCCCAAGTCCTCACAAGAAGCAAGTCGCTTTCCAAGTGTCGTCTGATGATGACGAAGCTGATGATGAAGAACTAGTTGAAATCATCAGAGACAGGCAACACAGGGCTGCTAGAGCCAAAGGAAGCACTGTGCCACTGCTTTTGGATCCAAAAGTGATCCTCGACTTCATTAATCTCTGGCATCAGGATCCCAACACTCCTATGCTTGACTTCAATTTGACTCCTGGCCAAAGTCACATGCTGACCGCCTTCATAGGCGAAGAAAAGTGGAAATTTGAAAAGGCCAGGCAGACGAAGAAAGCGCAGTACAAGAACGAGCGCTACCTGAAGAAAAATGTTGTCAATATGACAACTGATGAACTTGTGAAGCTTCAGGGTGAAATCAAAACCCTCGATGATGAATTTAACGCATACCGAGCAGACTGGATGGGTGCCAAAGTAAGATTTGTGAATTTGACAAAAGGATTTTCTTCAACTATTGAACGTCCAACGCACATTGAAATTCCCCAGGCTGAAGCATCTGTTTAGTCTACTAAAGAACATGCCAGCACCGCTGAAGAACATCCGGCTGCTGAAGAAAATGAGAATACCAGGGCTGATGACTGCATTCCAGCCGCTAAAGAAATTGCCAGGGCAACCTCTAGTTTTGCGCCTGAAGAAAATGTTAGGCCAGCTGAAGCTCCAAAGGCTGTGCGTGAAGAAAATGAAGAAGTCGGGGCAACTGCGACAGTTGTGCCTGAAGAAATACAACCAAATCCCTCTGCTCCTCCTACACCTACTCCAACTCCAATCCTTCCATCTGCATCAGATGTGAAGAAGACCAAGGCTGCAGAGCGTGCAGCTGTGAAGAAAAGGAAGGCGTCAACTTCATCAGATTCTTCAGCTTCGCAGAAGATGAAGCCATTGACAAGCTCGGTTGACAACCCAATTGATGCCATTCCTATTTCAACCATGCCATCAAAGGAACTTGTTCCGTTTGATGAAGAATATGTGAATCCAAGTGAATCATAAGCAGACATTCCCTCTGCTGCTTCCTCAGAATAGACGGATGCAGAAATTGAAGTGGATGCAATCCCTTCAACACCAATTATCTCCTCGCCTATGCCTCAGTTCACTACTGAAGAGGCCGGCGTTGAGGAACTGGACGAACAAGATTCTGACATGGACGTTGGGAGTGCTACTCCATTGATGAATGATGACTTTTGGGATAGTCAGCATCCCAACTCCCCTCTATTCACGCCACTGCAACAAATTCCTCAATCCGCAACACAAATTGTTCCATTGGGCTCTGAAGAAACTCATCCCACACCATCTATCCATGAAGACATTCCAGCCCCTAGTGCTGAAGAAACTGCTGCTGCTGAATCCATGAAGACTCAGACTGCCACTGAAGAGGAACCAGAAATTCCTCAGCCTGAAGAACCTGAGATTGTGCATCGTGAGATTGTGATGCAACTGACTGACACTCCTCAACCCAAGCCAAAGGATCCATTCTCACGAAAGAAAACCTTCAAGAAGGCTGATTTCTTCAACGAGCACGTATTCTTCATTGACTACAACCCCTATGACTCTGCTCGCATTAGGAAGAGGCGTTTCTGGACTGCCAGCCACGCAAATTTCTATTCCTCGGTGTTGTTCAACAAAGACAAAGTCTTTGATCATGCGCACATTCCTCATGTGGACATGGAATCTCTGCCGTGCTTCATGACAGTCCTCAGTGTTCTTCACGATGCTGGACTGTTAGGTTTCTGCACTAACATCTATGATTGGAATCAAGAACTCATTCTTCAATTCTATGCAACGCTGCACATCACCAGAAACTCTGAAGATGTGAATTCATGGGTGCTGGACTAGATGACCGAAAATACTCACTACAAGGCACCAGCTACTGAATTACTTCAAGTCTGGCCTCTCAGTCCTCCCACTGAAGCTGCTCGCTACATGTACGAAGAAACTGAACTTACAGATCACTATATGCAAGTGCTGATGAAGCCATTGAAGCCAGGTCAAGCCCCAAGGACAAAATTCCTCGTGAAGGAATTGCCATTTCTGCCTCGGACTGTCTATCGCATTCTGACGAAGACATTGAGTCCTATCAAGGGCCACGACTCAAATGATGAAGAAGTCGTTGGCATCATGAAGAATCTGCTGTTCAACATCATCCTTGTCGTCCCCGTCAACTTTCATGATTTCTTCATGAGGACTATGGCAAATGTTGCATTGTCCCCTTTCAACCTAAAGACTTATGCTCCTTGGATTATGAGATTCATCAGGACAAGGTCTTCAGTAAACTACAAAGCTGATACACTGAATCATTGCAGCTACTTGCCCCTGATTGAAGTCCTCAAACAGACATATTCCTCAGCTGATGACAAGGGCAAGGCTTCTGCTATTATTGATGAAGGCATTCATCCATTGGATGGTCAATTTCGCAAAGCTGCATCCTACTCCACCAATGACGACTCTTCCACCCATGACTTTGCCGCCAACGCACCTGATGGGCCTCGAACCCCTCGTTGGTTACCCCAAGTGGAAGGTGTAAGATGCAGTAAGTAGAAGTGTTTTCCCCTAGCAAAGATGCCAAGGATCGAATCCCCAGAGACTCCTAGGTTCAACAAGTAGGTGTCAATTGCTAACGGCGCAATTAGCAATCAACGTGGACCTGCACACAGATACAAATAACTTTGCTCCCAACGAGTACAGAGAGGTTGTCAATCTCTCCGGCCTTGTAGTTCACAAAGGGTTAAAAGCAATGATAGTAGTGATAGATAGTTTTTGCAATAGTAAGTAAATAGCGGAAAAGTAAATAGTGGATGTGATCAATGATGGTAATATGGACCGGAGTCTCATGATGTTCACTAGTGATGTCTCTCTCCCAAAAGACGATAAAACAGCTATGTGAGGTAACAAATTACAGCTGGGCAATTGACAGGACCACGACCGCAAACCAATGCTAACTACATTGCAAGAAAGGTTGAGGTTCAAAGCATGGTCGGTACGCCAAAGTAAGTAGACCGAAATCCATCAATATCTACTACTAATCATCCACCTTGAGATATCTATCCAGAACATCTCGCTGGTATTAAGTTGCGAGTCCCACCCATAGTGTAAACTCAATGCAACAGACATTGCGTAAAGTAAACAATCCTTGCACCCGCGGGCACAAGCACCGTTGTTTTCCCCCTTGTGGCAACATCACATCCCCTAGACTCATGTTTCTGTCACTCAAGCTAGTCATCGAGGGGCATGAACCCACAATCGAGCATAACGTTCCCTCTTGGAGTCACTACCTATTACTCGGCCAAAGCAATAAATAACAACGGAGAACATGCAAGAACTACTTATGAACTAAAATATAAAAGAGGTGAATCAAATATATTACTCAAGATCAATCTGAACATAATCTCATAATCCATCAGATCCCAGCAAACTCAACATAGCAACAGCATAAGGATTACATAGGTGCCTCGATCATGTAGGGCAGCTCACGAGGACTAATTAGTGAAGCACAAGAACGGGAGGAGAACATCACATAGCTACTGGTCATGGACTCATGGTCCAAGGGAGACTACTCACGAGTCATCCGGGAGGCGTCCATGGTGGTGGAGAAGCTCTCGATGGTGATCCTCCCCTCCGGCAGGGTGCCGGGAAGAGTTCTCCTGGTGCTCCCGATCTTGGAAGCGGCGGCGGCGGCGGAACAGAGATGGGATCGCGAAAAGAAGTCCTGTTTTGAGGGTTTCGGAGGGTCCCTTAAATATATGCCAAAGTAGGGCACAGGGGGAGCCTCGGGGGGCCCAGGCGCCCCCCCGGCGCGGCCCAGGGGGGGGGGCGCCCACAGGGCGCCTGGAGCCCCTGTGCCCCCCAGGCTGCCCTTCGGACGCAGTGTTGTTTCTGGTTCGCTGATTTTTTATATAATTTTTCTGGATTTTTCTGGGCTGTTCTCGAAACGTGAAAACCTGAAATACAAAAACAGCCGAAAACAGAAACTGGCACTGGGGGGCACTGGATTAGTAAGTTAGTCCAAATATGATCAAAAGTGTATGGAAGTGTATGAATATCATAGCAATATCACTCAAAAGTGGCATGGAGCAAGCAGAAATTATAGATACGTTTTGGACGTATCAACATCCCCAAGCTTAATTCCTGCTCGTCCTCAAGTAGGTAAATGATAACAAGAATAATTTCTGTGGTGACATGCTATTAACCATATAGGACTTTCTCATAGTCATATGACAAAAGCTTACTGAGATAATGATTCTAAAGTAATTAAGTTGCCTCAAGAGAAAATCACAAATGACTGAAAGTTTTACAACATGAAACTGAAACATCAAAAAGATTTGCAATGAACATGATGTGCAAATATGATAAAGTGATATCTAGCTTGCCCCCTTTAGTGATGCAAAACATAAATGCAGGGGCACCTTCAAGGTTTAAGTGATGACTAGATACAATCATTTCAGAATAAACGATATCACAATCATGCAAAAGACAATGCTACTTTGGGACAATGCACATTACACTCAAAATGACAATCATGCTCTCAGTAGTTGGTGCTTGAAGTGCTAGAGCTTTTTATTCTGAAACATGGAAGCAATTGTGTCAACGGTAGTAGTACTTAATATGTGTCATGCATAAAACATCCTATAAGTTGCAAGCCTCATGCATCGAATACCAATAGTGCTTGCTCCTTGTCCTAATTAGCTCGGATTCCCATGGGTTATCATTGCATTGCATATGTTTTAACCAAGTGTCACAAAGGGGTACCTCTATGCCACCTGTACAAAGGTCCAAGGAGATAGATCGCATTTGATTTCTCGTTTTTGATAGATCTCAACTTGAGGACATCCATACCGGGACAACATAGAAAATAGATGATGGACTCCTCTTTAATGCATAAGCATATTCTCATGAGAGATTGAGGATTAAGGTCCAAGCTAAAACTTCCACCATGATGCATGGCTTTGGTTGGCGGCCCAATGTTCTTCTCTAACAATATGCATATTAATTAAACCCACGGTAAATCACCCTTACTTTAGACAAGACGAACATGCATAGCAACTCACATGATATTCAACAAAAGTGTGACAGTTGATGGCGTCCCCAGAAACATGGTTACCGCTCTGCAAGCAACTCATAAGAAATAAGACACATAGGCAACATATTCTTTACCACAACAGTTTTTAGGCTACTTTCCCATGAGCTATGTATTGCATGGTTAGTTTGCTTAGTACAGGTGTAGGTTAGCAAAAGACTGGGAGCGACCAACTAAGAGAGCAATGATGGTCATAATCATGCAGAGCGACAAAGCAATATTGAATTAGGCATGGTAGTTATATCGCTACTCAGAAACAAAAGATCATCAAGGCTTGACAGACTTTCTTTACAGTCTTAAATATGCGTGATCATACGCCAAGTCAATCAAAATAAATTCTCGAAGGAAGATATTACTAAACCATACCACATCATAGGCAAACAAATCAAGTTGGTACTCCAATAACACATTGGGAACCCCCCAGCTATTTGAGATTAACCATAAGAAAACCTGAACTACTAAGCACCATCATGCAAGTAGCATATTTATCATAGACACATTAACCAATGCAACGGAAGCAAACTCTCTTAATAAGGTGAGCATGGTAATTAAAGAGAGTTCAAGCAACCAACTAAACAAAAGCTCTTTGAAAAGATAAGCATGAATACTAAGAGCAAAGTATGATAGTAGCTATTAAAAGACAAAGAACACACACAGCATAGATAGACATGAAAATTCTATGTTATGTTCTAGGTAGAGGTGGAGCGTGTTTCTCTCCCACATAAAGGAATGCTGGGTTCCGACTCGTTATGAAAAACTAAAAAGAAAACTAGAAGCAAGACGCTCCAAGCATAGCACATAACACATGAAGTGATTAAAATATAGTGGAACGAAAGACAAACTGATAATGTTGATGGAGAAGGGGATGCACGGGGGCATCCCCAAGCTTAGACGCTTGAGTCTCCTTGAATATTTCTTGGGGGTGCACGGGGGCATCCCCAAGCTTGAGCGCTTGACACTCCTGAATCTTTTTATCATCTTCCCTCGCACACTTGAAAACTCCCTTTATACATAACTCATCATAATCTGATTAGCGAGGTTAGTACCCTTAATAAAATAATTATACCTTGCTGGAAATAAGGATATTCTTGAAGTTCTACTGTTTCTCAAGATTTCCAAAAGGTTCTTGCAAAGAAAAAGCAAGTTCTCAATTTGCAAAGTGAAGGTAAGGCAAAACATGACAGAATCTGTGAAAAACAGAACAGCAGGCAGTAATTGACCTGTTCGGGATACTTCTGCAACTCAAATCAAAAAACTCAGAACTGATGCACGAAAGACAATTATATAGAGAACACTGTGAAAAAATTCTGACCAAAATGATGATCTGGTGATTTTATACGAATTTTTCTATCCAAAGACAGAATCTGTTTCCTAGAGAGCACCTCACAACTTTTGAACTTTCTAGCAATCAGAGGCTATACTTGGCACAAATATGAAAAGCAAAGATACAATGATGATGCTACAGCAGTAAACAACATCAAGACACAACAAAAACAAAAAAATTATTCATGTGGGCTGCCTCCCAAAAGCGCTTTCTTTTATGCCTTTAAGCTAGGCATAATGCAAAGATCAACTTTTATCAAGAGTAAAAGAATAGCTAGCCCGTACAACGGACTCAAAAGGTAACTTGACCTTCTTACAAGGGGAGTGTTCCATCCCTTTCTTGAGAGGACACTGAAATTTTATATTACCCTCTTTCATGTCAATGACAGCACCAACGGTGCGCAAAAAGGGACGTCCCAGAATAATTGGACATGAAGGATCACATTCAATATCCATAATAGTGAAATCAACGGGCACATAATTATTATTGACAACAATAAGAACATCATCGATCCTCCCCAAAGGTTTCTTTATGGAAGAATCAATGAGAACATTACCAAAAGAGCAAGAATCAAAAGGTTTCAATTTAAGCATATCATATAGTCTTTTGGGCATAATAGAAGTACTAACTACAATATCACATAAAGCAAAGCATGAGAAGTTATTTATCTTAATTTTAACCATAGAATCCCAACCATCTTCTAGCTTTCTAGGTATGGAGGCTTCTATTCTAAGTTTCTCCTCCCTAGCTTTGATGAGAGCATTAGTGATATGCTCTGTGAAGGCAAGATTAAGCGTGCTAGTGTTGGGATCCTTAGCCATTCCTTGTAGAAAGGCGACAACTTCTGAGATACTACAATTATCAAAATCAATTTTATCATTAGTGGGCAGAATTGTAGTGTCATCCTCTTTGCTTAATTCGCTCTCTATTATAAGAGTTTGAACATCTTCCCAAGTTTGGGGAAGCTTAGGAGCAATTTTAAACTGAGGCTCATACTTTTTTCCTGGAAGACCATGCCATGGGCATAACTCTCCGTCATAACTAGTGTAATCACAAGGTTTATTTTTTTGTAAATCCCGTCAGAGATAAGTGGGGCAATGGAAGTAGGGGTGTACTCCTCCCATTTAGTGTTTTTGGTAGAACCCATAGTAGCAAGCAAGCAAGATAACTATTTTTGTGATTTTTGATAAAAGGAACTAAAGCAAAAATGATAGGTAAACTAACAAGACTAAAAAGCAAAGGTAAAAGATAGCATGCAACTCCCCTATCCTGAAGAGTGGAGTCCCCGGCAACGGCGCCAGAAAATACTCCTTGATGGGCCTCGAACCCCTCGTTGGTTACCCCAAGTGGAAGGTGTAAGATGCAGTAAGTAGAAGTGTTTTCCCCTAGCAAAGATGCCAAGGATCGAATCCCCAGAGACACCTAGGTTCAACAAGTAGGTGTCAATTGCTAACGGCGCAATTAGCAATCAACGTGGACCTGCACACAGATACAAATAACTTTGCTCCCAATGAGTACAGAGAGGTTGTCAATCTCTCCGGCCTTGTAGTTCACAAAGGGTTAAAAGCAATGATAGTAGTGATAGATAGTTTTTGCAATAGTAAGTAAATAGCGGAAAAGTAAATAGTGGATCTGATCAATGATGGTAATATGGACCGGAGTCTCATGATGTTCACTAGTGATGTCTCTCTCCCAAAAGATGATAAAACAGCTATGTGAGGTAACAAATTACAGCTGGGCAATTGACAGGACCACGAACGCAAACCAATGCTGACTACATTGCAAGAAAGGTTGAGGTTCAAAGCATGGGCGGTACGCCAAAGTAAGTAGACCGAAATCCATCAATATCTACTACTAATCATCCACCTTGAGATATCTATCCAGAACATCTCGCTGGTATTAAGTTGCGAGTCCCACCCATAGTGTAAACTCAATGCAACAGACAACTGCATTAAAAGAACTTTGCGTAAAGTAAACAATCCTTGCACCCGCGGGCACAAGCACCTTTGTTTTCCCCCTTGTGGCAACAGCACATCCCCTAGAGTCATGTTTCTGTCACTCAAGCTAGTCATCGAGGGGCATGAACCCACAATCGAGCATAACGTTCCCTCTTGGAGTCACTACCTATTACTCGGCCAAAGCAATAAATAAGAACGGAGAACATGCAAGAATTACTTATGAACTAAAATATAAAAGAGGTGAATCAAATATATTACTCAAGATCAATCTGAACATAATCTCATAATCCATCGAATCCCAGCAAACTCAACATAGCAACAGCATAAGGATTACATAGGTGCCTCGATCATGTAGGGCAGCTCACGAGGACTAATTAGTGAAGCACAAGAACGGGAGGAGAACATCACATAGCTACTGGTCATGGTCTCATGGTCCAAGGGAGACTACTCACGAGTCATCCGAGAGGCATCCATGGTGGTGGAGAAGCTCCCGGTGGTGATCCTCCCCTCCGGCAGGGTGCCGGGAAGAGTTCTCCTGGTGCTCCCGATCTTGGAAGCGGCGGCGGCGGCGGAATAGAGATGGGATCGCGAAAAGAAGTCATGTTCTGAGGGTTTCGGAGGGTCCCTTAAATATATGCCAAAGTAGGGCACCGGGGGAGCCTTGGGGGGCCCAGGCGCCCCCCCCCCCGGCGCGGCCCAGGGGGGGGGGGGGCGCCCATAGGGCGCCTTGAGCCCCTGTGCCCCCCCCAGGCTGCCCTTCGGACGCAGTGTTGTTTCCGGTTCGCTGATTTTTTATATAATTTTTCTGGATTTTTCTGGGCAGTTCTCGAAACGTGAAAACCTGAAATACAAAAACAGCCGAAAACAGAAACTGGCACTGGGGGGCACTGGATTAGTAAGTTAGTCCAAATATGATCAAAAGTGTATGGAAGTGTATGAATATCATAGCAATATCACCCAAAAGTGGCATGTAGCAAGCAGAAATTATAGATACGTTTTGGACGTATCAGCACCCAAGCAAAATCCTCAAGGCACAGCTCCCAGGGTGATGACTGATCGTGAGCTTCTCCTCAGTCTTCACCAGAAGGTTCACCAAAACATATTCAGATTTATAATACTCAATCCAACACAGAGAACCTCAAAGAGTGCCCCAAGATTTCTACCGGAGAAACAAAGACAAGAACGCGCATCAATCCCTATGCATAGATTACCCCAATGTCACCGCGGGAATCAGCAAGTTGAGTGCCAAAACATATATCAAGTGAATCAATATGATACCCCATTGTCACCACAAGTATTCAATTGCAAGACATATATCAAGTGTTCTCAAATCCATAAAAGTATTCAATCCAAAGAAATCTCAAAGGGAAAACTCAATTCATCAGAATAAGAGAGGAGAAAACACCATATGATCTGACTATATTAACAAAGCCCGCGATACATCAAGATTGTGCATCTCAAGAACACGAGAGAGAGAGAGAGAAAGAGAGAGATTAAACACATAGCTACTGGAACAAACCCTCAGCTCCGAGGGTGGACTACTCCCTCCTCACCATGGTGGCCGCCGGGATGATGAAGATGGCCACCGGTGATGATTTCACCCTCTGGCGGAGTGCTGGAAAGGGCTCTAGATTGGATCTCGTGGACTACATGGCCTTGTGGTGGCGGAACTTCTGATCTAGGTCTACCCCGAAGGGTTTCGGAATATTTGGGAATTTATCGGGTAAAGAGGTGGTGCGAGAGGCCACCGAAGTGGGCACATCCCACCTAGGCGCGCCAGGGGGGCCTGGTGCGCCCTGGTGGGTTGTGGCCCCTTCGGGGCACTGATACGTCTCCAACGTATCTACTTTTCCAAACACTTTTGCCCTTGTTTTGGACTCTAACTTGTATGATTTGAATGGAACTAACCTGGACTAACATTGTTTTCAGCAGAACTGCCATGGTGTTATTTTTGTGCAGAAATAATAGTTCTCGGAAAGAACTAAAAATCGACGGAGAATGTTTTTGGAATATATAAAAAATACTAGCGAAAGAATCAAGACCAGGGGGCCCACACCCTGTCCACGAGGGAGGGGGCGCCCTCCTGAGCGCGCCCCCTGTCTCGTGGGCCCCCTAACGCTCCACCGACCTCATCTCCGACTCCATATATTCACTTTAGGGGAGAAAAAATAGGAAGAAGGATTCCTCGCATTTTACGATACGGAGCCGCCAAAAAGCCCTAATCTCTCCCGGGAGGGCTGATCTAGAGTCCGTTCGGGGCTCCGGAGAGTGGAGATCGTCGCTGTCGTCATCATCAACCTTCCTCCATCACCAATTCCATGATGCTCACAGCCGTGCGTGAGTAATCCCATCATAGGCTTGCTGGACGGTGATGGGTTGGATGAGATTTACCATGTAATCGAGTTAGTATTGTTAGGGTTTGATCCCTAGTATCCACTATGTTGTAAGATTGATGTTGCTATGACTTTCCTATGCTTAATGCCTGTCACTAGGGCCCGAGTGCCATGATTTCAGATCTGAACCTATTATGTTTTCATGAATATATGTGAGTTCTTGATCCTATCTTGCAAGACAATAGTCACCTACTATGTGTTATGATCAGGCAACCCCAAAGTGACAATAATCAGGACCACTCCCGGTGATGACCGTAGTTTGAGTAGTTCATGTATTCGCTAAGTGTTAATGCTTTGGTCCGGTACTCTATTAAAGGAGGCCTTAATATCCCTTAGTTTCCAATAGGACCCCGCCGCCACGGGAGGGTAGGACAAAAGATGTCATGTAAGTTCTTTTCCATAAGCACGTGTGACTATATTCGGAATACATTCCTACATTACATTGATGAACTGGAGCTAGTTCTGTGTCACCCTAGGTTATAACTATTACATGAGGAATCGCATCCGACATAATTATCCATCACTGATCCAATGCCTATGAGCTTTTTGCATATTGCTCCTTGCTTAGTTACTTTTCTGCTGCTACTATTACAATTACTACAAAACTTCTACCGTCACTTTTGCCACTGTTACCGTTACTTCCATATTACATTGCTACTAAATACTTTGCAGCAGATATTAAGTCTTCCAGGTGTGGTTGAATTGACAACTCAACTGCTAATACTTGAGAGTATTCTTTGGCTCCCCTTGTGTCGAATCAATAAATTTGGGTTGAATACTCTACCCTTGAAAACTGTTGTGATCCCCTATACTTGTGGGTTATCAAGACTATTTTCTGGCACCTTCGCCGGGGAGCATAGCTATATTCTTTGAGTCACTTGGGATTTATATCTGTTGATCACTATGAAGAACTTGAAAGACGAAAAAACCAAGATTTATCCCTCAACTACGAGGGGAGGTAAGGAACTGACATCTAGCTCTGCACTTGATTCACCCTCTGTTATGAGTAAATTTGCGACACCTACTCATGCTATTGAATCTGATATGTCGCATGTTCGTGATGATGCCACTTCTGCTATGCATGATACTTATGATGAAACTACTTCTATCCTTGATAATGTTGTGCCATTAGGTGACTTTCTTGATGAACAAATTGCTAGGGTTAGAGAGAATGAAATTATTGAAACTGATGATATTGATGAAAGTGATGATGAAGATTCTCCCATGAGATATGAATTGCCTATTGTGCCTGAGGGTTATGTTATGGATGAAGAAACTGCTAGAGACTTTCTTTCTTGCAATGATAAATATGATCTTAAGAAACTGTTAGCCAAGCTGAAAGAAAAGTCTTTGAATGCTAGAATGAAATATGACCCTGCTTTTGCTACTTCACCTATCTGTATTTCTGAAAAGGATTATGATTTCTCTGTCGATCCTGAGTTAATTACTTTGGTTGAATATAATCCTTTCCATGGCTATGAATCTGAAACTGTTTTGGCACATCTTACTAAATTGAATGATATAGCCACCCTATTCACCAATGAGGGAAAAATTCGTTACTATTATATCCTTAAGCTATTTCCGTTCTCGTTAAAGGGTGATGCTAAAACATGGTTTATTTATCTTGATCCTGGTTGTGTGCGTAGTCCCCAGGATATGATTTATTACTTCTCTGCTAAATATTTCCCCGGTCATAAGAAACAAGCTGCCTTAAGGGAAATATATAATTTTGTGCAAATTGAAGAAGAGAGTCTCCCACAAGCTTGGGGGAGGCTTCTCCAATTACTTAATGCTTTGCCTAATCATCCTCTTAAGAGAAATGAAATACTTGGTATCTTTTATAATGGACTAACCGAGGCTTCCAGAGAGCACCTGGATAGTTGTGCTGGTTGTGTTTTCTAGGAAAGAACTGTTGAACAAGCTGAATTGCAATTGAATAATATGTTGAGTAATGAAAATAGTTGGACACTCCTGAACCAGCTCCTAAGCCAACTCCGAAGAAAATGGGTATTCTATTTCTCAGTCCTAAAGATATGCAAGAGGCAAATAAATCTATGAAAGAAAAAGGTATTAAAGCTGAAGATGTTAAAAATTTACCACCTGTTGAAGTAATACATGGTCTTGATAACCCGCACAGGTAGTAAAGGTGAATTCTCTCTATAGATTTGATGAAGGTGATATTCCTTATAATAAGTCTGCTAGCCCATGCTTAGATGAGTTTGAAAATTTTATTGTTAAACAAGAAAACTTCAATGCTTATGTTGGTAGACAATTAAAACGTAATGCTTATATGATTGAACACTTGAGTAATTATATGTCTAGAGTTAAAGGTGAACTTAAACTCATTAGTAAACATGTTTCTATGGTCACCACTCAAGTAGAACAAGTACTTAAAGCAAAAAATGATTTGCTCAATGAATTAAATAGTAAGAAAAATAATAATGATGTTAGAGTTGTGACAAGAGGTGGTAGAATGACTCAAGAACCTCTGTATCCTGAAGGCCACCCAAAGAGAATTGAGCAAGATTCTCAGAGAACTAATACAGATACACCTAGTCCTTCTAAGAAGAAGAAAAAGAAACATGATAGAACTTTGTCTGCTTCTAGTGAACCTGTTGTTGACACACCTGAGAATCCCAATGATGTTTCTATTTCTGATGCTGAAACACAATCTAGTAATGAACATGATCCTAGTGATAATGTTAATGATGATGTTCATGATGGTGCTCAACCTAGCAATAACAATGATGTAGAGATTGAACCTTATGTTGATCTAGATAACCCACAATCAAAGAATCAACGTTATGATAAGAGAGACTTTGTTGCTAGGAAGCACGGTAGGAAAGAGAACCATGGGTTCAGAAACCCATGCCTTTTCCTCCTAAACCATCCAAGAAAAAGTATGATGAGGATTTTGAGCGCTTTGCTGAAATGATTAGACCTATATTTTTGCGTATGCGTTTGACTGATATGCTTAAAACAAATCCTTATGCTAAGTATATGAAAGATATTATTACAAATAAAAGGAAGATGCCGGAAGTTGAAATTTCCACCATGCTTGCCAATTATACTTTTAAATGTGAAATACCAAAGAAACTAGAAGATCCAGGAGTACTAACTATACCTTGCTCCATTGAAAGAAACTATGTTAAAACCGCTTTATGTGATCCTGGAGCTGGTGTTAGTGTTATGCCTCTCTCTTTATATCGTAGACTTGATTTGAATAAGTTGACACCTACTGAAATATCTTTGCAAATGGCCGATAAATCAACTGCTATACCTGTCGGTATTTGCGAGGATGTGCCTGCTGTTGTTGCAAACGTTACTATTTAACCGGACTTTGTTATCCTTGATATTCCCGAGGACGATAGTATGTCTATTATCCTTGGTAGACCCTTTTTGAATACTGCATGGGTTGTTATTGATTGCAACAAAGGCAATGTCACTTTTCATGTTAGTGGTAATGAGCATACGGTACATTTTCCGAGGAAACAACCTCAAGTCCACAATATCAATTCTATTGGCAAAATCTCAACTATTACTATTGGAGGTTTTGAATTTCCTCTTCCTACTATGAATAAGAAATACGATATTCTTATTTTTTGGGACATACATATCCCCGTTGAGGTTACCTAGTGTTATTCGAAAATTCTCCGGTTTCATGTTATTCGGAAAGAGTTTGTTAACAAGACTTGATCAACCTTGTTAATGGATTCCTTTTGATGAACATGAGATGGATGAATTTAGCAAGCACAACTTTATGTACCCTCTTTTTATGTTCTGTTATTAAGATTAAATAAAGCAAAAATAGTATTTTATGTATGTTTTCTGAGTTATCCTTGCAATAAAAAATACCACAAAAATAAAAGTTCTCCAAATGTCCCAAAAATGAAGTAAGATTTTTTCTAGAATATTTAAGAATATTTGGCACTGAGAACACATCAGCGGGCCACACTACCTGGCCATGAGGGTACAGGGCCCGCCCACCCCCTGGGCACGCCCCCTGCCTCGTGGGCCCCATGTGGCCCCATCCACTTATTCCAACACCCACACACTTCTTCTTCCTCCAGAAAAAAATCCTCCCATAGCTCAAACTCGTGTTCTAGCTCATCTTGCTGCCATTTTCGATCTCCTTCCTCAAAGCTCCATTCACAAAACTATTTGGGGAGATTGTTCTTCGGTATGTGACTCCTCCAATGGTCCAATTAGCTTTTGTTCTAGTGATTTATTTATTGCAAATTTTTGCTGCTAAGGTGACCCTGTTCTTGAGCTTGCATGTCAAATTTATGTGGTCAAAAGTAGTTCTAATGCATGATATAGTCTCTAGGCACTTGTGGGAGTAGTTGCTATCAATCTTGTTGACTTTGGTTCGCTTTTATTTTGAGTCACTAAAATTTTTAGAAATTTTCAGAGGAAGAAAATGATGAGGAGATTATTGAGAGGCGCTTTGAGCCAAAGCTCAAAGGATAAGTAGAAGGAGGAGAATAAAAAGCCCAAATACAATCTTCGTCGCACTGCGGAAATTCGACCGTGTGAATGGCCTTGTGATGAGTTCTTGAGAGCCGCCGGGATTTATAAAGACTTTTATTATTTGGCTGAGAATGCAGGCCTAACTGACTTCCTCCACGACCAACGCGAACAGTATCTCTTACTCACTAATATTTTCGTGCAAAATTTCTATTTCCATGCTAAGAAATCACCACCTTCAGTGGAGTTTCACTTATATGATGACATTAGGGAGATGTCACTATATGAATTTTTTCAAGTTTGTAAGATACCCATTGCGGGCAGCTTAGAGGAACCACATCATAAGGATGTGGAGGGGTTTTTTTGATACAATTGCTGTAGGGGAAACGAGGAACGTTTCAGAGGCAAGAATTACTAGTATACATTTTCCTGTCCTACGCTACTTTGCGATATTTGCTAGTAGATGCTTAATTGGTCACGGGAATAGTGGAAATCTTAGCGCCCCTGATATTGTACTTTTGCGCCATGCTTTGTTCCGAAATACCACTTTTAGTTTAGGCGATGTTATTGCTAAACGATTAAGTTTGGATCGTACAAAGGGCCCCATCTTATGAGGTATCTTTGCTTCACGTCGTGTTGAACACTTTAGGATACCTATTAGGCATCATGAGAAGGAAGAGAAGTTGCTGGCCCGTCCATTACTAAAATATAAGAGTATGATAGCACGTGATTTTATTGTTAAGGATAAGAAGAAGTCGCTTAAGTATAAATTGATATTTGATAAAAAGTACTGTGAGATTATTACCCTGCCTGCACCTTCTTTGTTTGATTTATTTTTAGGCACATACCTCATTTTGTCGGATGCAGTTTATGCGTACTAGAGCCAGGCACAGGTCTCAGAGCCTCAGCCGGAGCCATCACTTGACCATTATCGGCAGTCAGTTTATCAGTGGGATCTGGAGGAGGTTGCCAACCAGTGGCACCCAGAGGACACTCCTCCTCACACCAGAGAGAGTAGCTTTGATCCGAGGCAATAAACCAACTTAGGCCAAAAGCCTAAGCTTGAGGGAGTACATATTTCTCACCGACATTACATTCATGTTCACACATTCATTCCAGTAGTCAGTGCTCATACTTTTTCATTGTATTATCCATGCTAGTTTATTTTCTTTTCCAAGTCTTTTTCTTGTGTGTTAGAAAAAAACATTAAGAAAAACAAAAAGATTAGTTCTAGCTATTAGCTAGTTTACTTTCCATGCATGTAGTAGTAGTAATTAAAAGAAAACCCAAAAATATTTCTCGTTCTTCTTTTGCTTATTGGGAGCTTTCCCGTGTAAATAGTTTTATTTCTTTTCTTTGGGGGTCAAGAGGAGAAGACCATGATGAAAATGTTTAGTGGCTCCAATATGCATCATTGTTGATTTAACCAAGAGCCATATTACCTTGTCTTCTCCCATGTATTAAATGCTTGCATATTCCAGCTTAGTACAACACACATGCACTATTATTATTATCCACACCGTTCGGTCGTGCGAGTGGAAGGCAATAATAACGATATATGATGAACTGATTGAGGTGAGAGAAGCTGGTATGAACTCGACCTATCTTGTTTTTGTAAATATGAATAGTTCATCGTTCCTGATTCAGCCTATTATGAATGAAACATGCTTGCAATGACAATTAGAGATTACAGTTGCTCATGCCATGCTTAATTAGCTAGGAGTTTATAATGGTCTACCTTGCATGCCAACATGATATTAAAATGGTTGTGATGTGGTATGATAGGGTAGTATCCTCCTTTGAGCGATTCAAGTGGTTTTGACTTGGTACATGTTCACGCATGTAGTTGAAACAAAATCAACATAGCCTCCACGATATTTATGTTCATGGTGATTTATATCCTACTCATGCTTGCATTCATTGTTGATTAATTTTAATGCATGTTCAAGACTGTTGTCGCTCCCTAGCTAGTTGCTTCCCAGTCTCTTTCTAGCCTTCACATGTACTAAGCAGGAATACTGCTTGTGCATCTCCTTCCATGAACCCCAAGGTTATTCCATATGAGTCCACCATACCTTCCTATATGCGGTATCTACCTGCCGTTCCAAGTAAATTTGTATGTGCCAAACTCTAAACCTTCAAATGAAATTATGTTTTGTATGCTCGAACAGCTCATGTATCAACTAGGGTTGTCTATATCTTCCATGCTAGGTGGGTTATTCTCACGATGAGTGAACTCCACTCATCATTCACGAGAAAATGGCTGATAACCGGGATGCCCAGTCCGATGCTCAAATCATAATAACTAAACAAAACTCCCCCAGGGCTGTTGTTGGTATGGATGGTACCCATTGTTTCGGGTCAGCCGTGGAGTGTGCTTGTTGGTGGTGGGGGAGTATAAACTTTACCATTCTGTTTGGGAACCGCCTATAATGTGTGTAGCATGGAAGATATTGAGATCTCTTGGTTGTTATGTTGACAATGAAAGTATACCGCTCAAAATATTATTCATCTCTATTTCAAACTCGAGCTCTGGCACCTCTGCAAATCCCTGCTTCCCTCTGCGAAGCGCCTATCTATTTACTTTTATGTTGAGTTATCATCCTTTTATTAAAAAGCACCAGTTGGAGAGCACCGCTATCATTTGCATGTATTGCTATTAATTTACATTGAGTATGATTGTGACTGGATCTCTTTTACCATGAATTACAATGTCTAGTCAGTTCTTGATATTCAAAGGTGCTCTGCATTTATGTTTTGCGGTCTCAGAAAGGGCTAGAGAGATACCATCTTGTTATATCATATTATGATTGTTTTGAGAAAGTGTTGTCATCTGGAGTTTATTATTATTGCTCGCTAGTTGATTATGCCATTGACATGAGTAAACATGAGACCTCAAAGTTATTGTGAATGTGTTTAATTCATAATCTTTGCTGAAAACTTGAATGTTGGCTTTACATATTTGCAACAACAAGAGCAAACAGAGTTTGTCAAAGTTTTTCTTTATCACTTTCAGTCTGTCAACTGAATTTCTTGAGGACAAGCAAAGGTTTAAGGTTGGGGGAGTTGATACGTCTCCAACGTATCTACTTTTCCAAACACTTTTGCCCTTGTTTTGGACTCTAACTTGCATGATTTGAATGGAACTAACCCGGACTGACGCTGTTTTCAGCAGAACTGCCATGGTGTTATTTTTGTGCAGAAATAAAAGTTCTCGGAATGAACTGAAAATCGACAGAGAATATTTTTGGAATATATAAAAAATACTGGAGAAAGAATCAAGACCAAGGGGCCAACACCCTATCCACGAGGGTGGGGGCGCGCCCCCTATCTCATGGGCCCCCTGACGCTCCACCGACCTCAGCTCCGACTCCATATATTCACTTTAGGGGAGAAAAAAACAAAAAGAAGGATCCATCGCGTTTTACGATATGGAACCGCCGCCAAGCCCTAATCTCTCTCGGGAGGGCTGATCTGGAGTCCGTTCGGGGCTCCGGAGAGTGGAGATCGTCGCCGTCGTCATCATCAACCTTCCTCCATCACCAATTCCATGATGCTCACCGCCGTACGTGAGTAATCCCATTGTAGGCTTGCTGGACGATGATGGGTTGGATGCGATTTACCATGTAATCGAGTTAGTTTTGTTACGGTTTGATCCCTAGTATCCACTATGTTCTAAGATTGATGTTTCTATGACTTTGCCATGCTTAATGCTTGTCACTAGGGCCCGAGTGCCATGATTTCAGATCTGAACCTATTATGTTTTCATGAATATATGTGAGTTCTTGATCCTATCTTGCAAGTCAATAGTCACCTACTATGTGTTATGATCCGGCAACCCCGAAGTGACAATAATCGGGACCACTCCTGGTGATGACCGTAGTTTGAGGAGTTCATGTATTCACTAAGTGTTAATGCTTTGGTCCGGTACTCTATTAAAAGGAGGCCTTAATATCCCTTAGTTTCCAATAGGACCCCGCTGCCACGGGAGGGTAGGACAAAAGATGTCATGCAAATTCTTTTCCATAAGCACATATTACTATATTTGGAATACATGCCTACATTACATTGATGAACTGGAGCTAGTTCTGTGTCACCCTAGGTTATAACTATTATATGAGGAATAGCATCCGACATAATTATCCATCGCTGATCCAATGCCTACGAGCTTTTCACATATTGCTCCTTGCTTAGTTACTTTTCCGCTGCTACTGTTACAATTACTACAAAACTGCTACCGTTACTTTTGGCACTATTACCATTACTTCCATAGCACTTTGCTACTAAATACTTTGCTGCATATATTAAGTATTCCAGGTGTGGTTGAATTAAGAACTCACTGCTAATACTTGAGAGTATTCTTTGGCTCCCCTTGTGTCGAATCAATTAATTTGGGTTGAATACTCTACCCTTGAAAACTGTTGCGATCCCCTATACTTGTGGGTTATGAGGCACCCCCCATGTGCAGCTTCAGCCCATTGAGTGACTTCTAGCCCATAAAAATTCTCCAAAAAGTTTCGCGGTGTTTGGACTCCGTTTGATATTGATTTCCTGCGATGTAAAAAACATGCAGAAAACAACAACTGGCACTTGGCACTATGTCAATAGGTTAGTCCCAAAAAATGACTATAAAATGATTGTAAAACATCTAAGAATGATAATATAACAGCATGGAACAATCAAATATTATAGATACGTTGGAGATGTATCAGGATCCCCAAGCTTAATTCATGCTCGTCCTCGAGTAGGTAAATGATAAAAACATAATTTTTGACGTGGAATGTTGCATATCATGTCATATCATATTATTTCTTTATAGCATGGAAAATTCGACTTTTATATGGTTCAAAGCAATAGTCTAGTTTTTACATGAGATTTAAATACTCAAGCATATCAACAAGCAATCATGTATTTCAGAATATCAAATGCTAAAGAACATTATCCCTACAAAATCATATAGTCTTGTCATGCCCTGTCTTCCCAGCTCAAAGTATAAATCATGTACTACCCCGGTGTCAGCCAAGCAATTGATTCATACTTTTTAACGCGCTTCAGCATTTTTAACTCTCACACAATACATGAGCGCAAGCCATGGATATAGCAACATAGGTGGAATAGAATGCAGTGGTAGTAGACAAAAGAAGGGAAGAAAGTCTCACATCAACTAGGCAAACTAATGGACTATGGAGATGTGCATCAATCGATATCAATGTGAGGAGCAGGGATTGCCATGCAACAGATGCACTAAGAGCTATAAGTGTATGAAAGCTCAATATGAAACTAAGTGGGTATACATCAAACTCTACTACAGAAAATTCCCACTAGTATATGAAAGTGACAACATAGGAGACTCTCTATATGAAAAACATGGTGCTACTTTGAAGCACAAGTGTGGTATTTGCATGCCCCTTCTATTTTTTTTCTTTCATTCATCATTTTTTTTTCCTTTTTTTCTTCTTTTTTTCTTCTTTTTTTCTTTGTTTTTCTTTTAGTTCGGAGTCTCATCCCGACTTGTGGGGGAATCATGGTCTCCATCATCCAATCATTATTGGGACATGCTCTAATAATGGATAATGATGATCATCACACTTCTATTTACTTATAACTCAAAAGAAATAAAAATTACAACTCGATACCTATAACATAGTATGACTCTATATGATGAAAAATGAATGCTCAAGTCAACTAAATGATGGAAGTGCATGGCAATATATCTCGAAATGGCTATGGAAATGCCATAATAGGTAGGTATGGTGACTGTTTTGAGGAAGGTTTAACAAAGTTTATGCATCGGCGAAAATTGTGCGGCACGAGAGAGGCTAGCAATTATGAAATGGTGAGAGTGAGTGTAATCCATGGACTCACATTAGTCATAAAGAACTCATATACTTATTGCAAAAGTTTATTAGCCCTCGAAGCAAATTAATACTACGCATGCTCCTAGGGGGGAGGTTGGTAGGAGTTAACCATTGCGTGCCCCTGACCTTCACACAAAGATAGGACAATCAAGGATAAATTGTGCTCCAACTTCCCGGCATAACGAGAGACTATACGTGCATGCTTCGGGAATCACAAACCTTAACACCAATATTGTTACTAAAGCATAATTACTCATCAACATGACTCACATATCACATCATCATATCTCAAAACTATTACAAGGAATCAAGTTTATTTTGTCCAATGATCTTCATGAAAGTTTTTATTATATCCTTCTTGGATATCTAACACTTTGGGACTAATTTTCATGTGTTGCTTTTGATAAGCTCAAACAAATATAAGTGAAGATCATGAGCATAATTTTTCTTTCTCTCAAAATAACTTAAGTGAAGCAAGAGAGAATTTCTTCAAAAATACTAAAGCACACCGTGCTAAAAAAGATATAAGTGAAGCACTAGAGCAACGGTGCTAGAAAAGAGCTTCCTTGACGGGATGTGAATGCCGCTTACTTAGCCTTCCTGTAAACTATTTGGGGGCTCTATTTTATTTAAAAACTTTTGGATCTAAGTATTTTATTAAAACATCAAGCAAACAAAATAAAATTACATTTCAAGAATATCACATATCACGTGAAGAAGCAAAAACTTAGGAATAACCGATACTAACCGATAATTGTTGATGAAGAAAGGTGGGATGCCTACCGGGGCATCCCCAAGCTTAGATGCTTGAGACTTCTTGAAATATTATATTGGGGTGCCTTGGGCATCCCCAAGCTTGAGCTTTTGTGTCTCCTTAATTCTTCTCATATCACGGTTTTCCTCAATCTTAAAAGCTTCATCCACACAAAACTCGACAAGAACTCATGAGATAAGTTAGTATAAACCAATGCAAAAACCTTATCATTATTATTCAACAGTGCATACTACATGCCTCTGCATACTTAATACTCCTATCCTTAAATAGAATCATTAAACAAGCAAACAAATGCAAACAATGCAAACATAACATCAATCTGCCAAAACAGTACAGTCAGTAAAGAATGTAAGAGTATCAATACTTCCCTAACTCCAAAAGTTATGATTTTTTTCATGCTGTAGGAAATTTATCAGAGAATATTTTTCAAAAAGTTTCAACATTTTATCACATTCTGACTTTTCTCGGGAATTTTTGCAATAGCGATAAACTTTCTGTTTGCAAAAAGCAACATGTAGACTAGCAAAATAAGCAAGGTAAAGACTATCATTGACACTTTTATTGAAATAAAAGATACAAAATATTATTCTAAATACCAGCAAGCAAATCGTAACAAAATAAATTGACTCACCAAGCATAACACATATCATGTGACGTATGAAAACATAGCTCCAAGTGAGGTTACTGATAATGTTGGAGACGAAAGAGGGGATGCCTTCCGGGGCATCCTCAAGCTTAGTTGCTTGGATATTCCTTGAATATTACCTTGGGGTGCCTTGGGAATCCCCAAGCTTAGGGTCTTATTGATGATGTTATAGAACTAGGGTAGGGTCACGGGCCTAGCCCAAGTACCCCACCCAAGGTCACTACCCCAGAAGCTCAAAAAGCAACTAAAAGACAACAAGAACAGTCGACTGACACGGCCCAAGAGGACATTTCACTCGACTACATACCCCCGTTCAGACGACTCAACTTCACTCGACCCTTCCAAGATACTCGACCCGTGAAGGTCAAAGGTCTCGTAGGACAGCAACGGTCCAGCATTCACTCCGCAACAATGAATGCCTTTATCACTCTTTACTGCAGGCGTTATCAGTAACGCCTGCCTTTATGTACATTGAACCCTTTGTAACGTGGGGCATGGCTGGGGTCCTGGCGCACTATATAAGCCACCCCCTCCTCCAGTACAAGGGTTCGCACCCCCTGTAACTCAAACACCCATATACATTCCAGTCGACCGCCTCAGGGCAACGAGACGTAGGGCTTTTACTTCCTCCGAGAAGGGCCTGAACTCGTAAACACATTGCGTACAATCTCACCATATCTAGGGCCTTGCCTCCTCTTACGTACCCCCTACTCATACTGTCAGACATAGAACCACGACAGCTAGCACCCACCGTGGGGCAGGGTGTCTTAGCGACTTCTGCTGAGGTTGCAAACTTTTCTCCGACCTCCTTCATCATGGTTTCCGGCGGTGGTCTGGCGTTGGGCCGTGAGATCTGACTCGGCGTGCTCGGCTTCATCGCCGACAACTCCACTTGGCTCCAGGAGGCCCCCCTCGACGTTGAGGCGCAGCCCATCCGCGGGGCCGCGCACTTCCGTGCCAGCGCTTGCGGCGACCTTCTCCGGCAGCCGTCGACTCAGTACCTCGCGGTTCCTTCATCGTCCATCGTCCCCGCTGAGCGTCGCCGCAAGCGATCCGGTCACTCGAGGATCCAATGGTGGGTGAAGCACGCAGTGGCCCGCCAGGTGGACACCTGTCAAGTTGCGTCCATCGAGCCCGACGAATACCTCTACGGGCCGGTCGATCCATCGATCAAGCTCACAGATTCGATTTCCGAGTGCGGGAGCAGCGACCCCGCAGCTAAAGTCCTCATGGTTGACTCATGCCGCAGTCTACCAGGATTTCCTCGCGGCGATGACGGCGGCAGCGGCACGGTCATTCATTCAACCATGACGGGTACATTCCCCAACCCCTCACTGCCGAGCAGAGGGACGAGCTCTGCCACCGCAATGAGGACGCGCTTTTCACCCCTATCACGGGAGATACTCTAGAGGCTCGGGCCCTGGAAGCCACGCGCCTAGCCATCATGGCTGAGCGCGCACGCCTGGAGAATATCTAGCGCACACTCGACGAACGTGCCCACCGATTGGTCCCCGAATCCAGTCGACGGCCGCGACAGTCGTTACCGCGTGATACTCAGGTGTTCCGCACGCCTCTGCAGAACCTCGAAGCCGCGGCTCGCATCGCGGAGTCAATTCAACCATCGCAATCGGAAGCTGGGAGAGGCCTACAGCAGATCCGGGCGCTGCTCCCTACAGTCGGAGAGCAGAACGCGGCCGTTTCTCAGTCGCGCAATAGGATTCACATCAGGTCAGTGGCTGTGGACACCGTTTGGTCAGCTCACAGTCCAAGATAACCCCCGAGGCGTGAGGACCGTGGCCCCCATCAAGACCGGCATCTGGGTCGGAATGATGAGCAGTATGACCGTTGGCCCGGTCACCACGACCGCCGTCGAGTGCCTACGCCTCCTTCGGGAAGCGGATCGTTCTCGCCCAGGCGACACGAGGGCAGGCGTTTACGCGACGACGAGCAAAGGATTCCCCCAGATCCCCGGAGGTCCGGCTTCGACGCAAGGTGTATTCTTGTGCAGGGGCTGGTCGACAGGAACAAAGCGTTCAGAGAAGAGCAAGGCAGAGACCGTCCGAGTGGAAGCCGAGCGTCCGTCTCTAGACCCGAGTGCTTTGGCAGTGCCATCAGGGCCGCTGAGATCCCCCCAAACTTCAGGTTGGCGGCGGGTGTAAATAAGTTCACCGGCGAGTCAAAGCCAGACACTTGGCTCGAAGATTACCGAGTGGCTGTACAGATTGGAGGTGGCAACGACGACGTAGCCATGAAACACCTACCTCTGATGCTGGGCGGCTCGGATCGGGCGTGGCTGAATCAGTTGCCCCCTAGGAGCATATACAGTTGGGAAGAGCTGGCCCGAGTGTTTATTCGGACCTTCGAAGGTACCTGCAAATGTCTTGCAGGGCTTGCGGAGTTGCAGCATTGCGTACAGAAGTCGAATGAAACCTTGAGGGATTACATACAAAGATGGACCACCTTGCACCACACGGTGGAGAATGTGTTCGAGCACTAAGCAGTCTGCGCCTTCAAGGAGGGTGTACGATACAGAGAGGTGAACTTGAAGTTCGGTTGAACGGGAGATATGTCCCTGTCCCGGATGATGGACATAGCCGGTCGGTACGCTAACGGCGAATAGGCCGATCGACTACGCAGTGGCAAGAAACAGTCGGACAAGATGATCAGAATTCCAATCAGAAACCCAAGCGCAAGGCCGAGCCAGCCGCTCAAGGCGAAGCTGCAGTTGCTAACTAAGGGAAGGTCAAAGGAAAGCCCAAGGGGCCTTGGGTCCCCAAGAAAGTGAAAGATCAAGCGGGAAATGATGTACTCAACCAGCCATGTCATATTCACATGAAGAAAGATGAAGAGGGGAACTTGGTTTATCCCAAGCACACCACTCGACAGTGACGGCTCCTGATCCAGAGCTTCCAGAAAGAGCAGTCGAATGAGAAGGAAAAGGAATCCAAAGAGACCAAGGACAAAGAAGGGGATGGAGGTTACCCCTAGATTAACTCCACCCAGATGATTTTTGCCGATGTTGAAAGCAAGAGTCGACTGAAAGTGATCAACAGAAAAGTCAACATGGTTGCCCCGGCAACAACCACGTATCTGAAGTGGTCCAAGACCCCCATCACATTCGACTAGTCCGATCACCCTGCGCACATCGCTACCTCTGGGCGGCAGGCGCTGGTGCTCGACCCAGTGGTCGAGGCCACGTGTTTGACCAGGGTCCTGATGGATGGTGGAAGTGGTCTGAACATTTTGTATGCTGAAACCATCCGTTGGATGGGCATTCCGATGTCCAAGCCGAGCGAAAGCAACATGAGGTTTCACGGGGTCATCCCCAGGAAGAAGGCCGACTCACTTGGCCAAATCTCACACGACGTAGTCTTTGGCGACTCAAAGAATTACCGCAAAGAGAAGCTGACATTTGAAGTAGTGGACTTCAACACCACTTATCATGCCATTCTGGGTAGGCCCGCCTACACCAGATTCATGGCTCGACCGTGTTATGTATACCTCAAGCTGAAGATGCCGGGGCCCAACAGCGTTATAACCGTCACGGGGAACCGTCAGAAAGCGGAAGAATGCTTCTAGAAAGGCTCGAAGATCGCAGACGAGCAGATGGAAGCAGTAGAGATGGAGGAGTACCAGAAGAACATGGATCCGAGTGATTTGCTGCGGGCCAAGAAGCCGGCTTCCGAGTCAGCTTTTCAGTCAGCTCGGGAGGCAAAACCCGTACACATTCACCCCACCGACCCCAATGCAGCGCCGACCTACATCTCAACTACACTCGACAGCAAATAGGAAGAAGCGCTCATCCAGTTCCTCCGTGAGAACTGGGACATCTTCACATGGAAACCGTCTGACATGCCGGGTGTACCTAGGGGACTGGCTGAGCACCGTTTGCGAGTTAAACCAAAAGTGAAACCTGTAAAGGAACACCTCCGTCTGTCCGCTACGAAGAATAGAAAGGCAATTGATGAAGAGGTGGCTCGGCTTCTGGCAGCTGAGTTCATCCGCGAGATCTACTACTCCGAGTGGCTCCCCAATGTGGTCATGGTCCCCAAGAAGGACAAGTCTCTCCGCATGTGCATCGATTTCAAGCATATCAATCGGGTCTGCCCGAAGAATCATTTTCCTCTCCCCCGCAACGATCAGATAGTCGGCTCGACAGCGGGATGCGAGTGTTTGTCCTTTCTGGACGCATATTGCGGGTATCATCAGATCCGACTGTTTGGACCCGATGAAATCAAAACAGCTTTCATCACCCCATTCGGGTGCTTCTGTTATGTCACCATGCCTTTCGGTCTCAAGAATGTCGGCGCCACCTTCATGCGCATGATTCAAAAGTGCCTGCTGAAGCAAATCAGTCGGAACGTCGAAGCATACATGGATGACATTGTGGTCAAGTCACGCAAAGGTTCCGACCTATTGACTGACCTTGCTGAGACATTCGCAAATTTGAGAAGCTATGATATCAAGCTCAATCCGTTGAAGTGTACATTTGGAGTTCCGGGCGGCAAGTTACTCGGTTTCCTTGTCTCCAAACGAGGAATCGACGCCAACCCAGAAAAGGTCGGTGCAATCCTCCGAATGAAGCGCCCCGAGCGTGTACACGACGTCCAGAAGCTAACTGGTTGCTTGGCCGCATTGAGTCGATTCATTTCTCGTCTTGGTGAGAAGGCATTACTTCTCTACCGACTGATGAAGAAATCCGAAAAGTTCGAGTGGAATTCTGAAGCTGAAGCAGCGTTTGAAGAGCTCAAAACCCTGCTTTCCACCCAGCCGGTGCTTGCTACCCCAGTCACCAAGGAGCCTCTCTTACTATACATTGCAGCCACCGGACAAGTTGTCAGCACTGTACTCACGGTCGAGCGGGAAGAAAAAGGCAAGGCCTACAAAGTCCAACGCCCAATCTATTACATTTCCGAAGTGTTGACTCCCTCCAAGCAAAGATACCCGCATTACCAGAAGCTTGTGTATGGGATCTACTTGACCACAAAGAAAGTTGCCCATTACTTCTCGGATCGTACAATCTCAGTCGTCAGTGACGCCCCACTATCAGAAATCCTGAACAACCGAGACGCAACCGGTCGAGTGGCAAAATGGGCGATTGAACTCCTTCCGCTAGATATAAAGTTTGAAGCGAAGAAAGCTATCAAGTCTGAGGCAATAGTAGATTTTGTGGCCAAATGGATCGAACAAGAACTGCCGACTCAGATCAAGTCGGATCGCTTGACTATGTTCTTTGATGGATCCAAGATGTCGAATGGATCCGGTGCAGGCGTGGTCCTGGTATCTCCCAGGGGCGACAAGCTCAGTTACATCCTTCAAATCCACTTTGACTCATCGAACAACGAAGCTAAATATGAAGCACTTTTGTACGGATTGTGTATGGCCATCTCACTCGGCGTCCGTCGCCTGATGGTCTACGGCGATTCAGACTTAGTGGTAAATCAAGTGATGAAGGAGTGGGAC
The DNA here is from genome assembly GCA_902687465.1 of Secale cereale. NCBI lineage: Eukaryota > Viridiplantae > Streptophyta > Magnoliopsida > Poales > Poaceae > Secale > Secale cereale. The sequence goes on along the minus strand of LR738714.1, from coordinate 57,016,102 downwards.
GTCAGAAGCCCGACAATGACTAGTTATTGCAGTGCAGTGCGAAAGCTTGAAAAGAAGTTCGAAGGTTTAGAGCTCCATCATGTGCCCAGAGCCAAGAATCAGCTTGCTGCCGATCTCGCGAAGATAGGGTCCACTCGGAAGCCTATACCCAAGAATGTATTTTTGGAGCATCTGCACACCCCCTGAGTCAAAGAAGACCCCTTCACGGAGGAACCCCCACAGCCAGTCAGTACATCTGATCCGACTAAAGTCGAAGTACCTGCAGTGGTCGACCTAATCATGGAGATTTTGGTGATCACGCCTGACTAGACTGTGCCACACATAGCGTATCTTCTCAGGCAAGAACTCCCAGAGGATGAAGAAGAAGCGTGCCAGATTGGTCGTCGGTCCAAGGCTTTTACCGTCATTCAGGGTCAGCTCTACAGGGAGAGTGTCACAGGAGTCACTCAGAGCTGCATCACCCCAGAAGAAGGTCGACTGATTCTGAATGAAATTCACTCGAGGACTTGTGGCCACCACGCTTCCTCTCAGACTATAGTGGCCAAGGCGTACCGAGCTGGATTTTATTGGCCCCGAGCTAACGAGATGGAAAAAGTATCGTAGACAAGTGCGAAGGCTGCCAGTTCTACTCCAACATGTCTCATAAGCCGGCGTCTGCCTTGAAAACCATTCTGTTAGTTTGGCCCTTTGCTGTTTGGGGGTTAGACATGGTCGGCCCCTTCAAAACTGGCAGAAGCGGATTCACTCACCTGCTCATAGCAGTCGACAAGTTCACCAAGTGGATCGAAGGCAAGCCCATCAAAAACCTCGGTTCAAGCACCACCATCAGCTTTGTTAGGGGACCGATATTCAGATAAGGAGTCCCCCACAGCATCATCACGGATAATGGCTCCAACTTTGACTCAGGTGAATTTAGAGCTTTCTGTTCCTCCCAAGGTACACGAGTCGACTACGCCTCCGTAGCGCATCCCAAGTCGAATGGACAAGCAGAAAGAGTGAATGGTTTGATCCTCCAAGGCCTGAAGCCACGGCTTATGCGTGACCTCAAGCATGCCGCCGGAGCTTGGGTGACCGAACTACCGTCTGTCTTATGGGGGCTTAGGACAACCCCGAACTGGTCGACTGACCGTACCCCCTTCTTCATGGTCTATGGAGCTGAAGCCGTGCTGCCGAGTGATTTGTTGCACAATGCCCCCCAAATGGAACTCTTCTCCGAAGCTGAAGCAGAGCAAGCCCGTCAAGATGCAGTCAACCTCCTCGAGGAAGAACGTGAGATGTCTCTGATCCGGTTGACCATCTATCAACAGGACCTGCGCCGATTCCATGCTCGCAACGTCCGAAGCAGAGCATTCCAGGAAGGAGACCTGGTTCTTCGAGTGCATCAAAAACGACCGCACAAGATCGCCCCGGCTTGGGAAGGCCCCTTCATCGTTACCAAGGTACTACACAATGGAACGTATCACATCTACAATGTCGCCAAGAAGAGAGATGAACCTCGTTCGTGGAACGCGGACCTGCTTCGCCGCTTCTATACTTAAAAGCACTCGATCAGTCGAGTTGTAATAAAGATTTTCTAGTTTGTTTCAACGACAAGTTCACAAAAATTCCTTAATGATTGTTGGTTTCTAAGATGTTGGTCCTCAAATCCCCCAGTGGGTGCTTAGCCGCGAACCCGATTCGCCTAAGTTACAAAAACTATTCCGAGTGAAGAGCAACCCTCTCACTCGGGGGCTTAGCCGCGACCCCGTAATCGCCTAAGTTACCAAAAACTACTCCGAGTGAAGACCAACCCTCTCACTCGGGGGCTTAGGTGCGGTCCTCCGAGCTATGCCACAAGTACAACGTGGCTCTCTCCTCCGAGCTCCGCCACAAGTACAACGTAGCTCGTAATCTCCTAAGTTACAAAAACTACTCCGAGTGAAGAGCAACCCTCTCACTCGGGGGCTTAGGCGCGAACCCGATT
>LR738714.1:56944131-57014034 GCA_902687465.1 Secale cereale | reverse complement strand
CCGCCACAAGTACAACGTAGCTCGTAATCGCCCAAGTTACAAATACTACTCCGAGTGAAGAGCAACCCTCTCACTCGGGGGCTTAGCTGCGGTCCTCCGAGCTACGCCACAAGTACAACGTGGCTCTATCCTCCAAGCTCTGCCACAAGTACAACGTACCTCATAATCGCCTAAGTTACAAAAACTACTCCGAGTGAAGAGCAACCCTCTCACTCGGAGGCTTAGCGGCGACCCCGTAATCGCCTAAGTTAAAAAAACTACTCCGAGTGAAGAGCAACCCTCTCACTCGGGGGCTTAGCTACGGTCCTTCGAGCAATGCCACAAGTACAACGTGGCTCTGTCCTCCGAGCTCCGCCACAAGTACAACGTAGCTCGTAATCACCTAAGTTACAAAAACTACTCCGAGTGAAGAGCAACCCTCTCACTCGGGGGCTTAGCTGCGGTCCTCCGAGCTACGCCACAAGTACAATGTGGCTCTGTCCTCCGAGCTCCGCCACAAGTACAATGTAGCTCATAATCGCCTAAGTTACAAAAACTACTCCGAGTGAAGAGCAACCCTCTCACTCGGGGGCTTAGCTGCGGTCCTCCGAGCTATGCCACAAGTACAACATGGCTCTGCCCTCCGAGCTCCGCCACAAGTACAACATAGCTCGTAATCGCGTAAGTTACAAAAACTACTCCGAGTGAAGAGCAACCCTCTCACTCGGAGACTTAGCTGCGGGCCTCCAAGCTACGCCACAAGTACAACGTCACCATCAAGTGGTTCGACCATCAGAGCCATGCCATAGAAATGACGTCGACTCAAAATCCAAAAGATCAGAAAGAGTCGGAAGCAAAACAAGCAAATGCAAAAGGAATCAAATCCAGATAAAGCTCTGCAAGATTCGGGTAGGAGTACTTGGGCATCAAGCCCAAGAGAGTTTAATGGTTACATGATCACTCGGCATTCCGAGGCAAATTAAATCGAAGTATCAAATTTTATTCCCTCCCCAGGAGGAGGTCGGCTCGCAGGTGCAACGAACTCATCCAGGTCGATCCCATCGGCGATGTGGGTAGCAGCCTCCAAGAAAGTCTCCATGAACGACTAGAACTGGAGCTCCTTCGTGTTGGCGACCTTGAGCGCAGCCAGCCTCTTCTCCTTCACCTTCTTGCAGTGCACCTGAACCAGAGACAGTGCTACGTCGGGTCCACAGCAGGCAGATAACTTTTTCCACTCCTGCACTCGATCGGGGATCTCATTGAGTCGAGTCATTGATGTCTACTACACAACCTTCTTCTTGTAGACGCTGTTGGGCCTCCAAGTGCAGATGTTTGTAGGACAGTAGAAAATTTCCCTCAAGTGGATGACCTAAGGTTTATCAATCCGTGGGAGGCGTAGGATGAAGATGGTCTCTCTCAAGCAACCCTGCAACCAAATAACAAAGAGTCTCTTGTGTCCCCAACACACCCAATACAATGGTAAATTTTATAGGTGCACTAGTTCGGCGAAGAGATGGTTATACAAGTGCAATATGGATGGTAGATATAGGTTTTTGTAGTAAGAAAATATAAAAACAGCAAGGTAACTAAAGATAAAAGTGAGCATAAACGGTTTTGCAATGATAGGAAACAAGGCCTAGGGTTCATACTTTCACTAGTGCAATTTCTCTCAACAAGGATAACATAATTGGATCATATTACTAGCCCTCAACATGCAACAAAGAGTCGCTCCAAAGTAACTAATAGCGGAGAATAAACGAAGAGATTACGGTAGGGTATGAAACCACCTCAAAGTTATTCTTTCTGGTCGATCTATTCAAGAGTCTGTAGTAACGTTCAATCTATCATAGAGTTCGTACTAGAATAACACCTTAAGACACAAATCAACCAAAACCCTAATGTCACCTAGATACTCCATTGTCACCTCAAGTATCCGTGGGCATGATTATACGATATGCATCACACAATCTCAGAAACATCTATTCAACCAACACAAAGTACTTCAAAGAGTGCCCCAAAGTTTCTACCAGAAAGTCAAGACGAAAACATGTGCCAACCCCTATGCATAGATTTCCAAGGTCACGAAACCCGCAAGTTGATCACCAAAACATACATCAAGCGAATCACATGATATTCCATTGTCACCACAGATAAGCACATGCAAGACATACATCAAGTGTTCTCAAATCCTTAAAGACTCAATCCGATAAGAAAACTTCAAAGGGAAAACTCAATCCATTACAAGAGAGTAGAGAGGGAGAGCATCATAAGATCCAACTAGAATAGCAAAGCTCGTGATACATCAAGATCGTGCCATCTCAAGAACACAAGAGAGAGATCAAACACATAGCTACTGGTACATACCCTCAGCCCCGAGAGTGGACTACTCCCTCCTCGTCATGGAGAGTGCCGGGATGATGAAGATGGCCACCGGTGAGGGTTCCCCCCTCCAGCAGGGTGCCGGAACAGGGTCGATTGGTTTTCGGTGGCTACAGAGGCTTTCGGCGGCAGAACTCCCGATCTAGGTTAATTTCCGAAGGTTTCAATATTTATAGGATTTTTGGCGTAGGGCACAAGTCAGGGCGCCCTCCGGGCCGTCCACGAGATAGGAGGGCGCGCCCCCCTGCCCAGGGCGTGCCCCCACCCTCGTGGGCAGCCCATGGCTCTCCTGGCTCAACTCTTTTACTTCGGGGGCTTCTTTTGGTCCAAAAAAATCATCAAAAATTGGCACATCAATTGGACTCCGTTTGATATTCCTTTTCTGTAAAACCCTAAAACAGGAGAAAAACAGAAACTGTTACTGGGCTCTGGGTTAATAGGTTAGTCCCAAAAATAATATAAAAGTGTATAATAAAGCCCATGAAACCTCCTAGAAGGATAATATAATAGCATGGAACAATCAAAAATTATAGATACGTTGGAGACGTATCAGTCATCAGGGACTCGAGGTCGTTCTCTCGCATGACTCCCCTCCATAGTGCAGCATCGATCCAAGACATCACTATTTTCAGTCGACCAAGATAGCATGTGGCACTGGTAAGGCGAGACACCAACCTCAAGATGTTCATAGCAGCTTCATCCTTGACGATAGAGTTGGCGGGGTCCAGACCAGGCTTGACTCGCCCGGTTTCCTCCTCGAAGTTGTGACAGAATTCTACACAAGAGAGAACGCGACGAATCAGCAAGCAAGTTATGAGTCGACCACCTTGACTCAGTCCAAGCAAAAGAGGCATTCCTTCAAGCACAAGATACCACTTCTTGGTGAGATCACTCAGATAAGCCTCCAGCTCGTTCTTCTTCTGGAAGAGGGCCCCGTACTTCTCATCCAGAGCATTCTTGGCCCCCTTCAGCCGAGTCACTTCCTGGTTGGCTGTGTCGAGAGAGCCCCTCAGCCTGGCGATCTCTGCCTCAAGCGTGCCGACTGAAGCCAGCTTCTGCTCTGCCAGTTCGGTCTTCTCCTGCGCCCTCTGCTGCGCCGCCGCCAGGTCAAGGTCCTTCTGATGTAGGGTTGATTTCAGTTGATATACAAGTGGCGTTACTAGACAAATGAACATAGTGATACACATGACATATTCATTGAAGATCAGTCGACAAGTTGTTCGCCTTAGTTACAGCCACTTCGTCCTGGGGTTTCTTCAAATGATCCCGAGCCAGTTGCAAGTCAAGATTGAGCTGGACCTACTTCTTCTCAAGATCCGCAAACTTGGCTCTGAACTCACAAGATCTCTGCATCGACACAACAAATCAAAATTCTAAGACTACAGCCGAGTCAAACACTCAATAGTAGTCTCGGGGACTACACCCAGTGAGTGCACTGAGCGTGCCCCCACTGGTTCTCACTCGGCCAGAATAGTCTAAAAAAAGGGGGGAGAGGCTCTATTCTCAGACCATGGCCGACTACCAGTAGTCGACCATGGTCTCGGGACTACACCCAGTGGTGCACTGAGCGTGCCCCCACTGGTTCTCCCTCGGCCGGATCCGTCCTGCGCGAGTAAGAAAGGTTCGAAACAAATGGACAAGACACATTCTAAAGACCACGGTCGACTGACTTCAGTCGACCATGGCCTCGGGGACTACACCCACTGGGTGCACTGAGCGTGCCCCCAGTGGTACAATCGGTTGGGCTACAAGAACTAAAGCTACAAGAGAAGATACCCAGTGGGTGTGACAACATCTCACGAACAAGGCAGCAATTTTTCAAAACGAAGACTACACCAACACAGCAAACCAGTCAGAAGAGACAAACCTGGACATTGGTCTGAAGAGCCGAGCTAGCGTTGTAAGCAGCAATGCTAGCCTCATACACCGCCTTCGTCCTCTCCATCATCAATCCCGCCTGACGAACGGCTTCTTGGGCCGCGTTCACGGGGTCCTCTGGGACGTGATGGGTGGAGAAGAGAACAGACGGCGGAGCAGTCGCTGGGTCGACGACCGGATCAGTCGACGAGGAGGGACGGACAGTCGACACAGGGACAGCGAAGGAGACCGTGGTCCGGGCCACGTCCCCTTGTTGTTGGGCCTCAGAGCCAGAGGGTGTCTTCTGACCCCCTCCTTCCTGCGCCTCGTCGAGTCACTCCCGCGCGCTCCTCCTCTTCGTCATCGTCGTCATCTGGGAGCTCTATGACATGGCGCGGCGCTTCAGAAGACAACCACGAAGTTTAGTCGACCGATAGATCAAACAAGTAAAAAGCAAAGAACAATCTGCAACCCGCACCTGGACGGGACGTGGCAGCATATGTGGTCTCCTCGTCGTCACAACCCTTGTCGATATCCATCGAGGTCGCAGAAGCAGCAGCACTAAAGATTTCACTAAAAGTGAGTCGACGAAGACAAAATTGATCTCCGAAGAGTGGGGGAAAATGAAGCAGAGCGACGCTTACGAGGAGGTGATTGGGACGCCCACCTTGATCTTGGGCAGGACCTTTCGAGGCTTGATAGCGGCAACCTTAGGCTGCTTTGGTGCCTTTTCGGTCAGATCCGGAGTGGCTGTGCGAGCCCGCTTCTGCACTTGGGAGCTGGAGGGGCCCGCCCTGGAACGCACGGCCTCTGGGTCGTGCTTCTCCTTGGAGCGCTTCTCTCCGCGGGGAGGTGACTCGACCTCCTCGCCGTTGCTGGAATCTTCGCTCTCCTCTCCAGTCTCCTCGCCGGACTTCCAGTCGGAAGCTTCACCCGTGCTTTCTTCGCCCTCTTGGACCTGATCCCCATTGGGTACTAAAAATATTTCGGTATAGATCTGCAGAAAAGAAGATTAACAAAACATCAGTCGAATTCGTCAGACGGCCACAAACAGAAAACACGAAAGTCACTCGGAATTCAAGGCCATACCTTGTTAGGTTGGTGGTCTGCGTCGAATGGGCGAACTCTCTTGAGCCCCCTAGGGTTGTCCTTGTTCCCCGTGATGCACTTCAAGCACTATGCCATCGTCTTTGCAGCAGCCTCCTCTGGGTGGACCCGAGACGAGTCGTTGATGCCGGAGTATAGCCACATCGGATGGTCTCGACCTTGGAGGGGCTGGATCCTCCTCATGAGGAACACCTCGAGCAGATCCAACCCCGTAACCCCGTCGCACACCAACTGGAACACCCGCTCCACCAGCATGTCTACCTCTACCCTCTCAGCCCGACTCACGAGCAACGTCGGTGGCTGGTTGACTCGACCAAAAAAAAATGGAGGAAGTCCAGTCGGATGACCAGGAGTCGGAATATCCCTACAGTAGAACCAAGTCGAGTGCCAGCCCCGAATCGACTTGGAAGGGTCATGGCAGGGAAAGCGCTCCTATTTCTGAGCTGGACACCCAATCCGCCGCTGATACGTCTCCAACGTATCTATAATTTTTTATTGTTCCATGCTATTATTTATGAAGTCTTGGATGTTTAATGGGCTTTATCATTCACTTTTATATCATTTTTGGGACTAACCACTAACCCAAAGGCCCAGTCCAGATTGCTGCTTTTTGCCTATTTCAGGGTTTTGCAGAAAAAGAATATCAAACGGAGTCCAAACGGAATGAAACCTTCGCGAGAGATATTTTTGGAGAAAATCACGCACAGGAAGCTTGAGAACCACGTCAGAGGATCGAGGAGCCGCCCTCGAGGGTGGGGGCGCGCCCCCCTTCCCAGGGCGTGCCCCCCTGCCTCGAGGCTTCCTCAAGTGGCCCCCGGTGCCCTCCTTCTTCCTATATAAGTCCACGTACCCAAGAAACTCCGAGAACAGAGAGAAAACCCTAATTCCACCGCCGTAGCTTCTGTTCCCGTGGAGATCCCATCTTCAAGCCTGTTCCGGAGCTCCATCGGAGGGGGATCCATCATGGAGGCCTTCATCATCATCATCATCGCCCTCACCATGAGTTGTGAGTAGTTTACCATAGACCTTCGGGTCCATAGCTAGTATCTAGATGGCTTCTTCTCTCTCCTCGGATCTCAATACAAAGTTCTCCTTGGTCTTCAAGGAGATCTATTTGATGTAATCTCTTTTGTGGTGTGTTTGTCGAGATCCGATGAATTGTGAGTTTATGATCAAGGTTATCTATGAAAGATATTTGGTTCTTCTCTTACTTTTTATGTGTGCTCATAATATCCTTGCAAGTCTCTTCGAATTATTGGTTTGGTTTGGCCTACTAGATCTATAGTTCTTGCAATGGGATAAGTACTTGGCTTTGGGTTCAATCTTGCGGTGTCCTTTCCCAGTGACAGTAGGGACAGCAAGGCACGCATTGTATTGTTGCCATTGAGGATAAAAAAGATGGGGTTTATATCATATTGCTTGAGTTTATCCCTCTACATCATGTCATCTTGCTTAAGGCGTTATTCTGTTCGTATGAACTCAATACACTAGATGCATGCTGGATAGCGGTCGATGTGTGGAGTAATAGTAGTAGATGCAGGCAGGAGTCGGTCTACTTGTCTCGGACGTGATGCCTATATACAATGATCATGCCTAGATAGTCTCATAATTATTCGCTTTTAAATCAGTTGCTCGACAGTAATTTGTTTACCCACCGTAGAAGATCGCTATCATGAGAGAAGCCACTAGAGAAAACTATGGCCCCCGGGTCTATTCTCAACATATCAATCTACATCTACTTTACTTTTACCGCTTTTATTCATTGTTCTATTAAACTAAAAATACCAAAAATATAACTATCGTCTCTATCAGATCTCACTTTCGTAAGTGACCGTAAAGGGATTGACAACCCCTTATCGCGTTGGCTGCGAAGTTCTTATTTGTTTGTGCAAGTGCGAGGGACTCGCGCGTGGTCTCCTACTGGATTGATACCTTGGTTCTCAAAAACTAAGGGAAATACTTACGCTACTGTGCTGCATCTCCCTTTCCTCTTCGAGGGAATACAGCGCAAGCTCAAGAGGTAGCAAGAATAATTTTTGGCGCCATTGCTGGGGAAGCTTACGCAAAAGTCATATACCAAGTACCTATCACAAACCCTTATCATTCGCATTACATTTTTGCCTCTCGTTTTCCTCTCCCCCACTTCACCCTTGCCGTTTTATTCGCCTTCTTCTGCCGTGTGTTTATCGCTCACTTGCCTCTTGTTTGCTTGTGTGTGTTGGATTGCTTGCTTTTTACTATGGCTCAGAACAATACCAAATTGTGTGACTTCTCCAATACCAACAACAATGACTTTATTAGCACTCCGATTGCTCCTATTACTGATGCTGAATCTTGTGAGATCAATGCTGCTTTGTTGAATCTTGTCATGAAAGATCAATTCTCCGGCCTTCCTAGTGAAGATGCCACTACCCATCTAAACAACTTTGTTGATTTGTGTGATATGCAAAAGAAAAGGGATACGGATAACAATATTGTTAAATTGAAGTTATTTCCGTTTTCACTTACAGATCGTGCTAAAACTTGGTTTTCCTCTTTGCCTAGAAATAGTATTGATTCATGGAATAAGTGCAAAGATGCTTTTATCTCTAAGTATTTCCCTCCTGCTAATATCATCTCTCTTAGAAACGATATTATGAATTTTAAGCAACTAGATCATGAGCATGTTGCACAAGCTTGGGAGAGAATGAAATTGATGATACGTAATTGCCCTACACATGGTTTGAATCTATGGATGATTATTCGGAACTTTTATGCTGGCTTGAATTTTGCTTCTAGAAATCTTTTAGATTCGGCCGCCGGAGGAACTTTCATGGAAACCACCTTAGAAGAAGTTACCAAACTCCTAGATAATATCATGGTTAATTATTCTCAATGGCACACCAAAAAATCTACTAGTAAAAAGGTGCATGCTATCGAAGAAATTAGTGTTTTGAGTGGAAAGATGGATGAACTTATGAAATTGTTTGCTGCTAAGAGTGCTTCTTCTCATCCTAATGATATGCCTTTGTCCACTTTGATTGAGAATAACAATGAATCTTTGGTGAATTTTGTTGGTAGGAATAATTTTGGTAACAATGCTTATAGAGGTAATTTTAATCCTAGGCCTTTCCCTAGTAATTCCTCTAATAATTATGGTAATTCCTTCAACAACTCTTCTGGAAAGATGCCTTCTGAATTTGAAACTAGTGTTAAAGAGTTTATGATCTCGCAAAAGAATTTCAATGCTATGCTTGAAGAGAAATTGCTTAAGGTTGATGAATTAGCTAGAAGTGTGGATAGAATTACTCTTGATGTTGATTCTTTAAAACTTAGATCTATCCCACCTAAGCATGATATCAATGAGTCTCTCAAAGCCATGAGAATTTCCATTGATGAATGCAAAGAAAGAACCGCTAGAAAGCGTGCTAAAAGAGAAGATTATATTAAATCATGTTCTCCTAGTTATCATGGAAATAAAGATGAAGATCTGAAAGTTATTGATGTGTCTCCTATTAGATCCTTGTTTTCTAGTATTAATCTTGATGAGAATAGGATTGGAGATGATTCTGCTTTAAGGTGTCCCAATGATTCGGAGTTTTTATATCTTGATGCTAAAATTGCTAAAAGTGGGAGTGAAGAGATTAAAACTTTGCATAGTGATGAACCCACTACTTTGGATTTCAAGGGATTCAATTATGATAATTGCTCTTTGATTGACTGTATTTCCTTGTTGCAATCCGTGCTAAATTCTCCGCATGCTTATAGTCAAAATAAAGCTTTCACTAAACATATAGTTCATGCTTTGATGCAATCTTATGAAGAAAAACTTGAGTTGGAAGTTTGTATACCTAGAAAGCTTTATGATGTGTGGGAACCTACTATAAAAATTAAGATAAAAGATCATGAATGCTATGCTTTATGTGATTTGGGTGCTAGTGTCTCCACTATCCCAAAAACTTTGTGTGATTTGCTAGGGTTCCATGAGCTTGATGATTGTTCTTTAAATTTGCATCTTGTGGATTCCACTATTAAGAAATCTATGGGAAGAATTAATGATGTTCTTATTGTTTCCAATAGGAATTATGTGCCCGTAGATTTCATTGTTCTTGATATAGATTGCAATCCTTCATGTCCTATTATTCTTGGTAGACATTTCCTTAGAACGATTGGTGTAATTATTGATATGAAGGAAGGAAATATTAGATTCCAATTTCCATTAAGGAAAGTCATGGAACACTTTCCTAGAAATAAAATCAAATTACCATATGAATATATCATGAGAGCCACTTATGGATTGTCTTCCAAGGATGGCAATACCTAGATCAATCTTGTATCGTGCCTAGCTAGGGGCGTAAAACGATAGCGCTTGTTGGGAGGCAACCCAATTTTATGTTTTTTGTTTTTTTGCTGTTAGGAAATAAATATGGCATCTAGCCTCTGATTATATGTGGTTTCTTGTTTTGTTTAGTGTTTGTGCCAAGTAGAACCTTTGGGAAGACTTGTGTGAAGTTTATATGATCTTGTTGTGAAAAACAGAATCGTTAGCGCTCGCTAAAGTAGTCGAGGGGTTTTACTGGAGCGAAGTTGATTCTTTTTGAAGATGATTGGTAGACAAATTCCGCAAATTTACCAATTTAGTTTGAATTTTTTGGAGTTCCAGAAGTAGGCGAATCCTGCCGATTACTACAGACTGTTCTGTCTTTGACAGATTCTGTTTTTCGTGTGTTGTTTGCTTATTCCGATGCATCTATGAGTAGTATTGGAGGATATGAACCATAGAGAAGTTGTAATACAGTAGGTTTAACACCAATATAAACAAATAATGAATTCATTGATGTACCTTTGAGTAGTGGTTTGCTTTCTTATACTAACGGAGCTCACGAGAATTTTTGTCTAAGTTTTGTGTTGTGAAGTTTTCAAGTTTTGAGTATTGCTTTGATGGACTATGGAACAAGGAGTAGAAAAGGCCTAATCTTGGGGATGCCCATGGAACACCAAGTAAATTCAAGATAATCAAAATCCTAAGCTTGGGGATGCCCCGGGAAAGCATCCCCTCTTTCGTCTTCATCCATCGGTAACTATACTTGGAGCTATATTTTTATTCGCAACATGTTATGTGTTTTGCTTGGAGCGTCTTGTATAATTTGAGTCTTTGCTTGTTAGTTTGCCACAATCATCCTTGCTGGACACAACTATTTGAGAGAGTTAAATATGGCCTAGAAATTGTTAGAACACTCTATGTGCTTCACTTATATCTTTTGAGTTGAATAGTTTTTGCTCTAGTGCTTCACTTATATCTTTTAGAGCACGGTGGTCGTAATATTTTGTAGAAATTGTTGAACTCTCATGCTTCACTTATATCTATTTGATAGTATATTAAAACAGCATGGTAATGTGTTTAGGCTAAAGAAACTAGTCTTCACATGATAGGCATCCAATGTCAATGTAGTAAAAAAATCACACCAAGTGCATTGAATAGAATGAGATGTTGGATGCTTGATAATTGTTTTGAGATGTCAGGATAGTGATATTAGATTCATGCTAGTGGAGTTATTATGAAATTGAGAAATACTTGTGTTAAGGTTAGTGATTCCCGTATCATGCACGTATGGTGAACCGCTATGTGACGAAGTTAGAGCATAAGGTATTTGTAGAGTGCCAACCTTTGTGTGGAGGTCGGGTGCGCGCGATGGTTAACTCCTACCAACATCGCCCCTAGGAGCATGCGTTGATTGCTTTGTTTTGATGACTCGTAGATTTTTGCAATAAGTATATGAGTTCTTATGATTAATGCTGAGTCCATGATTTATATGCACTATCACCCTTCCACTTTTGCTAGCCTCTCTTGTACCGCGCAACTTTCGTCGGTGCCAAAACCCACTATATATCCTTCCTCAAAACAGCCACCATATTGTTCCTCAAAACAGCCACCATACCTACCTATCATGGCATTTCCATAGCCATTCCGAGATATATTGCCATGCAACTTTCCACCGTTCCTTCATATGACACGCATCATATTGACATATTGCCATGCATGATCATGTAGTTGACATCGTAGTTGTGGCAAAGCCACCATGCATAATTTTTCATATATGTCACTCTTGACTCATTGCATATCCTGGTACACCGCTAGAGGCATTCATGTAGAGTCATACTTGTTGTAGTATCGAGTTGTAATATCGAGTTGTAATATCGAGTTGTAATAAAAAGTGTGATGATCATCATTATTAGAGCATTGTCCCATGTGAGGAAAGGCCAATAAAAAAAGGAGATGGCCCAAAAAAATAGAGAGGGGCTAATAAAAAATGGAGAGAAAGCCCCTCCAAAAAAATGAGAGGATAGAGAGAAGGGACAATTGCTACTATCTTTTTTCCACACTTGTGCTTCAAACTAGCACCATGTTCTTCATTGTAGAGAGTCTCTAAAAGTGCAGTATATCGACTAGAGGGGGGTGAATAGGCGATTTTTATGAAATGCTTCAAAACATGGTAGTTTCGAAGACAAACGATAAGCTCAAGCCTATTAGTATGCAGCGGAAAGTGGACTACACTAGATAAGCCATAGTCATGTATTCAATGAAGTGAAAGCATGAAGACTAATAGCAACTAGGCAGTAGTGATCATAAAGGAAGAAGGAATGAAGCCAATCACAACAAGTAGATACTCAGTGAAGACAATCAGATAAGGCAAGCATGCAATGTCTTCACGACATAGAGCAGTAAGTAAAGGGAAGGAAAGGATAGAACCAGTAGCTCGGGGAAGACAGTGATTTGTTAGACCAATTCCAGTTGCTGTGACAACTGTACGTCTGGTTAGGGAGGCTGAGATTTAACTCAGAAGACCGCGTCTTCACCTTGTTCCCCTTGAGCTAAGGACACCCAGTCCTCGCCCAATCACTCTGGTAAGTCTTCAAGGTAGACTTCCAAACCTTCACAGACTTCGTTCACCGGAAATCCACAATGACTCTTGGATGCTCAGAACGTGACGCCTAACCGGCTGGAGGAAACACAGTCCTCAAGTGTAATAAGTCTTCAGGTCACACAGACAGAAAGACTTCAGTGATGCCTAACACTCTTTGGCTCTGGGTGTTTGGGCTTTGTCCTCGCAAGGATTTCTCTCTCAAATGCTTCGGAGGTGGGTTGCTCTCAAACGACAAAAGCCATGCAATAACTCTGAGCAGCCACAAATTTATGGTGAAGGGGGTGGGCTATTTATAGCCACTGGGCAACCCGATCTGATTTGTCCGAAGACCCTGGGTCACTAAGGAACTGACACGTGTTCCAACGGTCAGATTTCAAACACACACGGCAACTTTACTTGAGCTCCAAGTAAAGCTGACTCATCCTCCTCTGGATAAGATTTGCTCTCATAGTCTTCGCTCGAAGACATAGGATTTGGTTGAGCATCACTTCAGTCACTCTGACTTAGTTCACTTGGACCCCACTTAACAGTACGGTGGTTCCTATGACTCAACAAAGAAGAAAAGGAAACAGCGAAACATCTATGTCTTCGCTCTCCATAGTCTTCACACAATGTCTTCTTATGTCATAGTCTTCAATATGATTATCTTCATATACCACCACTGATATCAATGTCTTCATACATTTTTAGGGGTCATCTCCGGTAGGTTAACCGAATCAATGAGGGACTACTACCTGTGTTATCCTGCAATTCTCACAAACACATTAGTCTCTCAACCAGGTTTGTCGTCAATACTCCAAAACCACTAGGGGTGGCACTAGATGCACTTACAATCTCCCCCTTTTTGGTGATTGATGACAAACTGGTTGAAGTTTTCAACGGGGATAAAGATATGTGAAATTGTGAAGGATAAAGGTATTGTCTTCGTAAGTAGCAAAAGGCTCCCCCTGAAGATGTGCATATAGTTGATTTGCCTTTGAATGCAAATACACATGGCAGGTTGTACTTGTGGAGATCCTCTTCAACTTATGAAGACAATTCATCATGCATACTTGATATGTCGAAGATAATGACATGCATAATGAAAAATGGATGTCTGCCATAATGACTAAGTGCGGAATATAAGGTAGCAGATGCGGAATTTATCATCGCATTACAGAGTAGCATAAAAACATAGCAAACGACCATCAGTTTAAGTGTTACAACTCAAAGAACCAAATGTAGCAAAACGAGAGTTGTAAACACTAGGCAAATTATAAAGCACCCGCCCATATGGACCCGCTTGAAGACTATCAACTCATATGCTTCTCCCCCTTTTGTCAGTAAGGACCAAAAAGGTTTGAAGACATAGAGCCTCTACTCGTTCCCAGTTGGATGAGAAGAGAATGCAGGGTCGGTGTTGTTGTTTGGCGGTGCAGAAGTGGTTGGTGCAGTGTCGATGCGCGCTGAAGTAGGAGGCGGTGAAGTAGCATCATCCTGATCATCGATCACCCTGGCGTCAATGGTTGCAGCGGAGGAGGAGTATTCAGAATCTTCAAGAGATGGAGTTCGACGCATAACAGCAGTCCTTGGAGGAGTGTTGTCAAACTTGAATCTCTCAGTGAAGCCATCGTCTTGAAGATCCGCTTTAGCACTCAGCAAGGTCAAACTCTTCCAAGACCTCCGACATGTTTCATGAGAAACAAAAGCATTCTTGGTGGCAAGATTGCTAATGCGATTGACATCCACCAAGAGGCTTTGCATCTGACGCTTTAACCAGAGGTGATGCTTGTCCTGTTTCTGATGAAGGGCTACCAGAAGCTCTCGGTTGTTCAGGACACGAGATCGCTTCTGAGGCCTTTGAGCGATGGTGCTTTCAGTGGCTTTAGTTTCAGTGTGTCGAGGTAGACGAGTACGGCCAGCCAGAGGATAGACGCGTGAGACTGTTGGAACTCCTTCAATCTGCTGAGTGAAGCTCTGGTGATCAACGTTGTGAAGACTAACTGGCTCTTTAGCAGGCTCTTGGTAGATGGCTTCAGCTGACATATCAACCTCAGGCAAGAAAATCTGATGGTTGCGAGCAGAGGGTTGATAGGTGACAGCTGAATGCAACTTGATGAGGCGCTTATCCAAGGGGCATAAAATTTCAGTCCAAATAGATCAGCTCTAGACATAGCCATTTGCCTGATGAAGAAATCTTGAGCATTGAAGCTGATGCCATTGAAGATATAGAAGACCAAAGTCTTCATAGTGCCTTCAAGCTTGGCTGATGAAGAATGTCCTTTTATTGGCCATAGAGTACGCCTGATGATATGATAGATGGTGCGTGGCAGGTACTCTAGGTCTTCAACAAAGAATTCCTTAGGATATTCAGCATCACTTGGCAGAGGCTTCATCATGCTGAGCATTTGGCTCATGTTGGGCTGATGCTTCTGAAAGATACTCTCCAAGGCTTCAGTGTGCAGTTGACAGCCAGGTTCATATAGATCTACTGGAGTGGGCAGGCCAGTAAGCTCAATGAGATCAAAGGCTTTAGCTTCATGATGCACATTGCGTGTCATCCACTCAAGGACTCATGTCTTCGGATCCCTGCTGTAGCCTCGGATGTGGAGTGTTGCATAGAATTGCAGAAACAGCTCTTCATTCCAATGCTCTTTATCTGTAACAAAATTGAGTAGCCCAGCATCACGGAAGCAGTCAAGAGCTTCCTCCAAGCAGGGTAGACCAGCAATAGCTTCAGTGTCAAGACGCATATGAGGGAAAATGCGCCCTTGATCATAGAGTACTCTTGAGTAGTAGCTGCGCTGTTGATGGCTCCAGAACCTGTCCGATGATATTCTTGGTTTGGAATATGGGTTCTTGGTGCTGTCAAAGAAGGTGTTGTGCGCAGTGAAGCTATTGGCATTGAATGACTCTGAAGAGGTTGCAATACCTGGAAACCTTGGCAGTCTTGGCTTAGGCTTCTGAACTTGGGGCCTGTGAGCAACATGATGATCAAACTGAGGACCAACAGCACGCGGTTCAGTTGTAGGTGGCGGAATCAGAATGGGCCACCAGACAGTAACAAGCTAATCATCCTTGTTGTATGCTTGATCAATGATATGGGGCCGTGGAGGCGGAACAGGAGCAGAGGCATTATCTTCAAGCTGCAGATTTGCTTCAGGTGCAGCATTGGGTTCAGGAGCAGCACTGGTTTCAGGCACAGCAGTGGCTTCAGGTGCCACAGTGTCTTCAGGTACCACATTGGCTTCAGCCATGACCACTTCATTTGCTTCAGTGTTGGTGGTGGCGGCCTCTGAATTTGTAGCCTCCACTTCAGGAGCTGGAGGGTCGGACACGTTCTCCTCGAGCACAGGGGGTGTGGCAGTACGTTCTTCTTCAACTTGGGGTTGTTCTTCTTCTTGTTGGGATGGTTCTTCTTCGGCTGATGCAGCCGGAATATCTTCAGTCGCTTTGGCTTCAGATTCTGAGGGGTTTCCAGTAGGAGCAGCATCAGGTGCAGATGGTTGCTCTACTCCTTCTGGAACACTTGGGGCAGCGACTTGAGGCCTTGGTCCTTTGCGAAGCCTGCGAAAAGCTGGCGACGCCTGAGGAGATGGAGGTTGTTGGGCCTCAAAGTCTTCATCTTCAAGCACCGTACTGGTGTCTTGAGTTTGCTGGGGAGTGGCTTGTGTATCCTCTGGGTGATCAGCCCATGAGTCATCCTAAGAAATTGGCGTCAATGGACCACCAATGCTGATGCGTTCGCTGTTCGTGAGAACAGGCGAAGAGTCAATGTTGTATTCGATCTGAGGAAGGACTTCATCATCTTAAACATTGTCTTGAGGACCAATGTCTTCAGCTGCGGTGGGTAAACAGCTGGAATGTATTCAGCCTCTGTGGGAGCAGGCTCATGAACAGTCAGTCTTCGTTCTCTCTGGGCAGATGCAGGGCGAGCAACTGAGATTGGCTCGACAAAGATAGGCTCTTTGGAAGCAGCCTTATCCTTCTTGGTTTTGCGCTTCTTGGTGGGTGGAGCTTCATCAGTAGATTGCTTGCGCTTGCGAGCTTCAGCTTTAGCCACCTTAGTCTTCTTAAGCTTTGAAGAGGTTGAGGTTTCCTTAGGCTTCGTGCCAGTCATGCTAGCAGGGAAGACTATGCGAGGCATTTCCTGCCCAGATTCTCCAGCTTCGGGAACTGGTTGCTTCTTCTTCTTCTCGGCAGCCATCCGTGGGTCAATGCCAGGATGCCCAAGTGCCTTGCGCTTTTCAGCTTCATTGAATGCTTGAACGCATTTTGCAGCCAAGTCCTTGATTCGCTCACGAGAACCTTTAGCTTCTTCACGCCGCTGGCGAAAGGCTTCCTTGAGCTCGTGCATCATAACTTTGAAGTTTTGAATTTCTTGCATGCTGAGCTTGTCCACATGCTTCTTGAACTGAGCTTTTTCATAGTCTATCTTCTGCTTCAGCTCAACAATTCTTTGGGCCAGAGCCAACTCAGAAGCAATGGCACCATGGAAGGAGACGCTGAGGCCAACTGGAAGTTGAAGATCGTCGAAGCTCAGATTGGGTGTGTCAAACCATTCATCAATGAAGTTATTGAGCACTTCAACGTCAAAGAGCGGCAAATCATTGAAGATTTCAGCATCTTGCTTGCTCTTGATCAATAGCTCCAGAGCAGCATCACCCAGATCTTCATCACTTGAGAGATCAAGGGTATCATTGGCAGTCTTCAGTACTGCATCAAGAGTGAGAGCTGGACTGGGGTTGCGTGTTGGCTTCCTCTTCAGCTTTCTGCTCTTGGAGATACGAGAGTGTTCCTCAGATTGCACACTTGGTGCAGGTGGAGCAGTGGCCAAAGGCTTCACTCTAGACGCCCTTGGAGGAGTAGTCTTCGAAGCCTTTGATTTCTTCTTCTGGGGCTTCGGCGTTGCAGGTGCTTCTTAAGAGTCAGCATCTGCTTTAGGCTGATCCACATCTGCCCCTTGAACCCTTATGTGACTAATGAGGCCTTCTAGGTTGTAGAAAGGCCCAACCAAATTTGGTTCCGCTTCGCGTGTGCCATCAGCGCGGGGCGCAGAGGGGCCAGGATTGAAGTCTAATCCCCAAAGCTTCTTGTTCTCTTTGGCCGAGTTCTTGGCGAATTGAAGATTTCGCTTGAACAGATTGTCATCGCGACACCAGAGCAGAGAGCTTGGATCAGCATCAGCAGGTAGAGGCCCTCTGACCATGCAAGGATAGAAGCCTTGAGCATTGGCTTCAGCACGAGTCTTGGGGGGAAGATTTTTATAAGTGATATCTCCTCATGGATGCTTGATGGCGTTTTTCTCAGCATACTCTTGGGTCACGAACCTATACTTGAACCACTGTTCAGCCCAGTATCTTTGAATCCATTGGATTCGTGTCTTCCTTTGATTGTAATCCTCCTCTGGATCAGTCTTGTATATCTCACTGAGATCAGGAGGCAAATCAATGGAGGTGTTGCCACGACGCTATCTACCACCCTTTCTTACTGTCTTGTCAGTTGCCATTTGCTTCAACCTGAAGGGCTTCAAATTGAATGGCTTCAAAACAGGCAAATGCTTCGGTCTGCTGGTCAGACAGGAACTGTCTTCAGGGGAGTGAATGTGACGCTGCAAAAACTCTGCAAATGAATGCAGACTATGAGAACCAAGGGACTCTCCCACGGACATGTACCTGTGACAGCATTAGAGATGCGAGGGAAGGGGAAGAGGTCATATGCATTCTCAGAAGTTTTGCAGATTAAAACAGTTTTGAAGACTTTGACCTCATAGTGCGAAGACATTCACTCATGGGAGTTGGTTCCAGATTTGTACGAATCCACGAATAAGTACAAGTGAGGAATCTAACTATAGTTGAAGCATATGTGAATGTACTAGGCAAGATATGAGATGCAGAAAGGATAGATCTATATATCTAAGTAGGCAGAAACCTCTTGTGGTAAAGTAGATGAATCTTTATGGATCTAGAAGATGGTAAAAAAACAAGTTTTATTTACCATACGATGAACTGCTTAGACGGAGTAGGAGTTGGATGCCCAGCAGTTTGGTCTTCCGTGCCCTAACTTGGCGACGGAGGACAACTACGGCGACGACGGAGTAGAAGATGTCTGCGGCCGGCGTGAGGACGGCGTCGACAAAGTTGCGGCAGCGAAGCGCTTCGTCGCTGGCGTCGTCGAAAGCTAGCGGAGGTGCTAGGGTTGGTTGAGGTGGAGAGGTGGTAGAAGAAACTTTTGACCGTGATGGGACGTGCATTTATAGGCATGGGAGACGGCGCAGCGTAATTACTCAGGTGCCCCTGACGGTTCATGTACGAGTGACACGTGGCGGTCATGTAATGCATTGGGAGTTGTCCCACGATCCCACGTACACCACGACTGTCGGAGTGGTCGTTCCGGCTTCTCCGGGTTTCAGGCATAATGGATGGAGCATTAAAATCAGATTTAAAGTTTGTCTTCGTATTTTCTGCTGACAAGGACGCAGAGAAGATATTTGACTATTTCAACAGAATGCATATGATTTGGATAGACAGAGTGTGAGATGAGAAAGCATAGAGAGGTTAGGGTCCGATCACATTCACTTAGTCCAAAAGATTCAAATACGAAGACATAGCTATAAGTGAATGCTATTGAGGACAGAACACAATTATATATATATATATATATATATATATATATATATATATATATATATATATATATATATGTCCAATATGAAGACAAACCAAGTGCGAAGACTTTGCAAATGTAACGCCACGAGAAATGCTTCAAACAAGAATTTGGTGGTGGCGTTACCCACCGTATAGGAAGTATTAGACCTAGACACGGCGCACAATTATCGTGGCGCTCCGAAGTCAAATTCCATGTTAATGTATTCACACTTAGAATGTAAGTCTTCATTGATTGAAGATATACTTTACTTCGTGTGTTGCACATCTAAGTCATCAATATGCATAAGTGTTAGGATGTGTGCCTGATTACAGGACATTTGAGGATTCTAAGATATTTAGCTCACACCGCAACTTGCAAAACCTTTTCTCATCCAAGGGCTTTGTGAAGATATCTGCCAGTTGCTCTTCAGTGTTGACGTGTATGATATCAATATCTTCCTTCATAACATGATCTCTGAGAAAGTGATGACGAATTTCAATGTGCTTTGTCTTCGAGTGCTGAACTGGGTTGTTGGCAACCTTGATGGCGCTTTCATTATCACAGTAGAGTGGCACATGCTTCAGATGGACTCCATAGTCCTTGAGTGTTTGCTTCATCCAGAGAAGCTGAGCGCAGCAAGATCCAGCAGCAATGTATTCAGATTCAGCAGTGGAGAGTTATACACAGTTCTGCTTCTTTGAAGACCAACAGACAAGTGATCGTCCTAGAAAGTGACATGTGCCTGATGTGGACTTGCGATCAACTTTGTCACCAACATAATCAGCATCTGAAAATCCTACTAGATCAAACTCTGAGCCCTTTGGATACCATAATCCTAGTGTTGGGGTGTAAGCCAAATATCGAAGTATTCGCTTCACAGCTAAGTGATGCGACTCCTTTGGTGCCGCTTGATATCGAGCACACATGCAAACACTAAGCATAATATCTGGCCTAGATGCACATAAATAAAGTAAAGAACCAATCATGGAGCGGTATACCTGTTGATCAAACTCTTTACCATTGGCGTCGGGACCCAGATGATGTTTAGCAGGCATTGGCGTCGAGTACCCTTTGCAGTCTTGCATTCCAAACTTCTTCAGGCAGTCTTTAAGGTACTTCTCTTGAGATATGAAGATGTCGTTGCTTTGCTGACGAATTTGAAGACCAAGGAAGAACTTCAGCTCACCCATCATGGACATTTGATATTGCTCTTGCATCATGTGACCAAACTCATCACTGTATTTCTTGTCCGTGCAGCCGAAGATAATGTCATCCACATAGATTTGGCAGACAAATAGCTCATCATCATATGTCTTCGTGAAGAGCGTGGGATCTAGTGATCCAGGTTTGAAGCCTTTTCTCTTCAGGAAGTCTTTGAGAGTGTCATACCAAGCACGAAGCGCTTGTTTGAGGCCATACAGTGCCCTGTTGAGCTTGTATACCATATCAGGACATTTTGGGTCTTCAAAGCCAGGTGGTTGTGCAACATACACTTCTTCTTCAATTCTTCCATTGAGAAAGGCACTCTTTACATCCATTTGATATAGAAGTATGTTGTGATGATTTGCATAGGCTAGCAGTATACGAATAGCTTCAAGCCTAGCCACAGGAGCAAATGTTTCATCGAAGTCAATCCCTTCTACTTGAGTGTATCCTTGAGCAACGAGACGAGCTTTGTTTCTGACCACTTGACCATGCTCATCTTGCTTGTTGCGATAGATCCATTTTGTGCCTATTATGTTGTGCTTTCGAGGATCAGGACGCTTGACAAGTTCCCACACATTGTTCAGCTCAAACTGTTGAAGCTCTTCTTGCATTGCTTGAATCCATCCAGGCTCCAAAAAAGCTTCAGCAACTTTCTTGGGTTCAGATATTGAGACAAAAGCAAAGTGCCCACAGAAATTTGCAAGCTGTGTTGCTCTTGAGCGAGTGAGTGGACCAGGAGCATTTATGCTATCAATTATCTTCTCAACTTGTACTTCATTTGCAACACGAGGATGAGCTGGACGAAGATTTTGCTCTTGCTGTACATTGTCTTCATCAGGAGTATTGTCTTCAGGCTGAGTATTTTCGTCAGGTTGATTTGGAGCAGAGATAATGAGTTCCTCGTCAGGTTGTGCTTCAGAAGGCATGATCTCACCAGTTCCCATTAGCTATAGATTCATTTGGTGAAGCTTCATCTAGCACATTTGGTAGGGACTCTCTTTGTGATCCATTTGACTCATCAAACCTCGCATCCACAGTTTCAACAGTTTTATAGAGAAAAATGTTGAAGACTATGTAGGAGTGTGAGTCCTTTCCATATCCGAGCATGAAGCCTTCATGAGCTTTGCGTGCAAACTTTGACTTATGATGAGGATCCTTGATCCACCACTTAGCTCCACATACTCTGAAGTAGCTTACATTTGGCTTCTTTCCAGTGAGGAGTTCATAGGATGTTTTCTTCAGAAGCTTGTGAAGATAAACACGGTTGATGATATGGCATGCAGTATCAATAGCTTTGGGCCAGAATCTTCTTGGTGTTTTGTACTCATCGAGCATCGTTCGAGCCATCTCAATTAGAGTTCTGTTCTTGCGCTCAATGATCCCATTTTGCTGAGGTGTATATGGGGCTGAGAATTCATGAGTGATTCCCATCTCATCCAGATAAAGATCGAGGCCAGTGTTCTTGAATTTAGTGCCATTGTCACTTCTGATATGTTTGATCTTGATGCCATAATTGTTCACGGCACGGTTGGCGAAGCGTCTGAAGACATCTTGCACTTCAGTCTTGTAGAGTATTATGTGCACCCATGTGTATCTTGAGTAATCATCAACAATGACGAAGCCATAGAGACAGGCTGTGGTAGAGAATGTGGAGTAGTGAGTAGGGCCAAATAAGTCCATGTGGAGCAGCTCGAAGGGTTTAGATGTCGTCATGATTGTCTTCGAGGGGTGCTTGGCTCTAGTCATCTTCCCAGCTTCATAGGCACCACATAGATGATCTTTCTTAAACTTGACTTCCTCGATGCCTATGACACGCTTCTTCTTTGCGAGAGTGTGCAAGTTCCTCATGCCAGCATGTCCTAGCCTTCGATGCCAGATCCAGCACTCTGAAGCTTTTGCTAGTAGACATACGGCCATCTGCGGTCCTGCTGAGAAATCTACCATATACAGATCACCTTTTCTGTATCCTTCAAATACTAAAGACTTGTCAGATTCCATTAGTACAATGCAACGAAATTTACCAAAGATCACAATCATGTTTAAGTCACAAAGCATTGAGACAGACATTAAGTTGAAGCCAAGAGATTCAACAAGCATGACTTTATCCATGTGCTGATCTCTTGAGATTGCAACTCTACCTAGACCCAACACTTTGCTTTTACCAGTATCAGCAAATGTGATGTGACTCTTGTTGGATGGACATAAAGTTGAGTCCATGAGAAGATTTCGATCACCAGTCATATGATTTGTGCATCCGCTATCCATAATCCATTCTGAAGACTTTGGTGTCTCCCCCTACAATGCAGTTAGGAGGATAGGCTTCACCAAAAGCCATTGTGAAGCATAAACATTTGATGCATAAGTGGATTACGAAAGCTTAGATGAAAGTTAGGACTTATGAGATGTTCAACAAGTGACTTATGAATAGTATGAGCAGTAAGTTATTCTGGGCATTTCTATCTTGTGCCCAACAAGTGTTTTAGGTCCCCAGCAATAGCATCTGAAGCCTTTGATCATAGGCTGGAGACCTTTCCCTGCAAGAGAAAGTTAGTTCTTCTTAACCACCCACATCTTCAGCGGTGGCTTAGAAGCAATGAGTCTTGGAGCAGCATTTGGCTTTGGGGCCATAGCAAATAGTCTTGCAGGAGGAGAATAATACTCATAAGAATAGGCAGAAAAATTCTTGGATTTATGAACAAAGCAGTTTGAAGAAACACGCTCATATTCATGGGTCTGAATATGGTTTCCCTGCAAAACATTCGCGTTAGGGTGACTCCGATGAGTCCTTTGTCTGTATGAAGCCTTAGGACCATGTGAAGCCTTTGGTCTGGGATTTGTCTTCCTCCCAGGAGGTGTCATGATCGTATTTGCTGGAAGCTTCTCAAGACAAACTTTGGGTACCCAGATCTTCTTCATAGGTGGTCCATTCCTGCAGTTAGTACCAATATACCTGGCAAACACTTCACCATTTTGATTCTTAAACAATTTATAGTTTGCATCAAAGGATTCATCAATGATAATAGGATTAGCACAAGTGAAGCCAGATAAGGTAGATGGATCCACTGTAGGTTCCTTTGCAGCAACCCATGTGGTTTTGGGATACTGCTCAGGCTTCTAGTATGAACCATCAACATTCATTTTCCTGTCGAACCCAACACCCTCTTTCCTAGGGTTTCGGTTCAGTATCTGCTTTTTGAGGACATCACATAGAGTCTGATGCCCTTTGAGGCTTTTGTACATCCCTATTTCAAGCAAAGTCTTCAACCTAGCATTTTCATCAGCAATAGTAGTGGTTTCCTCAGCAGAGGGGTTAGTTACCACATCAATGGTTGAAGATATTGCAACAGTGGCAGCAGTAGAGCATTCAGCAACAGATGTAGCATTATCACGTTCAATGCATTTTAGACATGGTGGTTCAAACTCTTCGTGAGTGGAGCTGATTAGTTGTGTGCGGAGTGACTCATTCTCCTTTTGAAGATCTTCATGAACCGCTTTCAATTTCTCAAGTTCTCGTTTCCTTTGAATGTAATCGTGGGAAAGCTTTTCATGAGTTTTTGAGAGCGGTTCATAAAGACCTTCAAGTTCCTTGTACTTAACATGAAGATTTTTTATGTCTTCAATTAAGGACTGAGAACGGGTCATTTCCGCGTCCAACAGGTCATCGCTTTTGTCTAACGGTTTTTGAATATGTTCCATGGCTTTCTGCTGTTCAGTGGCAATTTTAGCAAGTGTTTTGTAGCTAGGTTTTGATTCACAATCAGAGTCATCTTCACTAGATGTTTGAAAGTAAGCATCGCGTGATTTTACCTTGGCACCGCGTGCCATGAAGCAGAAGGTGGGTGCAGAGTCGTCGTCCTCATCATCATTGTTGGGGACGGGGCCATTGTCTTCAGTGTTGAAGATAGACTTGCCCACGTAGGCAGTGGCTAAAGCCAGACTTGCAGCACTAGAATCAGACTCTTCCTCCGACTCCACCTCCGCCTCTTCAGAAGCAGACTCTTCCTCAGAATCCATCTCCTTGCCAACAAAAGTGCGAGCCTTGCCAAATGAATTCTTCTTGTGTGATGAATACTTTGAAGAAGACTTTGAGTATTTCTTCTTTTTCTTGTCACCAGAATCATATTCCTTTCTCTTGTTTTTCTTCTTCTCGTTGTCCCACTGAGGACACTCAGAGATGTAGTGACCAGGTTTCTTGCACTTATGACATGTTCTCTTCTTGTAGTCATGAGTAGAAGCTTCATCATTTCTTGAGATGGATCTTGAAGACTTTCTGAAGCCTCTCTTCCTAGTGAATTTCTGGAACTTCTTCACAAGCATGGCAAGCTCCTTTCCAATGTCTTCAGGATCATCAGAACTGCAGTCAGATTCTTCTTCAGATGAGGAAACAGCTTTTGCCTTTAAGGCGCGAGATCGGCCATAGTTGGGACCATAGATGTCACGCTTCTCAGATAGCTGGAACTCATGTGTGTTGAGCCTCTCAAGTATATCAGACGAATCGAGAGTCTTGAAGTCAGGGCGTTCTTGAATCATCAGTGCAAGGATATCAAATGAGCTGTCGAGTGATCTTAGAAGGGTCTTGACAATTTCATGCTTGGTAATCTCAGTTGTGCCAAGTGCTTGAAGCTCATTTGTGATGTCAGTGAGACGATCAAAAGTATGACAGACATTCTCATTGTCATGTCTCTTGAAGCGATTGAAGAGATTGCAAAGGACGCTGATCCTTTGTTCTCTCTGGGTAGAGACTCCTTCATTGACCTTTGAGAGCCAGTCCCAAACTTCCTTTGACGTGTCCAGAGCACTTACACGACCGTATTGTCCTTTCGTCAGATGACCACAGATGATGTTCTTGACCGTTGAATCCAATTGAACGAGCCTCTTGACATCAGCAGGGGTGATACCTTCACCAGTCTTGGGAACGCCGTTCTTGACGAGAAACCAGAGGTCCACGTCAATGGCTTCAAGATGCATGCGCATCTTGTTCTTCCAGTAGGGATATTCGGTGCCATCGAAGACGGGGCACGCAGCGGAGACTTTGATTATCCCTGCAGTCGACATAGCTAAAACTCCAGGTGGTTAAACCGAATCACACAGAACAAGGGAGTGAGTGCTCTGATACCAATTGAAAGTGTAGTATATCGACTAGAGGGGGAGTGAATAGGCGATTTTTATGAAATGCTTCAAAACATGGTAGTTTCGAAGACAAACGATAAGCTCAAGCCTATTAGTATGCAGCGGAAAGTGGACTACACTAGATAAGCCATAGTCATGTATTCAATGAAGTGAAAGCGTGAAGACTAATAGCAACTAGGCAGTAGTGATCATAAAGGAAGAAGGAATGAAGCCAATCACAACAAGTAGATACTCAGTGAAGACAATCAGATAAGGCAAGCATGCAATGTCTTCACAACATAGAGCAGTAAGTAAAGGGAAGGAAAGGATAGAACCAGTAGCTCGGGAAAGACAGTGATTTGTTAGACCAGTTCCAGTTGCTATGACAACTGTACGTCTGGTTAGGGAGGCTGAGATTTAACTCAGAAGACCGCGTCTTCACCTTGTTCCCCTTGAGCTAAGGACACCCAGTCCTCGCCCAATCACTCGGGTAAGTCTTCAAGGTAGACTTCCAAACCTTCACAGACTTCGTTCACCGGCAATCCACAATGACTCTTGGATGCTCAGAACGCGACGCCTAACTGGCTGGAGGAAACACAGTCCTCAAGTGTAATAAGTCTTCAGGTCACACAGACAGAAAGACTTCAGTGATGCCTAACACTCTTTGGCTTTGGGTGTTTGGGCTTTGTCCTCGCAAGGATTTCTCTCTCAAATGCTTCGGAGGTGGGTTGCTCTCAAACGACAAAAGTCGTGCAATAACTCTGAGCAGCCACAAATTTATGGTGAAGGGGGTGGGCTATTTATAGCCACTGGGCAACCCGACCTGATTTGTCCGAAGTGACCCTGGGTCACTAAGGAACTGACACGTGTTCCAACGATCAGATTTCAAACACACACGGCAACTTTACTTGAGCTCCAAGTAAAGCTGACTCATCCTCCTCTGGATAAGATTTGCTCTCATAGTCTTCGCTCGAAGACATAGGATTTGGTTGAGCATCACTTCAGTCACTCTGACTAAGTTCACTTGGACCCCACTTAACAGTACGGTGGTTCCTATGACTCAACAAAGAAGAAAAGGAAACAGCGAAACATCTATGTCTTTGCTCTCCATAGTCTTCACACAATGTCTTCTCATGTCATAGTCTTCAATATGATTATCTTCATATACCACCACTGATATCAATGTCTTCATACATTTTTAGGGGTCATCTCCGGTAGGTTAACCGAATCAATGAGGGACTACTACCTGTGTTATCCTGCCATTCTCACAAACACATTAGTCCCTCAACCAGGTTTGTCGTCAATACTCCAAAACCACTAGGGGTGGCACTAGATGCACTAAAAGTCTCATGTTTAGTCACTTTCATATACTAGTTGGAATTTTCATTATAGAACTTGGCTTGTATATTCCAACGATGAGCTTCCTCAAATGCCCTAGGTCTTCGTGATCAAGCAAGTTGGATGCACACCCACTAGTTTCTTTTGTTGAGCTTTCATTCATATTTAGCTCTAGTGCATCTGTTGCATGGCAATCCCTACTTACTCATATTGATATCTATTTATGGGCATCTCCATAGCCCGTTTATACGCCTAGTCGATGTGAGACTATGTCCCTCCTTTTTGTCTTCTCCACAACCACCTCTATTCCACCCATAGTGCTATATCCATGGCTCACGCTCATGTATTGCGTGAAAGTTGAAAGGTTTGAAAATATAGAGTATGAAAACAAATGCTTGGCTGAAATCGGGGTTGTGCATGATATCAATATTTTGTGTGATGAAGAGGGAGCATAGCCAGACTATATGATTTTGTAGGGATAACTTTCTTTAGCCATAGTATTTTGAGAAGACATGATTGCTTTGTTAGTATTGCTTGAAGTATTGTTATATCTTATGTCAATATAGACTTTTATCTTGAATCTTTCAGATCTGAACTTTCATGCCACAATTAAGAGAATTACATTGAAAAACTATATTGGTTAGCATTCCACATCAAAAATTCTTTCTTTATCATTTACCTACTCGAGGACGAGTAGGAATTAAGCTTGGGGATGCTTGATACGTCTCCAACGTATCTATAATTTTTTATTATTCCATGCTATTATTTATGAAGTCTTGGATGTTTAATGGGCTTTATCATTCACTTTTATATCATTTTTGGGACTAACCTATTAACCCAACGGCCCAGTCCAGATTGCTGTTTTTTGCCTATTTGAGGGTTTTGCAGAAAAAGAATATCAAACAGAATCCAAACGGAATGAAACCTTCGCGAGAGATATTTTTGGAGAAAATCATGCACAGGAAGCTTGGGAACCACGTCAGAGGATAGAGGAGCCACCCTCGAGGGTGGGGGGTGCGCCCCCCCTTCCGAGGGCGCGCCCCCTTGCCTCGAGGCTTCCTCAAGTGGCCCCCGGTGCCCTCCTTCTTCCTATATAAGTCCATGTACCCCAGAAACTCCGAGAACAGAGAGAAAACCCTAATTCCACCATCGTAGCTTCTGTTCCCATGGAGATCCCATCTTGGAGCCTGTTCCGGAGCTCCACCGGAGGGGGATCCATCACGGAGGCCTTCATCATCATCATCATCGCCCTCACCATGAGTTGTGAGTAGTTTACCACAGACCTTCGGGTCCATAGCTAGTATCTAGATGGCTTCTTCTCTCTCTCTCGCCGGATCTCAATACAAAGTTCTCCTCGGTCTTCGAGGAGATCTATTTGATGTAATCTCTTTTTGCGGTGTGTTTGTCGAGATCCGATGAATTGTGAGTTTATGATCAAGGTTATCTATGAAAGATATTTGGTTCTTCTCTGAACTTTTTAAGTGTGCTCATAATATCCTTGCAAGTCTCTTCGAATTATTGGTTTGGTTTGGCCTACTAGATCTATAGTTCTTGCAATGGGAGAAGTGCTTGGCTTTGGGTTCAATCTTGCGGTGTCCTTTCCCAGTGACAGTAGGGCACGTATTGTATTGTTGCCATCGAGGATAAAAAGATGGGGTTTATATCATATTGCTTGAGTTTATCCATCTACATCATATCATCTTGCTTAAGGCGTTACTCTGTTCGTATGAACTCAATACACTAGATGCATGCTGGATAGCGGTCGATGTGTGGAGTAATAGTAGTAGATGCAGGCAAGAGTCGGTCTACTTGTCTCAGACGTGATGCCTATATACAATGATCATGCCTAGATAGTCTCATAATTATTTGCTTTTCTATCAATTGCTCGACAGTAATTTGTTTACCCGCCGTAGAATAATCGCTATCATGAGAGAAGCCACTAGAGAAAACTATGGCCCCCGGGTCTATTCTCAACATATCAATCTGCATCTACTTTACTTTTACCGCTTTTATTTGTTGTTCTATTAAACTAAAAATACCAAAAATATAAACTGTCATCTCTATCAGATCTCACTTTCGTAAGTGACCGTAAAGGGATTGACAACCCCTTATCGTGTTGGCTGCACAGTTCTTATTTGTTTGTGCAAGTGCGAGGGACTCGAGCGTGGTCTCCTACTGGATTGATACCTTGGTTCTCAAAAACTGAGGTAAATACTTACGCTACTGTGATGTATCTCCCTTTCCTCTTCGAGGGAATACAACGCAAGCTCAAGAGGTAGCAGCTGCACATCTGGATGACATGCGTCTTTTCGTCGCTCGGATTCGCTTTCTTGATAGTTTGGGAACGACAAGTGAAGATGTGCTTGAACAAACCCCAGTGCGGTCGGCAGCCGAGGAAGTTCTCACACATCGAAATGAATGTAGCCAAGTAGGTGATGGTGTTGGGTGTGAAGTGGTGCAGCTGGGCACCGTAAAAAGCCAGGAAAGCACGGAAGAAGGGATGCGGAGGCAAGGATAAACCTCGGTCGACGTGGGTCGCGAGGAGGACGCACTCGCCCTCCCACGGCTGGGGCTCGAGCTTACCCTCCGGCAGCCGCCAAGAGTCGCGGGCGATCAGGCCCTCCTCCTCCAACTCCTCCATGTGCTCCGACATCATCGTGGACCTGATCCAGTCCCCCTGGATCCAGCCAGGCGGGAGCCCAGACCTTGACGACCCTCCTCGGTTGGACCGCTTCCCTTTCCCCGTCACCACCACCTTCTTCGAGCGCTCCAGCGCCTCGGTCTTGTCCTTGCCCATGGCAAGCAGGCCGGAGTTGGCCGAAGAGAGGAAGACAGAGGCAGAGGCGCGGTGGAGGAACGGAGACGGAAGAAACAGAGAATGGGCGCACAGTGCCCTCGCCTCGGCCGCGGCGCGCATTTATAGCGCAGCGGTCGACTGACTGGCTCGTGGCCCCGAGCTATCCCGTCAAATCCCACAACAGGCGCGCACGTGATACATGGCGAAAAAGGAGGCACAGAGATCGAGGTGTCCCGGGCATATCCGATCCGATTGCCGCAGCACGACCCATCCCGCGCGCTTCCCCAAATTTCGAAATCCCGCAAAATCCGGAGACCAGAGAGCAGCCGATCCCGCCGAAAACTGCGCGTCCCAACGGCGCTCGGTGCTGCACGCAAGGTTCAATCGACGGAAGGCGACCAATTCGAGGTTGAAGAGTCGGCCTGGTTCGCAAGCTCAAAGAAGATCACCCCAGAGACATCGAACCTGAGTTGAAGCCAACTTCAACACTCTCCTCTGCTCAAGCCTCAATCCATTCGGGGGCTACTGATGATGTTACAGACCTAGGGTAGGGTCACAGGCCTAGCCCAAGTACCCCACCCAAGGTGACTACCCCAGAAGCTCAAAAGGCAACTCAAAGGCAACAAGAACAGTAGACTGACACGGCCCAAGAGGACATTCCACTCGACTACATACCCCCATTCAGACGACTCAACTTCACTCGACCCTTCCAAGACACTCGACCCGTGAAGGTCAAAGGTCCCGTAGGACAGCAACGGTCCAGCATTCACTCCGCAACAATGAATGCCTTTATCACTCTTTACTGCAGGCATTATCAGTAACGCCTGCCTTTATGTACATTGAACCCTTTGTAACGTGGGGCATGGCTGGGGTCCTAGCGCACTATATAAGCCACCCCCTCCTCCAGTACAAGGGTTCACACCCCCTGTAACTCAAACCCCCATATACATTCCAGTCGACCGCCTCAGGGCACCGAGACGTAGGGCTTTTACTTCCTCCAAGAAGGGCCTGAACTTGTAAACATCTTGCGTACAATCTCACCATAGCTAGGGCCTTGCCTCCTCTTATGTACCCCCTACTCATACTGTCAGACTTAGAACGACGACACTTATCACTCCTTATTCTCCTCATATCGACATCTCACCCAAAACTTCAAAACTTCAAGCACACAAAACTTAACAAAACTTCGCGAGATGGGTTAGTATGATAAAACAAATCATTCACTTTGGGTACTGTCAAAGACAAGATTAATAATTGTTATCACACAATGCCTACTGTAGCATATCATTTCTACAATTTATATTGATCAATATAAGCCATAGAAACTAGGAAACAAGCAAACTATGCATTGAAAAATAGAATTTGACAAAAACAGAACAGTTTGTAATGATCTGGACAACCACCATACTTATGGAACTCAAAAAATCTAGAAGAAATATGACCACGTGGACAATTTGTTTATTAAACTTCTGCAAAAATAATCAACTTAAAATCAATCTTTTGTTAAAAATGAGAATTTTTCTCATGAGCGCAAAAGTTTTTGTTTTTCGGCAAGATCAAATCTACTATCACCCAACATGATCCTAAGGCTTTGCTTCGCACTTTATTGAAACAAAAGCTATGAAACATGATTACTATAGTAGCATAATTATGTGAACACGCAAAAACAATAGGTATAAGTGTTGGGTTGTCTCCCAACAAGCGCTTTTCTTTAATGCCTTTTAGCTAGGCATGATGATTTCAATGATGCTCACATAAAAGATAAGGATTGAAACATAAAGAGAGCATAATGAAGAATAAGACTAGACCATTTAAGTCTAACCCACTTCCTATGCATAGGGATTTTGTGAGCAAACAATTTATGGGAACAAGAATCAACTAGCATAGGAAGGCAAAACAAGCAAAACTTCAAGATATTCAACATAGAGAGGAAACTTGATATCGTTGCAATACCTACAAGCATATGTTCCTCTCTCATAATAATTTTCAGTAGCATCATGATTGAATTCGACAATATAACCATCACATGTAGCATTCTTTTCATGATGAAAAAGCATAGAAATTTTGCTACTCTCCACATAAGCAAATTCATTCTCATGAATAGTGGTGAGAGCAAACTAAGCAAAATAACTATCATGAGATTGAAAATTAAATTCATGATGACAAGTTTCATGGTTATCATTATTCAATATAGCATACATGGCATCACCATAATCATCATATATAGCAACTTTATTATCATAGTCAATTGAAACATCCTCCAAAGTAGTGGATTCATCACTGAATAAAGTCATGACCTCTCCAAATCCACTTTTATCAATATAATCATCATAAATAGGAGGCATGCTATCATCATAATATATTTGCTCATCAAAACTTGGGGGAAAAAAATATCATCTTCATCAAATATAGCATCCCCAAGCTTATGTCTTTGCATATCATTAGCATCATGGATATTCAAAGAATTCATACTAACAACATTGCAATCATGCTCATCATTTATGCCAAAAATTTTGTTGACTTCTGCTTCTAACAATTGAGCACAATTTTCCGATCCATCATTTTCAAGAAAGATATTATAAAGATGGTCAATAATATGATGCAACCTCAATTCCATTTTTTTACTTTTCTTTTTATAAACCAAACTAGTGATAAAACTATAAACTAAAGGATTCGATTGCAAGATCTAAAGATATACCTTCAAGCACTCACCTCCCGGCAACGGTGCCAGAAAAGAGCTTCATGTCTACTACGCAACCTTTTTCTTGTAGACATGTGTTGGGCCTCCAAGCGCGGAGTTTTGTAGGACAGTAGCAATTTTCCCTCAAGTGGATGACCTAAGGTTTATCAATCCGTAGGAGGTGTAGGATGAAGATGGTCTCTCTCAAACAACCCTGCAACCAAATAATAAAAAGTCTCTTGTGTCCCCAACATACCAAATACAATGGGAAACTGTATAGGTGCACTAGTTCGGCGAAGAGATGGTGATACAAGTGTAATATGGATAGTAGATATGACTTTTCGTAGTGCGAACAATAAAAAACAGCAAGGTAGCAAGTGATAAAATGGAGCACAAACGATATTGCAATGCTTGAAAATGAGGCCTAGGGTCCGTACTTTCGCTAGTGCAATCTCTCAACAATGCTAATATAATTGGATCACATAACCATCCCTCAAAGTGCGATGAAGAATCACTCCAAAGTTCCTATCTAGCGGAGAACATAAGAAGTTGTTTGTAGTTATCCTTTCCGATCGATCTATCAAGAGTTCGTACTAAGATAACACCAAAACATATTCAGATTTATAATACTCAATCCAACACAAAGAACCTCAAATAGTGCCCCAATATTTCTACCGGAGAAACAAAGACAACAACGTGCATCAACCCCTATGCATAGATTACCCCCAATGTCATCGCTGGAATCCGCAAGTTGAGTGCCAAAACATATATCAAGTGAATCAATATGATACCCCATTTTCACCACGAGTATTCAATTGCAAGACATATATCAAGTGTTCTCAAATCCAAAAAAGTATTAAATCCGAAGAAATCTTAAAGGGAAAACTCAATTCATCTGAACAAGAGAGGACAAAACACCATATGATCCGACTATATTAACAAAGCTCGCGATACATCAAGATTGTGCATCTCAAGAGCATGAGAGAGAGAGAGAGAGAGATTAAACACATAGCTACTGGTACAAACCCTCAGCCCCAAGGGTGGACTACTCCCTCCGCACCATGGGGGCCGCCGGGATGATGAAGATGGCCACCGGTGATGATTTCCCCCTCCGGCGGAGTGCCGGAAAGGGCTCTAGATTGGATCTCATGGACTATAGAGCCTTGCGACGGCGGAACTTATGATTTAGGTCTACCCCGAAGGGTTTCGGAATATTTTGGAATTTATAGGGTAAAGAGGCGATGCGGGGGGCCACCGAGGTGGGCACAACCCACCTGGGCACGCCAGGGGGCCTGTCGCACCCTGGTGGGTTGTGACCCCCTCGGGGCACCCCCCCAGGTGCAGCTTCAGTACATTGAGTGTCTTCTGGCCCATAAAAATTCTCAAAAAGTTTCGCGGTGTTTGGACTCTGTTTGATATTGATTTCCCGCGGTGTAAAAACATGCAGAAAACAGCAACTGCCACTTGGCACTGTGTCAATAGGTTAGTCCCAAAAAATGATATAAAATGACTATAAAATGATTGTAAAACATCCAAGAATGATAATATAACAGCATGGAACAATACAAAATTATAGATACATTGGAGACGTATCAAGCAACCAAGTAAGACATAAGGGCAAATGAAAAAGGCAAACATGAAGAAGGCAAATAAAAAGGAAACTATTTTTATGCTTTTCGCAAAAATATTTTAAAAGTAAGGGAGATGAAAACGAGAGGCAAATGAAAAATAATGTAAATTGCAAGGAGATGAGATTTGTGATTAGGAACCTGATAGATGTTGATGATGTCTCCTCGGCAACGGTGCCAGAAATTCCTTTTGATGTTCCTTGAACTATGTTTGTATTTCCACAAAGAGGAAGGGATGATGCAGCACAGCTAGAGTAGGTATTTCCCTCAATGATGAGACCAAGGTTATCGAACTAGTAGGAGGACCAAGCAACACTATGTAAACGGTACATGCACACAAATAACAAATACTTGCAACCCGACGTGTAAGAGGGGTTGTCAATCCCTCCCGGGTAATTGATTGGTAAAAGGATAGATGAGTAATGGAAAATGGAACAACGGCAAATAAAATTTAGTGAGGTATTTTTGGGTTTTTGATAATATAGATCTGAAAATAAAAGTTGCAAATAAAGGAAAAGGCAAATGGCAATGTGGATCTGAAAGTATATGATAGGAAAATAGACCCGGTGGCCGTAGATTTCACTAGTGGCTTGTCTCGAGAAATAGCAAACGGTGGGTAGACAAATTATTGTTGGGCAATTGATAGAAAAGCGAATAGTTATGACGATATCCAAGATAATGATCATGTATATAGGCATCACGTCCAAGATTAGTAGACCGACTCTTGCCTGCATCTACTACTATTACTCCACACATCGACCGCTATCCAACATGCATCTAGTGTATTAAGTTCATGGAAAAACAGAGTAATGCAATAAGAACGATGACATGATGTAGACAAGATCTATTCATGTAGGAATATACCCCATCTTTTTATCCTTAATAGCAACGATACATGTGTGCCTTGATGCCCCTTCTGTCACTGGGAAAGGACACCGCAAGATCGAACCCATCACAAAGCACCTCTTACCATTCCAAGATAAATAAATCAAGTTGGCCAAACAAACCCAAATATCAGAGAAGAAATACGAGGCTATAATAATCACGTATGGGTTTTAAAACAAGGCAATCTGATCATAAACTCACAATTCATCGGATCCCAACAAACACACCGCACAAAGTCATTACATCAAATAGATCTCCAAGAGAACTTTGTATTGAGAAATAAATAGAGAAGAAGACATCTAGATACTGCCTACGGACCCGTAGGTCTGAGGTGAACTACTCACGCATCATGAGAGATGCACCAATGAGGATGATGAACCCCTCTATGATCGTGTTCCCTCCGACGGAGTGCCGAAAAAGGGCTCTAGATTGGATCTCGTGGTTCTGGAACTTGCGGCGGCTGGAACAAAATATCACCGATCCCCCTAGGTTTCTAGAATATTGGGGTATTTGTAGAGCGAAGAGGCGATGCGGGAAGCCACCGAGGTGGGCACAACCCACCTGGGCGCGCCAAGGGGCCCAGGCGCGCCCTGGTGAGTTGTGCTCCCCTCGGAGACCCCCTCTGGTACTTCTTTGGCCCATATTATGTCTTCTAGTCCAGAAAAATTGTCCAAAAAGTTTCACTGCATTTGGACTCCATTTGGTATTGATTTTTTGCGAAGTAAAAAAACAAGCAAAAAATAGCAACTAGCACTGGGCACTATGTCAATAGGTTAGTCCCAAAAAATGATTTAAAGTTGCTATAAAATGATTGTAAAACATCCAAGAATGATAATATAACATCATGGGACAATAAAAAAGTATAGATATGTTGGAGACGTATCAGTTGTCAGAGTGTCTGGGACATTTTATCAAAGCTAGGGGCGGTAAGAGGTGATCGGTGGTTGAGGCACTGGATAACGACAAATGGATAGATGGCATTCGTGGGACACAGAAGGTGGATGCTATCATCAAGTACTTGGATCTTTGGTGACATGGTGGAATGCAACCACCTATTAACAACTTCAAAGATGGATTCTCTTGGTGCCTTACTTCAAATGTTATCTATTAGACAAGCTCGACATATCATGCTTTCTTCTTTGGCACGAAGGATCACATTACACCAAGAGGTTGTGGAAGAATAATGCCCACCCCCAAAAAAAGTGTTTATTCACATGGCTAGTCATGAGAAACCGGTGTTGGACCGCTAGTCGCCTCGAGAGGTGCAGCATGCAACATTCACATGTTTGTGTCATGTGTGACTAGTTGTCGAAGATGAGTAATCATCTTTTGGTGCAATGCCCCCATGCGGGACACTTTTGGTTGCTTCTGTTGCACCATTTTGGGCTTACAAGACTCACACCAATGACAAATTCTGTTGTGAGGAAATTATGGTGCTCCATAGATAGAGGTCACAACCTGTTGAAAGAAAAGGATGTGACCACTATTATGATTGTTGGTCTTCGGAAGCTTTGGCTTGAGAGAAATTCTCATGTTTTTGACAATAAATCATCTTTAGTTTAGAGAGTGGTTGACACGATGGTGGGTGAGCATCAACTGTGGATTATGGCTAAGCGGTAATGAACAAGCTATGTAGAGGAGTAGACCTTTACAATGTGTAGCGTGGCGTTATGTTGTACCTCTTGATTGACAAGAGCTTTGTTCTTATTATTCCAAGACTTGTGTATGTATTTCTGATCTTTTTTGTTTGAGGTAATGGGTAGTTGCACACTTTAATCCATTCATAACTAGTTCATTACAGATAATGGTCCTGATTACATCAGGTAACTCATTAATCTAAGAGGAGCAAACATCATGCTCTACTGATTTAGCCAGAACATCTGCTGCCTCATTACAAGTACAACTGACATGAATAAAAGTACAAGATATAAACTTTGGGGCACATTTTCTATTATAATGAACTATGGCTCCAATAGGAGACCTATCAAAACCTAAACCCTTGACCTTTTGATTAATGATAGTCTACCAGTTACAACCATGATCTTTCGTATGCCAGTGTTACTGGCAAGGATTAAGGCTTGATGAAGTGCCATGGCTTCTGCTACTTCAGGAATTTGAACCCTTTCAAAGTAACCTCTCTTCGCCACCCGCGCCATTCCCAGTGATCACATATTACCACACCAAAGCCCACTCATGCAGATTGGGAGCTCGCTGCATCCACAATGACAAGCACTGACTGTAATGCCCCGGATGTAACACTTTCCCTATATGGCAATGTATACCTTCATCAATTCCATTCCGGGTTCTTCTTTATTTTCGGGTTTCTCATTTTGTCGTGTGCGTGTGTGCATTTCATCCATGTCATGTTGTCATGTGCATTGCATTGCATTTGTGTTGTCACTTGCATCCGGTACCACTCGTCTCTTCCCGTTGTCCGTTTCGAGTTCCGACGCTCTCACACGTGCCCGTGGCATCCCCGAGTCCTTCTTTCGTGTTGGGGCGTGTAACGTTTCCGGATTGGCGTGAGACTTGTCATGCGATGTTGTTTTGATACGTGTAGGTCGCCTGTCAAGTTTCGTCACGTTTGGAGTTCGTTTGGTACTCCAACAGTTAACCTCGTGGGCTAAAAGTACCTCCTCTTTGAGGCCCAAGACCCCCTCCACAACAGCCCACCAACCCAGCACAACCCTTCCCATCATCTCGGTCGTTGAATTGTGATCGCGTGGCCGAAAACCGCTCCCCATTGGGAGTCTCCTAGCTCCTTGTGCCTATATAAACATCCACCCCTCCATTTTCGTCCAAAACCCTAGCCTCCTCCTAGCTCTAGCCGCCGCCTCGTTTTCCGTGCCGGGCGGACGTGTCCGTCCACGCCGGACACAACCGCCGCCTCCGACCGCACGGGCCCACCGGGCCCAAGGCCGGCCCCCACAGCCCGCATCGCCCCTGCCGCCGCACCGCCTCGCTCTCCCTCCGCCTCCCGCTTCTTCTCCACCGCCGGCGGCCGGGCGACAGGCCGCCGCCGCCTTCGTCGTACCTCGCGGGAGGGACGAGCTCCGCCGCCCCACCGCCGGCTTCCCGCCGCTCCGGCCGGTCCCCAGTCGCCGGCCTCCTCCGTCCAGGCTCGCCGGCCGGCCCAGCCGCCTCTCCGCCCGGCCGCCTCGCCGGAGGGACGAGAGCGCCGCCGGTCCCGATCGAGGATCCTGATCCCGATCCATTCTCCAACTGGGTCGAAACCCTAACGGGTACGGACCCGCGAACCATTTGACCCGCTCCACCGACCCGCGTTGACTCCGGAGGTTGACCCTCTGTTTTCTTTTGCTAAGTCCTTTTAGATTTTGTTGTCTGATGCATTTTTGTGAAGGCTATAACTTTTACTGTGCTTGTCCAATTTGTGCATATAATATGTCAAAATGATCGTGGTGACATGTACTATGTTTTGTTCCATTGTGCCATGCATGTTTGAGTCCATATAGATGTCTTAATCTTCATGACAAGAGTGCTACATGTTATAAACTGCTGCTATTAGTTGTTTTCATGCCATGTTTGAGATGTGATAACTTGGTGCATGTTTATCCAAATGAAGCAAATGATATGTCCAAATGTTCATCATCAGATGCTCTACATGTTGGTTGCTGTAGCATGCATGTTAGAGTTCATATTGCCATGTTTATCCCTGTTGCAAAAGTGCATGTGGCTGTTAGGTTTTATAACTTGTTACGAGATGCCTAGTTGAGGAGCTCGTTGCTATTGATGTGTTCGTCCCCATGTTGCATGCTCATATGTTTTAGATTCCCCATCATGTGATCTTTGCTGTGGTGCAAACCTTTTGCCATGATATGTTTTGAGGTGACTTAAACATGCTCACAAACATGCCATGATAATATTGCTGTTTTAACACTTGGTGAAATTTCACGAAGTCTGGAATCTGTAATATCCTGATGCTATGTTTGCTTGTTGTTCTAGGAAAATCCATGTTAGTTTTGGGGTGGCCATTGATCATTCCTTGTTATATATGTTATTGCCTATCCAGCCATGCCCTCACATGCTCATTTAGGTTGCTGTAGCATATTTAATTCTTGCTCCCAAGTTGCTATAATATATTACTGTCAGATTTTTATTGTCATGATCAAAATGTTGTAGCTTGTTGCTATTGATCCATGCCTCATATGGAGATGCTCCAATGGAGTTGTTTGCTGTAGGATATGTCTACTTCATGTCCATGCTTCTTGTCACCATGTTTGAGTGTTGTAGAGTATATATATCTTGCTTCCAAGTTGCTATGTGGCTGTTAGTTTCAGCTTTGCTTTGTTTCTTGTTTCGGGTGTATCTTTTAGTCCGTTGCTCCGTTTTGAGAGAGCCCTACATGAAACTTGTGTGATTTTGCATGTAGATTCAGAATATCATCTTGTTAACATGTTTGTAGTATGTTTGCTTGATGTTTGGGTGCATTTTGCACCGTTGCCATGCTTATCTTGTTTTGATCATATCTTCTAGACCGTAGCTCCGTTTTAAACAAACTTTATATGAAACTTGACTAGAATTTCGTGTAGATCATCATGGTGCATGTTAACTTGCTGTTTAACAACTTTAACTTAAGGTTTGTTCAGATCCAGACTAATTTCAAACTATGCATATGAGGACTTACCGGATTTGTCTTAAGTAGTTTCCGGCCTCATTTAAACCTGCTATTTCTTGTGTTGTTTCTCTGTGCTTCCTACCTTGCCATGTTTTGCATCCTAAATAGACTTGTCTTGCATCCTACTTGCTTGAGCATATTGTCATGTTTCTTGTCATGTTTCTCTGTGCTTCCTATGTTGTCATGTTGTGCATCCTAAGTGCATCTGCAGTGCTTCCTTAGTGCATCAGCCATGCATCCTGTAGTTTGCGCATTGCATCTTGTTTGATTTCGTGCCTCGTGTGTTCTTGTGTTGAGTAGAGCCGGAAGCCGAGATCGAGTACGAGAACGAGGTTACTACCGAGGTTGAGAACGACGAGCTGTCTTACGATCCCATCGACGACTCGACAGGCAAGATGACCTGACCCAGATATCATTACTATCTTTGCCTATTGCTAGAAGTCTCGCTCTTTAGCTTATTGCCTCGATGCCCATGTTTTCCTGTCAGCCTCCTATTTTAACCATGAATCTGTCTAACCACCCAACCTATGAAAACCTTTGTTTGGCTACGTAGGCTTCGCTCAGCCCCTCTTATAGCATTGCTAGTTGCAGGAGAAGATTTGAAGATTCTTGCTTCATGTTGAAGCTTGTTGGGATATCACACTATATAAAATCTTAAATGAAATCATCTATATATTGGTAATGGGTGGAATGCTAAGCCTCTTGCTTGGTGATTTGTTCCACTCATGCCGCCTAGGAACCGTATAAACTGGTGTTATGTTCCTTGATTATGCGTTCCTCACAAGGTTGGGGTTATGGGACCCCCTCGATAAACCGCTTAGCGCTAAGTCTTGTCCAGCAAGTCCCAACATTGGTACTATTTGCCTAATAACTAAAAACTTGCATAGGGCTTTGCAACCCCGAGTTCTTAATCAACAACCCCCGGGCCAGTGCTCCACATGAGTGTTGGTCCGAACCGAGCGGACTGCAGGGCCACCACGAGGAAACTCGAGGATTGGTATACACCTGTAGGACGTCTCATCCGGTCGTGGCCTCAGACTAGATACGCGCGGCTACTGTCAGGGTGTCGGCACGCCGGGAGGATTTGCTGGATTAGTCTTACCTTAGTCGGAGTATCTTGAGCACGGGATTCCGAGAATACTCGGGCCTTCCCACCTTGGAGTTGCGACTCCGCGGATCGTGGGCTTGTAATGGGCCAAGTAGGAACCTCCCTGCAGGGTTTTGAACTTTCGAAAGCCGTGCCCGCGGTTATGTGGCAGATGGGATTTTGTTAATATCCGGTTGTAGAAAACTTGACACCACGTTCAGAACACACTACCAGCGTGAGTACCGTGACGGTCATTTTCCGAAAGGGGTTTCGGAAGTGAACACGGTGGGGTTATGTTTGTCATGTTTTAGATAGGATCACTTCGTGATCACTTTGTCGCTCGTGGCACTTCTCTCCTCGCTCTTATTATGTAAGCTAGTGCTAGTGCTGCTGCAACCTTTTATTCTTTCTTCAGCCTTGTTCCACACCCAAGGCTTGGATAGTTCTATTACCCGAGAATGGGATTGCTGAGTCCTCCGTGGCTCACGGATTCTACACCACACCAGATGCAGGTACTCAGGTGAACTACTCAGGTGATGGCACAGAGCTGTACTGGGAGTACGATGAAGAACGTAGCCATTACTATGTGCACTATCCCGATGATCAGTAGTGGTTTCTACTAGGGGCGATTCGAACCTGTGGCTTTATGTATGTTTGGTATCTTTCATTTGGATCTTCACCCGTAGACGGGTTGTGATGTTATTTGAATGATGTTTGGCTATGTAATGAATTGTGTGACGTGGCGAGTGTAAGCCAACTATCTCTTTTCATTTTCATCCCTATTTTACATGATACGTGCAAAGATACCGAACTTGCGATCATTCCAGAATGGGCTTATACCTTTAAGTCGTGCCTCGACACGTAGGAGGTATAGTCCCATCCTGGGCATTGCAAGTTGGTATCAGAGCCTTCTCCGACCTAGGAGCCCCCACTGATTGATCGAATCGTTAACGGTTGAGTCTAGGCACACACTTTAAAATGTTTTGAGTCCTATATATATCAGAGAGTAGGAATTCTTTTGCTCCTCATCTCTTTTCACTCTGGTGAGGACTCCTGACTATTACTCTTGTCTCTTCTACTCTCAAAAATTCACCAAATTTTTTACCTGCACCTTTAATTTTTTTTAGCACGAATATGTCGAACGAAGTTTCTATCTTGTATTTGTTCTATCTGCACCTTGTTGTTTTATTTACCTTTTGTCTCGCAAGTGGCTTCTCGTGAAGAATGTTGTTACTATTAAACTGAGATTTACATTCGTTCATTCTTGTTCGAATGTTCTTGTGAAGACTATGTTGCAATTCTAGACGTTGATTCAGCTTATATCTTCTTTCAATCAAATGGCTAATAGTTGTCATCTCATTCAGGATGGCTCCTAAAAGGGTTCCCAACGCTAACCCAGAGGGTGAAGAGGTTCCTGATCGTCCTCCTTCCCCTCCTCCTCCGTCTGAGGCCTGGAGAGCAATTATGCAAGCTACGAACCAGAACACCCAGATGCTTATGCAAATGATGCAGAACATGCAAGCAAATCAAGCAAATCAGGGTGCTCATGGGAACCAAGGCAATTTGTTCAACCAACCTCATTTTGCTACGCTCAACCAGTTCTTGGCAAATCAACCAAAGGCATTCAGTTACTGCGTGGACCCTCTAGATGCTAAAGACTAGATAACAGATATCAAGAAGCATTTCGAGTGCAGTAACGTCAGGCCCGAGGACTATGTGAAGTTTGCAGCCTTCCAACTCAAGGACCAAGCAGCTGATTGGTGGCAGCAGTACAAAGACTCCAGAG
This sequence comes from Secale cereale, assembly GCA_902687465.1. Lineage (NCBI taxonomy): Eukaryota > Viridiplantae > Streptophyta > Magnoliopsida > Poales > Poaceae > Secale > Secale cereale. The sequence continues at coordinate 56,972,028 of LR738714.1, read as the reverse complement.
CAGGGCGTGTAATCTCCTGGGATGACTTCTGCAAGGACTTTCGCTCTCACCACATTCCAACAAGTGTCATCGAGGGTATGCGTGAGCAATTCCGCAACCTGAAGCAAGGCTCAATGTCTGTCTACCAATATAATGTCAAGTTCTAGAACCTTGCCCGCTATGCCAAGCAAGACATCCCAGATGCCAAGAGCAAGATCTATCAGTTCCGAGGTGGTCTGAAGGATGAACTCCAACTTGCTCTCACCTTGTTCGAGCCTGATGAGTTTGATCAATTCTATAACATGGCACTTAAGCAAGAGGCAGCCCAGCTCAAGATGGAAGCTTCCAAAAAGAGGATCAGAGACGCTGTTCACTCCTCCTCTTCTTCTCAAGTGGTCGCAAAGCAACAGAAGTTTTGGCTTCCACCTCCTCCAGTGATCCGAGCTCCCAACAACAACAACAACAAGAATTCTGGTGGCCGTGGTTTCTCCCACCCACACAACCAAGGCAATCAGTCCAAGTTGCAGTACCAAGCTCCAAGATCAAGTGTTCCTCCTCCTCGTCCACTTGTTGAGGTCACTTGCTACAAATGTGGTCAGAAGGGTCATTATTCCAACAAGTGCACCAACCCGAGGCGCCTTCCGCCTCGTCCACATGTCAGTACTGCTATTGTCAAGCACAATCCCAAGCAAGCAAGAGTGAATCTGATGAATGCAGCTCAAGCAGAAAATTCTTTAGATATGATACTTGGTAACCTTCCAGTCCATCTTAAACCTGCTAAAGTGTTGTTTGATTCTGGTGCATCACATTCCTTCATGTCATTTCCATTTGCATCCAAGCACAATGTGGGCACAGTGGCCTTGCCAAAGGAGTTACAAATTATTTCTCCGGGCAAATGCATGACTTCTAGATTGTATGCTCCAGATGTATCTATTCGCATGGGTGATTACCGCTTCCTGGCTTCTCCGGTTGTTCTCAGCAATTCCGACATTGATCTTATTCTCGGGATGGATTGGCTTTCTCAGCATGATGCTCACATTGATTGTGCAAATAAGGAAGTCAAGATTACTCATCCTAATGAAGACGTGATTATCTTCGCCTCTCGAGATAACACAATCAGGCTATTCTCTCTCAATGACAAGGGCGAGATTAGTGCCATCTCTCAAATTCCGGTGGTCAATGAATACGAAGATGTTTTCCCTGAAGAGCTTCCAGGCATGCCTCCGCATCGTCAAGTTGAATTTGTCATTGAACTCGAGCCTGGTACTGAGCCAGCATGCCGGCGTCCGTACAAGCTCTCCCCTGAAGAGTTGAAGGAGTTGAAGAAACAGCTTGATGAACAAGAGCGTATGGGTCTGATCAGGCCTAGCACGTCTCCTTGGGGCTGTGGTGTCTTATTTGTCAAGAAGAAGGATGGCACGGAGCGCCTTTGCGTTGATTACCGGCCATTGAACAAGAAGACAATAAAGAACAAGTATCCGCTCCCCAACATCAATGAACTGTTCGAGCAGCTCAAAGGAGCAAAAGTGTTCTCAAAGCTCGATCTCCGGATGGGTTACCACCAAATTCGCATTCGTGAAGAATATATCCACAAGACTGCCTTAAGAACGAGATACAGCCCATATGAATATACAGTCATGTCTTTTGGCCTCGCTAATGCTCCACCTACCTTCTCGAGAATGATGCACTACATTTTCAACCCCTACACCAACGAATTTGTGCTTGTGTATCTGGATGACATCTTGGTATTCTCCAAGAATGAAGAGGATCACGAAAAAGAACCTCCGTCTGGTTCTCGACAGACTCCGTGAACATAAGTTCTATGCCAAGTTCTCCAAGTGTGAATTCTGGCTCGATAAGGTCTTGTATCTGGGCCATATCATCTCCGCTGACGGTATTGCTATGAACCCCGAGAAAGTTGAAGCGATTGTCAACTGGGAACCTCCTCAAAACGTCAAGCAACTCCGAAGCTTCCTTGGTCTTGCTAGTTATTGCAGAAGATTCGTTGAGAACTTCTCCAAGATTGCCAAGCCTCTCTCCAACTTGCTGCAGAAGAATGTCAAGTACAACTGGTCTCCGGATTGTGATGTGGCATTCAAAACTCTCAAAGAAAAGCTCATCTCTGCTCCAGTTCTTATTCCTCCAGATGAGTCCAAGCCCTACGAAGTATTCTGTGATGCTTCTCTTCAAGGACTTGGTGGTGTGCTAATGCAGGACAAGAAAATTGTGGCATACACCTCTCGTCAATTGAAGCCAAGTGAGAAGAACTACCCCACACATGATCTCGAGCTAGCAGCTATGGTACACGCCTTGATCACGTGGAGACAACTTCTGTTGGGCAGAAAAGTCGACATCTTCACCGATCACAAGAGCTTGAAATACATCTTCACACAGCCGAACCTGAACCTCCGCCAGACTCGTTGGGTTGAGATGATCCAAGAGTATGATCCAAGCATTGAATACACAATTGGCAAGGCCAATGTCATTGCAGATGCCTTGAGCAGAAAGGCATATTGCAACAGTCTCCTTATCAAGCCATTCCAGCCTGAGCTTTGTGAAGCATTCAGGAAGCTCAACCTTCAAGTTGTTCCGCAAGGCTTTCTTGCAAATCTTCAAGTTGCTCCTACCTTGGAAGATCAGATCCGTGAGGCCCAGATCAGTGATGCTATGGTGCAGAAAGTGAAACATGGTATTGCAAAGGGTACTCCCAAATACAAGTGCTATCGCGTTGATGAGAGAGATACCTTGTTCTTTGAGGACAGACTTGTGGTTCCCAAGGGTGATCTCAGGAAGCTCATAATGAACGAAGCACATGACTCCCTCCTGTCGATTCATCCTAGAAGTTCCAAGATGTACCAAGACCTCAAGCAATCTTACTGGTGGACTCGCATGAAAAGGGAGATTGCCCAATTCATGAATGAATGTGATGTCTGCAGAAGAGTGAAGGCAGAGCATCAACGTCCAGCCGGTCTTCTCCAACCTCTTCCTATCCCCGAGTGGAAATTCGACCACATTGAAATGGATTTTGTCACTGGGTTTCCCAAGTCCAAGAAGGGGAATGATTCTATCTTTGTGGTGATTGACAAGCTTACCAAAGTCGCTCACTTCCTTCCAGTCAAAGAATCCACCAATGCAGCTCAACTGGCAGAGTTGTACACTTCCAGAATTGTGTCCTTACATGGCATTCCTCAAGTTATCTCCTTAGACCGTGGAAGTTTGTTCACATCCAAGTTCTGGGACTCCTTTCAGTCAGCCATGGGCACTAAGATCCGTTTCAGCACTGCGTTTCACCCTCAGACTAGTGGTCAAGTCGAGAGAGTGAACCAGATCCTAGAAGACATGCTCAGAGCTTGTGTCATATCTTTTGGCATGAAGTGGGAAGATTGTCTCCCGTTTGCCGAGTTCTCTTACAACAACAGTTTCCAAGCAAGTGCCGGCAAAGCTTCGTTTGAAATCCTCTATGGCGGAAAGTGTCGTACCCCTCTCAACTGGTCTGAGACTGGTGAACGTCAACTTCTTGGCAATGACTTGATCTCAGAAGCCGAAGAAATGTGCAAAGTCATACGTGAGAATCTCAAGGCCACTCAGTCGCGTCAGAAGAGCTAATATGACGGCAAGCATCGTGATTTGGCCTTCAACATTGGTGATCATGTCTACCTTCGTGTTTCTCCTATGAAAGGAACCCAAAGATTCGGTATCAAAGGCAAGCTTGCTCCTAGATACGTGGGCCCTTTCAAGATCCTTGGCAAAAGAGGCGATCTAGCCTATCAACTTGAGCTCCCTTCCAACTTCGCTAATGTTCATGATGTGTTTCACGTGTCTCAACTCCGCAAGTGCTTCAAGACACCTGAACGCACCATTCCGTTTGAGGAGATTGATCTTCAACAAGACTTGTCTTACCGAGAGCATCCAGTTGCTATTCTTGAAGAAACCGAGCGCAAGACCCGCAACAAGTCAATCAAGTTCTTGAAAGTTAAGTTGTCACACCATACCGACCGAGAAGCTACGTGGGAACGAGAAGATCACCTTCGTTCCGAGTACCCTTCCTTCTTCCAGTCCTAGATCTCGGGACAAGATCTTTTCGTAGTAGAGGAGAGTTTGTAATGCCCCGGATGTAACACTTTCCCTATATGGCAATATATAAACTTTGGCTTCATCAATTCCATTCCGGGTTCTTCTTTCTTTTCGGGTTTCTCGTTTTGTCATGTGCGTGTGTGCATTTCATCCATGTCATGTTGTCATGTGCATTGCATTGCATTTGTGTTGTCACTTGCATCCGGTACCACTCGTCTCTTCCCGTTGTCTGTTTCTAGTTCCGACGCTCTCACACGTGCCCGTGGCATCCCCGATTCCTTCTTTCGTGTTGGGGCGTGTAACGTTTCCGGATTGGCATGAGACTTGTCGTGTGATGTTGTTTTGATACGTGTAGGTCGCCTGTCAAGTTTCGTCACGTTTGGAGTTCGTTTGGTACTCCAACAGTTAACCTCATGGGCTAAAAGTACCTCCTCTTTGAGGCCCAAGACCCCCTCCACAACAGCCCACCAACCCAGCACAACCCTTCCCATCATCTCGGTCGTTGAATTGGGATCGCGTGGCCGAAAACCGCTCCCCATTTGGAGTCTCCTAGCTCCTTGTGCCTATATAAACGTCCACCCCTCCATTTTCATCCAAAACCCTAGCCTCCTCCTAGCTCCAGCCGCCGCCTCGTTTTCCGGGCCGGGCGGACGTGTCCGTCCGCGCCGGACACAACCGCCGCCTCCCACCGCGCGGGCCCACCGGGGCCGAGGCCGGCCCCCGCGGCCCGCATCGCCCCCGCCGCCGCACCGCCTCGCGCTCCCTCCGCCTCCCGCTTCTTCTCCGCCGCCGGCCGTGCGACAGGCCGCCGCCGCCGCCGATCGCCATACCCCGCCGCCGCCTTCGCCGTACCTCGCTGGAGGGACGAGGTCCGCCGCCCCGTGCTGTAGCCGCCCCGCCAGCGGCTTCCCGCCGCTCCGGCCGGTCCCCAGTCGCCGGCCTCCTTCGGCCAGGCTCGCCGGCCGGCCCAGCCGCCTCTCCGCCCGGCCGCCTCGTCGGAGGGACGAGGGTGCCGCCGGTCCCGATCGAGGATCCCGATCCCGATCCATTCTCCAACCGGGCCAAAACCCTAACGGGTACGGACCTGCGAACCGTTTGACCCGCTCCGCCGACCCGCGTTGACTCCGGAGGTTGACCCTCTGTTTTTTTTTTGCCAAGTACTTTTAGATTTTGTTGTCTGATGCATTTTTGTGAAGGCTATAACTTTTACTGTGCTTCTCCGATTTGTGCATATAATATGGCAAAATGATCGTGGTGACATGTACTATGTTTTGTTCCATTGTGCCATGCATGTTTGAGTCCATCTAGATGTCTTAATCTTCATGACAAGAGTGCTACATGTTATAAACTGCTGCTATTAGTTGTTTTCATGCCATGTTTGAGATGTGATAACTTGGTGCATGTTTATCCAAATGAAGCAAATGATATGTCCAAATGTTCATCATGAGATGCTCTACATGTTGGTTGCTGTAGCATGCATATTAGAGTTCATATTGCCATGTTTATCCCTGTTGCAAAAGTGCATGTGGCTGTTAGGTTTTATAACTTGTTACGAGATGCCTAGTTGAGGAGCTCGTTGCTATTGATGTGTTTGTCACCATGTTGCATGCTCATATGTTTTAGTTTCCCCATCATGTGATCTTTGCTGTGGTGCAAACCTTTTGCCATGATATGTTTTGAGGTGACTTAAACATGCTCACAAACATACCATGATAATATTGTTGTTTTAACACTTAGTGAAATTTCACTAAGTCTGGAATCTGTAATATCCTGATGCTATGGTTGCTTGCTGTTCTAGGAAAATCCATGTTATTTTTGGGGTGGCCATTGATCATTTCTTGTTATATATGTTGTTGCCTATCCATCCATGCCCTCACATGCTCATTTGGGTTGCTGTAGCATATTTAATTCTTGCTCCCAAGTTGCTATAAAATATTACTGTCAGATTTTTATTGTCATGATCAAAATGTTGTAGCTTGTTGCTATTAATTCATTCCTCCTATGGAGATGCTCCAATGGAGTTATTTGCTGTAGGATATGTGTACTTCATGTCCATGCTTCTTGTCACCATGTTTGAGTGATGTAGAGTATATATATCTTGCTTCCAAGTTGCTATGTGGCTGTTAGTTTCAGCTTTGCTTTGTTTCTTGTTTCGGGTGTATCTTTTAGTCCGTTGCTCCGTTTTGAGCGAGCCCTGCATGAAACTTGTGTGATTTTGCATGTAGATTCACAATATCATCTTGTTAACATGTTTGGAGTATGTTTGTTTGATGTTTGGGTGCATTTTGCACCGTTGCCATGCTTATCTTGTTTTGATCATATCTTCTAGACCGTAGCTCCGTTTTAAACAAACTTTATATGAAACTTGACTAGAATTTCATGTAGATCATCATGGTGCATGTTAACTTGCTATTTAACAACTTTAACTTAAGGTTTGTTCAGATCTGGACTAATTTCAAACTATGCATATGAGGACTTACCGGATTTGTCTTAAGTAGTTTCCGGCCTCATTTAAACCTGATGTTTCTTGTGTTGTTTCTCTGTGCTTCCTAACTTGCCATATTTTGCATCCTAAATAGACTTGTCTTGCATCCTACTTGCTTGAGCATATTGTCATGTTTCTTGTGTTGTTTCTCTGTGCTTCCTATGTTGTCATGTTGTGCATCCTAAGTGCATCTGCAGTGCTTCCTTAGTGCATCAGCCATGCATCCTGTAGTTTGCGCATTGCATCTTGTTTGATTTCGTGCCTCGTGTGTTCTTGTGTTGAGTAGAGCCGGAAGCCGAGATCGAGTACGAGAACAAGGTTACTACCGAGGTTGAGAACGAGGAGCCGTCTTACGATCCCATGGACGACTCGACAGGCAAGATGACCTGACCCAGATATCATTACTATCTTTGCCTATTGCTAGAAGTCTCGCTCTTTAGCTTATTGCCTCGATGCCCATGTTTTCCTGTCAGCCTCCTATTGTAACCATGAATCTGTCTAACCACCCAACCTATGCAAACCTTTGTTTGGCTACGTAGGCTTCGCTCAACCCCTCTTATAGCATTGCTAGTTGCAGGAGAAGATTTGAAGATTCTTGCTTCATGTTGAAGCTTGTTGGGATATCACACTATATAAACTCTTAAATGAAATCATCTATATATTGGTAATGGGTGAGCCTCTTGCTTGGTGATTTGTTCCACTCATGCCGCCTAGGAACCGTATAAACCGGTGTTATGTTCCTTGATTATGCGTTCCTCACACGGTTGGGGTTATGGGACCCCCTCGATAAACCGCTTAGCGCTAACTCTTTTCCAGCAAGTCCCAACATTGGTACTATTTGCCTAATAACTAAAAACTTGCATAGGGCTTTGCAAACCCGAGTTCTTAATCAACAACCCCCGGGCCAGTGCTCCACATGAGTGTTGGTCCGAACTGAGTGGACTGCGGGGCCACCACGAGGAAACTCGAGGATTGGTATACACCTGTAGGACGTCTCATCCGGTCATGTCCTGAGACTAGATACGCGTGGCTACTGTCAGGGTGTCGGCACACCGGGAGGATTTGCTGGATTAATCTTACCTTAGTCGGAGTATCTTGAGCACGGGATTCCGAGAATACTCGGGCATTCCCACCTTGGAGTTGCGACTCCGCGGATCGTGGGCTTGTAATGGGCCAAGTTGGAACACCCCTGCAGGGTTTTGAACTTTCGAAAGCCGTGCCCGTGGTTATGTGGCAGATAGGATTTTGTTAATATGCGGTTGTAGAAAACTTGACACCATGTTCAGAACACACTACCAGCGTGAGTACCGTGACGCTCATTTTACGAAAGGGGTTCGGGAAGTGAACACGGTGGGGTTATGTTTGTCGTGTTTTAGATAGGATCACTTCGTGATCACTTTCTCGCTCGTGGCACTTCTCTCCTCGCTCTTATTACGTAAGCTAGTGCTAGTGCTGCTGCAACCTTTTATTCTTTCTTCAGCCTTGTTCCACACCCAAGGCTTAGATAGTTCTGTTACCCGGGAACGGGATTGCTGAGTCCTCCGGGGCTCACAGATTCTACACCACACCAGATGCAGGTACTCAGGTGAACTACTCAGGTGACGGCACAGAGCTGTACTGGGAGTACGATGAAGAACGTAGCCGTTACTATGTGCACTATCCCGATGATCAGTAGTGGTTTCTACTAGGGGCGATTTGAACCTGTGGCTTTATGTATGTTTGGTATCTTTCATTTGGATCTTCACCCGTAGATGGGTTGTGATGTTATTTGAATGATGTTTGGCTATGTAATGAATTGTGTGACGTGGCGAGTGTAAGCCAACTATCTCTTTTCCTTTTCATCCCTATTTTACATGAGTCGTGCAAAGATACCGAACTTGCGATCATTCCAGAATGGGCTTATACCTTTAAGTCGTGCCTCGACACGTAGGAGGTATAGTCCCATCCTGGGCATTACATTGACCCATCCGGCGACGCAGACCATTTTTGGTTCGACTTCGAGGTCTATGTGTCGTGGTTCTAAGTCTGACAGTACGAGTAGGGGGTACGTAAGAGGAAGCAAGGACCTAGCTATGGTGAGATTGTACGCAAGATGTATACGAGTTCAGGCCCTTCTCGGAGGAAGTAAAAGCCCTACGTCTCGGTGCCCGGAGGAGGTCGACTAGAATGTATAGGGGTGTTTGAGTTACATGGCGTGCGAACCCTTGTACTAGAGGAGGGGGTGGCTTATATAGTGTGTCAGGACCCTAGCCATGCTCCACGTTACCAAGGGTTCAATGTACATAAAGGCAGGCGTTACTGATAACGTCCACAGTAAAGAGTAATAAAGGCATTCATTGCAGCGAAGTGAATACCAGACCGTTGCTGTCCTAAGGAACCTTTGACCTTCAGGGGTCGAGTGCCTTGGAAGGGTCGAGTGAAGTTGAGTCATTTTGGACGGGGGTGTATTGTCGAGTGGGATGTCCTCTTGGGCCGTCTCAGTCGACTGTTCTTGTTGCCATTGGTTTGTCCTTTGAGCTTCTGGGGTAGTGACCTTGGGTGGGGTATCTTGGTCAGGCCTGTGACCCTACCCTGGGTTCGTAACCTCATCAGTAACCCTCGAATGGATTGAGGCTTGAGTAGAAGAGAGTGCTGAAGCGAGCCTTGGCTCAGGTTCGATGTCCTTGGGGTAATCTTCTCTGAACTTGTTGTAATGCCCAGGATGGAGTTATACCTCCTACGTGTCGAGGCACGACTTAAAGGCATAAGTCCATCCTAGAATGATCTCAAGTTTGGTAATCTTTGCACATCTCATGTAAAAGAGGGGATTGTAAACATAAATAGTTGGCTTACACTCGCCACGTCAAACAAATATAATACAAGTCTCAAACATCATACATTAAGAACATCACAACCCTCTAAGGGCAAAACCAAATGTCAAGATACCAAACTTAAATAAATAAACCACAGGTCGGATCGAATCCTAGTAGAAGTCTCCACTACTGAACATCCGAATATCGAACATAGTACCGACTACGCTCTTCGTCGAACTCCCAATCCAGCTCGGTGCCATCACCTGGATAGCTCACAACTGGACCTGCATCTGGTGCGGTGAAGTAACTGTGAGCCACAGAGGACTCAGCAATCCCGTTCCCGGCTAACAAGACTATCTAGCCTTGGGAGAGGGTAAGGCTGAAGAAAAGAATAAGTGTCTGCAGCAGCAACTAGCAACTAGATTACGTGAGTGAGAGCGAGAAGAGAAAGCCTCGGACGAGAAGTGATCACGAAGTGATCCTAGCTACAGCTCAACAAACATAACCCCTCCGTGTTCAACTCCCGAATCCCTATTCGGAAATTGACGGTCACGGAACACACGCTGGTAGTGTATTAGAAACATTGTGTCAAGTTATCTACAACCGGATATTAACAAGCTCCCATCTGCCACATAACCGCGGGCACGGCTTTCGAAAGTTCAAACCCTGCAGGGGTGTTCCAACTTGACCCATTACAAGCCCACGATCCGCGGAGTCGCAACTCCAAAGTGGGAAGACCCGAGTATTCTCGGAATCCCGTGCTCAAGATACTCCAAACTAAGGTAAGGCTAATCCAGCAAATCCTCCCGGCGTGCCGACACCCTGATAGTAGCCGCGCGTATCTAGTCTCAAGCCACTTTCGGATGAGCAGTACGTACAGATACCGAAGATCCCAGCGAACTGGGTGGTATCCGCAAGTGGCTCTAGTTTGGACCAACACTCAAGTCGAGCACTGGCCCAGGGGGGTTGAATTAATTAAGCCTCGGGTTAATTACTCCCTCGGAAAGTTTTAGTTGTTTAGGCGAATAGTACCAATGTTGGGACTTGCTGGAAAAGACTTAGCACTTAGCGGTTTATCGAGGGGGTCCCATACACCCCAACCGTGTTAGGAACGCATAATCAAGGAACATAACACCGGTTTATACGGTTCCTAACGGCATGAGTGGAACAAATCACCAAGCAAAAGGCTTAGCCTTCCACCCTTGCCAATATATAGATGATTTCATTTAGCAATTATATAGTGTGATATAACCCAACAAACTTCAACATGAAGCAAGCATCTTCGATCTTCACCTGCAACTAGCAACGCTATAAGAAGGGCTGAGCGAAGCGTACTTAGCCAAGCAACGGTTTGCATAGGAAGGGTGGTTAAACATGGCAATGGTTACAAGTAGGGGGCTGACAGGAAGAACATGGGCATCGAGGCAAAACTATAGAGCGGAACTACTAGCAATGGGCAAAGATAGTAATGTTATCGGGGTTCGGCCATCTTGCCTGAAGAGAAGTCGTTCGGATCCTAAGAAGGGTCCTCGTGCTCAACCTCGTTGGTAACCTCGTGCTCGTACTCGTACTCGGTCTCAGCTTCCGGCTCTAAACAATACAATCACACAAGGCACAAATCAACAAGATGCAATGCGCACTCGAAAAAGATGGATGCATGATGGATGCACTAAGGATGCACACGGAGCACGGAAAATAGCACTCAAGCAAAACACCTCAAAACATGATAACAATCTGATGTTATGAATCTACACAGAAAATCAATCAAGTTTCATATAAGACTCGCTGAAATCGGAGTTACGGGCTAAAAGTTATGCCCGAAACAAGAAATGAGCGAAAGCTGAAAATTACAGCAACATAGCAACTTCGGAGCACAAAATAATTAAGCTACAGCACTCAAATATCATGGAAAAGGACATGAACATAAACTAGACATATCCTACAGCAAATAAGTCCAAAGGTGCACCCCCAAAGGAGCCACGGATCAATAGCAATAAGCTTGGACATATTGAACTTGACAATAAAATTCTGGCAGCAGAATTTTATTGAAACTTTGGAGCAAAAGATAAACATGCTACAGCCACTTAAATACGCATGTGAGAACATGGATGGAAAGCCAACAATATATACTACAAGGAACAATCAAGATCCACTCCAAAACTATCATGGTTTGTCCTAGAACATCACACGAACATGGCATCGGAACGTTACAGATTTCAGACTTAGTGAAAAACCACTAAGTCCTAAAACAGCAATTTCAACATGGCATCTAAACGAGCAAGTTTAAAGTCACCTCGAAACTAAACATGGCAAGTGGTAAGCACCTCATCAAAGTACACATGATGGTGATTCCGAAACACACAAGCATGCTTCATGGAGATAAACACAACGATAGCAACGAGCTCAACAAGATGGCATTTCATAACAAGTGAAACAACATCACACCCACATGACACTTTGCAACGATGATAAACATGGAAAGAATAAATCTATCATGCAACCTATCACCAACAACATGAAGAGCATGGCAAGACGAACACATGGACATGTCATTTGCATCATTCGGACAAACGAGCTAAAAGATATCACATGGCAAAGATGACATAAAAACATCACATAACAGCAGTTTATATCACGATGCACTCTTGCAACAGAAAAACAAGCACCTAGATGATCTCTAACATGCATGACACAAAAAGATAAAACGTAGTGCTATTCACCACGAACGTCTGGACATGCTATTTGCGCGAATCGGAGCAACACACAAAAAGTTAGAGCAGATCTAAAATAGCATCAGCAACTAATTACTGGGGACTTGGGAGAAAAAGAGAGGGGAATCAACCTTGGATCTGAAAAAAAAACACAGTCAACGGGCCCGGGCGGATCCGGCCCGGCGGATCTACAGTAGCTCGGCGGCGCGGCCCAGGAGAGGCGGCAGCCCACGAACTGCGGCTGCGGTGGAGGCGGTGCGAGATGGAGGCGGCCTGCTGGGAGGCGGGCCGCGCGGCTGGGCCTCGGGTCCGACGGGAGGCGGGCCCTGGCGAGCGGGATCTGGCGCCCCAGCGGCCCAGGGAAGATCGGTGGGGAGGCGGCCTGGGACAGGCCTGGCACTCGAGGCGGTGGAGTGAGGCCCGCGGTGGCGCTAGCTGGGCCTGGCGATGCGGCTGGGAAGCTGCGCGGCCTGCGGGGCTGGAGCGGCGGCCTGCTGACGCGAGCGGAGGGACGGGCCGGGCGGTGGCGATGTGGTCCCTCCACGGGGCCGGAGCGGGCGAAGGAGGAAGGTCGAACGATCTCCTGGCCTGGAGTGTTGACCCTGCGGGATCTCTCCCGAACCGAACGAAACTTGCGGCGGCGGCTCGGTGGCGATCGAGGGAATCGCCTGGATCGGCTGGTTCCCTCGGGATCTGAGAAGAGACAGTGGGAGGATATTTTTGGGATCTGAGAAGAGCACAAAATTTTGAGGAGATTTAGGGAGAAGCTAGGGATCCCCAAAAATGGACATGGGGGTGTTATATATAGCAGTTTTCTAGGGTTAGGGGGAATTTGGGGGTGTTAGGAGCCCTCCGATCGCGATCCGACGGATCCGATCGCGGGGGAAGTTTAGAAGGGCCTAGGAGAAGGTAGTGGACTGCTGTAGGGGTGTTTCGGGCCATAAAGCGAAGGCACTTTGGACCCACACAAATAACTGTTGGGATAGCAAACGGAGTCCAAACGCGACGAGATTTGAGAGGCGGGTTGCACACAACAAAACAACAACACACACAACAACCTCGCGGCACACCGGTAACGTTACACGCCCAAACACCAAAGTAGGCCTACGGGACGCCACGAACACGTGAGGGAGCTCCGGAACGCGAAACGGAGAACGAGAAGGAACGCGTGGAACCGGATGCAACCGACAACACAAATGCAATGCGATGCACATGTCTACATGATATGAATGAATGCCACACACTCACACAACAAAACGACGAAACCCGAAAGACAAAGAACCCAGAATGGAAATAGATGAAGCCGGAGATATATTATATACCCAAAAGGGAAAGTATTACATCCGGGGCATTACAAACTCTCCTCTACTACAAAAAGATCGCGTCCCGAGATCTAGGACTGGAAAAAGGAATAGTACTCGGAACGAAGATGATCTTCTTGTTCCCAGGTAGCTTCTCGGTCGGTGTGATGTGACCACTTGACTTTCAAGAATTTGATGGACTTGTTGCGGGTCTTGCGTTCAGTTTCTTCGAGAATTGCAACTGGATGCTCTCGGTAGGACAGGTCTTGTTGAAGATCAATCTCTTCAAACGGAATCATGCGCTCAGGTGCCTTGAAGCATTTGCGGAGTTGAGACACATGGAAGACATCATGAACATTGGCGAAGTTTGGAGGGAGCTCAAGTTGATAGGCTAGATCGCCTCTTTTGCCAAGTATCTTGAAAGGCCCGGCGTATCTAGGAGCAAGCTTTCCTTTGATACCGAATCTTTGGGTGCCTTTCATCGGAGACACACGGAGATAAACATGATCATCAATGTTGAATGCCAAATCACGATGTTTGCCGTCATAGTAGCTCTTCTGACGCGACTGAGCGGCCTTGAGATTCTCACGTATGACTTTGCACATCTCTTCGGCTTCTGAGATCAAGTCATTGCCAAGAAGTTGACGTTCGCCTGTTTCAGACCAGTTGAGAGGGGTACGGCACTTTCTGCCATAGAGGATTTCAAACGGTGCTTTGCCTGCACTTGCTTGAAAGCTGTTGTTGTAAGAGAACTCGGCAAATGGAAGGCAGTCTTCCCATTTCATGCCAAAGGATATGACACAGGCTCTGAGCATGTCTTCTAGAATCTGATTCACTCGCTCGACTTGACCACTAGTCTGAGGGTGAAAAGCAGTGTTGAACCTGATCTTAGTGCCCATGGCGGACTGAAAGGAGTCCCAGAACCTGGATGTGAACAAACTTCCACGGTCTGAGGATATAACTTGAGGAATGCCATGTAGGGACACAATTCTGGAAGTATACAGCTCTGCCAATTGAGCTGCATTGATGGATTCTTTGACTGGCCGGAAGTGAGCGACTTTGGTAAGCTTGTCAATCACCACGAAGATAGAATCATTTCCTCGCTTGGATTTAGGAAAACTAGTGACGAAGTCCATTTCAATGTGGTCGAACTTCCACTCGGGAATAGGAAGAGGTTGTAGAAGACCGGCTGGACGTTGATGTTCTGCTTTCACTCTTCTGCACACATCACATTCGTTCACGAATTGGGCAATCTCCCTTTTCATGCGTGTCCACCAGTAAGACTGCTTGAGGTCTTGGTACATCTTGGAACTGCCAGGATGAATGGAAAGGAGAGAATCATGAGCTTCTTCCATTATGAGCTTCCTGAGATCACCTTTGGGAACAACGAGTCTGTCCTCGAAGAACAAGGTATCTCTCTCATCAACACGAAAGCACTTGTATTTCGGAATGCCCTTAGCAATAGCATGTTTGACCTTCTTCACCATGGTATCACTGAGTTGGGCCTCACGGACCTGATCTTCCAAGGTAGGAGCAATTTGAAAATTTGCAAGAAAACCCTGCGGAACAACTTGGAGGTTGAGTTTCCTGAATGCTTCACAAAGCTCAGGCTGGCACGGCTTGATAAGAAGGCTGTTGCAATATGCCTTTCTGCTCAAAGCATCTGCAATCACATTCGCCTTGCCAGGAGTGTATTCAATGCTGGGATTATACTCTTGGATCATTTCAACCCAACGAGTCTGGCGGAGGTTCAGATGCGACTGTGTGAAGATGTACTTCAAGCTCTTGTGATCGGTGAAGATGTCGACCTTTCTGCCCAACAACAGATGTCTCCACGTAATCAAAGCATGTACCACAGCTGCTAGCTCGAGATCATGTGTGGGATAGTTCTTCTCACTTGGCTTGAGCTGACGAGAGGTGTATGCCACAATTCTCTTGTCTTGCATAAGCACACCACCAAGACCTTGAAGAGAAGCATCACAGAATACTTCATAGGGCTTGGATTCATCTGGAGGAGTCAGAACTGGAGCAGAGACAAGCTTTTCTTTGAGAGTTTTGAATGCCACTTCACACTCTGGAGACCAAAAGTATTTGACATTCTTCTGAAGCAAGTTGGAAAGAGGCTTGGCAATCTTGGAGAAGTTTTTAACGAACCTTCTGCAATAGCTGGCAAGACCCAGAAAACTGCGGAGCTGCTTGACGTTCTGAGGAGCTTCCCAGTTGACAATTGCTTCAACTTTCTCGGGATTAACCGCAATACCGTCAGCTGAGATGATGTGGCCCAAGTACAAAACCTTATCGAGCCAAAATTCGCACTTGGAGAACTTGGCATAGAACTTATGCTCTCGGAGTCGATCAAGAACCAGACGTAAGTGCTTTTCGTGATCTTCTTCATTCTTGGAAAACACCAGAATATCATCCAGATACACAAGCACAAACTCGCCAGTATAGGGGTTGAAGATGTAATGCATCATCCTCGAAAAGGTAGGAGGAGCATTGGCAAGACCAAAAGACATGACAGTATACTCGTATGAACCGTAGCTCGTTCTGAAGGCCGTCTTGGGAATGTCTTCCTCGCGAATGCGAATTTGATGATAGCCCATTCGGAGGTCAAGCTTAGAGAACACTTTAGCTCATTTGAGCTGCTCGAAGAGTTCGTTGATGTTGGGGAGCGAATACTTGTTCTTTATTGTCTTCTTGTTCAATGGCCGGTAATCAACACAGAGACGCTCCGTGCCATCTTTCTTCTTGACAAATAAGACACCACAACCCCAAGGAGACGTACTATGCCTGATGAGACCCATACTCTCCTGCTTATCAAGCTACTTCTTCAATTCCTTCAATTCATCCGGAGAGAGCTTGTACGGACGCCGGCATGCTGGCTCAGTAACCGGCTCGAGTTCAATAACAAATTCCACCTGACGGTGTGGAGGCATGCCTGGAAGTTCTTCAGGAAAGACGTCTTGATATTCATTCACCACCGGAATTTGAGATATGGCATTAATTTTGCCCTTATCATTGAGAGAGAAAAGCCTGATAGTGTTATCCCTGGAGGCGAAGATAATCACATCTTCATCTGAATGAGTCATCTTGACTTCCTTTTGAGCACAATCAATGTGAGCATCGTGCTGAGAAAGCCAATCCATCCCGAGGATGAGGTCGATGTCAGAATTACCAAGAACCACCGGAGAAGCCAAAAATCGATAATCACCCATGCGAATAGACACATCCGGAACATGCACCCGAGAGGTCATTTGCAAACCAGGAGAAATAATGCTCAACGGCTTCGGCATCACTTGAGTGACAAATTCATGCTTGGCAACAAAAGGTCTTGAAATGAAGGACAAAGAAGCACCCGAATCAAACAAAACTTTAGCAGGTATAGAGTTCACTGGAAGGTTACCCAAAATGACATCAGAAGAGTTCTCCGCTTCAGCTGCACTCATCAGATTGACCCTTGCAGACTTTGGATTATGCTTGACAATCGATGTACTGACAGGCGGAGGAGGAGGAAGACGCTTCGGATTTGGACATCTGTTGGCATAATGACCCTTCTGGCCACACTTGTTGCACACCACTTCTGAGAGAGGACGGAAATGAGAGCCACTTGACTTGGAGCCTTGAGACTGAAACTGATTCTTCGACTTGATGCTCGGGTTGGGTGGGTGGGAGAAACCACGTCCACCAGAGTTCTTGTTGTTGGAGTTGTTGGAGTTGTTGTAAGGAGCTCGAATCACTGGAGGAGGAGGAAGCCAGAATTTCTGATGCTTCGAGACCATCTAAGGCGATGAGGAAGAGTGAACGGCATCTCGAATTCTCTTCTTGGAAGCCTCCATCTTAAGCTGAGCTGCTTCTTGTTTCAAAGCCATGTTATATAACTTGTCGAATTCATCGGGCTCGAACAAAGTGAGAGCAAGCTGAAGTTCATCTTTGAGACCTCCACGGAACTGGTAGATTTTGCTCTTGGCATCAGGAATGTCTTGCTTAGCATAGCGGGCGAGGTTTTGGAACTTGACATTATACTGATAGACTGTCATGGAGCCCTGCTTCAGGTTGCGGAATTGCTCACGCATGCCCTCGATGACACTTGTAGGAATATGATGAGAGCGAAAATCCTTGCAGAAATTCTCCCAAGAGATCACTTGACCTGGCTTGGAGTCTTTGTACTGCTGCCACCAATCAGCTGCTTGATCTTTGAGTTGGAAGGCTGCAAACTTCACATAATCATCTTCCTTCACGTTACTGCACTCAAAATGCTTCTTTATGTCGGTTAACCAATCTTCAGCATCAAGAGGGTCGACACAGTAACTGAAAGCTTTAGGATTGCTGGCCAAGAACTGGTTGAGAGTAGCATGGTGCTGCTGGTTGAAGAAGTTGCCTTGATTCCCTGGAACACCCTGATTAGCTTGATTAGCTTGCATATGCTGCATCATCTGCATCAACATCTGAGTGTTCTGAGCTGTAGTCTGCATAATCGCTCTCCAAGCCTCAGATGGAGGAGGAGGGGAAGGAGGACGTTCTGGGACCTCTTCCGCCTCTGGGTTAGCGTTGGGAACCCTTTTCGGAGCCATCCTGAAAGAGATGACCACGAATCAGCAATTGATTGACAGAAGGTATAAGCTGAATCAATGGAATGAATTGCAACAAGTCTTTACAATAATCATTCGAACAATAGAACGAATGAAATCATTCGAACAAGAGGAACGAATGAAATTCTCAGTTAAATGATAACATCAATCTTCACGAGAAGCCACATAGGGGACAAAAGGTAAAATAAGAAAAACAACAAGGTACAGACGAGAACAAACACAAGATAGGAGCTTCGTTCTAACATCTTTGTGCCGAAAGCATATGAACGCGTTACGAAAAGGTTTTGCAATCCCCGGATCAGCATAGCCAAGGACCCTTTAAGATGCAACTCCTGATAGTAACATCAGTCATAAACCACTTCACTCAATGTAGAACCCCGAACTCACTAACCTGCATTCGTTGGAAGAATGCCTACGATCTACTGGATAAACCCACCTATAAATTTCCGAAAGATTCCAGTTATGCAATCAGGTGTTGGGGATACACGGGAAGCACCGCGCAATCAACTCTAAACCTACATCCAGGTGTATCCATCCTTCAACACATAACCAGTATTTCTCGGAAACTGTGTACCTCGGACCTTCGAAAAGCATCCACTATAACAAGCTATGGCAATACTCCCGAACTACCTCCCCAGTACTGGGTGATGTCGGGGTTATCTTGCCACTGGCCGTATAGGAGAGATTTTCGATGTCGGCCGTCTTAAGTATTTAGTACTGCCGCGATATGCTTGTGACGACAATACCCCGAAGCTCAACTCCCCGGGACACTGCCACAACCCTTAATGTCAGGAGGCATCGAGAACAATATCCTCATCACAAGAACATCGAAACAATCCCAGAATACTCGCGGGATTCCTAAAAAAATTTTGGTGCAATTTTGAAGATAGGAGAGACAAGAGTAGTCGTCAGGAGTCCTCACCAGAGAGAAAGGGGATGAGAAGCAAAGAAATCCTACTCTCCGATATAATATAGGACTCAAAAAGTTTTCAGTGTGTGCCTAGACTCGACCATCAACGATTCGATCAAACAGTGGGGGCTCCTAGGTCGGAGAAGGCTCTGAATACCAACTTGTAATGCCCAGGATGGAGTTATACCTCCTACGTGTCGAGGCACGACTTAAAGGCATAAGTCCATCCTAGAATGATCTCAAGTTTGGTAATCTTTGCACATCTCATGTAAAAGAGGGGATTGTAAACATAAATAGTTGGCTTACACTCGCCACGTCACACAAATACAATACAAGTCTCAAACATCATACATTAAGAACATCACAACCCTCTAAGGGCAAAACCAAATGTCAAGATACCAAACTTAAATAAATAAACCACAGGTCGGATCGAATCCTAGTAGAAGTCTCCACTACTGAACATCCGGATATCGAACATAGTACCGACTACGCTCTTCGTCGAACTCCCAGTCCAGCTCGGTGCCATCACCTGGATAGCTCACAACTGGACCTGCATCTGGTGCGGTGAAGTAACTGTGAGCCACAGAGGACTCAGCAATCCCGTTCCCGGGTAACAAGACTATCTAGCCTTGGGAGAGGGTAAGGCTGAAGAAAAGAATAAGTGTCTGCAGCAGCAACTAGCAACTAGATTACGTGAGTGAGAGCGAGAAGAGAAAGCCTCGGACGAGAAGTGATCACGAAGTGATCCTAGCTACAGCTCAACAAACATAACCCCTCCGTGTTCAACTCCCGAATCCCTATTCGGAAATTGACGGTCACGGAACACACGCTGGTAGTGTATTAGAAACATTGTGTCAAGTTATCTACAACCGGATATTAACAAGCTCCCATCTGCCACATAACCGCGGGCACGGCTTTCGAAAGTTCAAACCCTGCAGGGGTGTTCCAACTTGACCCATTACAAGCCCACGATCCGCGGAGTCACAACTCCAAAGTGGGAAGACCCGAGTATTCTCGGAATCCCGTGCTCAAGATACTCCGAACTAAGGTAAGGCTAATCCAGCAAATCTTCTCGGCGTGCCGACACCCTGATAGTAGCCGCGCGTATCTAGTCTCAGGCCACGTCCGGATGAGCAGTACGTACAGATACCGAAGATCCCAGCGAACTGGGTGGTATCCGCAAGTGGCTCTAGTTTGGACCAACACTCAAGTCGAGCACTGGCCCAGGGGGGTTGAATTAATTAAGCCTCGGGTTAATTACTCCCTCGGAAAGTTTTAGTTGTTTAGGCGAATAGTACCAATGTTGGGACTTGCTGGAAAAGACTTAGCACTTAGCGGTTTATCGAGGGGGTCCCTTACACCCCAACCGTGTTAGGAACGCATAATCAAGGAACATAACACCGGTTTATACGGTTCCTAACGGCATGAGTGGAACAAATCACCAAGCAAAAGGCTTAGCCTTCCACCCTTGCCAATATATAGATGATTTCATTTAGCAATTATATAGTGTGATGTAACCCAACAAACTTCAACATGAAGCAAGCATCTTCGATCTTCACCTGCAACTAGCAACGCTATAAGAAGGGCTGAGCGAAGCGTACTTAGCCAAGCAACGGTTTGCATAGGAAGGGTGGTTAAACATGGCAATGGTTACAAGTAGGAGGCTGACAGGAAGAACATGGGCATCGAGGCAAAACTATAGAGCGGAACTACTAGCAATAGGCAAAGATAGTAATGTTATCGGGGTTCGGTCATCTTGCCTGAAGAGAAGTCGTTCGGATCGTAAGAAGGGTCCTTGTGCTCAACCTCGTTGGTAACCTCGTGCTCGTACTCGTACTCGGTCTCAGCTTACGGCTCTAAACAATACAATCACACAAGGCACAAATCAACAAGATGCAATGCGCACTCGAAAAAGATGGATGCATGATGGATGCACTAAGGATGCACACGGAGCACGGAAAATAGCACTCAAGCAAAACACCTCAAAACATGATAACAATCTGATATTATGAATCTACACAGAAAATCAATCAAGTTTCATATAAGACTCGCTGAAATCGGAGTTACGGGCTAAAAGTTATGCCCGAAACAAGAAATGAGCGAAAGCTGAAAATTACAGCAACATAGCAACTTCGGAGCACAAAATAATTAAGCTACAGCACTCAAACATCATGGCAAAGGACATGAACATAAACTAGACATATCCTACAGCAAATAAGTCCAAAGGTGCACCCCCAAAGGAGCCACGGATCAATAGCAATAAGCTTGGACATATTGAACTTGACAATAAAATTCTGGCAGCAGAATTTTATTGAAACTTTGGAGCAAAAGATAAACATGCTACAGCCACTTAAATACGCATGTGAGAACATGGATGGAAAGCCAACAATATATACTACAAGGAACAATCAAGATCCACTCCAAAACTATCATGGTTTGTCCTAGAACATCACACGAACATGGCATCGGAACGTTACAGATTTCAGACTTAGTGAAAAACCACTAAGTCCTAAAACAGCAATTTCAACATGGCATCTAAACGAGCAAGTTTAAAGTCACCTCGAAACTAAACATGGCAAGTGGTAAGCACCTCATCAAAGTACACATGATGGTGATTCCGAAACACACAAGCATGCTTCATGGAGATAAACACAACGATAGCAACGAGCTCAATAAGATGGCATTTCATAACAAGTGAAACAACATCACAGCCACATGACACTTTGCAACGATGATAAACATGGCAAGAATAAATCTATCATGCAACCTATCACCAACAACATGAAGAGCATGGCAAGATGAACACGTGGGCATGTCATTTGCATCATTCGGACAAATGAGCTAAAAGATATCACATGGCAAAGATGACATAAAAACATCACATAACAGCAGTTTATATCACGATGCACTCTTGCAACAGCAAAACAAGCACCTAGATGATCTCTAACATGCATGACACAAAAAGATAAAACATAGTGTTATTCACCACGAACGTCTGGACATGCTATTTGCGCGAATCGGAGCAACACACAAAAAGTTAGAGCAGATCTAAAACAACATCAGCAACTAATTACTGGGGACTTGGGAGAAAAAGAGAGGGGAATCAACCTTGGATCTGGAAAAAAACACAGTCAACGGGCCCGGGCGGATCCGGCCCGGCGGATCTACAGTAGCGCGGCGGCGCGGCCCAGGAGAGGCGGCGGCCCGCGAACTACGGTTGCGGTGGAGGCGGTGCGAGATGGAGGCGGCTTGCTGGGAGGCGGGCCGCGCGGCTGGGCCTCGGGTCCGACGGGAGGCGGGCCCTGGCGAGCGGGATCTGGCGCCCCAGCGGCCCAGGGAAGATCGGCGGGGAGGCGGCCTGGGACGGGCCTGGCACTCGAGGCGGTGGAGCGAGGCCCGCGGTGGCGCTAGCTAGGCCTGGCGATGCGGCTGGGAAGCTGCGCGGCCTGCGGGGCTGGAGCGGCGGCCTGCTGGCGCGAGCGGAGGGACGGGCCGGGCGGTGGCGATGTGGTCCCTCCACGAGGCCGGAGCGGGTGAAGGAGGGAGGTCGAACGATCTCCTGGCCTGGAGCGTTGACCCTGCGGGATCTCTCCCGAACCGAACGAAACTTGCGGCGGCGGCTCGGTGGCGATCGAGGGAATCGCCTGGATCGGCTGGTTCCCTCGGGATCTGAGAAGAGACAGTGGGAGGATATTTTTGGGATCTGAGAAGAGCACAAAATTTTGAGGAGATTTAGGGAGAAGCTAGGGATCCCCAAAAATGGACATGGGGGTGTTATATATAGCAGTTTTCTAGGGTTAGGGGGAATTTGGGGGTGTTAGGAGCCCTCCGATCGCGATCCGACGGATCCGATCGTGGGGGAAGTTTAGAAGGGCCTAGGAGAAGGTAGTGGACTGCTGTAGGGGTGTTTCGGGCCACAAAGCGAAGGCACTTTGGACCCACACAAATAACTGTTGGGATAGCAAACGGAGTCCAAACGCGACGAGATTTGAGAGGCGGGTTGCACACAACAAAACAACAACACACACAACAACCTCGCGGCACACCGGTAACGTTACACGCCCAAACACCAAAGTAGGCCTACGGGACGCCACGAACACGTGAGGGAGCTCCGGAACGCGAAACGGACAACGGGAAGGAACGCGTGGAACCGGATGCAACCGACAACACAAATGCAATGCGATGCACATGTCTACATGATATGAATGAATGCCACACACTCACACAACAAAACGACGAAACCCGAAAGACAAAGAACCCGGAATGGAAATAGATGAAGCCGGAGATATATTATATACCCAAAAGGGAAAGTATTACATCCGGGGCATTACACTTGTGAACCAGACCATCTTTTCAACCTCGTCTTGGTCGCCTTAATCAATTCCGGA
Organism: Secale cereale; assembly: GCA_902687465.1. NCBI lineage: Eukaryota > Viridiplantae > Streptophyta > Magnoliopsida > Poales > Poaceae > Secale > Secale cereale. The sequence continues at coordinate 56,948,799 of LR738714.1, read as the reverse complement.
ACCGTCGAGTGTACTTGTTGTGTTGACCGTCGACTGAACTTTGCGCGTGGCACCGAGCGTCGTTGGTGCGCGCAGTTTTCGGCGGGATCGGTTGCTATCAGGTCCCCAGATTTTGCAGGATTTCAAAATTTGGGAAAGCACACGGGACGGGTCGTGCCGTGGAAATCGGATCGGATATGCCCGGGACGCCTTGATCCTCGCACTGCCTTTTTCACCATGTATCGCGTATGCGACTGTTGCAGGATTTGACGGGATTGCTCGGGGCCACCGGTCAGTCACTCGACCGTTGTACTATAAATGTGCGTTGCGGCCGAGGCAAGGGCACTGTGCGCCCATTCTCTGTTTCCTCGCCTCCGTCCCTCCGCCGTGCCTCTGCTTCTTTCTCCTTCTCCTCGGCCAACGCCGCCTCGCTCGCCATGGGCAAGGAGAAGACCGCGGCGCTGGAGCGCTCGAAGAAGGCGGGGACGGGGAAAGCGAAGCGGTCCGGCCACGGGGGGTCGACGTCGAGGACCGGGCTCCCACCTGGCTGGATCCAGGGGGACTGGATCAGGTCCACCATTACGGCGGAGGACATGGAGGAGCTGGAGGAGGGCTTGTTCGCTCGCGACTCCTGGCGGGTGCCGGGAGGCGAGCTCGAGCCCCAGCCGCGGGAGGGCGAGTGCGTTCTCCTTGCGACCCACGTCGACCGAGGTTTCTCCATGCCCCCGCACCCTTTCTTTCGTGCCTTCTTAACTTTTTACGGCGCCCAGTTGCACTACTTTACGCCCAACTCCATCGCTTTCTTGGCTGCATTTGTCTCGATGTGTGAAAACTTCCTTGGCTATCGACCGCACTGGGGTTTGTTCAAACACATCTTCACTTGTTGTTCGCAAACCGTCAAGAAAGAGAATCCGAGCGACGAAAAGACGCATGTCATCCAGATGTGCGGCGGGCTGGGTATCCAGCTTAGAAATAGGAGCGCCTTTCATGCTATGATCCTCCCAGAGTTGGTTCGGGGCTAACAGTCGACTTGGTTCTACTGTAAGGACACTCCGACTCCTGGTCAGTCGACTGGGCTTCCTCCCTTTTCCTTTAGTCGAGCCAGTCAGCCATCGTCGCTGGTTGTGAGTCGGACCGAGAGGGTGGAGCTAGACATGCAGGTGGAGCGGGTCATCCAGTTGGTCCGCGATGGGTTTACAGGGTTGGATCTGCTTGAGGTGTACCTTATGCGCAGGATCCAGCCTCTCCAAGCTCGAGACCACCCGATGTGGCTGTATTCCAGCGTCGACGACTCGTCTCGGGTCCACCCGGAGGAGGCCTCAGCGAAGACGGTGGCGCAGTGTTTGAAGTGTATCACGGGGAACAAGGACAACCCCAGGGGCTCGGAAGAGTTCCTCCATTCGACGCCGACCATCTTCCTGACAAGGTCTGGCCTTGACTTCTGAGTGGTTTTCATGTTTCTTGTTTGCGGCTGTCTGATGAGTCCGACTGATGTTTGGTTAATTCTTCTTTTCCGCAGATCTATACCGAAATGTACTCGGTGCCCAACGGGGATCAGGTCCAGGAGGGCGAAGAGGGCGCGGGCAAGGCTTCCGAGTGGAAGTCTGATGAGGATATCGGAGAGGAGAGCGAGGACTCCAGCAGCGGCGAGGAGATCAAGTCACCTCCCCGCGGCGAAAAGCGCTCCAAGGAAAAGCATGACCCAGAGGTTGTGCGCTCCAGGGCGGGCACCTCCAGCTCCCAAGTGCAGAAGCGGGCTCGCACGGCCACTCCCGATCCGACCGAGAAGGCGCCCAAGCATCCTAAGGTCGATGCCATCAAGCCTCGGAAGGTCCTGCCCAAGATCAAGGTGGACGTCCCGATTGCCTCTATGTAAGTGATGTTCTGCTGCATTTCTCCCTGCTTTTCGGAGATCAACTTTGTCTTCGTCTACTCACTTTCAAGGAAATCTTCAGTGCTGCTGCTTCTAAGACCTCGATGGATGTCGACAAGGGTCGGGATGACGAGGAGACCGCTGATGCTGCTACGTCTCGCGCAGGTGCGGGTTGTAGATCGTACTTTGCTTTTTGTTGGTTTGAACTAGCGGTCGACTGAACTTCGTGGTTGTCTTTTTGAAGTGCCACGCCATGTCATAGAGCTCCCAGACGACGACGACGACGATGATGAGGAGCGCTCGGGAGTGACTCGATGATGCACAGGAAGGAAGGGTCGGAAGGCACCCTCTGGCTCTGAGGCCCAGCAACAGGGGGACGTGGCCCGGACCACGGTCTCCTTCGCTGTCCTTGTGTCGACTGTCCATCGTCCTTCGTCGACTGGTCGGCCGTCGACTCAGCGCCTGCTCCGCCGTCCATTTTCTTCTCCACCCATCACGTCCCTGAGGATCCCGTGGGTGCAGCCCAAGAAGTCGTTCGCCAGGCGGGGCTGATGATGGAGAGGATGAAGGCGGCGTACGAGGCTAGCCTGGCTGCTTACAACGCTAGCTTAGCTCTTCGGACCAATGTCCATGTTTGTCTCTTCCGACTGATTTGCAGTATTGGTGTAGTCTTCATCTTGAGAAATCTACTGCCTTGTTCGTGAGATGATGCCACACCCACTGGGTGACTTATCTTGTAGCTTTTAGCTTTTGTAGGCCAACCGGTAGTACCAGTGGGGGCACGCTCAGTGCGCCTAGTGGGTGTAGTCCCCGAGGCCATGGTCGACTGAAGTCAATCGACTATGGTCTTTAGAATGTGTCTTGTTTGTTCCGTACTTCTCTTACTCGCGCGGACTCTGGTCAGGCTGATTTGGTCGAGTGAGAACCAGTGGGGGCATGCTCAGTGCACCCACTGGGTGTAGTCCCCGAGACCGTGGTTGACTGCTGGTAGTCGGCCATGGTCTGAGAATAGAACTTTTCCTCCTTGTTTTTTTTTGAACTCTGGTCAGACTGATCTTGGCCAAGTGAGAACCAGTGGGGCACGCTCAGTGCACCCACTGGGTGTAGTCCCCGAGACTGCGGTTGAGTGTTTGACTCGACTGTAGTCTTAGAATTCTAATTTGTTGTGTTGATGCAGAGATCTTGTGAGTTCGGGGCCAAATTTGCGGATCTCGAGAAGAAGCAGGTCCAGCTTAATCTTGACTTGCAGCTGGCTCGGGACCACTTGAAGAAGACTTAGGATGAAGCGGCTGGTAACTAACGCGAGCAACTCGTCGACTGACCTTCGATAAATATGACGTGTGTATCCTCTTGTTCATCTGTCTAGTGACGTCTCTTGTAGATCAACTGAAGGCGGCCCTGGAGCAGAAGGACCTCGACTTGGCGGCGGCGCAGCAGAGAGCGCATGAGAAGACCGAACTGCCGGAGCAGAAGCTGGCTTCAATCGGCGTGCTTGAAGCAGAGATCACCAGGCTGAAGAGCTCCCTCGACGCGGCCAACCAGGAAGTGACTCGACTGAAGGGGGCTAAGAACGCCCTAAATGAGAAGTACGAGGGCCTCTTTCAGAAGAAGAACGGCCTGGAAGCCTATCTGTGCGGACTCACTAAGAAGTGGTATCTTGTGCTTGAAGGTATGCCTCTTCTGCTCTGGTCCGGGTCAAGGTGGTCGACTCGTAACTCGCTTACTGATTCGACGCGTTCTCCCTTGTGCAGAATTCTGCCACAACTTTGATGAAGAGACCGGGCGGGTCGAGCCTGGTGTGGACACCACCAACTCTATTGTCAAGGATGAAGCTGCCATGAACATTTTGAGATTGGAGTCACGCCTTACCAGCGCCACAGACTATCTTGGTCGACCGAAAGCAGTGATGTCCCGGATCGGCGCTGCACTCTGGAGGGGAGCCGTGCAAGAGAAGGACCTCGAGTCCCTGATGACTCGACTCAGTGAGATCCCTGGTCGAGTGCAGGAGTGGAAGAAGTCATTTGCTCGCTGCGGAGCCGACGTAGCACTGTCTCTAGTTCGGGTGCACTGTAAGGAGGTGAAGGAGAAGAGGCTAGCTACACTCAAGGTCGCCAACACGAAGGAGCTCCAATTTCAGTCGTTTATGGAGACTTACTTGGAAGCTGCAATCGCATCGCCGACGGGATCGACCTGGATGAGTTTGCCGCACCTGCGAGCCCACCTCCCCCTGAGGAGTGAATGAACTTTGATACTTTAATTCAATTTGCCTCGAAATGCCGAGTGATCCTGTAACCGTTAAACTCTTGTGGGCCCATTGCCCAAGTACTCTTGCCCGAATCTTGTGGGACTTTATCTGGATTTGATTCCTTTTGCATTTGCTTGTTTTGCTTCCGACTCTTTCAGGTCTTTTGGATTTTGAGTCGATGCCATCTCTGTGGCTTGGCTCCGACGGTTCGAACCACTTGTTGGTGATGTCGTACTTGTGGCGGAGCTCGGAGGACCGCAGCTAAGCCCCCGAGTGAGAGGGTTGCTCTTAACTCGAAGTAGTTTTTGCAACTTAGGCGATTACGAGGCCGCAGCTAAGCCTCCGAGTGAGAGGGTTTCTCTTCACTCGGAGTAATTTCTACAACTTAGGCGATTACGAGCTATGTTGTACTTGTGGCGGAGCTCGGAAGACAGAGCCACGTTGTACTTATAGTGTAGCTCGGAGGACCGCAGCTAAGCCTCCCGAGTGGGAGGGTTGCTCTTCACTCCGAGTAGTTTCTGTAACTTAGGCGATTACGAGCTATGTTGCACTCCGCGGAACTCGGAAGACA
>LR738714.1:56814688-56943832 GCA_902687465.1 Secale cereale | reverse complement strand
CTTAGGCGATCACGAGCTACATTGTACTTGTGGCGGAGCTCGGAAGACAGAGCCACGTTGTACTTATGGTGTAGCTCGGAGGACCGCAGCTAAGCCTTTGAGTGAGAGGATTGCTCTTCACTCGGAGTAGTTTTTGCAACTTAGGCGATTACGAGCTACGTTGTACTTGTGGCGGAGCTCGGAAGACAGAGCCACGTTGTACTTATGGCGTAGCTCGGAGGACCGCAACTAAGCCTCCGAGTGAGAGGGTTGCTCTTCACTCGGAGTAGTTTTTGTAACTTAGGCGATTACGGGGTCGCAGCTAAGCCTCCGAGTGAGAGGGTTGCTCTTCACTCGGAGTAGTTTTTGTAACTTAGGCGATTACGGGGTCACAGCTAAGCCCCTGAGTGAGAGGGTTGCTCTTCTCTCAGAGTATTTTTTGTAACTTAGGCGATTACGAGCTACGTTGTACTTGTGGCAGAGCTCGGAGGACAGAGCCACATCGTACTTATGGCGTAGCTCGGAGGACCATAGCTAAACCCCTGAGTGAGAGGGTTGCTCTTCACTCGGAGTAGTTTTTGTAACTTAGGCGAATCGGGTTCGCGGCTAAGCCCCCGAGTGAGAGGGTTGCTCTTCACTCGGAGTAATTTTTGTAACTTAGGCGAATCAGGTTCGCGGCTAAGCACCCGAGTGAGAGGGTTGCTCTTCACTCAAAGTTATTTTTGTAACTTAGGCGAATCGAGTTCGCGGCTAAGCACCCACTGGGGAATTTTGAAGACCACCATCTTAGAAACTAACAATCATTAAGGAATTGTGGCGAACTTGTCTTTGAAACAAACTGGAAAATCTTCATTACAACTCAACTGTTTGAGCGCTTTAAGTATAGAAGTGGCGGAGCAGGTCCGCGTTCCACGAACGAGGTTCATCTCTCTTCTAAGCGCGTTGTAGAGGTGATACGCTCCATTGTGCAGTACTTTGGTGATGATGAAGGGGCCTTCCCAAGCCGAGGCGAGCTTGTGCGGTCGTTTCTGATGCACTCGAAGAACCAGGTCTCCTTCCTGGAATGCTCGGCTTCGGACATTGCGAGCATGGAATCGACACATGTCATGTTGATATATGGTCGACCAGATCAAAGCCATCTCACGTTCCTCCTCCAAGAGGTCGACTGCATCCTGACGGGCTTGCTATGCTTCGGCTTCGGAGAAGAGTTCCACTCGGGGAGCATTGTGCAACAAATCGCTCGGCAGCACGGCTTCAGCTCCATAGACCATGAAGAAAGGGGTACGGTCAGTCGACTGGTTCGGAGTTGTCCTCAGACCCCATAAGACAGATGGCAGTTCGGTCACCCAAGCTCCGGAGGCATGCTTGAGGTCACGCATGAGCCGTGGCTTCAGGCCTTGGAGGATCAAACCGTTCGCTCTTTCTGCTTGTCCATTCGACTAGGGATGCCCTACAGAGGCGTAGTCGACCCGTGTTCCTGAAGGAAATATGCCCTAGAGGCAATAATAAAGTTATTATTTATTTCCTTATATCATGATAAATGTTTATTATTCATGCTAGAATTGTATTAACCGGAAACTTAATACATGTGTGAATACATAGACAAAACAGAGTGTCCCTAGTATGCCTCTACTAAACTAGCTCATTGATCAAAGATGGTTATGTTTCCTAGCCATAGACATGAGTTGTCATTTGATCAACGGGATCACATCATTAGGAGAATGATGTGATGGACAAGACCCATCCGTTAGCTTAGCACTATGATCGTTTAAGTTTTACTGCTATTGCTTTCTTCATGACTTATACATGTTCCTATGACTATGAGATTATGCAACTCCCGAATACCGGAAGAACACTTTGTGTGCTACCAAACGTCACAACGTAACTGGGTGATTATAAAGGTACTCTACAGGTGTCTCCGAAGGTACTTGTTGGGTTGGCGTATTTCGAGATTAGGATTTGTCACTCCGATTGTCGGAGAGGTATCTCTGGGCCCACTCGGTAATGCACATCACTATAAGCCTTGCAAGCATTGCAGCTAATGAGTTAGTTGCGGGATGATGTATTACGGAACGAGTAAAGAGACTTGCCGGTAACGAGATTGAACTAGGTATTGAGATACCGACGATCGAATCTCGGGCAAGTAACATACCGATGACAAAGGGAACAACGTATGTTGTTATGCGGTTTGACCGATAAAGATCTTCGTAGAATATCTGGGAGCCAATATGAGCATCCAGGTTCCTCTATTGGTTATTGACCGGAGACGTGTCTCGGTCATGTCTACATAGTTCTCGAACCCGTAGGGTCCGCACGCTTAAGGTTTCGATGACAGTTTTATTATGAGTTTATGAGTTTTGATGTACCCAAGGAGTTCGGAGTCCCGGATGAGATCGGGGACATGACGAGGAGTCTCGAAATGGTCGAGACGTAAAAATCAATATATTGGACGACTATATTCGGACATCGGAAAGGTTCCGAGTGATTCGGGTATTTTCGGAGTATCGGGGAGTTACGGGAATAGAGGAGAGAGGTCAAAAGGAAGGAGGCGCACACCCCCCTTCTGGTCCGAATTGGACAAGGGGTGCAACCCCCTTTTCCTTCTCCCTCTCCCCCTCTTTCCTTCTCTCCTACTCCGGAAAGGAAAGGGGAATCCTACTAGGACTTGGAGTCCTAGTAGGACTCCCCACACTTGGCGCGCCCCCTCTAGGGCCGGCCTCTCCCTCCCTCCTTTATATACGGGGGCAGGGGGGCACCTCTAGACACAACAATTGATCTCTTGATCTCTTAGCCGTGTGCGGTGCTCCCCTCCACCATAGTTCTCCTCGATAATATTGTAGCGGTGTTTAGGCGAAGCCCTGCGACAGTAGAACATCAAGATCGTCACCACGCCGTCGTGCTGACGGAACTCTCCCTCGACACTCAGCTGGATCGGAGTTCGAGGGACGTCATCGAGCTGAACGTGTGCTAGAACTCGGAGGTGCCGTAGTTTCGGTGCTTGATCGGTCGGGCCGTGAAGACGTACGACTACATCAACCGCGTCGTTCTAACGCTTCCGCTTTCGGTCTACGAGGGTACGTAGACTCACTCTCCCCTCTCATTGCTATGCATCTGGTAGATAGATCTTGCGTGATCGTAGGAAAATTTTAAAATACTACGTTCCCCAACAGTGGCATCATGAGCCAGGTCTATGCGTAGATGATATGCACGAGTAGAACACAAGTGAGTTGTGGACGATACAAGTCATACTGCTTACCAGCATGTCATACTTTGCTTCGGCGGTATTGTGAGATGAAGCGGCCCGGACCGACATTACGCGTACGCTTATGCGAGACTGGTTTCACCGTTATGAGCACTCGTTGCTTAAAGGTGACTGGCGGGTGTCTGTCTCTCTCACTTTAGCTGAATCAAGTGTGACTACGCCCGGTCCTTGTGAAGGTTAAAACAGCACATACTTGACGAAACATCGTTGTGGTTTTTTGTATGCGTAGGTAAGAACGGTTCTTGCTAAGCCCGTAGCAGCCACGTAAAACTTGCAACAACAAAGTAGAGGACGCCTAACTTGTTTTTGCAGGGCATGTTGTGATGTGATATGGTCAACACATGATTAGTTATACGGTTTTGTATGAGATGATCATGTTTTGTAAAGTTATCGGCAACTGGCAGGAGCCATATGGTTGTCGCTTTATTGTATGAAATGCAATCGCCATGTAATTGCTTTACTTTATCACTAAGCGGTAGCGATAGTTGTAGAAGCAATAGTTGGCGAGACGACAACGATGCTACGATGAAGATCAAGGTGTCGCGCCGGTGATGAAGGTGATCATGACGGTGCTTTGGAGATGGAGATCAAAAGCACAATATGATGATGGCCATATCATGTCACATATTTTGATTGCATGTGATGTTTATCTTATTATGCTTCTTATTTTGCTTAGTACGACGGTAGCATCATAAGATGATCCCTTACAAAATTTCAAGGTATAAGTGTTCTCCCTGAGTATGCACCGTTGCGAAAGTTCGTCGTGCCGAGACACCACGTGATGATCGGGTGTGATAAGCTCTACGTTCAAATACAACGGGTGTAAGCCAGTTTTGCACACGCAGAATACTCGGGTTAAACTTGACGAGCCTAGCATATGCAGATATGGCCTCGGAACACTAGAGACCGAAAGGTCGAGCGTGAATCATATAGTAGATATGATCAACATAAGATGTTCACCATTGAAAACTACTCCATCTCACGTGATGATCGGACATGGTTTAGTTGATTTGGATCACGTGATCATTTAGATGACCAGAGGGATGTCTATCTAAGTGGGAGTTCTTCAAGTAATATGATTAATTGAACTTTAATTTATCATGAACTTAGTCCTGGTAGTGTTAGCATATCTGTGTTGTAGATCAATAGCTCTTAAGATAGCTCCCCGTTTATTTTATATGTTCCTAGAGAAATATAAGTTGAAATATGTTAGTAGCAATGATGCGGGCTAGGTCCGTGATCTGAGGATTATCCTCATTGCTGCACAGAAGTATTATGTCCTTGATGCACCGCTAGGTGACGAACCTATTGCAGGAGCAGATACAGACGTTATGAATGTTTGACAAGCTCGGTATGATGACTACTTGATAGTTTAGTGCGCCATGCTTTACGGCTTATAACCGGGACTTCAAAAATCTTTTGAACGCCACGGCGCATATGAGATGTTCCACGAGTTGAAATTAGTATTTCATACTCATGCCCGTGTCGAGAGGTATAAGACCTCTGACAGTACTTTGCCTACAAGATGGAGGAGAATAGCTCAACCAGTGAGCATGTGCTCAGATTGTCTGGGTACTACAATTACTTGAATCAAGTGGGAGTTATTCTTTCAGATAAGATAGTAATTGACAAAAGTTCTCTAGTCACTATCACCAAGTTAGTAGAACTTCGTGATGAACTATATTATGCAAGGGATGACGAAGGTAATTCCCGAGCTCTTCGCGATCCTGAAATCGGCGAAGGTAGAAATCAAGAAAGAGCATCAAGTGTTGATGGTTAATAAGACCACTTGTTTCAAGTAAAGGGCAAAGGGATAGAAGGGGAACTTCAAAAAAAAGAATGACAAGCAAGTTGTCACTCCCGTGAAGAAACCCAAAGCTAAACTCAAGCCTGAAACTAAGTGCTTCTACTGCAAAGGAAAAGGTCACTAGAAGTGGAACTACCCTAGATATTTGGTGGATAAGAAGGATGGCAAAGTGAACAAAGGTATATTTGATATACAGATTATTGATGTGTATTTTACTAGTGTTCATAGCAACCCCTCGGTATTTGATACTGGTTCAGTTGCTAAAGAGTAGTAACTCGAAATGGGAGTTGCATAATGAACAGAAACTAGTTAAAGGTGAAAGTGTGTTGGAAGTGGTTCCAAGATTGATATGATCATCATCGCACACTCCCTATACTTTCGAGATTAGTGTTGAACCTAAATAAGTGTTATTTGGTGTTTGTGTTGAGCATGAATATGATTTGATCATGTTTATTGCAATACGGTTATTCATGTAAGTTAGAGAATAATTGTTGTTCTGTTTACATGAATAAAACCTTCTATGGTCAAACACCCAATGAAAATGGTTTGTTGGATCTCGATCGTGTGATACACATATTCATAATATTGAAGCCAAAAGATGCAAGGTTAATAATTATAGTGCAACTTATTTGTGGCACTGCCGTTTAGGTCATATTGGTGTAAAGCGCATGAAGAAACTCCATAGTGATGGACTTTTGGAATCACTTGATTATGAATCACTTGGTGCTTGCGAACCATGCCTCATGGGCAAGATGACTAAAACTCCGTTCTCCGGAACTGTGGAGCGAGCAACAGAGTTGTTGGAAATCATACATACTGATGTATGCGGACCAATGAGTGTTGAAGCTCGCGGCAGGTATCGTTATTTTCTGACCTTCACTGATGATTTGAGCAGATATGGGTATATCTACTTAATGAAGCACAAGTCTGAAACATTTGAAAAGTTCAAAGAATTTTAGAGTGAAGTGGAGAATCATCGTAACAAGAAAATAAGAGTTTCTACGATATGATCGTAGAGGTAAAATATTTGAGTTAGCGAGTTTGGCCTTCAGTAAAAACAATGTGAAATAGTTTCACTACTCACGCCACCTGGAACACCACAGTGTAATGGTGTGTCCGAACGTCATAACCGTACTTTATTAGATATGGTGCGATCAATGATGTCTCTTACCGATCTACCACTATCGCTTTTGGGGTTATGCATTAGAGACAGCTACATTCACGTTAAATAGGGCACCATCTAAATCCGTGGAGATGACACCGTATGAACTGTGGTTTGACGAGAAACCTAAGTTGTCATTTCTTTAAGTCTGGGACTACGATGCTTATGTGAAAAAGTTTCAACATGGTAAGCTCGAACCCAAATCGGAGAAATAAATCTTCATAGGATACCCAAAAGAAACTGTTGGGTACACCTTCTATCACAGATCTGAAGGCAAGGTCTTTGTTGCTAAGAGTGGATCCTTTCTAGAGAAGGAGTTTCTCTCGAAAGAAGTGAGTGGGAGGAAAGTGGAACTTGATGAGGTAATTGTACCTTCTCCCGAATTGGATAGTAGTACATCAGAGAAACTGGTTCCAGTGATTCCTACACCAATTAGTGAGGAAGCTAATGATGATGATCATGAAACTTCGGATCAAGTTACTGCTGAACTTCGTAGATCAACCAGAGTACGTTCCGCACCAGAGTGGTACGGCAACCCGGTTCTGGAAGTCGTGTTACTGGACCATGATGAACCTACGAACTATGAGGAAGCGATGATGAGCCCAGATTCCGCAAAATGGCTTGAGACCATGAAATCTGAGATGGGATCCATGTATGAGAACAAAGTGTGGACTTTGGTTGACTTGCCCGATGGTCGGCAAGCCATCGAAAATAAATGGATCTTCAAGAGGAAGACTGACGCTGACAGTAATGTTACTGTTTACAAAGCTCGACTTGCTGCGAAAGTTTTTCAACAAGTTCAAGGAGTTGACTACGATGAGACTTTCTCACCCGTAGCGATGCTTAAGTCTGTACGAATCATGTTAGCAATTGCCGCATTTTATGAAATCTGACAAATGGATAACAAAACTGCATTCTTTAATGGATTTATTAAAGAAGACTTGTATATGATGCAACCAGAAGGTTTTGTCAATCCCAAAGGTGCTAACAAAATGTGCAAGCTCCAGCAATCCATCTATGGACTGGTGCAAGCATCTCGGAGTTGGAATATACGCTTTGATAAGTTGATCAAAGCATATAGATTTATACAGACTTGCGGTGAAGCCTTTATTTATAAGAAGTGAGTGGGAGCACTACAACCTTTCTGATAAGTATATGTGAATGACATATTGTCGATCGGAAATGATGTAGAATTTTCTGGAAAGCATAAAGGAGTGTTTGAAAGGAGTTTTTCAAAGAAAGACCTCGGTGAAGCTGCTTACATATTGGGCATCAAGATCTATAGAGATAGATCAAGACGCTTGATAAGACTTTCGATGAGTACATACCTTGATAAGATTTTGAAGTAGTTCAAAATGGATCAGTCAAAGAAGGAGTTCTTGCCTGACTTATAAGGTGTGAAGTTGAGTAAGACTCAAAGCCAGACCACGGCAGAAAAATATAGAGAGAATGAAAGTCATTCCCTATGCCTCAGCCATAGGTTCTATAAAGTATGCCATGCTGTGTACCAAACATGTTGTGTACCTTGCCATGAGTTTGACAAGGAGGTACAATAGTGATCCAGGAGTAGATCACTGTACAGCGGTCAAAATTATCCTTAGTAACTGGATGACTAAGGAAATGTTTCTCTATTATGGAGGTGATAAAGAGTTCGTCGTAAAGGGTTACGCCGATGCAAGCTTTGACACTAAATCCAGCTGACTCTAAGTATCAATCTGGATGCGTATTGAAAGTGGGAGCAATTAGCTAGAGTAGCTCCATGCAGAGCATTGTAGACACATAGACATTTGCGAAACTCATATGGATCTGAATGTGACAGACCCGTTGACTAAACTTCTCTCACGAAGCAAAACATGATCACACCTTAGTACTCTTTGGGTGTTAATCACATAACGATGTGAACTAGATTATTGACTCTAGTAAACCCTTTGGGTGTTAATCACATGACGATGTGAACTATCGGTGTTAAATCACATGGCGATGTGAACTAGATTATTAACTCTAGTGCAAGTGGGAGACTGAAGGAAATATGCCCTAGAGGCAATAATAAAGTTATTATTTATTTCCTTATATCATGATAAATGTTTATTATTCATGCTAGAATTGTATTAACCGGAAGCTTAATACATGTGTGAATACATAGACAAAACAGAGTGTCCCTAGTATGCCTCTACTAGACTAGCTCATTGATCAAAGATGGTTATGTTTCCTAGCCATAGACATGAGTTGTCATTTGATCAATGGGATCACATCATTAGGAGAATGATGTGATGGACAAGACCCATCCGTTAGCTTAGCACTATGATCGTTTAAGTTTTACTGCTATTGCTTTCTTCATGACTTATACATGTTCCTATGACTATGAGATTATGCAACTCCCGAATACCGGAAGAACACTTTGTGTGCTACCAAACATCACAACGTAACTGGGTGATTATAAAGGTACTCTAAAGGTGTCTCCGAAGGTACTTGTTGGGTTGGCATATTTCGAGATTAGGATTTGTCACTCCGATTGTCGGAGAGGTATCTCTGGGCCCACTCGGTAATGCACATCACTATAAGCCTTGCAAGCATTGTAGCTAATGAGTTAGTTGCGGGATGATGTATTACGAAACGAGTAAAGAGACTTGCCGGTAACGAGATTGAACTAGGTATTGAGATACCGACGATCGAATCTCGGGCAAGTAACATACCGATGACAAAGGGAACAACGTATGTTGTTATGCGGTTTGACCGATAAAGATCTTCGTAGAATATGTGGGAGCCAATATGAGCATCCAGGTTCCTCTATTGGTTATTGACCGGAGACGTGTCTCGGTCATGTCTACATAGTTCTCGAACCCGTAGGGTCCGCACGCTTAAGGTTTCGATGACGGTTTTATTATGAGTTTATGAGTTTTGATGTACCGAAGGAGTTCGGAGTCCCGGATGTGATCGGGGACATGACGAGGAGTCTCGAAATGGTCGAGACGTAAAAATCAATATATTGGACGACTATATTCGGACATCGGAAAGGTTCCGAGTGATTCGGGTATTTTCGGAGTATCGGGGAGTTACGGGAATAGAGGAGAGAGGCCAAAAGGAAGGAGGCGCACACCCCCCTTCTGGTCCGAATTGGACAAGGGGTGCAGCCCCCTTTTCCTTCTCCCTCTCCCCCTCTTTCCTTCTCTCCTACTCGGAAAGGAAAGGGGAATCCTACTAGGACTTGGGAGTCCTAGTAGGACTCCCCACACTTGGCGCGCCCCCTCTAGGGCCGGCCTCTCCCTCCCTCCTTTATATACGGGGGCAGGGGGGCACCTCTAGACACAACAATTGATCTCTTGATCTCTTAGCCGTGTGCGGTGCTCCCCTCCACCATAGTTCTCCTCGATAATATTGTAGCGGTGCTTAGGCGAAGCCCTGCGACAGTAGAACATCAAGATCGTCACCACGCCGTCATGCTGACGGAACTCTCCCTCGACACTCAGCTGGATCGGAGTTCGAGGGACGTCATCGAGCTGAACGTGTGCTAGAACTCGGAGGTGTCGTAGTTTCGGTGCTTGATCGGTCGGGCCGTGAAGACGTACGACTACATCAACCGCGTTGTTCTAACGCTTCCGCTTTCGGTCTACGAGGGTACGTAGACTCACTCTCCCCTCTCATTGCTATGCATCTGGTAGATAGATCTTGCGTGATCGTAGGAAAATTTTAAAATACTACGTTCCCCAACAGTTCCTTGAGAGGAACAGAAAGCTCTGAATTCATCCGAGTCAAAGTTGGAGCCATTATCCGTGATGATGCTATGGGGGACTCCATTTCTGAATATCAGTTCCCTGATGAAGCTGATGGCGGTGCTTGACCCGAGGTTCTTGATGGGCTTGGCCTCAATCCACTTGGTGAACTTGTCGAGTACCATGAGCAGGTGAGTGAATCCGCTTCTGCCAGTTTTGAAGGGGCCGACCATGTCCAACCCCCAAACGGCAAAAGGCCAAACCAATGGAATGCTCTTCAAGGCAGACGCCGGCTTATGAGACATGTTGGAGTAGAACTAGCAGCCTTCGCACTTGTCCACGATACCCTTAGCCATCTCGTTGGCTCGAGGCCAATGAAATCCAGCTCGGTACGCCTTGGCTACTATAGTCCGAGAGGAAGTGTGGTGGCCACATGTTCCCGAGTGAATCTCATTCAGAATCAGTCGACCCTCCTATGGGGTGATGCAGTGCTGAGCGACTCCTGTGACACTCTCCCTGTAGAGCTGACCCTGAATGACGGTAAAAGCCTTGGATCGACGGACAATCTGGCGTGCTTCTTCTTCATCCTCCGGGAGTTCTTGCCTGAGCAGGTATGCTAAGTAAGGCATAGTCCAGTCAAGCGTGATCACCAAAACCTCCATGATTAGGTCGACCACTGCAGGTACTTCGACTTCAGTCGGATCAGACGCACTGACTGGCTGCGGGGGTTCCTCCGTGAGGGGGTTTTCTTTGACTGAAGGGGTGTGCAGATGCTCCAGAAATACGTTCTTGGGTATAGGCTTTCGAGTCGACCCAATCTTCGCGAGATCGTTAGCAAGCTGATTCTTGGCTCTGGGCACGTGATGGAGCTCTAAACCTTCGAACTTCTTTTCAAGCTTTCGCACTGCACTGCAATAAATGTTCATTGCCGGGCTTCTGATGTCCCACTCCTTCATCAGCTGATTCACCAACAGGTCTGAATCGCCGTAGACCATCAGGCGACGGACGCCGAGTGAGATGGCCATACGCAATCCGTACAAAAGGGCTTCGTATTCAGCTTCGTTGTTTGATGAGTCAAAGTGGATTTGAAGGACGTAACTGAGCTTGTCGCCCCTGGGAGATACCAGGACCACTCATGCACCGGATCCGTTCAACATCTTGGATCCATCAAAGAACATAGTCCAATGATCCAACTGAACCTGAGTCGGCAACTCTTGTTCGATCCATTCGGCCACAAAATCTGCTATTGCCTGAGACTTGATAGCTTTCTTCCCTTCAAACTTGATATCTAGTGGAAGGAGTTCAATCGCCCATTTTGCCACTCGACTGGTTGCGTCTCGGTTGTTCATGATTTCTGATAGTGGAGCGTCGCTAACGACTGAGATTGTATGATCCCAGAAGTAATGGGCAACTTTTTTTGTGGTCAAGTAGATCCCGTACACAAGCTTCTGGTAATGCGGGTATCTTTGCTTGGAGGGAGTCAATACTTCAGATATGTAATAGATTGGGCGTTGGACTTTGTAGGCCTTACCTTCTTCTTCCCGCTCGACCGTGAGTACAGTGCTGACAACTTGTCTGGTGGCTGCAATGTATAGTAATCTTTGCTGACTGGGGCAGCAAGCACCGGCTGGGTGGACATCAGGGCTTTGAGCTCTTAAAACGCTGCTTCAGCTTCGGAATTCCACTCGAACTTTCCTGATTTCTTCATCAGTCGGTAGAGAGGTAATGCCTTCTCACCGAGACGAGAAATGAATCGACTCAATGCGGCCAAACAACCAGTTAGCTTCTGGACGTCGTGTACACGCTCGGGGCGTTTCATTCGGAGGATGGCACCGACCTTTTTCAGGTTGGCGTCGATTCCCCGTTCGGAAACGAGAAAACCTAGTAACTTGCCGCCCGGAACTCCAAACGTACACTTCGACGGATTGAGCTTGATATCATAGCTTCTCAAATTTGCGAATGTCTCGGCGAGGTCAGTCAACAGGTCGGAACCTTTACGCGACTTGACCACGATGTCATCCATGTATGCTTCGACGTTTTGACTAATTTGCTTCAACAGGCACTTCTGAATCATGCGCATGAAGGTAGCACCGGCATTCTTGAGACCGAAAGGCATGGTGACATAAACAAAACACCTGAACGGGGTGATGAAAGCTGTCTTGATTTCATTGGGTCCAAACAGTCGGATCTGATGGTACCCGGAATACGCGTCCAGAAAGGACAAACGCTCGCATCCCGCAATCGAGTCGACTATCTGATCGATGCAGGGGAGAGGAAAATGATCCTTCGGGCAGGCCCGATTGATATGCTTGAAATCGATGCACATGCGGAGAGACTTTTCCTTCTTGGGGACCATGACCACATTGGCGAGCCACTCGGAGTGGTAGATCTCACGGATGAACTCAGCTGCTCGAAGCCGAGCCACCTCCTCGCCAATCGCCTTTCTCTTCTCCGCGGAGGACTGACGGAGATGTTCCTTCACAGGCTTCACTTTCGGGTCGACTCGCAAATGGTTCTCAGCCAGTCCCCTAGGTACACATGGCATGTCAGATGGTTTCCATGCAAAGATGTCCCAGTTCTCACAAAGGAACTGGATGAGCGCTTCTTCCTATTTGCTATCGAGTGTAGTTGAGATGTGGGTCGGTGCTGCATTGGGTTCGGTGGGGTGAATGTGTACGAGCTTCGTCTCCCCAGCCGACTGAAAAGCTGACTTGGAAGCCGGCTTCTTGGCCCGCAGCAAGTCACTCGGATCCACGTTTTTCTGGTACTCCTCCATCTCTACTGCTGCCATCTGCTCGTCAGCGATCTTCGAGCCTTTCTGGAAGCATTCTTCCGCTTTCTGGCGGTTCCCCGTGACGGTTATAACGCCGTTGGGTCCCGGCATCTTCAGCTTTAGGTATACATAACACGGTCAAGCCATGAATCTGGCGTAGGCGGGCCTACCCAGAATGGCATGATAAGCGTTGTTGAAGTCCACCACTTCAAACGTCAGCTTTTCTTTGCGGTAATTCTTTGAGTCGCCAAAGACTACGTCGAGTGCGATTTGGCCAAGTGAGTCGGCCTTCTTCCCGGGGATGACCCCGTGAATCCTCATGTTGCTTTCGCTCAGCTTGGACATCGGAATGCCCATATCACGGTGGACCGGCCATATCTTGGACCACTTCAGATACGTGGTTGTCGTTGGGGCAACCATGTTGACTTCTCTGTTGATCACTTTCAGTCGACTTTTGCTTTCAACGTCTGCGAAGATCATCAGAGTGGAGTTGATCTAGGGGTAACCTACATCCCCTTCTTTGTCCTCTGTCTCCTCCGATCCCTTTTCCTTCTCAGTCGACTGATCCTTCTGGAAGTTCTGGATCAGGAGTCGGCACTGTCGAGTGGTGTGCTTGGGATAGACCAAGTTCCCCTCTTCGTCTTTCTTCATGTGGATATGACATGGCTAGTCGAGTACATCATTCCCAGCTTGATCTTTCACTTTCTTGGGGACACAAGGCCTTTTGGGCTTTCCTTTGCCCTTCCCTTGGTTGACAACTGCAGCTTCGCCCTGAGCGGCTGGCTCGGCCTTGCACTTGGGTTTCCGATTGGAGTTCTGATCATCTTGTCCGACTGGTTGCTTGCCACTGCGGAGTCAATCGGCTTCTTCTCCGTTAGCGTACGGACTGGCTATCTGCATCATTTGGGACAACGACATATCTCCCGTTCGACCAAACTTCAGATTCAGTTGTCGGTATCGCACGCCCTCCTTGAAGGCGCGGACTACTTGGTGTTCAGACACATTCTCCACCGTGTGGTGCAAGGTGGTCCATCTATGTATGTAATCCCTCAAGTCTTCATTCAGCTTCTGTACGCAATGATGCAGCTCCGCAAGCCCTGCGGGCCATTTGCAAGTACCTTCGAAGGTCTGAATAAACACTCGGGCCAGTTCTTCCCAAATGTATATGCTCCCAGGGGCCAACTGATTAAGCCACGCTCGAGCTGAGCCGCCCAGCATCAGAGGAAGGTGTTTCATGGCTACATCGTCGTTGCCACCTCCGATTTGCACAGCCACTCGATAATCCTCGAGCCAGGTGTCTGGTTTTGACTCGCCGATGAACTTATTTACCCCCGCCGCCAACCTGAAGTTTGGGGGGATCTCAGCAGCTCTGATGGCACTGCAAAAACACTCGTGGTCCAGAGACGGATGCTCAGCTTCCACTCGGACGGTCTCTGCCTTGCTCTTCTCTGAACGCCCTGTTCCGGTCGACCAGCCCCTGCACAAGGATAGACCTTGCATCGAAGTTGGGCCTCCGGGGGTCCGGGGGAATCCTCCGCTCGTCGTCGCGTAAGCATCTGCCCTCGTGTCGCCTGGGCGAGAACGATCCGCTTCCCGGAGGAGATGTAGGCACTCGACAACGGTCGTGATGACCGGGTCGACGGTCATACTACTCATCATTCTGATCCAGATGCCGGTCTTGACGTGGGCCACGATCCTCGCACCTCGGGGGCGATCTTGGACTATGGGCTGACCAAACGGTCTCTGCAGCCACCGATCTGCTGTGAATCATGCTGCGTGACTGAGAAACAGTCGCGTTCTGCTCTCCGGCTGTTCGGAGCAACGCCCGGATCTGTTGTAGGCCTCCCCAGCCTCTGACTGCGATGGTTGAATTGACTCCGCAATGCGAGCCGCGGCTTCAAGGTTCTGGACAGGCGTATGAAACACCTGAGTCTCACGTGGGAACGATTGCCGCGGTCGTCGACTGGACTTAGGGACCAGTCGGCGGGCCCGTTCGTCGAGTGCGCATTGGATATTCTCAGACGCGTGCGCTCAGCCACGGTGGCCAAGCGTGTGGCTTCCAAGGCCCGAGCCTCTGGAGTATCTCCCACGATGGGGGTGAAGAGTGCGTCCTCATTGCGGCGGCAGAGCTCGTCCCTCTGCTTGTCAGTGAGGGGTTGGGGAATGTACCCGTTGTGGTCGAATGAATGACCGTCGCCGCTGCCGTTGTCGCCATCGCGAGGGAACCCTGGCGGACTATGGCGTAATTCGACCATGAGGACTTCCGCTGCAGGATCACTGCTCCCACACTCGGAAACCGAATCTGCGAGCTCGACCGACGGATCGACCGGCCCGTAGAGGTACTCGTCGGGCTCGATGGCCGCGACTTGAGGGGTGGCCGCCTGGCGGGCCACTGCGTGTTTCACCCACCGCTGGAGCCGCGAGCGACCGGATCGCTTGCGACGGTGTCCGGCGGGGACGACGGATGATGAAGGAATCGGCAGGTACTGAGTCGATGGCTGCCGGAGAAGGACACCGCAAGCACTGGCTCGGAAGTGCGCAGCCCCGTAGACGGGCAGTGCCTCGATGTCGAGGGGAGCCTCCTAGAGCCAAGCGGAGTCGTCGGCGACGAATACGAGCGTGCCGAGTCGGATCTCGCGGCCCAACGCGAGACCACCGCCGAAAACCATGATGAAGGAGGTCGGAGAAAAGTTTGCAACCTCACCAGAAGTCACTAAGACACTCTGCCCCACGGTGGGCGCCAACTGTCGTGGTTCTATGTCTGACGGTACGAGTAGGGGGTACGTAAGAGGAGGCAAGGCCCTAGCTATGGTGAGATTGTACGCAAGATGTATACGAGTTCAGGCCCTTCTCGGAGGAAGTAAAAGCCCTACGTCTCGGTGCCTGGAGGCGGTCAACTGGAATGTATAGGGGTGTTTGAGTTACAGGGGGGTGCGAACCCTTGTACTGGAGGAGGGGGTGGCTTATATAGTGTGCCAGGACCCCAGCGATGCTCCACGTTACCAAGGGTTCAATGTACATAACGGCAGGCGTTACTGATAATGCCCGTAGTAAAGATTAATAAAGGCATTAATTGCAGCGGAGTGAATACCAGACCATTGCTGTCCTAAGGAACCTTTGACCTTCAGGGGTCGAGTGCCTTGGAATGGTCGAGTGAAGTTGAGTCGTCTGGACGGGGGTGTATTGTCGAGTGGGATGTCCTCTTGGGCCGTCTCAGTCGACTGTTCTTGTTGCCATTGGTTTGTCCTTTGAGCTTCTGGGGTAGTGACCTTGGGTGGGTATCTTGGTCAGGCATGTGACCCTACCCTGGGTCCGTAACCTCGTCACTATGTCTAATGGAAGTGTTCTAACTAAAAGAATGCATATTGAAATTCAACATAAGCTTTGATCTCTCCCACCACACGAAGAGGATGAGTTAAAGTCTCTCCATTACAGTAGTCATTTCTATTTTCCCATATGTGACATATTACCACCGCCATAATCATAGAGTAAAAATTTGCAATGATGTGTATCCACTCTAAAACCCATTGCCTAATGTGAGTAAACTTTTCAGTTTCAAGCAAACAACATATTTCTTAACTTCTTTCTAGATTTCTTTAATATAGTGGCACTGTAAAATGCAATGTTCAACGATTTCCCCCCTATTGCAAAAATGACAATCATACTTGTGGGGATTGATCTCACCTGAAGTTGAGCACCTGTTGGGAGACATTTATGGGCGAACCTCCACATGGTTACTTTCATTTTATTTGGGCACTGGATTCCCAAAGTTTCCTCCAACTTTGCTCCATGATCTTCTGATCTGAAATAGCCCCCTTGCCATATGTACTCCTGTCTCTCCAGAAATTTAGCATCCTCATAAAATTATAAGCCGACCTAACTATGTAAATACCATCTTTTGTGTGGGGCCATGATACAAAATCCGGGCATCCTTCAGTACTCAACGGTAAGCTAAGAATTTTCTCTGCTATATCCTCTGAGAAAATGTTTCTAATGGTTTCTTCATTCCACTTTTCTTCATCTTTGATTATCAAAGACCTCACCATATCATTACCACCCTAGGGGAAATATGTTGTAGAGTTCTAGGGGTAATATCAAGCATGCAATTATCTGCATAAGTATGTATACTATGGACATCTCCCACTCTCCATAGTAGGCCCTTTTGTAACAATTGTCTCCCATAAATCAGATTGCACCAAGTATATGTAGTGGATCTCGAGCATTTAGTTGTCCAAAATTCCTCTTCCGGATAGTATCTTCCTTTTAATACCTTGGCACACAATGAGTTAGCATTTGTCAAAAAGGCACCAACGTTGTTTTCCCAGCACAACTTGGTGGAAGATTGCCATCTCTCTAAATCCCGTACCACCTAAATATTTTGGTGAGGACAACCCCTTCCAAGATCTCCAATGTAATTTCCTTCTTGCATCTTGTACACCTCACATGCTATGCGCTCTGCCCGTTCCATTTAGATTTCCTCCCACCGCCTCCTCTACGATCTTTTTTTCATGGAAACTTGCTACATCTTGAGCTTGCGTTGGTTTTTCCCTTGAAGAGGAAAGGGTAATGCAACAAAGTAGAGTAAGTATTTCCCTCAGTTTGAGAACAAAGGTATCAATCTAATAGGAGATTACGCACAAATCGCCAAATACTTGCACAAACAATCAAACAACTTGCACCCAACACTATAAAGGGGTTGTCAATCCCTTCACGGTTATTTACAAAAGTGAGATCTGATAGAGATAGATGAACTAGTAAAGTAAATATTTTTTGTTTTTTGGTTTATAGATTGAAAAGTAAAATATTGCAAAATAGTAGATCGATAACTTATAAGCTGTAAAATAGACACGGGGGCCATAGGTTTCACCAGAGGCTTCTCTCATGATAGCAAATATTACGGTGGGTGAACAAATTACTGTCAAGCAATTGATAGAAGAGCGAATAATTATGACGATATCTAAGGCAATGATCATGAATATAGGCATCACGTCCGTATCAAGTAGACCGACTCCTGCCTGCATCTACTACTATTACTCCACACATCGACCGAAATGATTCTCCATCTAGAATATTAAGTTCATAAGAACGGAGTAACACATTAATCAAGATTACATGATGTAGCGGAATTAACTCAAGCAATATGATATAAACACCATCTTGTTTCCCTCGATGGCAACAATACAATACGTGTCATGTCCCCTACTATCACTGGGATTGAGCACCGCAAGATTGAACCCAAAGCAAAGCACTTCTCCCATTGCAAGAAAAAACAATCTAGTTGGCCAAACCAAACCGATAGTTCGAAGAGAATTACTAAGATGTTAAATCATGCATATAAGAATTCAGAAGAGACTCAAATAAAATTCATAGATAATCTGATCATAAACCCACCATTCATCGGATCTTGACAAACACACCACAAAAGAATATTACATCGGATAGATCTCCAAGAACATCGAGGAGAACATGGTATTGAGGATCAAAGGGAGAGAAGAAGCCATCTAGCTACTAGCTATGGACCCGTAGGTCTTGTGGTAAACTACTCACACTTCATCGGAAGGGCAATGGTGTTGATGTAGATGCCCTCCGTGGTTGAATCCCCCTCCGGCAGAGTACCGGAAAAGGCCTCCAGATGGGATCTCGCGAGAACAGAAGGTTGCGGCGGTGGAAAAGTGGTTTCGATGGATGTTCTAATGTTTCTAGAATATTTGGGAATTTATAGGCGAAAGAAGTAGCTCAGGGGGGTCTCGGGGCCCACAAGGTAGGGGGCATGCCCTACACCCCAGGGCGCGCCCTCCACCCTTGTGGCCGCCTCGAGGCTCCCCTGGCATGTACTCCAAGTCCTCTGGATGTCTTCTGATGAACCACAAGTGTAGGGGATCTATCGTAGTCCTTTTGATAAGTAAGAGTGTCGAACCCAACGAGGAGTAGAAGGAAATGATAGGCAGTTTTCAGTAAGGTGTTTTCTGCAAGCACTGAAATTATAGGTAACAGATAGTTTTGTGATAAGGTAATTGGTAGCAAGTGACAAAAGGTAAAAGTAAATAAGGTGCAGCAAGGTGGCCCAATCCTTTTTGTAGCAAAGGACAAGCCTGGACAAACTCTTATATGAAGGAAATCGCTCCCGGGGACACATGGGAATTATCATCAAGCTAGTTTTCATCACAATCATCTGATTCGCGTTCGGTACTTTGATAATTTGGTATGTGAGTGGACCGGTGATTGGGTGCTGTCCTTACTTGGACAAACCTCCCACTTATGATTAACCTCTAATGCAAGCATCCGCAACTACAAAAGAAGTATTAAGGTAAACCTAACCATAGCCTGAAACATATGGATCCAAATCAGCCCCTTACGAAGCAACGCATAAACTAGGGTTTAAGCTTCTGTCACTCTAGCAACCCATCATCTACTTATTACTTCCCAATGCCTTCCTCTAGGCCCAAATAATGGTGAAGTGTCATGTAGTCGACGTTCACATGACACCACTAGAGGAGAGACAACATACATCTCATCAAAATATCGAACGAAGACCAAATTCACATGACTACTAATAGCAAGACTTCTCCCATGTCCTGAGGAACAAAAGTAACTACTCACAAGACATAATATTGTTCATGATCAGAGGGGTATTAATATGCATAATGGATCTGAACATATGATCTTCCACCAAATAAACCAACTAGCATCAACTACAAGGAGTAATCAACATTACTAGCAACCCACAGGTACCAATCTGAGGTTTGGGTACAAAGATTGGATACAAAAGATGAACTAGGGTTTGAGAGGAGTTGGTGCTGGTGAATATGTTGATGAAGATAGCCCTCCCCAAGATGGGAGAGTTGTTGGTGATGACGGCGGTGACGATTTCCCCCTCCCGGAGGGAAGTATCCCCGGCAGAACAGCTCTGCCGGGGCCCTAGATTGGTTTCCGCCTCGGTTCCACCTCAAGACGGCGGTGTCTGGTCCCGAAAGCCTCCTTATGATTTTTTCTAGGTCAAAACACCTCATATAGGAGAAGATGGGCATCGGGGGACCGTCGGTGGGCCCATGAGATAGGGGGGCGCGCCCAGAGAGCGGAGCGCGCCCCCCACCCTCGTGGACAGCCAGTGGCCCTCCTCGTGAACTTCTTTCGCCAGATATTTTTTATATTTTCTGAAACGGAGTTTTGTGGAGTTTCGGGGCTTTTGGAGTTGTGCATAATAGGTTTCCAGAGTTTGCTCCTTTTCCAGCCCAGAATTCCAGCTGCAGGCATTCTCCCTCTTCATGTAAACCTTGTAAAATAAGAGAGAAAAGGCATAAGTATTGTAACAAAACAAGTAATGACAACCCATAGTGCAATAAATATCAACATATAAGCATGATGTAAAATGGACGTATCAACCCCCCCCCCCCCAAGCTTAGACCTCGCTTGTCCTCAAGCGAAAGCCGATATTGGAAAATATGTCCACATGTTTAGAGATAGAGGTGTCGATAAAAACAAAATACGGACATGAGGGCATCATGATCATTCTCATAACATCATGATCATTGTCATATGATTCTTATGCTAAAGTAACAATTCATCCACAATATCAAGCATGAATCATAAACTTCATTGAAAACTAACAAACTTTGATCTCGGTGATTGAAGCAATTGTAATTTATCATAACATCGGAAAGAGTCAATATAAGAGCTTTTCAGCAAGCCTACTTACTCAACTATCATATAGTCTTTCAAAATTTCTCACACTCACGCAATACTTATGTTTATGGAGTTTTAATCGGACACGGAGAAAGATAGGGGCTTATGGTGTTGCCTCCCAACCTTTTACCTCAAGGGTAATGTCAATAGTAATAGACCATGAAAACTTACATCCAAGTGGGTATATATGTCAGGATCTTTCCAACACAATGTGCTTGCCAAAGGATAAAATGTAAAAAGGAAAAGTGAATATCACCTTGACTCTTATAAGGCAAGAATAATAGATAGGCCCTTCGTAGAGGGAAGCACAGGTTGTCATGTGTTTTTATGGTTGGATGCACAAAGTCTTAGCACAGAAGAACCTCACTTTATATTGCCACTTGTGATAAGGACCTTTATTATGCAGTCTGTCGCTTTTATTACTTCCATATCACAAGATCGTATAAAGATAATTTCCTCCACACTAATAAATCATACATATTTTAGCGAATTTGCAACATGATAACTTACTTGGAAGGATCTTTATCAATCCATAGGTAGGTATGGTGGACTCTCATGGCAAAACTAGGTTTAAGGATGTATGGAAGCACAAGTAGCATCTCTACTTAGTGCGAGGAGTTTTGGCTAGCATGAGGTGGAAAGGCAAGCTCAACATGTTGGATGATCCATGACAATATACTTTATTTCGGTTATAAGAAAACATAACCCATTATGTTGTCTTCCTTCTCCAACATCAACTCTTTAGCATGTCATACTTTAATGAGTGCTCACAATCATAAAAGATGTCCAAGATAGTATATTTGTATGTGAAGCCTCTCTTCTTTTATTACTTCCTATTAATTGCAACGATGACCAAAACTATGTTTGTCAACTCCCAAAAACTTTTATTTATCATACTCTTATATGTGAAGTCATTACTTCCCATAAGATCGATATGATCTCTTTGATACTCTTTATGTTTTCTTTCTTTTTATCATGACCCAAGTGAGGAAATCAAGCCCTTGACTCAACACTAATCTCTATTATATAGCTCACGGATTCAATTACAAAGGATAAAGATCATAAGGCAAAAGCACACAACTAGATCATGCTAACTTTATTCTATTAGATCAAGATACTACCAAAAGGATCGAACTAAGAAAAACGGTAAAGATAGGAGTGATGGTGATATGATACCGGGGTCACTCCCCCAAGCTTGGCAGTTGCCAAGGGGAGTGCCCATACCCATATGATTATGTCTCCTTCTTCGGGGGTGGTGATGATGGCTTCTTCCTCAGCTTGCGCTGAAGGACAGAATTTTGCTTCTTTAGATCATTGATCTCTTGCTCAAGATATAATATCCTCTTGCATAGTGCCTGCTTTTTTTCCTGCAGGAGGTTAAAAGGGATAAATTCGATCTTCAGTTTCTTTACTCTATCGGGGAGGCTTGACTTTTTGAACTCCACATGCATGTCCCCCGGTTGATGTAGTGGGGCTTCGTCTTCATCTGAGCTGGTCCAATCCTTCCCCTTGGGATCATGGTCCTCTTCTTCTTCCGTGGTCCAACCATAACGCTCCCAGTCCCCATAGGCCTTAGGGTCAGCAAGGGAATCAGCTATGTAGCTTTCTCCCTCTGAATCCTGGGACAAAATGGTGCTTTTATCTGCGACAGAAATAGCTCGAAACGAGAATAGAGGATTTTTGTGTGATACAAAAGTCAAAACCTTCGGGAGTATATATAATGATTTTTTACTGACCAAAAGGAGTAACCCACAAGAAAATGGAGTCCGGGAGGCACACGAGCTGCCCACGAGGCAGGGGGGGCGCGCCCTCCACCCTCGTGGACTGCTTGTGTCTCTTCCGGACTGCGTCTTATTTTTCTATTTTTCTAAATATTCCAAAACGGAGAAAATTTGCCTTTAGAACTGTTTTGGAGTCAGTTTACTTACCGTACCACATACCTCTTCCTTGTCGGAGTCTGGATCGTTCTGGAAAGTGTCCCTTATGTATTCGTCCGGGGTTACGGTTTCAATAACATTGGTTTCAACATTTATAGGATTACCTGAGATATAATGTTTGATTCTTTGACAGTTCACCACCTTCGGATTTGTGCCTTCGAAGTTGTTAATTTTTATGGAACCGGAATGATAGACCTCCTCGATAACGTAAGGTCCTTCCCACTTGGAGAGAAGTTTTCCTGCAAAAAATCTTAAACGAGAGTTGAATAGCAAGACATAATCACCTACGTTAAACTCATGCTTTTGTATCATTTTGTCATGCCATCTTTTAACTTTTTCTTTAAACAGCTTGGCATTCTCGTAAGCCTGGGTTCTCCATTCATCGAGACATCTAATGTCAAATAACCTCTTTTCTCCGACAAGTTCGAAATCATAATTAAGCTCTTTAATAGCCCAATATGCCTTATGTTCTAGCTCAAGAGGTAAGTGACAAGCTTTTCCATATACCATCTTATATGGAGACATACCCATATGATTTTTGTATGCAGTTCTATAGCCACACAATGCATCATCAAGTTTCTTGGACCAATTCTTTCTAGACCTATTTGTTGGAAATATGCCCTAGAGGCAATAATAAAAGTATTATTATTATATTTCCTTGTTCATAATAATTGTCTGTTATTCATGCTTGAATTGTATTGTACGGAAACAGCGATACATGTGTGAATATATAGACCACAATGAGTCCCTGGTAGGCCTCTAGTTACCAGCTCGTTGATCAATAGATGGTCACGGTTTCCTGACCATGGACATAGGATGTCAGTGATAACGGGATCACATCATTAGGAGAATGATGTGATGGACAAGACCCAATCTTGAGCATAACACGAGATCGTATAGTTCGTAATGCATAAGCTTTTCAGTGTCAAGTATTTATTCCTTAGACCATGAGGTTGTACAACTCCCGGATGCCGTAGGAATACTTTGGGTGTGCCAAACGTCACAACGTAACTGGGTGGCTATAAAGGTACGCATCGGGTATCACCGAAAGTGTCTGTTGGGTTGGTACGAACCGAGACTGGGATATTGTCACTCCGTATGACGGAGAGGTACCTCTGGGCCCACTCGGTAATACATCATCATAATGAGCTCAAAGTGACTAAGGAGTTAGTCACGGGATGACGGATTACAGATCGAGTAAAGAGACTTGCCATGACGAGATTGAACAAGGTATCCGGAATACCGACGATCGAATCTCAGGCAAGTACCGTACCGATGGACAAAGGGAATAACTACGGGATTGAGTGAATACTTGACACGGTGGTTCATCCGATGAAGATCATCGAGGAACACGTGGGAACCAACATGGGTATCCAGATCCCGCTGTTGGTTATTGACCGGAGAGTGGTCTCGGTCATGTCTACGTGTCTCCCGAACCCGTAGGGTCTACACACTTAAGGTTCGGTAACGCTAGGGTCGTAGAGATACATGCACGTGGAAACCCGAAAGTTGTTCGGAGTCCCGGATGAGATCCCGGACGTCACAAGGAGTTCCGGAATGGTCCGGAGGTAAAGAATGATATATAGGAAGTCCAGTTTCGGCCATCGGGTGATCTCCGGGGGTCACCGGGAGTGTCCCGGGACCACCGGAGGGGCCCCGGGGGTCCACCGGGTGGGGCCACCCATCACGGTGGGGCCCCTAGGCCGCAAGGGGGAAGTGGCCAGCCCTAATGGGCTGGCGCACCACATGGGCCCTCCTCCCCATGCGCCTAGGGTTGAAACCCTAGGGGGGAGGGGGCGCCACCTTGCCTTGGGGGGCAAGGATCCCCCCCTGGCCGTCGCCCCACCCTGCATATCCCATCTGCAGGGCCGGCGCACCCCCCTGGCCCCCTATATATATGTGGGGGGGGAGAGGGCAGCCGCACCTTTGCCCCTGGCGACTCTTCCCCTCCCGTCACACCTCCATACTCCCTCCGTAGGGCGCCGGCGAAGCCCTGCAGGATTCTCCACTGCATCCACCACCACGCCGTTGTGCTGCTGGATCTCTGACGACTTCTCCTCCCCCCTTGTTAGATCAAGAAGGAGGTGACGTTGCTGGACCGGACGTGTGTTGAACGCGGAGGTGTCGTCCGTTCGGCGCTAGATCATCGGTGACGAAGAACGCGAAGAGTACGACTACTTCATCCACGCTTCTTCGAAAGCTTCCGCTCGCGATCTACATAACGGTATGTAGATGCACTCTTATTTGCTCGTTGCTAGATGTCTCCTTAGTTGGATCTTGGTGAAAGCGTAGAAAATTTTTGAATTCTGCTACGTTCCCCAACAGTGGCATCAGAGCTAGGTCTTATGCGTAGCATCTTGCATGAGTAGAACACAAAGCAGTTGTGGGCGTTTGAGTTTGTTCAACTTTCTTACCGTTACTAGTCAATCTTGATTCGGCGGTATTGTGCGATGAAGCGGCCCGGACCGACTTTACACGTACGCTTACGTGAGACTGGTTCCACCGACAGACATGCACTAGTTGCATAAGGTGGCTGGTGGGTGTCTGTCTCTCCTACTTTAGTCGGATCGGATTCGATGAACAGGGTCCTTATGAAGGGTAAATAGAAATTGACAAATCACGTTGTGGTTTTGGCGTAGGTAAGAAACGTTCTTGCTAGAAAACCTATAGAAGCCACGTAAAAAAATTGCAACAACAATTAGAGGACGTCTAACTTGTTTTTGCAGCATGTGCTATGTGACGTGGTATGGCCAAAAGAAGATGTGATGAATGATATATGTGATGTATGAGATTGATCATGTTCTTGTAATAGGGAATCACGACTTGCATGTTTATGAACTTGACAACCGGCAGGAGCCATAGGAGTTGTCTTAATTATTGTATGACCTGCGTGTCACTGAATCAACGCTATGTAATTACTTTACTTTATTGCTAAACGTTAGCCATAGTAGTAGAAGTAATAGTTGGCATGACGACTTCTTCAAGACACGATGATGGAGATCATGATGATGAAGATCATGGTGTCGAGCCGATGACAAGATGATCATGGTGCCCCGAAGATGGAGATCCAAGGAGCAAGATGATATTGTCCATATCATGTCACTTTAATTGATTGCATGTGATGTTTATCATGCTTATGCATCTTGTTTACTTAGAACGACGATAGTAAATAAGATGATCTCTCACTAAAATTTCAAGAATTGTGTCCCCCCTAACTGTGCACCGTTGCTAAAGTTCGTTGTTCCGAAGCACCACGTGATGATCGGGTGTGATAGGTTCTAACATTCGCATACAACGGGTGTAAGCCAGATTTACACACGCAATACACTTAGGGTTCACTTGACGAGCCTAGCATGTACAGACATGGCCTCGGAACACGGAAGACCGAAAGGTCGAACACGAGTCGTATAGAAGATACGATCAACATGAAGATGTTCACCGTTGATGACTAGTCCGTCTCACGTGATGATCAGACACGGGCTAGTCGATTCGGATCGTGTATCACTCAGATGACTAGAGAGATGTCATTCTGAGTGGGAGTTCATTAAAATTTGATTAAGATGAACTTAATTATCATGAACTTAGTCTAAATTCTTTACAATATCTCTTGTAGATCAAATGGCCCACGCTCAAGTTTCCCTCAACTTCAACGCGTTCCTAGAGAAAACCAAGCTGAAAGACGATGGTAGCAACTATACAGATTGGGTCCGTAACCTGAGGATTATCCTCATAGCTGCCAAGAGATCATATGTCCTTGAAGCACCGCTAGGTGATGCACCCGTTCTCTCGGCGACCCAAGACGTTATGAACGCCTGGCAGTCACGTTGTGATGATTACTCCCTGTTCAGTGCAGCATGCTTTACAGCTTAGAGTCGGGGCTCCAAAAGCGTTTTGAGTACCACGGGGCATATGAGATGTTCCAAGAGCTGAAAATGGTTTTCCAAGCTCATGCGCGAGTCGAGAGATATGACGTCTCCGACGCATTCTATAGTTGTAAGATGGAGGAAAACAGTTTTGTCAGTGAGCATATCCTCAAGATTTCTGGATTGCACAACCGCTTGTCTCAGCTGGGAATGAATCTCCCAGATGAAGCGGTCGTTGACAGAATCCTCCAGTCGCTCCCACCAAGCTTCAAGAGCTTTGTGTTAAACTTCAATATGCAGGGGATGGAGAGGTCCATTCCCGAGGTGTATTCGATGCTGAAATAAGCGGAGGTGGACATCAAGAAAGAACATCAAGTGTTGATGGTCAATAAAACCACTAAGTTCAAGAAAGGCAAGGGTAAGAAGAAATTCAAGAAGGACGGCAAGGGAGTTTCCACGCCCGGTAAGCCTGTTGCCGGGAAGAAGCCAAAGCATGGACCCAAGCCTGAGACAGAGTGCTTTTATTGCAAGGGAACGGGTCACTGGAAGCGGAACTGCCCCAAATACTTAGCAGACAAGAAGGCCGGGAACGTCAAAGGTATATTTGATATACTTGTTATTGATGTGTACCTTACCAGCGCTCGTAGTAGCTCCTGGGTATTTGATACCAGTGCAGTTGCTCATATTTGTAACTCTAAGCAAGAGCTGCGGAATAAGCAGAGACTGGCGAAGGATGAGGTGACGATGCGCGTCGGGAATGGTTCTGTCGTGGAAATAACACGGCAGATGTCCGGTTTAACGGACTTGATGATGGAACCATCGCACGGGTTAGCTTGAAAGGGTTCATAGAACACAAAGGACACAGAGGATTTATACTAGTTCGGCCCCTTCGGAGAAGGTAAAAGCCTACGTCTAGTTGGTTTGGTATTGCTTGGGCGTCGGATTACAGGGAGCGGATTCGCTTGCCTGTGTCTCGACGGGTTGATTGTTGCTTGTCCCTGAACCGTCCAGGTCGTCCCTTTATATAGAGGTAACGCCTGGTCCGGTTTACAGAGTCCCGAGGCCGGCTCATACTTGTGTCCGCCTCGGTCTCTGTCTTTTCTTTCTTATCTTTCAAGTTACATCTCTTGGCGGTTTACAAACCACACTTCTATACATGGGCCTTGAAATCTCATGGGTCGTAGTTTCTACTAAAATATTACAACCAAGTATAATATAACTAAACCGGTTTACAATAGCCGGTTTATACCTGCTAGTCATATCCCTGACATTAGGCCCCAGAATGATTTGAACTTGTTCATATCAGTCTTCCTTGTCTTGTATAATTTTCTTCTTTGTCTTCATCTTTTTGTAAACCGGCTCTGACGTCATCCTCCGAGATCATTAAATTCTGACAATGACATCATCTCCGCATTTAACGCCGTGAGCTGTACTGTAGCTTATTTTAAGGGTTATCCCGAAGATCGAGGCGTCACAGGATCTTTATCCGATTTTCTGTCTCCTCGATTCTCGCACCTGTCGCTTCAGATCTGACTCCTTGTTATAAATACTGCCACCCCTCATTCATTACCTTCTTCTCGCTCCGTCTTCTTCTTCCGTCTTCCTCCTCCATCGCCGCCCGAGCTCGAACCGCCACCGACGACCGCTGGATCACAAGTCCTCGCCCGGCCGCTGCATCACCCTGAGCTCGACCAGAAAAACCTCCGCCGTCGATTCTTGCTGTCTCAGGTATGTTCTTCTTCTTTACTATTGATCTACAACCTCTAGGGTTTCTTCTTGTACCTCCGCCATTAGAGCTTTAACAAAGCTTCATCTTGTTCGATCTTGAGCCCATGATTTCTAATGATTTTGTCTTTCCGATCTTCTCCATTTTTACCCCGTTGTAAATACTTCAAATCTTCGTTATTCCTGTCTGGCCTGTAGATCCATCTGTTTAGTATAAGGTCTTTGTAGCTTTTCCCGCATACTCTTAGATTAGTTTCTTTTTCCTCAGCATGCTCAGATCTATTCCCCCTTAGCAGTCTTTTGAAAACCTGTTTTTCTCCTCGGTAGATCTGCTAATTATGTTCCGGTTTAAGTTGATATGCCCTGCTCTTGCAAAACTCTGTAACTTAAACGCGACGGTTTAGTCGTTCCCCTTCAACTGCCATTTAACCGGGAATGTTGCAGTTTGTTTACGATTGCCGGTTTAACCATACCATTAGTCCACAGCTTAAACCGTTGCGTAACTTTCATAGATAGTTTCCGGTTTATACCGTTGTACCTTCATAATCCGTTTTCTGCATTTTACTTTTCCAGTATCTTGCTCTTTCGTCGCAATGGCTAAGCAGTATGTCTCCTGCGATTGGGTTCCTTCGGTCATCACTGAGGACGATTTAATCAAACTGTCTGAAATTGGCACCTTAGGGCCTCAATATGAATTAAAATGGCGGGCTCCGGGTAATGAATGTCCCCCTACCCCTAGGTCCGGGGAGGTTATTGTGTTTTTGGATCATATATCTCGAGGTTTCTCTCCCCCCGGTTCAAAGTTTTTCCGGGATGTTCTTGCCGCTTTCCAGCTACACCCACAGGATATCGGACCCAATTCCGTTTCAAACATTTGTGATTTCCAAGTGTTTTCTGAGGTGTATCTGCAAGAAGAACCTTCTGTTGATCTATTCCGGGATTTCTTTCATTTAAACCGGCGCACTGAGTTTACCAGCGGACCACATCAAGAGCTTGGTGGGGTTAGTATTCAGAAAAGGAGAGACGCAGTTTTTCCTCACGCCGCTTTACATTCTCATCCAAAAGATTGGAACAAGTCCTGGTTTTACTGTGTTGACACTTCTCCTGAGGGGGAGAACCCTTTGCCGGGTTATCGCGAAACCCGTATTCCGGAGAATCACCCCTTACCACCACGGCTTAGTGCTGCTGAACGGACCCAGTTCTCATCACAGCTCTCCAAGCTAAGAGCTTTTATAGCAAATGATCTGATCGGTACTGATTTCCTTCGCTGCTGGCTATCTTGGAGTATCCTTCCCCTGAGCCGGCGTTCTAAGTTAATGTGCAAGTATTCTGGTAAACCGGATGATCCTCAAAGGTTTTCCAAGGATAAGCTTTCTGAATCAGAGGTAGTGGAGTCAGCCAAAAAGATTCTCAATGTCTCTTTAGCAGATTGTGCTAAGGTTGGTTTAGCTCCGTACTTCAAGAAGAATAAGCTGCCTGAAGTAAGTTTCTCTTTGCCCTGTATTTGTAAACCGTCTCCTTTGAACCGTCTTTCAATTGTTCTTGCTTTTTTCAATTAGGCTGATGACCCTTTCTGGAGGAGAAAGCCTCAGGAAAAAACCGTCAAACAGGCTCGCCGAAAAACCCCCGCAAACAAAAAGAGGAAAGCAGCCGTTGACGCCGATTCTCCCACTGAGGACGATGATCCGGACTCCGAGGTATGCTTTAATCCGGTTTAAATTCTTGCTTTCATGTACTTGTAATTGTATCTAATGATACCTTTTCACAGGAATTGCCTGAAGGTGATAACCCGGCTAAAATTGAGGTAACCCTTCTTTCTTCTGACTCAGAACCTCTTCCTCAAAAAAGTCGTCGGACCGTCAGGAAATATCAATTTTCTCATCCTTATGCTCAGTTAGACCCTAACTTTACTTTGAAGAAGCAACAGCACGAAGCTTTTCGCCGGACCACTCGCCACAGCGGCCTGGCGGTGGAGTCATCCGGAATTTCCTTAACTCCGGTTCGAAAACGCCGTGCTGAGGTGATACTCTCTCCGACCCTCCTTCATCCCAAGGCCGGTTTTATCCGAAAACCCCTTAAACTGTCTGACCCTGACTATCAGGAAACTCCGTTGTCTTCCTCTGGTGAATCAACCGCCACGCAGCTTGCTCCCTTGAAAACCGTCCCAGGGTAACCTTCCTCACCTTTTCCGGTTTATAATCTCCTTTTTGTTTTATAATGCTAACTCATTTTGCATATTCTTCCAGCAAACCGAAACCCAGCAAAAAGCCCAAGGCGAATAAGCCTATTGCTGACCCTACTGCGGATGATCCGGTTGTTAATCCGTCAACAGTTGTTCCTCCAGAAGGTGAACCCGTAGCTCCTGTTGAAGACCCTGCTCCTGAAAATCCTATCACAGAAGACGTCCAAGATCCACCAAGTCCGGCCCGGGTTAATTCTCCTCAGGTTAATCCGGCGTCTCCTGATCCGGCTCACACTGTTACTCCCCCCAATGCACCAACTTCTCCTGATGTTGTGGTTACTGGCGCTGCTTATGTTGCTCCAGCTGAACCCACTGTTTTAGCCAAACATACGGCTAAAGCAGAAAAATTATCTCAGGAAAAGGGTAAGTGGAGTACTGACATATCCAGCCTTTCCGGCATGAGCGCACAAGACATTTATTCTGGGTATCTAAACCGGCTCCACAGCAGTCGGGATTATGAAGCCAGTTTGGTAAACTTAATGAGGGAAAAATATGAGGTAAACTTCCTCTTCTGACTTTGTTCTTTTGATGCATCTGTGTCTCATAACAGCCCCCAAGTTCCGGTTTAGCTGCTTACTGAAGGTGATCCGGAACTTTGTAGATTGAACCGTTGATCTATACATTAGCCCCCAAGTATCAAGTAGATAACTTGCTTATGTAGTTGATACTTGTAAAAATTGCTGTCAATACTTCAATTATACATTAGCCCCCAAGTGTCAAGCAGACAACTGGTTTGTGTGCTTGAGACTTGTAACTTTAAATTGTCTTTGCTGTACTGCTTCAACTGCCATTAGCCCCCAAGTGTCAAGTAGACAACTTGGTTGTGTGCTTGAGACTTGACTAAACTTCACCTCTTGTTGTTGAACTTTGTCTGCAGGCTGAGTTGAACCGGAATGCTCTTGAGATTAACGAGCTTCGAAGCCGGCTTACTGACACAGAGTCTGCCGCTTCAAAAGCTAAAAAAGAACTTCAAGTGAGTTTAAAGACCGCTGAAGACTTGAAGAAATACTTTGAAGAGGAGCGGGCTACTTTTGAGGTCCAGAAAAAAGATCTTGAAAAACGGGTTCAGGATGCTGAAGGAGCACTTAATCCGGTTACTGAGGAATTGACCGGGTTAAAGCGGCAAATTGACTTGATGACTTCTGCTGTCTTTGGTAAGTATGACCTGAACACCTGCTTTACCTTTGTAACCTGTGTTTTGTACCGGTTTAACTAAGATTGTTGTGTGTAGGGCGCCGTATCTCCCATCTTGGGGATGACATTCGGAAAAAACTCAAAGCTTGCTACACATTGGTCGAACAGCTGTACTCCGGAACGCAAAGGATTATCAGTGCCACTTCATTTGGTAAACCGGCTCCTTCAACTATCCAAGATACTTTGAATAAGTTGTCCGTTCTACCGGCTCGTCTTGAAGAAGTGAAGAAATCGGCAGCCCGAGGGGGTGCTCTTCTGGCCCTTATGAGGGCTAAGGCTTGGGTCCCGGATCTTGATCCGGAGGAGGCGTTAACCGGATTTCCTGATACCAAGGATGACGGTTCAGCTTTTAATGAAAAAGATCTTTATACTCTGACAAAGGAGATGCGTCCCCTCGCCAGCAAGCTCGCGGCGGAATCTGACTTGTCCCGATATCATCCAGGATACAATCTACAGAACGAGCGGGTGGAGCGACCGATTTACGATACCGTAAACTTAATTCCGCCGGTTCGTCCTCACACCTTTGCTCCTGATATTGATCCTACTGAGCTTATCAACGATGAAGTATATTCCCGTGCCTTGGCGAAGATTGATTGGCGTGCGCCGGACTTCCAACCGCTTCGCGAGGATGAAGATGTTCCGGATCAAGGCGGTGGCCAGCCATCTCAACAAGGAGAAGCACAATCTTGAATTCTATTGCTGTAACCATGATCGATATTCCGTCAAATAATGTTTCCAAACTATTGGGCTTGTCATGCCTTGTAATAGGTTTAGCCGAAACTTAATGTGCTTCGATCCGACATTTTGTCTTTATGAAATACTCGTCAGTTGACCTGTTGTCTGATGTGGTTGCCTTCTTCTGTTCATATAGAGAAAAATATCGAAAAATATGTCCTAGTGGCTTACCACTGGACGGGTTAATTTGTTCTCTTTAAAACATCAAGTAAGCATACCTTTATCGTAAAGATAACTTGTATACCTGAGATTTGTGTAACCAATACACTTTCAAACCGGTAGGACCTTACAGTTGTTTATGGAGATCTTCATGGATCCAAGTAGAAACTCAAAATTCTCCAGTCCATCTTAATGATAAATCCGGTTCATCCTGTCTCTGAAAGTTGTAACTTTTGCTTGATACAAGATCCGGGTTTCAATGAACGCCGGTTTACTTATGCTGGTATTCATGATCCAGACTTTTTCATTTCATAGATATGTGGTCAACTTGTGTAGTTGTTCCACTCCGGTTTTAAAGGTTATAGAACACAAAAACACCAAAAAATATGCAATTTTGCAAATAAGACCATGTAGTCGATGCTTTTTCAAAGAGCTGCCAGGCTCAAAGCAAGGTTCAGCCAATCAATGGATGCGGGTACCATCCAGAGGGCCTAGCCAATCACTAAACATGGATTTATCCAATTTTTCAGAGGGCCGAAAGAACCGTATATAAAAATTATTCCGATCACTGGGACGCGGATTGGCCGACACTCCCAGAGGGCCTAGCCAATCACTGAACGTGGAATTATCCAACTTTTCAGAGGGCCGAAAAAAACTGTAACATATTATTCCGATCACTGGGACACGGATTGGCCGACACTCCCAGAGGGCCTCCAGGGTTCCTCCTGAACCGGTGGGTCAATCTAGACCAATCACTGAACGTGGTCTTATCCAACTATTCAGAGGGTCGAGAAAACCGTAAAATTATTCCGATCACTGGGACGCGGATTGGCCGACACTCCCAGAGGGCCTCCAGGGTTCCTCCTGAACCGGTGGGTCAATCTAGACCAGGCACTGAACGTGGACTTATCCAACTTTTCAGAGGGTCGAAAAAACCGTAAAATTATTCCAATCACTGGGAGTGGATGATACCAACTCCCAGATGGCCTCCAGGGTTCCTCCTGAACCGGTGGGTCAATGTAAACCAATCTTCGAACGTGGACTTGTCCAACTTTCCAGAGGGTTGATAGAACTTATCAAATTAATCCGATCACTGGGAGTAGATGATACCAAGTCCCAGAGGGCCTCCAGTGTTCTGTCTGAACCTGTGGGTTTTGTTATGGAGTCCTCTCTTCTTGAACCGGGTATGATCTCCTGTTCTTGAGAGTTCTATTGCTCCTTTACATGTTCTGCAAAAAATTAGTTTCTAAACCGGCCAATTATTGAAATATAGTAGTTCATAGTAAACTTATATGGTTGTTTTTCACAGGATTTTTGTATATGCAAGAAAGGGCTGAGCCCCCGGTTTACCGAGGGTGCCGGTTTATTCATTATTCATAATATATACATAGGATACATTGGAGCACATAGCTCAAGTGTAGTATGGCCGTAAATGGGCGATGTTCCACGGCCTCTTCGTCTCCTCTTCTGATGTCCGTGAATCCTTGTGTTCTCGAATGTCCACCAAGTAATATGAACCGTTGTGTAGATTCTTGCTGACCAAAAAGGGCCCTTCCCATGGTGGGGATAGCTTGTGCATATCTGTTTGATCTTGGATGAGCCGGAGTACCAAGTCACCCTCCTGGAATGTCCTGGTTCTAATCCGGCGGCTATGATATCTACGCAGATCTTGCTGATAAATTGCCGACCGCGCTGCAGCCGTATCACGCTCTTCATCCAACCGGTCCAAACCGTCCTGTCTTGACTCTTCATTGATTGCCTCCACATAGGCCGTTATCCTTGGTGAGTCATGACGTATATCACTTGGAAGAACCGCTTCCGCGCCATAAACCATGAAGAAAGGCGTGTAGCCTGTAGACCGGTTTGGTGTAGTATTAATACTCCAAAGAACAGATGGCAACTCTTCAACCCAACAACCTGGGGTTCTCTGCAAAGGTGTCATAAGCCGGGGTTTGATGCCTCGCAAAATCTCCTGATTTGCCCTTTCGGCCTGGCCGTTGGTCTGAGGATGAGCTACAGAAGATACATCTAACCGAATATGTTCCCTTTGACAGAATTCCTTCATTTCACCCTTAGATAAGTTAGTACCATTGTCCGTGATGATGTTGTGTGGAAAGCCAAACCGGAATATCACTTTTTTGATGAATTTAACCGCTGTTGCTGCATCACACTTGCTTATAGGCTCCGCTTCTACCCATTTTGTGAACTTGTCTACTGCCACTAGGAGGTGAGTTTTCTGATCTTGGGATCGTTTGAAAGGCCCAACCATGTCAAGACCCCAAGTTGCAAAAGGCCAAGTTATTGGTATCATCCGGAGTTCCTGTGCCGGAACAAGAGCACGTCTTGAGAACTTCTGACAAGCATCACACTTTCGGACCAGATCAGCCGCATCTGCATGCGCGGTTAACCAATAGAAACCATGTCGGAATGCTTTAGCCACCAATGATTTTGAACCGGCGTGATGACCACAATCCCCTTCATGAATCTCCCTTAGAATCTCACAACCTTCCTCAGCTAAAACACATCGTTGAAATACTCCAGAAGTACTACGATGGTGCAGCTCTCCGTTTGCAATTGTCATGGACTTAGAACGCTGGATTATCTGCCGTGCTTCCTCTTCGTCCTCCGGTAACTCCCCTCGGCTTAGGTACGCCAAATAGGGTAACGTCCAATCCGGAATAATATGGAGTGCTGCAACTAACTATGCCTCTGGGTCCGGAACAGCTAGGTCTTCTTCCGAAGGTATTTGAACCGAAGGACTGTGTAATTCATCCAAAAAGGTGTTTGGTGGCACCGGTTTACGCTGCGATCCTAGCCGGCTTAGAGCGTCAGCCGCTTTGTTCCTCCGCCGGTCTATATGATCCACCTGATATCCCTTGAAGTACCCTGCGACCGCTTCAACCTCTCGCCGATAAGCCGCCATGAGGGGATCTCTTGAATCCCACTTGCCAGAAACTTGCTATGCCACTAGATCTGAATCGCCCAGGCACTTAACCCGGCTCAAATTCATCTCCTTTGCCAGTCGAAACCATGAAGTAATGCTTCATATTCTGCTGCATTATTAGTACAAGGAAATAATAAGCGGAGGACATAGCAAAATTTATCACCTCTGGGGGAAGTTAAGACAACTCCAGCCCCCGAGCCCTCCAACTGTTTTGAACTGTCAAAGTGAATCGTCCAATAAGTAAGATCCGGCTTTTCCTCAGGAGTCTGCAACTCTGTCCAGTCATTGATGAAGTCTACCAATGCCTGAGATTTTATAGCAGTACGTGGTACATACTTCAACTCATGCGGGCTGAGCTCAATGGCCCACTTGGCTACCCTACCTGTAGCTTCCCTGTTCTGGATTATATCCCCCAATGGAGCTGAACTAACCACAGTTATCGGATGTCCTTGGAAATAATGCTTCAGCTTCCGGTTTGCCATGAACACCCCATATACTAATTTCTGCCAGTGAGGATATCTCTGCTTGGACTCAATGAGCACTTCGCTTATATAATAAACCGGACGCTGAACCGGATGCTCCTTCCCTGCTTCCTTTCGTTCAACCACAATAGCAACGCTGACCGCTCGCGTGTTTGCAGCAGCGTATAACAGCAAAGGTTCCCTGTCAATGGGCGCAGCCAAAACTGGTGGGTTTGCTAATTGCCTTTTCAAATCCTCAAACGCTGTATTTGCCTCATCACTCCAAATAAACCGATCTGTTTTCCTCAGCATCTGGTAAAGTGGGATCGCCTTCTCCCCCAAACGACTGATAAACCGGCTTAACGCTGTGATCCGTCCAGCTATGCGCTGAACATCATTGATACAAACCGGTTTAGTCAAGGACGTGATGGCTTTGATCTTCTCCGGGTTAGCTTCTATTCCTCTGTTCGAGACCAAGAATCCCAGAAGCTTACCAGCCGGAACACCAAAAGCACACTTTTCCGGATTAAGCATCATCCTGTAAGCTCGAAGATTATCAAAGGTTTCTTTGAGGTCCTCTTTCATTGTTCTTTCTTCCTTTGATTTGACCACAATGTCATCCACATAAGCATGCATGTTCCTCCCTATCTGCCCCTTCAAGCAATTCTGAACGCAACGTTGATAAGTTGCCTGTGCGCACTTAAGTCCAAAAGGCATGGACACATAGCAAAAAGCACCAAAAGGAGTTATGAAAGCTGTCTTCTCCTGGTCTTCTACTGCCATCTTGATCTGGTGATACCCTGAATATGCATCCAGGAAACTTAGCCGCTGACACCCTGCCGTGGCGTCGATAATCTGATCAATGCGAGGTAAAGCAAAAGGATCAGTTGGGCAAGCTTTATTGAGGTCTGTGTAGTCCACACACATCCTCCACTTCCCATTTTTCTTTAGGACCAGCACCGGATTAGCCAACCACTCCGGATGAAAAACTTCCACGATGAACCCTGCGGCCAAAAGTCTGGCCACTTCTTCTCCTATAGCCTTGCGCCTTTCTTCGTTGAAGCGACGCAGATACTGCTTAACCGGTTTAAACTTCGGATCAATGTTTAACTTGTGCTCAGCGAGTTCCCTCGGTATACCTGGCATGTCAGAAGGTTTCCATGCAAAGATATCCCGGTTCTCACGGATGAACTCGATGAGCGCGCTTTCCTATTTGGGATCAAGGTTGGCGCTGATAGTGAATTGTTTGGACGAGTCCCCCGGTACAAAATCAACCTGCTTGGTCTCTTCAGCTGACTTAAACTTCAACGCCGGATCATGCTCGGTGGTTGGTTTCTTCAGCGGAGTCATATCTGCCGGATCAACATTATCTTTATAAAATTTTAGCTCCTCGGTGGCACATACCGCTTCTGCATAAGCTGCATCACCTTCCTCACATTCCAGTGCTATCTTGCGACTGCCATGAACCGTGATCGTGCCTTTATGACCCGGCATCTTAAGCTGTAAATAAACATAACATGGCCTAGCCATAAATTTAGCATAAACCATCCTTCCAAACAGAGCATGATATGGACTTTTAATTTTGACGACTTCGAAAGTGATCATCTCTGATCTGGAATCATACTCATTTCCAAAGGTAACTTCTAAATCAATCTTACCAACCGGATAAGCTGACTTACCCGGGACTACTCCATGAAACACTGTGTTTGATGATCTCAACTGTTTATCTGTCAGACCCATACGACGGAAGGTCTCATAGTATAAGATATTAATACTGCTACCACCATCCATGAGAACTTTAGTAAATTTATAACCCCCCACTTGAGGTGCTACTACCAAGGCTAAATGGCCCGGATTATCCACCCGCATTGGGTGGTCTTCTCTACTCCATACAATAGGCTGCTCCGGCCATCGAAGAAATTGTGGTGTCGCTGGTTCCACTGCATTAACAGCCCGCTTTAACACCTTCTGGTCTCGTTTACACAGACTTGTGGTGAAGACATGATACTGCCCACTACTTAACTCCTTCGGATTACTCTGATATCCGGATTGCGGCTGCTGTTGCTGACGCTGCTGCTGCTGACTTCCCTGATTGTGATAACTTCCTTGGCCCTGCTGCTGATTATTCTGATTATTGTAACCACCTTGATGATGTGATTGATTGCCCTGACCATTATAGTTCCCTTGATTATTCTGGCCGCCTGCCTAGGGTTGATAACCGCTGTTATTGCCCCTATATCCTGATCCGGAACTGTTCCCCTGATGACCATAAAATCTAGGCCCTGAACCGCCATGCGGGGGTCGATTAGGAGGATTAAAACGGCCTGCTACTGCCTTCATAAGGGGTATGCACTCCCTCATGGTATGCTTCGCTATCTTCCCTTTTCCGCTATGTTTCGGACAAGGTCGATCCAACTCCTGCTCCCAGCCCGGAGCTCCTCCGCCGGTTTGGAAAGCAGAATCCTCCGGATTACCCTGAAAACCACCTTGAACTTGAGTGTTAGCCACGAAGTCTGAACCGCCCTCTGCTTTCCGTTTGCCCAAAAAGCCTGAAGTAACCGGATTGATCGGCGCCGGTTTACCAGATTTGCTGGCCTTCCCAGCTTTATCTCCTTCTGCTTCCGGATACTTGGTGTTATCAGAGTCTCCGTATTTCACTAGGGCACTCATTAAAGTTCCCATGTCATTGCAGTCCCTTTTAAGCCGTCCGAGTTTTAACTTTAAAGATTCAAACCGGCAATTGTTCTCCAATGTCACTATTGCCGTACTCGGATTAATACCATTCGAAGAGTGCAAAATCTCTGCTACCCTTCGTACCCAGGCCGCTGTAGACTCCTGCTCTCCTTGCACACAGGCTGCTAGGTCTATCACCGACATCGGCTGTTTGCATGTGTCCTTGAAGTTTTTGATGAACTGGCTGCGCAGTTCCCCCCATGACCCAATAGAATTCGGGGGTAGAGCTTTTAACCAGGTCCGGGCCGTGCCCTCGAGCATCATAGTAAAATATTTGGCACAAGCCGATTCGTCCACGTCAAGCATCTCCATGGCCATCTCATAACTTTCAACCCAAGCTTCTGGCGGTAAATCGGCTGTGTAGTTAGGTACCTTGCGGGGCCCTTTGAAATCCTTGGGCAGCTTAACACTCCGTAGAGCGGGGACAA
This sequence comes from Secale cereale, assembly GCA_902687465.1. Lineage (NCBI taxonomy): Eukaryota > Viridiplantae > Streptophyta > Magnoliopsida > Poales > Poaceae > Secale > Secale cereale. The sequence goes on along the minus strand of LR738714.1, from coordinate 56,905,035 downwards.
GACATTGTACCCCGAAGGAAATCGCCGTAGCTCCTGTTCCCACAGTGGCTGTGTGAACCGGCGTCGATTGACGAATTTCCTCCCTGGCCTCTGATCTGGCCCGGTTTAGGTCTGGGGCTGGCATCTCCGCCCTTGCCGGATTATCCTGCCTGCGCTGATGTCTCCTGCGCTCACTGCTAGATACTTCTGGCTCCTCCCAATGCCTAGAATAACTTCGGTTGGGACGCGGTGTTGAATGTAACCTTTCCCTGCTATGAGAATACGCTTGCTGCTGCATCAATGCCGTATTAAGTAGCTTCTGGACCCTGCGCGCCTCTATCGCCACCGGAGATGTTTCTTCCGTAGGTAAAGCGGCCAATCGTGACGCCGCTGCAGCAATATTATCCAAAGGGTTTGAATAGTGCCCTGGAGGGACAGGAACATAAGGTGCCGACGCAATCCGGCGCTCCTGCTCTGCGGCGGGCTGTTGAACCGGCTCCTCCCGGGCCGGGGGCGTTCTCCGGTTTAAAGCCGGATGATTACTAGCCCCAGCCCCAGGTGTCCTGAACAGATTCGTTGATTCGTAAACCGGCGGTATGCGGGACCGATACTTTCGCCCCCTTACTCCTTCCACAGAAGCTTGCTCCATCCTCAGATAAAAGGCTTGATCATCCAATTCTGCTTGCCTCGTTGCTATCATCTCTCTTTCTGCCTTTAGGTCCTCCTTTAACTGATCGATCCGGCCTTTCAACTGAAGGAGCTCTGCATCATGATGCGCCTTGTCTGCTAGAGCTACGTCTTCCACTGCTTTAGCTGTGAACTCCTCGATCAAGGTGGATAGAACTTCAGTAAGGGAGGGATTTGAGCCGCTTCCCCCTGCACCAGCTTCCGTTGTCGTTCCGTTCATCGGGGGCTGTGAACCGGCCATGAAGACCGCCACCCGGTTTGGCGGGTCAAAGGGGCCCGGAATACTGTTTCCATCGGACTCGCCCTCGGACCGGCCGTCCCGCAACTGATACAGAGATTCAGTTTTCCCAGATGAAGACTCGTCATCTGAATAGACGATCGTTGCACCATCAGATTCCGATCCGTTCTCGGCTCGACCTCCGTGGATTGCTCCAACGAACACGCGCTTCACGGCGGGCTGAATCCGGGCCGATCTCGCACGCTGAGCCGGCTCGACGATGTTGGGGAAGATGTCCGGCTCAGGTCCCGGTTCACCAATTTTGCCGATGAAGACTTGGATGCTGCCGAAGGGGACCCGGTACCCGTATTCGATCGAATCGGCCTCCGGTCCCCATCCTGCGTCGTCGATGTAGATCCGGCCGCGGCGACTCTTGGTCATCCGGCCGACTGCGTAACCCTTTAGCCCTTCGAAGCCGCCTTTCAAGAACTCGAAACCATCGTGCGCAGGCCCCACGGTGGGCGCCAACTGTCGTGGAAATAACACGGCAGATGTTCGGTTTAACGGACTTGATGATGGAACCATCGCACGGGTTAGCTTGAAAGGGTTCATAGAACACAAAGGACACAGAGGATTTATACTAGTTCGGCCCCTTCGGAGAAGGTAAAAGCCTACGTCTAGTTGGTTTGGTATTGCTTGGGCGTCGGATTACAGGGAGCGGATTCGCTTGCCTGTGTCTCGACGGGTTGATTGTTGCTTGTCCCTGAACCGTCCAGGTCGTCCCTTTATATAGAGGTAACGCCTGGTCCGGTTTACAGAGTCCCGAGGCCGGCTCATACTTGTGTCCGCCTCGGTCTCTGTCTTTTCTTTCTTATCTTTCAAGTTACATCTCTTGGCGGTTTACAAACCACACTTCTATACATGGGCCTTGAAATCTCATGGGTCGTAGTTTCTACTAAAATATTACAACCAAGTATAATATAACTAAACCGGTTTACAATAGCCGGTTTATACCTGCTAGTCATATCCCTGACAGGTTCCAAGGTCGATGTGATCACCGTCAGCACGCTACCTCTACATCTACCCTCGGGATTAGTTTTAAACCTTAATAATTGTTATTTAGTACCAGCTTTGAGCATGAACATTGTATCTGGATCTCGTCTTATGCGAGATGGCTACTCTTTCAAATCGGAGAATAATGGTTGTTCTATTTATTTGAGAGATATATTTTATGGTCATGCCCCGCTGGTCAATGGTTTATTTTTGATGAATCTCGAACGTGATGATATACATGTTCATAGTGTAGATGCCAAAAGATGTAAAGTTGATAATGATAGTCCCACATACTTGTGGCATTGCCACCTTGGTCATATTGGTGTCAAATGTATGAAGAAGCTCCATTCAGATGGACTTCTAGAGTCTCTTGATTATGAATTATTTGACACATGCGAACCATGCCTATTGGGCAAGATGACCAAGACTCCGTTCTCAGGAACAATGGAGCGAGCAACCAACTTATTGGAAATCATACATACCGATGTGTGTGGTCCAATGAGTGTTGAGGCTCGCGGAGGCTATCGTTATGTTCTCACCCTCACAGATGACCTGAGTAGATACGGGTATATCTATTTGATGAAACACAAGTCTGAGACCTTTGAAAAGTTCAAGGAATTTTAGAATGAGGTTGAGAATCAACGTGACAGAAAAATAAAGTTCTTACGATCAGATCGTGGGGGTGAATATTTAAGTCATGAAATTGGCACACACCTTAGGAACTGTGGAATTGTTTCACAATTGACACCGCCCGGAACACCTCAACGTAACGGTGTGTCCGAACGTCGAAATCGTACTCTCTTGGACATGGTGCGATCTATGATGTCCCTCACCGATTTACCGCTATCTTTTAGGGGTTATGCTTTAGAGACTGCCGCATTCACTTTAAATAGGGCTCCGTCGAAATCCGTTGAGACGACTCCGTATGAACTTTGGTTTGGCAAGAAACTGAAGCTGTCGTTTCTAAAAGTTTGGGGTTGCGATGCTTATGTCAAGAAACTTCAACCTGAAAATCTCGAACCCAAATCGAAAAAATGCGTCTTCATAGGATACCCAAAGGAAACGGTTGGGTACACCTTCTACCATAGATCCGAAGGCAAAGTCTTTGTTGCCAAGAATGGATCCTTTCTGGAGAAAGAGTTTCTCTCGAAAGAAGTGAGTGGGAGGAAAGTAGAACTTGATGAGGTGACAGTCATGTTGGGGAACGTAGTATTTTAAAATTTTCCTACGATCACGCAAGATCTATCTACCAGATGCATAGCAACGAGAGGGGAGAGTGAGTCTACGTACCCTCGTAGACCGAAAGCGGAAGCGTTAGAACAACGCGGTTGATGTAGTCGTACGTCTTCACGGCCCGACCGATCAAGCACCGAAACTACGGCACCTCCGAGTTCTAGCACACGTTCAGCTCGATGACGTCCCTCGAACTCCAATCCAGCCGAGTGTCGAGGGAGAGTTCTGTCAGCACGACGGCGTGGTGACGATCTTGATGTTCTACCGTCGCAGGGCTTCGCCTAAGCACCGCTACAATATTTATCGAGGAGAACTATGGTGGAGGGGGGCACCGCACACGGCTAAGAGATCAAGAGATCAATTGTTCTCTCTAGAGGTGCCCCCCTGCCCCCGTATATAAAGGAGGGAGGGAGAGGCCGGCCCTAGAGGGGGCGCACCAAGTGTGGGGAGTCCTACTAGGACTCCCAAGTCCTAGTAGGATTCCCCTTTCCTTTCTGGAGTAGGAGAGAAGGAAAGAGGGGGAGAGGGAGAAGGAAAAGGGGGCTGCACCCCTTGTCCAATTCGGACCAGAAGGGGGGTGCACGCCTCCTTCCTTTTGGCCTCTCTCCTCTATTCCCGTAACTCCCCGGTACTCCGAAAATACCCGAATCACTCGGAACCTTTCCGATGTCCGAATATAGTCGTCCAATATATCGATTTTTACGTCTCGACCATTTTGAGACTACTCGTCATGTCCCCGATCTCATCCGGGACTCCGAACTCCTTCGGTACATCAAAACTCATAAACTCATAATAAAACTATCATCGAAACCTTAAGCGTGCGGACCCTACGGGTTCGAGAACTATGTAGACATGACCGAGACACGTCTCCGGTCAATAACCAATAGCGGAACCTGGATGCTCATATTGGCTCCCACATATTCTACGAAGATTTTTATCGGTCAAACCGCATAACAACATACATTGTTCCCTTTGTCATTGGTATGTTACATGCCCGAGATTCGATCGTCGGTATCTCAATACCTAGTTCAATCTCGTTACCAACAAGTCTCTTTACTCGTCCCGTAATACATCATCCCGCAACTAACTCATTAGCTGCAATGCTTGCAAGGCTTATAGTGATGTGCATTACCGAGTGGGCCCAGAGATACCTCTCCGACAATCGGAGTGACAAATCCTAATCTCGAAATACGCCAACCCAACAAGTACCTTCGGAGACACCTGTAGAGTACCTTTATAATCACCCAGTTACGTTGTGACGTTTGGTAGCACACAAAGTGTTCCTCCGGTATTCGGGAGTTGCATAATCTCATAGTCATAGGAACATGTATAAGTCATGAAGAAAGCAATAGCAGTAAAACTTAAACGATCATAGTGCTAAGCTAACGGATGGGTCTTGTCCATCAGATTATTCTCCTAATGATGTGATCCCGTTGATCAAATGACAACTCATGTCTATGGCTAGGAAACATAACCATCTTTGATCAATGAGCTAGTCTAGTAGAGGCATACTAGGGACACTTTGTTTTGTCTATGTATTCACACATGTATTAAGTTTCCGGTTAATACAATTCTAGCATGAATAATAAACATTTATCATGATATAAGGAAATAAATAATAACTTTATTATTGCCTCTAGGGCATATTTCCTTCAAGTCACCCCTCCTGAACCGGAAAGTAGCGCAGCGCAGGAAATTGTTCCTGAGGTGCCTGCACCGACAAGGGAGGAAGCTGATGATAATGATCATGAAGAAACAGATCAAGTTACTACTGAACTTCGAAGGTCCACGAGGGCACGTTCCGCACCAGAGTGGTACGGCAACCCTGTCCTGGAAATCATGTTGTTAGACAATGGTGAACCTTCGAACTATGAATAAGCAATGGCGGGCCCGGATTCCAATAAATGGCTTGGAGCCATGAAATCCGAGATAGAATCCATGTATGAAAACAAAGTATGGACTTTGGTGGACTTGCCTGATGACAGGCACGCCATAGAAAACAAATGGATATTTAAGAAGAAGACAGACGCGGATGGTAATGTGACCATCTATAAGGCTCGGCTTGTCGCTAAGGGTTATCGACAAGTTCAAGGGATTGACTACGACGAGACTTTCTCTCCCGTAGCAATGCTGAAGTCTGTCAGAATCATGTTAGCTATTGCCGCATTCTATGATTATGAGATATGGCAAATGGACGTCAAAACAGCATTCCTTAATGGCTTCCTCAAGGAAGAGTTGTATATGATGCAGCCGGAAGGTTTTGTCGATCCAGAGAACGCTAACAAGGTATGCAAGCTCCAGCGCTCGATTTACGGGCTGGTGCAAGCATCTCGGAGTTGGAATATTCGCTTTAATGATGTGATCAAAGCGTTTGGCTTTATATAGACTTATGGAGAAGCCTGTATTTACAAGAAAGTGAGTGGGAGCTCTGTGGCATTTCTCATATTATATGTGGATGACATATTGCTGATGGGAAATGATATAGAATTCTTGGAAAATGTAAAGGCCTACTTGAATAAAAGTTTTTCAATGAAGGACCTTGGAGAAGCTGCTTACATATTAGGCATCAAAATCTATAGAGATAGATCAAGACGCCTCATTGGTCTTTCACAAAGTACATACCTTGAAAAGATATTGAAGAAGTTCAATATGGATCAGTCCAAGAAAGGATTCTTGCCTGTTTTCCAACGTATGAGATTGAGCAAGGCTCAGTCGCCGACCAAGGCAGAAGATAGAGAAAAGATGAGTGTCATTCCCTATGCCTCGGCCATAGGTTCTATCATGTATGCCATGCTGTGTACCAGACCTGATGTGAACCTTGCCATAAGTTTGGTAGGGAGGTACCAAAGTGATCCCGGTATGGAACACTGGACAGCGGTCAAGAACATCCTGAAGTACCTGAAAAGGACTAAGGATATGTTTCTCGTTTATGGAGGTGACGAAGAGCTCGTCGTAAAGGGTTACGTCGATGCTAGCTTCGACACAGATCTGGATGACTCTAAGTCTCAAACCGGATACGTGTATATTTTGAATGGTGGGGCAATCAGCTGGTGCAGTTGCAAGCAAAGCGTAGTGGCAGCGTCTACATGTGAAGCGGAGTACATAGCTGCTTCTAAAGCAGCGCAGGAAGGAGTCTGGATGAAGGAGTTCATCACCGACCTAGGAGTCATTCCAAGCGCGTCAAGCCCGATGACTCTCTTCTGTGACAACACTGGAGCTATTGCCATTACCAAGGAGCCCAGGTTTCACAAGAAGACCAAGCACATCAAGCGCCGTTTCAACTCCATCCGGAATTATGTTCAGGATGGAGACATAGATATTTGTAAAGTGCATACGGATCTGAATGTTGCAGACCCGTTGACTAAACCTCTTCCACGGGCAAAACATGATCAACACCAGAACTCTATGGGTGTTCGATTCGTCACAATGTAACTAGATTATTGACTCTAGTGCAAGTGAATGACTGTTGGAAATATGCCCTAGAGGCAATAATAAAAGTATTATTATTATATTTCCTTGTTCATAATAATTGTCTGTTATTCATGCTTGAATTGTATTGTACGGAAACAGCGATACATGTGTGAATATATAGACCACAATGAGTCCCTGGTAGGCCTCTAGTTACCACCTCGTTGATCAACAAATGGTCACGGTTTCCTGACCATGGACATAGGATGTCAGTGATAACGGGATCACATCATTAGGAGAATGATGTGATGGACAAGACCCAATCTTGAGCATAACACGAGATCGTATAGTTCGTAATGCATAAGCTTTTCAGTGTCAAGTATTTATTCCTTAGACCATGAGGTTGTACAACTCCCGGATGCCGTAGGAATACTTTGGGTGTGCCAAACATCACAACGTAACTGGGTGGCTATAAAGGTACGCATCGGGTATCACCGAAAGTGTCTGTTGGGTTGGTACGAACCGAGACTGGGATATTGTCACTCCGTATGACGGAGAGGTACCTCTGGGCCCACTCGGTAATACATCATCATAATGAGCTCAAAGTGACTAAGGAGTTAGTCACGGGATGATGGATTACAGATCGAGTAAAGAGACTTGCCATGACGAGATTGAACAAGGTATCGGGAATACCGACGATCGAATCTCGGGCAAGTACCGTACCGATGGACAAAGGGAATAACTACGGGATTGAGTGAATCCTTGACACGGTGGTTCATCCGATGAAGATCATCGAGGAACATGTGGGAACCAACATGGGTATCTAGATCCCGCTGTTGGTTATTGACCGGAGAGTGGTCTCGGTCATGTCTACGTGTCTCCCGAACCCGTAGGGTCTACACACTTAAGGTTCGGTAACGCTAGGGTCGTAGAGATACATGCACGTGGAAACCCGAAAGTTGTTCGGAGTCCCGGATGAGATCCCGGACGTCACGAGGAGTTCCGGAATGGTCCGGAGGTAAAGAATGATATATAGGAAGTCCAGTTTCGGCCATCGGGTGATCTCCGGGGGTCACCGGGAGTGTCCCGGGACCACCGGAGGGGCCTCGGGGGTCCACCGGGTGGGGCCACCCATCCCAGTGGGGCCCCTAGGCCGCAAGGGGGAAGTGGCCAGCCCTAATGGGCTGGCGTACCACATGGGCCCTCCTCCCCATGCGCCTAGGGTTGAAACCCTAGGGGGGAGGGGGCACCACCTTGCCTTGGGGGGCAAGGATCCCCCCCTGGCCGCCGCCCCACCCTGCAGATCCCATCTGCAGGGCCGGCGCACCCCCTGGCCCCCTATATATGTGTGGAGGGGAGAGGGCAGCCGCACCTTTGCCCCTGGCGCCTCTTCCCCTCCCGTCACACATCCATACTCCCTCCGCAGGGCGCCGGCGAAGCCCTGCAGGATTCTCCACTGCATCCACCACCACGCCGTTGTGCTGCTGGATCTCTGACGACTTCTCCTCCCCCCTTGCTGGATCAAGAAGGAGGTGACGTTGCTGGACCGGACGTGTGTTGAACGCGAAGGTGCCGTCCATTCGGCGCTAGATCATCGGTGACGAAGAACGCGAAGAGTACGACTACTTCATCCACGCTTCTTCGAAAGCTTCCGCTCGCGATCTACATAACGGTATGTAGATGCACTCTTATTTGCTCGTTGCTAGATGTCTCCTTAGTTGGATCTTGGTGAAAGCGTAGAAATTTTTTGAATTCTGCTACGTTCCCCAACACTATTAACTGTCTTTTGCAAGATTAATTTCAACTCTCTATTACTTAGTTCTACTTGACCACTAGTCTGGGGGTGATAAGGGGATGCAATTCTATGATTCACATCATATTTTGCAAGCATCTTACGGAAAGCACCATGAATAAAGTGTGAACCACCATCAGTCATTAGGTATCTAGGGACTCCAAACCTCGGGAAAATAACTTCTTTAAGCATCTTAATAGAGGTGTTATGATCAACACTACTAGTTGGAATAGCTTCTACCCACTTAGTAACGTAATCAACAACAACTAAAATATGTGTGTACCCATTAGAGGCTGGAAACGGTCCCATATAATCATAGCCCCAAACATCAAATGGTTCAATAACAAGTGAATAATTCATAGGCATTTCTTGACGTCTACTGATATTACCAATTCATTGGCATTCATCACAAGATAAGACAAACTTACGGGCATCCTTGAAGAGAGTAGGCCAATAAAAACCGGATTGCAATACCTTGTGTGCAGTTCTATCTCCCGCATGGTGTCCTCCATAAGCTTCGGAGTGGCCCTTGCGTAGGATCTGTTCCTGTTCATGCTCAGGTACACAACGTCTAATAATACCATCTACTCCTTATTTATAAAGATGTGGGTCATCCCAGAAGTAATGTCTCAAATCATAGAAGAACTTTTTCTTTTGCTGGTATGTGAAGCTAGGAGGTATAAACTTAGCAACAATATAATTATCATAATCAGCATACCATGGAGCAGTACGAGAAGTATTTATGACAGCTAATTGTTCATCAGGAAAGCTATCATCAATAGGTTGTGGGTCATCAAGTATATTCTCTAACCTAGACAAGTTATCTGCAACGGGGTTCTCAGCTCCCTTTCTATCAATAATATGCAAATCAAATTCTTGTAGCAAGAGAACCCATCTAATAAGTCTAGGTTTAGCATCTTTCTTTTCCATAAGGTATTTGATAGCAGCATGATCAGTGTGAATAGTTACTTTAGAATCAACAATATAAGGTCTGAACTTATCACAAGCAAATGCAACTGCTAAACTCAGTAGTGGCATACTTTCTTTGGGCACTGTCTAGAGTTTTACTAGCATACTAAATGACATTCAATTTCTTATCAACTCTTTGCCATAGAACAACACCTACAACATAATCACTAGCATCGCACATAATCTCAAAAGGTAAATTCCAGTCAGGAGGCTGGACAATAGGTGCAGAGATCAATGCTTTCTTAAGTATTTCAAATGCTTCTAGACAATCATCATCAAAGAAAAAAGGAATATCTTTTGTAAAAGATTAGTCAGAGGCCTGGATATTTTGGATAAGTACTTTATGAACCTCCTATAAAACTCGGCATGACCAAGGAAACTTCGTATACCTTTGATATCCTTAGGGCATGGCATCTTTTCTATAGCATCAACTTTAGCTTTGTCAACTTCGATACCTCTTTCAGAAATTTTATGACCCAAGACAATGCCTTCATTAACCATAAAGTGGCACTTCTCCCAATTCAAGACAAGATTAGTGTCTTCACATCTCTGCAAAACTTGATCAAGGTTGCTTAAGCAATCATCAAAAGAAGTTTCGTAAATGGAGAAATCATCCATGAAAACCTCAACAATCTTTTCACAAAAATCAGAGGATATAGCCATCATGCGTCTTTGAAAGGTAGCAGGTGCATTACATAAACCAAAAGGCATACGTCTATAAGCAAAGGTACCGAAAAAACAAGTAAAAGTGGTCTTTTCTTGATCCCCTTTTGACACATGTATTTGAGAGAAACCAGAATAACCATCTAGAAAGCAAAAATGAGTATGCTTGGATAACCTTTCTAGCATTTGATCAATAAATGGCAAGGGGTAATGATCTTTCTTGGTAGCTTTATTTAACTTACGGAAATCAGTTACCATCCTATAACCCATAACTATTCTTTGCGGGATCAATTCATCTTTATCATTAGGAACAACTGTCATACCTCCCTTCTTAGGGACACAACGGACAGGACTTACCCACTGGCTATCAGCAACTGGATAGATAATACCTGCCTCTAGAAGCTTTAGTATTTCCTTCCTTACCACTTCTTTCATCTTAGGATTTAACCGTCGCTGATGATCAATAACCGGTTTAGCATTTTCTTCCAATTTTATCTTGTGTTGGCATATGGTGGGACTAATGCCCTTAAGATCATCCAGAGTATATCCAATAGCAGCACGGTGCTTCTTCAGAGTTTTCAATAGTTTTTCTTCTTCCTGCTCTGAAAGGTTAGCACTAATAATAACAGGATATATCTTCTTTTCATCAAGATAAACATACTTAAGATTATCAGGCAAAGGTTTAAGTTCAAACACGGGATCACCCTTGGGTGGAGGAGGATCCCCTAGGATTTCAACATGCAAGTTGTTTTTCACTACGGGTCCCTGTTTAAAGAATATTTCATCTATTTCCCTTCTCTCATTCATATGATATCATTTTCATGGTCTAGCAAGTATTGTTCTAAAGGATCATTAGGAGGCACAGCAATAGAAGAAAGACCAATAATTTCATCCTTACTATGTAATTCTTTATCAAGGGGTTGTCTACGAAATTTAGCAAAGTTAACATCATGAGACATGTCCCCTAATCCAATAGTAACAATGTCTTTCATGCAGTCTATCTTGGCATTAACAGTATTCAAGAAGGTTCTACCAAATATAATGGGACAAAATTCATCTTCTGTAGAACTAAGAACAAGAAAATCAGCAGGGTATTTAACTTTCCCACACAAGACTTCAACATCTCTAACAATCCCAACTGGTGAAATAGTGTCTCTATTAGCCAGCTTAATAGTAACATCAATCCCTTCTAACTCAACAGGTGCAATGTCATGCATAATTTCTCGATATAAGGTAAGAGGGATAATACTCGCACTGGCACCTACGTCACATAAAGCATGATAGCAATGATCTCCTATCTTAACAGAGATAACAGGCAAGCCTACAATAGGTCGATGTCTATTCCTAGCATTGGGTTTGGCTATTCTAGCAGACTCTTCTTGGAGGTAAATAACATGTCCATCTAAATCTTCTACCAAGAGATCTTTAACCATAGCAACACTAGGTTCAACTTTAATTTGCTCAGAAGGTGTATGTGTTCTAGTATTACTCTTACGAACTACAGTTGAAGCTTGAGCATGATCCTTTATCCTAACAGGGAAAGGTGGTTTCTCAATATAAGCAGTATGAACAATAGGATCAACATTACAAGTGATAGTCTTTTCTTCAACTTTAACAGGTTCAACTACTTTTACTTCAATAGGGGGATGGTATTTAAACCACTTCTCCTTCGGGAGATCAACATGAGTAGCAAAAGATTCACAGAAAGAAGCTACTACCTCAGAGTCAAGTCCATATTTAGTGCTAAACTCATGGAAAACATCGGTATCCATAAAAGCTTTAACACAATCAAACTTAGGGGTCATACCTGACTCCTTACCTTCGTCGAGATCCCAATCTTCAGAGTTGCGTTTAATTCTTTCCAATAAATCCCATTTGAATTCAACAGCCTTCATCATAAAAGAGCCAGAACAAGAATTATCGTGCATGGTGTGATTATTGAGAGAAAGCCGAGCATAAAAATTTTGAATGATCATTTTTCTTGAGATCTCATGATTGGGGCATGAATATAACATTGACTTAAGCCTCCCCCAAGCTTGAGCAATGTTTTCTCCTTCGCGAGGCCAGAAATTATAAATATAATTACGATCACGATGAACCTGGTGCATAGGGTCGAACTTCTGATGAAATTCCAACTTCAGACGATTATAGTTCCATGATCCAATATCATCACATAGCCTAAACCATGTCAATGCATCTCCCTTCAAAGATAAAGGGAAGACCTTCTTCTTGATAACATCCTCGGGCATACCCGCAAGCTTAAATAATCCACAAACTTCATCCACATAGATTAGGTGTAAATCGGGATGCAATGTTTCGTCTCCTGTAAAAGGATTTTCAAGCTGTTTCTCTATCATACCCGAAGGAATCTCAAAGAAAACATTTTCAGTAGGTGCAGTAGGTTGAGGAGCAACTCTTTGCTCTTCTGGTCGGGGTGAAGATACCCCGAACAAACCCCTCAAAGGATTTTGAGCCATAGTAACAAGTGACAATAAATTTCAGCACGTTATATAAATTTTTCCTTACCAAATTCCACTTACCAAAGGCGCTTCACTCCCCGGCAACGGCGCCAGAAAAGAATCTTGATGACCCACAAGTGTAGGGGATCTATCGTAGTCCTTTCGATAAGTAAGAGTGTCGAACCCAACGAGGAGCAGAAGGAAATGATAGGCGGTTTTCAGTAAAGAATTTTCTGCAAGCACTGAAATTATAGGTAACAAATAGTTTTGTGATAAGGTAATTGGTAGCAAGTGACAGAAGGTAAAAGTAAATAAGGTGCAGCAAGGTGGCCCAATCCTTTTTGTAGCAAAGGACAAGCCTGGACAAACTCTTATATGAAGGAAAGCACTCCCGAGGACACATGAGAATTATCGTCAAGCTAGTTTTCATCACGATCATATGATTCACGTTCGGTACTTTGATAATTTTGGTATGTGGGTGGCCTGATGCTTGGGTGTTGTCCTTACTTGGACAAACCTCCCACTTATGATTAACCTCTAATGCAAGCATCCGCAACTACAAAAGAAGTATTAAGGTAAACCTAACCATAGCCTGAAACATATGGATCCAAATCAGCCCCTTACGAAGCAACGCATAAACTAGGGTTTAAGCTTCTGTCACTCTAGCAACCCATCATCTACTTATTACTTCCCAATGCCTTCCTCTAGGCCCAAATAATGGTGAAGTGTCATGTAGTCGACGTTCACATGACACCACTAGAGGAGAGACAACATACATCTCATCAAAATATCGAACGAAGACCAAATTCACATGACTACTAATAGCAAGACTTCTCCCATGTCCTGAGGAACAAAAGTAACTACTCACAAGACATAATATTGTTCATGATCAGAGGGGTATTAATATGCATAATGGACCTGAACATATGATCTTCCACCAAATAAACCAACTAGCATCAACTACAAGGAGTAATCAACACTAGTAGCAACCCACAGGTACCAATCTGAGGTTTGGGTACAAATATTGGATACAAGATATGAACTAGGGTTTGAAAGGAGATGGTGCTGGTGAAGATGTTGATGAAGATAGCCCTCCCCAAGATGGGAGAGTTGTTGGTGATGACGGCGGTGATGATCTCCCCCTCCCGGAGGGAAGTATCCCCGGCAGAACAGCTCTTCCGGAGCCCTAGATTGGTTTCCGCCTCGAGACGGCGGCGTCTGGTCCCTAAAGCCTCCGTATGATTTTTTTTCCAGGTCAAAACACCTCATATAGGATAAGATGGGCATCGGGGGACCGTCGGTGGGCCCATGAGATAGGGGGGCGCGCCCCCCACCCTCGTGGACAGCCGGTGGCCCCCCTCATGAACTTCTTTCGTCAGATATTTTTTATATTTTCTGAAACGGAGTTCTGTGGAGTTTCGGGGCTTTTGGAGTTGTGTAGAATAGGTTTCCAGAGTTTGCTCCTTTTCCAGCCCAGAATTCCAGCTGCTGGCATTCTCCCTCTTCATGTAAACCTTGTAAAATAAGAGAGAAAAGGCATACGTATTGTGACAAAACAAGTAATAACAACCCATAATGCAATAAATATCAACATATAAGCATGATGCAAAATGGACGTATCATCTTCTGGTCCAAGAAAAATCCTCATAAAGTTTCGCTCCGTTTGATATTCCTTTTCTGCGAAACTCAAAAACAAGGAGAAAACAGAAACTGGCACTGGGCTCTGGGTTAATAGGGTAGTCCCAAAAATCATATAAAATAGCATATTAATGCATATAAAACATCCAAAAAATATAATAGCATGGAACAATCAAACATTATAGATACGTTGGAGACGTATCAAAACTCCCTCGCATCTCTCCACAGGGAGGCGCCAGCGGCTTCCCACACGCCGCTAGCAACACTCCTACGACGTCGGACCCCCTCGCCATCGCTGTCGTCGGCCCTTTGTCATGGTAGTGGCTGATCCCCTCGCCGCCAAAGGTGACTTGGGGTAGTGGAAGACGAAGTCTGCCGCTTGGGGGGGGGGGGGGTACGAGTCCACACGTTGTCCATATGCGACCAGGGTGGCTACCCTACGTCGGGTGGTGGCTGAGTCCTTCTCCAGTGGCGCCATGACCGGTGGCGGATGCAGGGCTATGGCGGGTGGTATTGGACGAAATCTAGATCTGACCTGGGTGGATCTCCCATGCAGCCTTCACAATTCTTCTTCACTGCATGGTAGGACCGGGTCCGGTGGAGGGTCACCCTGCGCTGTCGCCGCCTGTCCCGCTGCTAGCCCATGGTCGTTGGTTGGGTTCGGTACGGTAGATCATGCAGGGTGCCGATCAGCAGTGTAGGGGCTGCGGGCTCGGCCTGAATAAAGGCAGCGGTCCTAGGGTTCCTCAAGTGACAAGACGAAGATCTACCCGAGGCATGTCCTCCATGATCTGGCCGGAGTGTCGGGTTCCGGAAGGCTCCGACGGCGAACTCCCATGGGCGCGTTATGCCTGGAGATTGTTGGATCGGGTGGGATTCGGTCATGCCCACTAGTTTTCCGTTCAGGAGGGAGCGGTGCGAAGGTCTTCTGTCTATTGCCATCATGTGATATGTTTAGTTCCATGGTGAAGTCGGAGGCGGAGAATGCCATGGAAGCCGAGATCGGAGGATTAGTAATGGTGGTTGGAGCCTTTGTGGCGACGAGGAACTTGCTTGGAGCTTCAAGTTTCATAGCAGCGATATGTAAGTGGGTCCGACAACACAAGTGAAGTTCAAATTCTTACCTCTCAAGGTGAAAATCCAAAGTCTTGCCTTAATTGGTTGTGCCTCGCAATAGCCTTGTTGAAGACATTTTTTTGAGAGCGGGGACTATCTTCAGGTTGAAAACCCAAGATCTATGATCGGGCGGCGATGGCTCTTGAGCATTGTTTCCTTATTTGAGGCGTCGTTTTTGGAGAACTTGGACTTCAGGTGTTGTTTTGGTGGTGGTTGTACCGCTCCTGCATGGACTGGAACTCTTTAGCGGGGCTTTTCTTTTCCTTTAGCTTCTTCTTTATATTGGATGTGTGCATCTGTAATGTCATTAGGTTATTGCATTATTGCAGGGGTTGACTGTAATTGGTATCTTCACGATATTAATATATTCTCTTTATAAAAAAATCTTCTACACCTCACCAGTAGTTGGAATTAGACTTTCTCATCTTTTCACAGAGGGTCGGGTCTGTCTAGAACTCAGTCAACTGAGACTTGAGGAAGTCTCAGTCGAGTGACATCAACGTAGTTGTTTTGCTGCAAGCAGCACATCTAGGTGCTACAACCGATTATGAAAAATGTTGCGTTGGTTTTACAAGCAATGACAACTGATACTGCAATCGGCGTGACTAAAATTCTACAACCGTCAATGATGGATATTATAACCGATGAGACGATGTGTTACAATCGACGAGGGACAACATGCTACAACCAACAAGACGGATGATGTAACTGGTAGGAAGAAAAGTTGCAAACGTTGAGACAAAATGTTGCAAGGTCAACTGAGACTTGTTAAATCTCAGTCGACTGAGTTTTAGCAAACCTGTTTTACAGACACCAATAGGGGTCTGAAAACAACTCATTACATAAGATGGTATTGCTCGTGCGACTAACTTTAATAGAACTTATTTCCCAGCCCTTGACAAAAGGTCTATCACTCCAACCATCGAGTCTTTTCCAAAATCAACTAGAAAAAGTTAAAGTTGTTCATTTCGATCGTTCCAGCCAGATCGGCATACCAAGATAAACACTTCCTCCGTCCTATAGCATAACAATGTTTTGACACTATTGCAGTGTCAAAACGCTTTTATATTATGGGACTGATGAAGTAGCTTGTAGTGTATCATCTTGTGTTCCCATCTTCTGCTTAATGGAGATGAAAGGCAACTATTGTTGCTTGTTCTTGGAAAAAAGGAAAAACAAAAAAGGGACGAACTCGTAAATTTTCAATGGTTTTCCATCTCGTGCGTGTATTATTTTAGAAACCGAAAACGAGGCCGCCCCCGACTGCCCGAGGAGGCACGCACCACCTGGAAGCATCTGGAGGCGTGGCACCGCAGCCGCAGAGCAGCCGTCGCCCGCAGTTACCAGCCATCACCCCGCGACGCCGTGCACCTCGCGGCGGCGGAGCACATACGAGAGCGCGTAGTCGATCGGGACGCGCCGCCGATGGACCCGTCCGACGTCGAGATGGAGCCCGCGGAGCATCCGTCCCAGCCCCAGCCCCAGCCGCCTCCGCCGCCGCCGCAGGCAGCGGCCGCCGGAGATGGGTGGAGCATGCTGTCCCGCGCCCGCGGGCTGCTCCAGGAGGGCCAGCCGTCCCTCGCGCTGCAGGCGGTGAGAACCCTCGCCTCACTCTCTCTGCCCTCACATCCCCTCTTCCCCTCCGCCTCCATTTCCTGCGCTTCGTCGCGTCTCGACCCTCGCCATGCGTGTCGGAACAGGAAATCCGCGAGGTCTGCACCCGCCATAGGCTGATCACGCGATTAGAACGGACGCGGTGGGTTTTCTCTGGTTTCAGTTTCGCTTTGGATCGTCTTCTCCATGGCGTAATCCACCTTGGGATTTCGCGCAGAGCGACAAAACAGGGGTCAGGTGTTATGATTCGCTCTAGGTCCTAGGGTTCTAGGCTTTGAGGTTTAGGGTTTGTTAGGTATGATTCGTGCTAGTAGATGTTTAGGTGTTTGGGTGGTGCCTCCCTACCTGCGCACCTGTTCTTTTCGGCTATATTCCCCTTAGGCTAGCAATGGTTGTTCTCATGTTTCTCCTCCTTGAGAGGTAAAAGGGAGGAAGATTATGAAGTGATGCACACACAGGGAAATGCTTCCACTATGTTGAGTGCTCGTAGGGTCATACATATCTCACACCTGTCAGTATTTCAACTTGCTGTTTACTAATGGATTTCCATTAGCACGCTGAGTAAGCTATAGGGATGGTGCTTACAAACGTATGGGGATTGAGCTTGCAAAGTGGGGAAGTAGGACAGATGCATTGTAGCCTTACAAATCTGTTTTGGTAATCCTTGTCAAGACTTCATTTCCGATTGTAATTGCCATGCCACAATGTAGATTCGAGTGTATTCCTCATGGCCCACACAGTTACAATAGTTTCTGATTAAAAATCTTAAAGAGCGAAGCTAGTTTTACTACTCCCTCCAATCCATATTAATTGTTGTAGCGATCGCTATAACAATTAATATGGATCGGAGGGAGTAATTAATTATTTTCTAAGTGTTTGAGTTTGCCACGCAGTTGTGTAGCTAGATTTAGTAATTTTCTTAGGGTAATTGTTAGACTTAGTTTCAGTTTCATACAGTGTGTTTTTCTGATAATTTGTTTGTGCCTGCACGGTCCTGTGTCTGCTCTTTCTGTTGCCCCTTAGTTGGTATGCTAGTTCGCTCCTCACCTTCTTTTCTTTCATTTTCTGGTAGTAATGGGGAACCCCAAATAATTATCTTCTTCGAGTGAGTTCAGAAATGGGTATGTTTGGAGACCTGCCATTTAATATCTATATAAAGTTTGTTTCTTAACAAGGGTTCTACGAATTCATATTTTCTGAGAATGAACACCAACACTCCACCCAAAGTGGGGTATACAACTTCAGCCAAGCATGCTTGAACTTATGAACAGGGATTATTTCCCTCATCCTCTACCCTTTATTAGTTGGTGATGTTTGTATCTGCTAGTTTTGATGTTGTTTGGGTTGTGTGCTCGGTCACCTTGTCCCTGACTGTAATCTACTATAACTCTATCTGGCTGTTATTTTTGGGCTCAGCTGTGTTGTTTAAACTATTGAGCTGTTGTGAGGTCACACTGGCAAAGGTAGATTGCAATGCTTATCATATGGAGATGTGCTGAAGGCAAGAGTAGCTTTAATCTTATCCTTCTGCAGGATGCGGTTCTTATGAAGCAAGTTTGTGTCATGGCTCATATATACATTTGGTAGCCATGAAAGACTGTTTTTAACCATTTATAGTGAAGCCAAAAAATATGGAGACAAAAGACGTGAATGAGAAGTCAATAAGTTAGGATTTGATACCTTGGTGAAACCGCTCAGTCAATTGTGCTAATTTAGAACAGGATGGTACTAGCCCAACCTTACTAAATACGCTAGTATTCTGTGTAGCATTAGGATATTCATGACATGTTTGCATTGGACATATATGATTTCCTGTCTGATGTATAGGATAGACCTTTCCTAAGATGATCCAAATGAGGAGTGTGCAGTCTTCGTCAGGACTTATGTGTTGTGAATCCTACACAATGGCGTTTGCAGCAGTTCTGCAATACTCACTGGCATTTCCTGTTTCTCTTATATGTGACTGGAATTCAACATGTGCAAATTGATACCGACCACCAATACTCATTGGCATTAACAGCTGCTTTCCTATTGCGTTATTTCTTTCATTCCTCTGTCCAGAGTCATCCCTAGTAAAAAAAAGTATCAATAGGGACTAGCCCCTCTGGTATTTTGTTAAGAAGAAATGTTGGCACATACCCAGTGGAGCCAAGGCTCGAACGCAGGCGGCCGGCTCCACGCCACTAGCCAACTGGTCGATGCCCAGTTCCTATTCCCTAGTCAAACACGATATATATGTAGCAACCGGGGATATCGCTTATCGGGAACTTATCGGTCGACCCATGATAAGGGGTAAATCGGCCAGTTTATCGGCATATCGGCCGACTTATCGCCATATCGGCTGATTTATCGGTCAGACAGTGGTAAGCAATAAATCGGCCGATTTATCGGCATATCGGAAGATATCTTGAACAGTGTTAGCAATGGTGGGAAGGAGAAGAAGCAGCCCTGTGGGAGGTAAGAAATAGGAAGGGATAAAGACCAGTGGATGAGAAGAAGGCTTTGGGGGGAAATGGTGAAATCTTCTGCAATTGAGTATAATACCGTAAGGGCTAGTGGTGGACGTAACTAGTGTTGTTTTGTCAAAGGACGCATGAATGGGTGGTATGTATTTTGGAAAATGTCAATTTGCTTAGTGGTATAAGATCAACTTTTCCTTAACTTAAGGTCAGCACTAATAAGTGAATATGGACGAGGTTTGTACACGTCAATGCAAATAATGTAAGCTCTGTGGGGGATGCAAGTATAGGAAGCTTCCAAATTGGCAACATTTCTTGGCAGCGATTATTTTTTACTAAAATAGTAAGGTCTTTCTAATGTGCGTATGTATACTTTTGGGTTATATTTTTCTGTACGAAGATAAAAACAAATAAAAATGCACAAAAGGAAAACTAAGGTTACAACAACTAGCAACTGAGTTAGCGACAGGCTCAACCCAGTGCCAAGGGGCTATATTTCTTCCTCTTAGCTCGATGAAGAAGCCACTGCAATTCCTCTTCGAATTTTTTTCCTGCATCTGTAGAGATGGGCCTGATGCCCTTGGAAGACGTTGATCATTCCTGGTATTCCAGATTTCCCAAGCAACTATACTTGGTTGTGATTGTTCTGATGAGCCCTTTGCTGTTCACTTTACATAAATTTTACCTTTCCTAGTTCTGCCAAGGAACTGAACTCTGGAATATTATGCAGGTACTCTTGGCCATAAGATCTCAAGGTGGTGAACAGGCTCTCATCCAGACTCTCAACCGTGCACGTGACCTCTACAGGCAGAGATCGCAGCCTGCTCCCAACATTGATGAGCTCGCTTCTTTGCTCGCACAGTGTGCTATAGCAGAGGCTCAGTCATCAAACCCTAATCCACTAGGACCTGGTTCTGACCCTGTCATGACGTTGAACTCTGACGAGGCCTGCATACTTGCTGAGTGTGGAAGGAAGCAGATTATCCTGGACGCCTTCAACGATGGCAGCAGCTTCATTTGCTTGAAATGTGGCGGGCTCTTCAGCACGTCACGCAAAGATGAGCACCTGGCCTACTGGTGCGGGGCCGCATGATCCTGGTGATAAATCCTTGCTACTGTATATGGGTGCTCACCCCAGACGGTGATCATGATGCGCGTGATATTTTGTAGAACCTGCTCTCTTTTCCGGATACCGCTTCTCTACTACAGGGATGCCAGAGATGCATCTCCTGTTCACCGAAGCAAATACATAGCAAACCTAGAGCATTATGAACTGAAATCGACGCTTCATTGCGCCGTGCTGTGTTTTTATGGCATCTTTTTGCTGGTGGTAAATCATGATATGATGGGCACTGTCCTCTGTTATTTGCTCGAGATTGTCAAAACCCTCAATAGTCTGGCGAGGGAAATCTTCTGTTTGTCACTAAACGTGCGTTTACTCTATGGAAAGGTTGTTAACTGATGTTCTGTCCCTTTTAATCATGATCTGCTGATTTAGACACCAGGAGGTGGTATCCGTGAGCAGATCTATATAAGAAGATAAAACTCTGTTGTCACTACCTGCTACCGTGCTTTTCAGTATTGTTTCACTTTCAGTCTCAGTTTCTTTTTACCCAATGTATGTGTGTGCCTGTTAGATTGTTGCTGGCAGTAAACATCTGCATGTTCTTTGTTTGAAATTTTGAATGAGCTCAGGTTACCATGAAACAGTCTAGAACTTGAACATGTCAGTGTGTGTTTCATGCCAGTGTTTTGCCGAGGCTTCACTCGAAGGCAACGGAGGAATAGACCGACAGCCACCTCCTATCTACAAACGTTAGTTCCTGCATGCCACATCTGTGAGACTCTGAGTGGCTTGAATCCCAATTGGCCAGTCTTCTTTTCTGTCACCCTTGTCAAAGGAGGTTCAGCCTTGTTCAACAATTTTCTCACCAAATATGACAGTTGTATCTGCAACCTTCTTTTGTTTGATATCTGAGTCTGATGGCCAGAAAGCTGCCCGTCTTCAAAGTTCCAAAACCCGGAGCCATCTCCTGTAGCTGTGCAGGTAATTACTGATGATCCTCTATCATCAGTTAATGGCATATTGCCAGGATGTGCTCCATATTCCACACGGGAAAAAAAAATATAAGGTCCTCACATTGCCTAGGAAACTTGCTAGTCTGCCCATGGTTCATTGCAGCTCAATCTGTGTTCCACACTGAAAGTTTTGGATGGTGGGGATGTTTTCAAGTGTTCATATTCTGACGAAGAAAGTTCCAGCGTCCAAATCAGAGAAGTGCCATCCAAACCTACCAGAATTTGAGCCACTCCGAAGCAAACCCGCAGAGAAGTGAATTTTCACCTAGATTGCTTTCTCGCCAAACATGCCAACCACTAATATAACACTGGCTTCTTTCTTTCGCACAAAAAATAAATACTGGTTTTTTTTTGGCTTAATTAAGCTTAGCTTGGCTTGTTTTGCCTGCCCCAGCTGAGATGTCATTCTGGTACGGTGAGCCATTCACTCCATCCACACCATCACCAGTTGTACCAGCACCATTGCTGCTCTTCACTTCGGAGCGCAAGATCACACACGCATAAATAGTGTAAGAAACTTAGGGGGGTTGCCTGCTCTGTCGATTGGTTGGGTTGTCCCAGGAAGGAGAGATGAAGGCAATGTCGGGGCCGAAGCTGCTCCTCGTCCGCCAGCCGTCGAGCAAGTACGGGAACGGGGCGGTGTCGCCGGCGTCGGCCGCGTCCATCCCCGGCCGCCGCTTCTGGCTCGTCGCGTTCCTCGCGCTCTTCACCTGCGCGTCCATGCTCACGGTCTTCTCCACGGCGCGCGCGCCGTCCGGGGCGGCGTCGCCGCGGGTCACGTTCGCGGCCGGCGCCGGTGCGGGCAGCGTCGGCAGCGCGACGACGGACGGAGGAGTGCTGCCGGCGTACGTGTTCGACGCGCTGGTGCGGTACGCGGCGGCGGCGGGGGCGAACTCGACGGTGAGCATGCCGGAGGAGGACGTGCGCGCGATCGCGTCGGTGCTGCGGCGGCGCGCGCCGTGCAACCTGCTGGTGTTCGGGCTGGGCGCGGAGACGCCGCTGTGGCGCGCGCTGAACCACGGCGGGCGGACGGTGTTCCTGGACGAGAACCCCTTCTACGTGGCCCACATGGAGGGCGCGCACGGCGGGCTGGAGGCGTACGACGTCGCCTACGCCACCGCCGTGCGCGAGCTCCCGGACCTCCTCGACGCCGCGCGCGCGTCCCGGCGCGCCGAGTGCCGCCCCGTCCAGAACCTGCTCTTCTCCGACTGCCGCCTCGCCATCGGCGACCTGCCCAACCAGCTCTACGACGTCGCCTGGGACGTCATCCTCGTCGACGGGCCGCACGGGTACGCCGAGGGGTCGCCGGGGAGGATGGCGGCGATCTTCTCGGCGGCGGTGATGGCGCGGACGAAGGGGACCGTGACGGACGTGCTGGTGCACGACTACGAGCGGGAGGTGGAGAGCTTGTGCGCGCGGGAGTTCCTCTGCGACGAGAACCGCGTGGAGGGGACCACCACGCCGTCGCTCGGCCACTACGTCGTGCGGGGCGGCGCCGCCGCCAACCGGGAGGCCTTCTGCGGGGCGCCACCGACCACGAAGAAGGCGAACTAGCCGGTCAGGGAAACGGGTTTTCAGTTTCGTTCTTGGTTGTTCGATCTATTGTGTGCGCTCTGGCATTTTGATGCACCGTTGTAAATGTGGTCTCGATCCGCACAAAATGACACTTGTGGAACGAACAACCGAACAAGTGATTCTTAAGGGTCTTTTTTTCAGCGTCATTTTATTCTTAAGTTTGTACTAGTACATTTTATTCTTAAGCGTGTATCACCGAGCGAGCTTAGAATGCGCAGAGGACATATTTAGCGCTCGCGTAACATTTTTTAAGAGCACGTCAACAATCATGTCATGTCACTTTTTTTACAGAAGGCAGAAATAATGTTCGCATAACTTGCTACGGAGCTCTCAAGCCACGTGAGTAGACCTGGCCATGGACAGCCCGGCCCGGTCGGCCCGACCCGGCCCGGCCCGACCTTGTCCACGGGCCGGGCTCGGGCCTAGATTTCAGGCCCGATGGCCGGGCCGGGCCGGGCCCGTGATTTTTGCACATTAGCGAAGGAGCCCGGCCCGAGGCCCGAGGCCCGTTGGGCTTTTGCATGTTCGGGCCGGGCTCGGGTCCGATTTTTAGGCCCAACGGCCGGGCCGGGCCGGGTCGGGCTCGGGCTTGGGTTTTTTGCACCGGGCTTGGGTCGGCCCGGCCCGGCCCGGGGTTTGGCCAGGTCTACACGTGAGCATAGCCAAAGAGAAAGAGTCGTTGTGTTCTGTA
The DNA here is from genome assembly GCA_902687465.1 of Secale cereale. Taxonomy (NCBI): domain Eukaryota; kingdom Viridiplantae; phylum Streptophyta; class Magnoliopsida; order Poales; family Poaceae; genus Secale; species Secale cereale. Next base: position 56,881,403 of record LR738714.1, on the reverse strand, counting down.
GAAGTACAATTTTTGTGTCTTCGAGTTAATCGATACAACGTGTGTTCTTTCATCCTAAACACTTGCCGTGTTTAGTTCAAGAGAATGAAGTTAGACCACATGTGGGCATCGTGGGTGTTCACAATTATCTAGGAATGTAAGGAAGCATACATTGCACATATCCACATAGGCTATGTGAAATCGACACATGAAGCATGTCGACCCGAGTCATACTATGATCTTGCATTGCAAATGCATCGACGATATAAATATATTAAACATTAGGGCATATGATAATCTAGTAATCTATTCACCAAGTCACTCCTAGTTCACACTCGAAGCTTGAATTTTTTTTTGAATGAGAATACTTAATGAAATGCAGAATTAGGGGAGCAAAAATACATCGGACAAAAGATAGGATTATACTCCTTTTATATTGTTTTTTTTTTCAAAGTTTCTTCACGCATGTCTTAACGAGGCTAATCGTACAAAACATGCATAGTATGGAAATACATTTTCTTCTTCTTTAAACTAAAATAAACCTGCCAGGGTTGGTAGACTCCTACTCCCTTGCAATCCTACATCTCGTGTCTCCTCTCTACTTTTCGCTCCTACTTTGTCACCTGCATTCCATGGTGGTCTCAGCACATACAACAATCTTCCGATGCACTCGCCTTTTTGTGCTTACAGTTACATAAAAGCAACTTCTAATTGCAATTGAACTACCAAATTACCATGAAATCACACTTCCATTCAGCGATGGAATGAAAATCATCACAAGGGTGAAAAGCACGGCCCATGTGCCTCGAACCCCAAAGGTGCCGAGCATATTTGATGTTCAGCAGATTTACAACATCAAAGTCAATTATACCTGAGGTAGCATCAAGGGGACTGCGGAAATTGTATGCTCCAAAAGATGGGTGGATAAGCCTTGCATGAAGACTCTCACAAAGATGGCAGTGACCTGATAGAAGTATAAACATGTCCAATCTGAGTCTAGAATCATAACATAAAATTTGTTTCAGATAATCAGTATGCATAACCCGCATGGAATACTGATAAACATGATGTAATGTGCACAAACAGTTAGCCAACTTAGGACACGGGCATTAACTAATAACTACTTAACCATGTAGTATTTCACCGAGTTCAAGGGCGATGGGCGTACCCAGTGCGATTATATCGGAAGCATATATAGCCCTGACTAGCAACTAAGGAGAAAAAGGGAAATCATTGTCTTGTCAAGGAATAACCATTTATTTGGCCAATCAGATACTAACTTAAATATGTGTTTGTGCTATTATCAAGAATAGATCATCATGAAAAGCACGAATGAGTATAGTTGTACTCGTCGTTCGACTAATCCTCATACACTCCTGATTTGGTGCAAGGTTGTATAGTAGCATTACTCGTTCTCTACCAAAGAAAGCTAGGATCTCAGGATTTTCCTCACTAACATAAACTGATTAATTATCATAGTATTGATAAAAGAAGAGGAAGTGCTCACCGCTTAGAGAGACAGAGTCTTGGACAGGGCAACAAAGCACGACCCCCATTTTTGTTTCATAGTATTCCGCAAAGAAGAGTTGTATGGCTGCTGGATTATCTTTTGCAGAGGCCATGAAGTTGATATGTTGGTAACCACGACTGTGAGGACTGGCGTCACAAACAACATGGAGCTGTAGCTCTGGCCCCTTGGGAGGAAGAAATTTGTACATAGCAATGGTGAATTGACAATTAGCATCAAATAAAATAGGCGTATTGATGAAGATGCGATTATATTGGATAATGAGACTGACCCCAATGGTGCGCTTCCAGTGCTGAATCGCCATGTTAGCCAGCTTTCTTCTCCATCGTTGCCCGGCTCTCATGTACTCCTCCCTCTCCGCCGGGAACTCGGGCTCTAGCACCAGGCAAGAGTCGAGTGGAGGAGCCGAGGGTCGGACGAGTAGGACGGCCAGTCGCTCGACATCCTCGGCCGAGAGATGGGCGCTGCTGCCACCGGCGAGCAGTTCTGTGACGGCGGGGCTCGTGGCAACTCCGGACTGCGCGAACGCCGCGAAGGCCTCGCAATTGGGGTGCTTGGCGGCAGCGGCGGCAGCGTAGTAGTAGTCGTAGTTCCGATCAACATCGTGGACCACGCGATTGAGGCCGAGGAAGGATCTCTGCTTGATGTCATCGATGTCGACGACATCGACGACGGTGTCGACGGCGGCGAAGCGGGCAGGCGGAGAGGCGGCGTAGAGCCAAACCGTGTTGACGATGACGTTGGAGGCGAGGTCGGGGAGAGGCCCGAAGCAGTGGCCGCCGGCTAGGAGCGCGGGCAGGAGGGACGGCACCGTCGGCACGCCGTGGGGGGCGTTGAAAGGGAGCCGCGCGAGGGCACGCAGGTAGGCGTCGTGGATGGAGTCCCTCAGAGCGGTCTTCCTCACCCACTCCACGTGGGGGACGACGCTGGCGCCACCACGGCTGCGGTTCGGGAGGTGCCGGAGGAAGAACTGCGCCGTCTTCGGGAGCGCCAGCGGTGGGGGCTTGGAGAAGGACGTCGCCGAGGTGGCCTTCGCTATCCTCGCCTCCATTGGGTTCGCCCTCTTCCGCGGGCGATCTCGGCGACGGGGCGACATGTTCGGCCGCCGCTTCGCCTCTCCTCTCCGATTGCGGGGGGCGTCGGTCCGCTCGCCTCACGCGATTTTGCGGGCGACGGAGGTTGTAACAAGGAGATTGGAACTCGAAGTCGAATCAGATTGGAATCAGTAGTTTGCTAGCCACCGCAAGAAATTCGAAATCAGTACTCGTTCGCCCCCAGCGGTGTGCAATAGCGCCGCTTGAGAGAGAACCGGTGATAATTTTGACTTGGGATGCTCGGATTCCCAGCCGACCTCTCAAGAGTTCGCCGCTCAGCCGCTGACATCGGCCCATATTCAATGTAGGTTGACCCAAATTCAACGTTCTTCAATACAAAATTGAACATAAAATAATTTTTATCACATAGTTCATCACAGAAATTAATACAAATCAAAAAGTTCAACAAAGCAAACTTCCAAACACAAATTAAAACTCATAGTTCATCACACGTCGAACTAGGCATTGCCTTTGCGCCTCCATAGGTGCTCCACCAGAGCGTGATGCAGTTCTTGATGCACCTGTGGTCTCGGATCTCCTGATGCATATTGAGGGAGGCAACGCATGATGCCGACAGCTGTGATCAACTTGGGCAAAAGGACCATGCGTGTAATATGGTTCAGTGTCGAACACTGAATCTTCCTGCTCGCTCTCAATGATCATGCTGTGTAAGATGATACAGCAAATCATGACTTCCCACATTGAAAAATAGTATAACGCACCTATCTACGAGCCTCCACAGCGTTTTGGGTCTCTTAGCCGTTGGATCGCTCTAATGTATGATCTAGATCACTTTTCAGTCGTCTCCAAACCGTTCACGCGCTCCAGAAGTCGTTTCACGGGCTGTTGCTCCATAGAATGAGGGTCCATTTCTCTCCGTGATCGGGCCATCAAAGGCCCAAGTCCATTTGAAACAATTCCACTCTCACGGGCCACAAAATCATCCAGTTTATTGTGAGCGCTATCCCCCTCAACTACTTTGTTCCTTCGTCCGCGTCGCCGCCGTTCCATCGTCTGCGATGCGCCGCTAATGTCCTCCGTCCCGTCGGCGAGCTTCTGATGCGCGTCTACCTCCGCACCGGTGCCCTCCACTCGCTCTATTCTCTTTCGTCCGCATGCCCTTTTAATGTTGTGTCTTGCAACTTTCCACCATTGCGGCATCGTCGGTCGCCCTTGCCGTCGGCTTCCATCGCTGGCCGTCCTCCTCCTGCATACGCCTCCATGTCCTTGCAGTTGTACCGCGTGTTCATCCCCATTCCATAACTAAAGCTGAAACTGCACTGTAATTGTCCTGATAAAGGTCCATTGTCTACCTCATGTATGCCTCTATCCTCTATTTTGTGAATCCACATGGAGAGGTAAAACTTAATCAGCTAGGTTGTTGTGTGTGTTGAATTATTAGCATGGTTTTGCCACTTTACTGTCTAAGAAAGCTAATTGAAACTCGGTTTCTTCAGGTTGCAAGATAGTTACTGGTTGAAACCTCTTTCCTAAGAAAGTAATTGATATACGGCATTGGTCGAACATAATGAGCAGCAAGCCAGCAACGACCTAATACTCCAGTAGTGATTTTTGCGGTTCTTGATTGGGACACTTATTTTATCAAACCATTGTTGGTATAGGAGGATAATTTACTATGATTCAGTTGCCAAGGATGCTCTGATGTGCAGTTAAAGTGATAAAGAAATTCTGAAACGTGGGAAGACAAGCGTATATTTAACAAAAGGACGAGATTCTGGTAATATGGTAATAATACACTCCCATTTAAATAGATTGCACTTTCTGTATTATGTACGCGTGTCTCATTAGCTTCAAGTACTTTCGTCAGCTTGCTATTTTTCATGAGCTCATGTTAGCCTATTTATCTTTGATTATTATTTTTCAATAGCACCAACTTTTTACATTCTCATATGTATGAGGATTGGCGTCTGCCCACTTTGCAGGAAGTATGAAATGCATCGAACGCCAACATAGCAGAACCTGTATTCCAGAGGGTTCAGAATGGTCTAACAAGGTAGATTATTTTCTAAAATATTCATGCTGAAGTTGCTAGATATGGAAGCACATTGTTTTGTTGACCATATAACATGACCTATTTTTATTTTATCTCCTAAGCCCGGGGCTTTGAGCTCCACGGAAACTATTTCTATGGTGAAAACTGAAAAGAGTGAGAAGTCAGTCCTTGGAGACATGGAACACACATAAATTATTCGAAGATCATGTTATTCGGGAGACCAATAATAGTTATGTCAATTTGCCTCGATTATTATGTGAGAAACCCTTACTTGCGCCCAAGCCATCAAATTTAGGAATCTGGCTACAAAATGTGATCTTTTTATGATCGGTGGAGCTTTATCGTAATCGTTATGAGATTAATTTATAACTTTTAGTTTCAGATACCACCTTTCTATTTATCATGGGCAAATAGGGAAAAGCTACAGAAAGTTGAATATGGCATTCATGTTAATTTCAATTTTTTTCATTTCTTTAAATTGTCATCTTTACAACCTTTTTTATGATCGTACATTTTTAGGACTTGTTGTTTGAAATATTGCTTCTAATTTTGTGGCGGTTTGATTGCACAATGTTGCTCACTATGGATAGATAAAAATTATGTTTGTCCTTTTTAGGAGTACTTGGGTATTATGACTTACTGTTGCACCGCCACTCTGTTGTCATACATGACATGCCTGCCTGGTGCATGTAGCTCCCTCTTGCGCAGGGTGCGGGGAAGGGTCCGACCACTTTGGGTCTATAGTACGCAGTCTTTCTCTACATTCTTGTAAGAGGTTGTTTGCATGTAATTAAAAACATATATTCTAGCTAGGCAGAACAAAGTTAGATTGTTCCAACTGGTACAAACACTAGATTGTTTCAAGATATTTCTACAATTCTTTTGTTATGATGCCCTAAATTTTAACTTAATATGGCGGGCGCGGCAACACGCGCTTTTATGGTCTAGTTTGATCTTTCGACCAGGACAGAGCGTGGTACCGAACAACAACAAATCGAGATTGGAGCACACCAAATGCCCGCTCGACATCCTTCCTGCAAGCCTCCTGACACTTGGCAAAGTAAGGTTCTTGCCTCCTGGCATATGGTTTGAGATAGTCTTCACAAATGTGGACTATCTCGGATAGACACCATTTGCTAGGTAGTTAGGGGCAGACCCAAGATTTCAACACAATGTATTCAAAATTTCAAAGACTGTTTTTTGAAAGTCTAAAGCCTTGTTTTGGCATATATAATGAATTCTAGTACCAGTTTACACAAATTGGGTAATACATAATAAGGATATAACATAATAATAGATTCAAAGAACTGATCATAACTTCAAATTGTCCACCATATAAAAATACTAATTGTTCAAAGATTGAAGTGGCGACATCTAAGATATATAGAGATAGAAAATAAAAATTGATAAAAAAGCTTACAAATTACGTGATGACTTTACTATCATTGATGCTTTGAAAATGAGTTTAGTCCAACTAAGAATCTGCATATTTGACAACACCGGAGGAATTTTTGTTTGCTAGTCTGTTAGAGGGTATTCTCTTTAGTGAATTCTATGAAAAACAATCTCAGAAACATGAGATATAGAGAGAAATCAATAACCAAAATCTAGTAGCAAGATGAATACATCTAATTTCGATGAACAGATCATATCTGAACTTAGGGTTTTAAAATTGAAGACCAATGAATGCAAAGATCAGTATCGATCAATACCAGAGGGAGGGGGTCATGGTTGTTGTACTGCTGGAATTTGGATGATGCGCTGCCGCCGGTGCCTGTCGCCGGTTCGTACCAGGATCGATAGAATTTGGGGAACAAACAGGAAAGGTAACTGAACCAACGATGGATACGTGGCGTGCACACGATGTAGCATGAAGCGGTTTGAGCCTATGGGCCATGGCGTGCGTGGTGAGGAAGAATTGCAAGTTGGGCTAGCATCTGTTTCTGGGCTGAATTTGTTAGGCAGCATGTTTATTGCATTAGTTTGTTTTTTCTTGTACATACACATGATACACAATATATATACCTAGATTCTTTGCGAAAAAATGGGTATTCAACTGAATACCCTTGCATTGAGGTGGGCCCGCCCTTGTAGGTAGTATCCTTTGTTGTAGTGGCGCCATTAACCTCGAAGTTCACCGAAGGAGCATGACCTTCAACAAGCTTGGCAAAGACATTCGAACACGGATACGTCCATTTTGCATCATGTTTTCCTACTGTTATTTATAACGTTTTTATGTATAATAATGCTTTATGGAGTAATTTAATGTCTTTTCTCTCATAATATGCAAGGTTTACACAAAGAGGGAGAATACTAGCAGATGGAATTCTGGACCTGGAAAAGGTACGACTCGACAACTATTCTGCACATCTCCAAATGAGTTGAAAATTTACGGAGAACTCGGAATATATAAAAAATACTGGAGCAAATAACTACCGGAGGGGGCCACCTAGTGACCACAATACACCAGGGCGCACCAATGAAGGAAATATGCCCTAGAGGCAATAATAAAGTTGTTATTTATATTTCCTTATATCATGATAAATGTTTATTATTCAAGCTAGAATTGTATTAACCGGAAACTTGATACATGTGTGGATACATAGACAATACATAGTGTCCCTAGTAAGCCTCTACTAGACTAGCTCGTTAATCAAAGATGGTTGAGTTTCCTAACCATAGACATGTGTTGTCATTTGATGAACGGGATCACATCATTAGGAGAATGACGTGATGGACAATACCCATCCGTTAGCTTAGCATAATGATTGTTTAGTTTTATTGCTATTGCTTTCTTCATGACTTATAGACGTTCCTCTGACTATGAGATTATGCAACTCCCGAATACCGAAGGAACACCTTGTGTGCTATCAAATGTCACAACGTAACTGTGTGATTATAAAGATACTCTACATGTGTATCCAAAGGTATTTGTTGAGTTGGCATAGATCGAGATTAGAATTTGTCACTCCGAGTATCAGAGAGGTATCTCTGGGCCCTCTCGGTAATACACATCATAATAAGCCTTGCAAGCAATGTGGCTAATGATTTAGTTGCGGGATGATGTATTACGAAACGAGTAAGGAGGCTTGCCGGTAACAAGATTGAACTAGGTATAGAGATACCAACAATCGAATCTCGGGCAAGTAACATATTGACGGATAAAGGGAATTGTGTATGTTGTCATAACGGTTCGACCAATAAAGATCTTCGTAGAATATGTAGGAGCCAATATGGGCATCTAGGTTCCGCTATTGGTTATTGACCGGAGAGGTGTCTCGGTCATGTCTACATAGTTGTCGAACCCGTAGGGTCCGCACACTTAACGTTCGTTGACGATATAGTATTGAATGAGTTATGTATGTTGGTGACCGAATATTGTTCGGAGTCCCATATGTAATCACGGACACAACGAGGAACTCCGGAATGGTCCGGAGATAAAGATTAATGTATGGGATAATAGTGTTTGGTCTCCGGAAGGGTTCCGGAATTCACCAGAAGGGTTTCTGGATGTTTCCCAAAATGTTTGGGTATGAGAACACTTTATTTGGGCCAAAGGGGAAAGCCCACAAGGTTTCTGGAAAGCGCAAAGGGAAGTTTTGCGGAGTCCAGGGGCCAGACGCCAAGGTCCTTGGCGTCTGGCCCGAGTCCGAGAAGGACTCTTGCTTTTCGGGTGAAACCGACTTTGTGGAGGCTTTTACTACAAGTTTCGACCCCAAGGCTCAACATATAAATAGAGGGGCATGGCTAGCACCGAAGACAGATCAAGATACACCAAGCCATGTGCCGGCAACCCCGACCCTCTAGTTTATCCTATGTTTAGTTTTTGTAGTGCTTGGTGAAGCCCTACAGAGATTGTTCTTCATCACCAACTATCACCACGCCGTCGTGCTACCGGAACTCATCTACTACTTCGCCCGTCTTGCTGGATCAAGAAGGCGAGGCCGCCATCGAGCTGAACGTGTGCTGAATGCGGAGGTGCCGTACATTCGGTACTAGATCGGGACGGATCATGAAGGTGTACGACTACATCAACCACGTTTTCAAACGCTTCCGCTTTCGGTCTACAAGGGTATGTAGACACACTCTCCCCCTCTCATTGCTATGCATCTCCTAGATAGATCTTGCGTGAGCGTAGGAAAATTTTGAAATTGCATGCTACGTTCCCTAACAGTGGCATCATGGCCATGTCTATGCGTAGATGATATGCACGAGTAGAACACAAAGAGTTGTGAGAGATAATAGTCATACTGCTTACCACCAACGTCTTACTTTGATTCGGTGGTATTGTTGGATGAAGCGGCCTGGACCGACATTACATGACTGCGTTCATGAGACTGGTTCTACCGACGTGTTTTGCACGCAGGTGGCTGGCGGGTGTCTGTTTCTCCAACTTTAGTTGAATCGAGTGTGACTACGGCTGATCCTTGATGAAGGTTAAAACAACACACTTGACGAAAAATCATTGTGGTTTTGATGCGTAGGTAAGAATGGTTCTTGCTAGAAGCCCGTAGCAACCACGTAAAACTTGCAACAACAAAAGTGGAGGACATTTAACTTGTTCTGCAGGGCATGTTGTGATGTGATATGGTCAAGACAAGATGAGTTATGCATTATTGTATGAGATGATCATGTTTTGTAAATTATCGGCAACCGGCAGGAGCCTTATGGTTGTCTCTTTATTGTATGAATTGCGATCGCTATGTAATTGCTTTACTTTATCACTATGAGTTTGCGATAGTAGTAGAAGCAATAGTTGGCCAGACGACCACAACGCTGCGATGAAGATCATGGTGTCAAGCCGGTGACGATGGAGATCATGACGATGCTTTGGAGATGGATATCAAAAGCACAAGATGGTGATGGCCATATCATGTCACATATTTTGATTGCATGTGATGTTTATCTTTTTATGCATCTTATTTTGCTTAGAACGACGGTATCATTATAAGATGATTCCTTACAAAATTTGAAGGTACAAGTCTTCTCCCCGAGTATGCACCGTTGCGACAGTTCGTCGTGCCGAGACACCACGTGATGATCGGGTGTGATAAGCTCTACGTTCACATACAACAGGTGTAAGACAGTTTTGCACATGCAGAATACTCAGGTTAAACTTGACGAGCCTAGCATGTACAGACATGGCCTCAGAACACTGGAGACTGAAAGGTCGAGCGTGAATCATATAGTAGATATGATCAACATAAGATGTTCACCATTGAAAACTACTCCATCTCACGTTATGATCGGACATGGTTTAGTTGATTTGGATCACATGATCATTTAGATGAACTGAGGGATGTCTATCTAAGTGGAAGTTCTTTAGTAATATGATTAATTGAACTTAATTTATCATGAACTTAGTCCTGATAGTTTTTGCATAGGGATATTTAAATTAGTGCCCATGGTTCCTTAGTTGTGCTCACTTTTCCCCACGCTCCAAAGTTTTGCTCACTTTTCCCCTCTTCCTTAGCCGAAACTCTCACAAATGCTCATAGCTGGCGTTTGCCGTCTTGACCGTCCATTGACCGCTAATTGCTGACAACTGGGGCCGAGTCTTCGTCTGACCGTTGCTTGCTGACGGGTAGGACTGCAAGGAGGCACGTATTGGGCAGCTTGTCTGAATCTGAAACAGATCTAGATAGGCCGCACCGCACCGCGCCACCCCGCCCCCTCCGCCGGCGTCGTGCCGCGTCCACCGCAGTTGTTTCCTCCACCCTATGCCCCTATTCCGTTCGTCGGCGACGCCGCGTCTCCGCCAGATATAGCCCACCTCCTCATCTGGGATTACATAGCGATGTTGAGTGAGGACGCCCGGAAGGCAGTCGACCATGGAGAGGATTGGGTCGAATCCATGGCAGATAATTCATGGATTAAACTTGGGTAAGCATCGTTTCCTCTCGAATTGACGTTCTAAGTCATATTGTAGGCTGTATTGACTTCTGTTTGCTTGAATCGTTCGAATTTGTGCTCGATTTTACCCGGCTAAATGAAGCCTTTGTTTTAACAAAATAGGATTGATCCCGCGCTGGCTTTCTGGCTGGCGATTAGAATGGAAACTAGTGTGATGTGGGGTACTAAACCGCATTTGATTTCATAATTTTTCTATCCCAAAGTGGTAGAAATCAGCATATCTTTCAAAGATTTGTGAGCTGAGCTCCGAAACACCTATCCCTGGAGTGATGCCGATGCTGTTGAACTGAATTATTTCAGCAGTGACGAGCAAAGATTTCTCCCACTAGCTTGCAATGATCATATGCCATTGCTTTTTGCTGGGATTGCTGGTTGCCGATTCGATAAACTCCAAATCGATGTGCTTCAGCCACGCGCAGAACGGGCGAAGGGGAAGGGAGTTCAGACATCATCTATTTGTGCTAATAGCCAGCACCCCGGCACTCCTTGTAGATCGACACCAAGTAAAGCAAGTGGTTCATGGAGCCACAACATGCCTGCTGCCAATTCTGGTTCCGATTCAGCTGCTGCTTCTCGTGTACCTTCTGCAGTTGGTGTAGAAGAAGATGCAGAACCTGACGAGGCAGTGCCTATAGATGATGATGAAGATGATATGATGTTTCCTGAACTGGTCGATGTAGCCAGTCAGCAAGCAGTGGATGATGAATATACGGAGGAGCCCATCAGCCAAGCTAGGTTTGATGACACTGACGATGAAGAGAAGGTGGAGAACATGGACAACTTAATCGAGGATGAATACGATGGTGATGACATGCCAACAATTGAGTGGAACAGGGAAAGACCTGAGCTTAGTGTAGGTACCATTTTCCAATCAATGGTGGACTGTCGGAATGCAGTGACAACATGGTGCATTATATCAGAAAACACCTATAAGATTAAAAGGAGTGAGCCAGGAAGGTTCACAGTTTTTTGTCCATATCCTAGGTGTAGGTGGAAGTTGCATGTATCTCGTATGAGAAAGAGCAAATATATTCAGGTAATCCAAGTTCGGTTAGTAATTTAGTTTCAGATCATTGAGTAAGGTTTCTTAACTGTTTTTTTATCCTTTTATTTTGTTCCAGATAAAGAAAAACCCACACAAGCACACCTATCCACTTGGAGGGGGAGGGGGGAAGGCCAAAACCAAGCTAGCAAAAACTAGGTGGGTGGCGGATGCTATATTGAATTGGCTGAGAGAAGAACCTAGACTTGGTCCAACAACACTCCATGGGAAGCTTTTTGAGAAGTACAAGATATAAATTCCTTGCATGAGAATTTTCAATGCTAGGGAAAAGGCTCTTGACAGAATTAATGATCAATGGAATGACAGTTTTCAGCTACTTTACACTTTCAAAGCTGAAGTGGAGATGGCAAGTCCAGGGAGTGTTGTAGAGATTGACAAGCATACAGTTCCATTCAAAATAAAAGGGAAGTCATTTGACAAGGAGTGCTTCAGAAGGGCTTTTGTTTGTTTCAAGGCTTGTTGGCAGGGGTTTCTAGATGGTTGCGGGCCCTATTTGGTTGTAGATGATACACATTTGACTGGAAGATGGAGAGGACAGCTAGTAGCAGCTTCTGCAGTTGATGGACACAACTGGCTATTCCCAGTTGCATTTGGTGTGGTGGAGGCAGAGTCCGAGGAAAGTTGGGTCTGCTTTCTGCAGCAGTTGCGCAACATTATAGGCACACCCCCAGGTTTAGCTATACACACAGATGCTTGCAAGGGTTTAGAGAGTGCAGTAGAAATTGTATTCCCTGGAGTGGAGCATAGGGAATGTATGCGACACCTAACGCATAATTTCAAAAAGAAGTTAAAAGGTAAAGTTTATGATGAGAACTTATGGCCAGCATCATACACATGTAGCAAAAGGAAGCATGAACACCATTTGAGAGTGTTGTATGCTCAAAATCCTCTTGTGAAGGAGTACATGGATGCACATCATGGCAAGGTGTGGTCAAGAAGCAAATTCAACGAAATTTGCAAAGTAGATTATGTGACCAGTAACCTTGCAGAATGCTTCAATTCAAAGTTCAAGTCAGTGAAAGGGCTCTTGTTGTGGCAAGCATTTGACAAGATGAGGCAGATGATCATGATAAAGATGGCTCTTCGCAAAAGAATTGCAGAAACACAATATGTTGGTCATCAAATGCTCCCATCACCGATTAAGGCATTGCACTTGAAGGCAAGAGGACTAAAGATGAAATGTATTCGATCTGGTACATATGAGGGAGAGGTTACCTATACTGACACTAAAAATAGGGTATGGAGGTATCCTGTGTACCTAAGTACTAGAGAATGTACTTGTAGGCAATGGCAGATCCATGGGAAGCCATGCATACATGCCCTACATCTGATGACCGTTATCGGGGGTGTAGATGGTGAAGTTGATCAATATTGCTCTGAGTATTTCTCTGTTGCCAAATTTATGGCTGCTTATGCTGACAATGTGCCTGCACTCTTGGGGAAAGATCAATGGAACATAGTAGATCCAGGGTTGAAACTCCACGCTCCTGTCATTACTAGACCACCAGGAAGACCAAGGAACCAAAGGATTAGAGCAGGTGAGGAGGGTCGTCTACCAAAGAAGCGTGCTTGCAAAAAATGTGGAGTTCTGGGGCATATTGCTAGGATTTGTACCAATGCAGTGGATGCATCATTTGGAGAGGAGGAAAGATGGACAATAGCCAATGGAGACTGAAGATGCAGCAGCAATGGAGACTGAAGATGCAACAGCAAATGAAGCAGTGGAGAATGCAGCAGCAAATGAAGCATCTTGGTATGTGTTTGCATTTGTAGAATGCAGCTACCCTTTTGTTTGCATTTGTTCTCTTTTTTGCCTATGGCTTATAATTGTATTTACCAGCTCTAGGGAGAAAAGGCCAAGAGATGAAGAAGTAGAAGATTTTGAAACCATGGCCTTTGATGGTTTTGAAGCTATAAGAGAGGAAGAGGAGGGGTAATTTTTCCAATTGTGCCTTTAAAGATTACTGAACCCATAGATGACCGTCAAATGGTCGTCAAGTGCTCGGCGAGTGGAACTACTCCATCAGCACCTCCACGACGAAAACCCCAAGTAAAGATCAAAAGGAACAAGAGTCTGAAAGAAAAGAGCATCTCAACTAGGGAAACCAGGAGCAAGACGGTGAAGCCAGCTGCAAACACAAGTAGCAAGTCAAAAATTTGAATTAAGTTGTTGGGAAATGTTTGTGTTGTCAATTTGAGGGCGAGTCGATCGCTTAAAACTTGGTAGATTGGTATTAAGATGTTGGCATCTTAAAACTTGGTAGATTTGAGCTACTGTGAAAACTTATCAGTTGTAATAATGTTGCTTCTACTTTGGTTTCTTATTTGAGTCAGAATTCAAATTTTCATCAAAATTTGAATTTAAATCAATATTTGAATTTGGGCCAAAGTTGAAGTTGAACATTGGAGGTTCATTGCTTTGGGCGGTGTATTTGATCGAGCATTTGAAGCCCAATATTCGTAGGTGAACAGTCCGAATGAGAAATGTGTTAGAAACGAGCTCGAAAGCTAGGGTAAACAGCCCTATTTGAAATCAAGTTTTTTTGACCTTGTCTAAATGAGGCATATATATTTTTATTAACACTTGTTCCATATATATATAGGGTAAAAACGAAGTCTCACTATTTATTGATTAATATTCATATTACTACACCTTTTTTGAAAAAAAAAATGCTTTTAATTCAAAACCATCAAATAACACGTTTTAGATATGAAAATGAAAAAGTAAGTTCAGATCCTTCTTATTCGCTCCAAAATGAAGCTATGGAGATTTTTCTAATTTTTTTTTGAATTATTTTAATTTTTTTCAAACCCTAAACCCTCTCTCCCTATTCTACGAACTCTGAACATGTTCATAGGTGATAGCTCATTTGTGTGAAGCCTTTTTTCATGAAAATGACCTACACCGAGTTTATATATTTTTCTCATAATCTTGTCACATATGACGGCTATGTGCACAAGAATTACAACATTTTGATTTTTTTTGAATTTTTTTAAAACATTTGAACTTGATTTCGACAGATCACTTCAAAAAATGATTTTTCAAAAAAACGCCCCTGTACCGAGTTTATAGTTTTTTATGGTAACCAGGTCTCATAAACGAACGAACTATTTTTTTTATATTTTTGCAATTTTTTCTAATTTAGTTATGGCCATTTGAAATCTGGTCAAACCCTAATAACCCCATTGACTGGCTCATAACCCGCAGAAATGCTCCAAACCCTAGCGTCGAACGTCCGCCGTCGGATCCTACCAAGCACCAAACACCACCCGTCAGATGTGGGGGCAGGCATGCGCGATCCATGTGACGCTGGTTTTGCATCCTGATTGGCTACTGCACTGTCCTTCTCGGGTTTTTACAATCTGCCCCACTTTACATATGAAATTGTATTTTTCGCACATGACCACCACATGTCAGTGTTGAGAGTTGGTTCAAATATTCAAACTGCAAAATACAATGTGGCAAATCGTCAATATAGCTTCCCCTTCTCCTCTTCTCCATCTGACAGACAAAGGCATCGAGCAGTTCCTTTGTTTCTTTCCCCATATTCTCGTTCTTCTTCCTCTCGAGCAATTCCTCTGTTTCTTCCTCTCCGGCGATATGTCGACCTCCTCGTCAGCCCCCCGCTCCACATGGCCAGTGTATGGTCCAGTGCCGATGACTCGATGCACTGACTGCCCACGGACTGCGCCACTGAAGTGGTTGACTTCGAAGGAGGAGAAGAATGGGAACTTTGGGCGCGAGTTCGTCAAATGCGAGAGCAAGCCGGAGGGGCAGGTTAGACCTGAGTTTTCCTCGCATCCTTTATCTCTAATTTCTCAAAAAATCTATCAGTTTTGGGATTTAGGTTACGTGATTTTGTTTTTAGATCGTGAAGAAATGCCACCATTTCGAGTGGATTAATGATTACATCCAGAGGCTTCAAGGGTTGGGCTTGCTGGATTCGAGGGGGAATGCAATTCGCGAGTTCAATCTGCCCCATGACAGTGCCGCTCCGGCAGCAGCTGCGCGTCCGGAATACCCGACGGTGGTAGATGTCGAACTGAAGATGGAATTGAAGAAGATGAACAAGAACTTCAAGCAGCTGATTGAGTTGAAGAAGCAATCCAATCTGATAGCTTTAGGAATACTTGCTCTAGGATTTTTTTACTTGATGGCCATCTCTCGTTAGAGATGTTTGTCTATTGTTGTTGCCACTGTTTAGCAATCCAAGTCTGTTTATCTCAAATGCAACTATGTTTAGTGCAACTGTCGATCTCTAAATGTATGCAGTTTACTGTTATGTTTCGACACTTTCAATTTTGGCAGAAGACAACTACCAGTTCAGTGATAGGATTATTTTGTTAGCTAATAACCTCGAGTGTTGGATCATACCCTAGCTCGTCAGATGACAGTAAGCAGTACTTGAGCAGCACAAGGGATATACATCAAGTTCATCTCTTCTCTCTCGCACTTGCCAAACTTTTGTCCTCGAGTTCGTCAGTTCTGCTAGAAAAAAAACCTAGTTCGCGGGCCCAAAGAGAATCAAGCTGCAATAGGCCCACAAAGGATAAATGAGGCCCAGAAACAAGCGATGTTTCTTTTTTTTGTTTAGGAACAATTGCTTTGTTCTTTTTTGTTTCTGATTGATTTTTTTCATTAATTTGATTGCCCAATCTCTTCTATTTCATTGAGGAATTTTTTTTGGCTTTCCTTTATGGGTCCCTTCATTTTTTTTATTTGATTTCTCTTCACCGCATGTGCTTTTGTTTTGCTTGCTCACAACCTGGCTTAGTTTGACGGTGAAGTAATTCTAGAATCAAAGTATTTGCAAACCGCAGTATTATTGTGCCTAGCGAACCAATACTTCAGTATTGGAAAAAGAGGTCCAAACCTCTTTTTTATATACTTCAAAAATAGTGTAGTTTTCTACATATTAAAGTATATAAAACTACACTTTTGACTAAAGCCAAACATCTCAAAGTATTTAATACTTCAATATTTCCGGGAACCAAAGTATTCTTGGAATACCTAAAAAATACAGAGCTTTCAAACCAAAGCCGTGTACAATATGTTCTTATTTTTAGAAGGAATCTATAAACACATCATTTTTAGTTAGTTTGGTTAATTTTGCCCACGTCAATTAGCCGTGTCTAAACTTGGGACAAACAAAATACAAACATAACAAAGCATTAATATAACACACATAACTTAACTTAGATAGGGTTGCTAGGGCAACACAAGTTCTTACATATAACACGACACCGATAGATAATTAACCTTACATAGATAGGCTAGCTAGCTCGGGCAACACACACACCAAACTCACACTACATAGTACATAGGGTAGCTAGGGCAACACCGCCATGTCTTCATCGTCGTCTTCACCTTAACCATCGGCTTCACCATCTTCTTCGCCGCCGGCTTCAGTACTACTCCTCATCAAGGCCGTTCTCGCCGAGGTAGTACGGGAGGCTGTGCATGCGGTTGTGAGCGGGGAAGATGCTCTCGAAGTCGGTGAAGATGTTATATGTGGTGAATTCGATGAACTCGCACCCACACCAATAAACCTTGCCGAGCAGGTAGTAGGCATCGAACCTGTTGGTGAAGTTGTAATGCCCAGGATGGGACTATATCTCCTACGTGTCGAGGCACGACTTAAAGATATAAGCCCATCCTAGAATGATCTCAAGTTTGGTATCTTTGCATGACTCATGTAAAAGAGGGATTAAATTGCAAAAGGAGATAGTTGGCTTACACTCGCCACTTCAGACAATACATTACATAAGCAAACATCATTCAAAACATCACAACCCGACTACGGGTGAAGATCCAAAAGAAAGATACCAAAAACAACATAAAGCCACAGGTCAGGATCGAATCCTAGTAGAAACCACTACTGATCATCGAAACGTCACAAACATACGGCCAAACTCTTCATCGAGCGCCCGGTGAAGAACTTGAACCAGCTCCTGCATCAAACTCGGCTGAACCTGCATCTGGTGTGGTGAAGTAACTGTGAGCCACAGAGGACTCAGCAATCCCGTTCCCGGGTAACACGACTATTTTAGCCTTGGGTGAGGACAAGGCTGAAGAAAGAACAAGAGGTGAAGGAACAACAAGAGTCTGCAGCAGCCACTAGCACTAGCTTACGTAATAGAGAGCGAGAAGAGAAGTGCCTCGGTCGAAAGATGATCACGAAGTGATCCTAACTAAAGCCGGTCAAACATAACCCCACCATGTTCAACTCCCGAATCCCTATTCGGAAATTGGCAGTCACGGTACACACGCTGGTAGTGTATTAGAACATTGTGTCAAGTTTTCTACAACCGGATATTAACAAGCTCCCATCTGCCACATAACCGCGGGCACGGCTTTCGAAAGTTCATAACCCTGCAGGGGTGTTCCAACTTGACCCATTACAAGCCCATGATCCGCGGAGTCGCAACTCCAAGGTGGGAAGACCCGAGTATTCTCGAAATCCCGTGCTCAAGTTAAACCAAACTAAGGTAAGGCTAATCCAGCAAATCCTCCCGGCGTGTCGACACCCTGATAGTAGCCGCGCGTATCTAAGTCTCAGGACACGACCGGATGGGCGATGCTACATGACCCAATCCTCGAGTTTCCCCGTGGTGGTTCCCGCAGGACCCTCGTTTGGGACCAACACCATCAGCACTGGCCCCCCCTGCTATGTAGAATTAAGAATCCTCGAGGACGCGACCCCCTATGCAAATTTAATTAATTAATTAAGTTGTTATTATGAGGCAAATAGTACCAAATGTTGGGACTTGCTGGAAAAGACTTAGCACTTAGCGGTTTATCAAGGGGGTCCCATACACCCCAACCGTGTTAGGAACGCATAATCAAGGAACATAACACCGGTTTATACGGTTCCTAACGGCATGAGTGGAACAAATCACCAAGCAAAAGGCCTAGCCTTCCACCCTTGCCTGTATGTATATGATTTCATTTAAGCATTTATATAGTGTGATATAACCCAACCAAACTTCAACATGAAGCAAGCATCTTCAATCTTCACCTGCAACTAACAATGCTATAAGAGGGGCTGAGTGAAGCGTACTTAGCCAAGCAACGGTTTGCATAGGTAGGGTGGTTAAACAGGTTCATGGTTACAAGTAGGAGGCTGACAAGAAAGACATGGGCATCGAGGCAATATACTAAAGAGCGATACTCTAGCAATAGGCAAAGATAGTAATGATATCCGGGTTCGGTCATCTTGCCTGGGATTCCACAAGGAAGAAGAACGGATCCATGAAGTAGACGGAGCAACACAGACGAGCGGATCCTCACAACTCCGGAACGAAACCGAAGCTAACAAGAGAAGCAACCGGAAAGAAGCAAACAACACGGTAAACACACATATCATAAACATGGCATACGATGCACATCCAAGTATGATGCATGTCCGGTTTAAATATGCATGGCATGGCAAAGTGCACAAACAAAACTACAAGTTAAGTGGAGCTCAATATGCAACGAGTTGCATATTGACGAAACACCACATTTATTTATTTAGTGATTTGTTTAGTTACAAGACAAGATTAAATGTTTTTAACATGGCAAGAGGTGTAGCATAAGTAAACTAACTATTTAGGCATTTTAAATGGGGCCGGAAATAACAACAACATATCCGGAAAATCCCCATGAGCATGTTTAATAATTATAAGCAAACAACAATTCACACATATTAATGTTGTTAATATGATGCGGATGACAAGATGAAGTTTATGCAATTTAGTTAAACATTAACATGAAGAGATAAGAAGCATTTGTCACCGTGGTGGGAGGAAAGGGTGCCACGGCAACGATCCGAAAATGATGCCACGGCAACACATCGGTGCCGGTAACTCGTTGAGAGTCCGGTGCAAAAGGAAAGATGGCGTGAGCGAGTCAAACGAGATGAAAGGTGGGGCGATCCCGTTACCGGGTTCCCACGAGTCGGTGACGAGGCAACCGAGGAACATGACAAAAGGTCAGAACGGGCACGATGCACACAAGGGTAACATCTCATACAACCACATCAAGCATCCACGGTTCATCGGCTCGGCGGTTATACCTTCGAAACACTTGTTTCGGGGCGGTTCGAGATCGTAGAGGGACGTAGTTGTTCTCGTGGTCGTCGTGGGAAGTAGTGGTTCACGTTTCCCGAAGAGGATGTAGTTGTTCACGTAGAGGTACACGTGTAGTTGTTCACATCCCGTTCGGAGAGGTACTTGCGGTCTCGGCGACGGTAGGGGTACACGGCGAGGGTAGTTGTTCACGTTCGTAGATGTACTCGTCATCGTAGCCGTTCGGTCGACGTGGTACTTGGCGCTTCCGGCGACGGTAGTGGAAGTAGTGGTACATGTTCGTTTTTCCGTAGATGTTCGGGTCGTTGCGGTCTTTGGCGTGTAGGCGTACACGGTTCTCTGTCAAGGTCAACAACTCAAGCAACACAAAACAAAAACAAAAGCGACAGCACGGTCTTGCGTGAAGGGGGCCACGAGGCCATGGCAGCGGCACGAGGCTGCCGGAGAAGTTGGCGGCGCCGGCGCTGCACGGACGTGGCAGAGGTGCGGTGGCTGGGGCGGCCGGCGAAGAGGAGGCAGCAGGCCTCGACCTCGGCGCTGCGGGGCTCTGGCCTTGGGTGAAGCGGAGAGGAAGGGCAGCGGCTCCGGCCGGCTTGGCAGGGCGGCTACAGCCTGAAGTCGCGCGGAGGAGAAGGGCCGACGCGGCGGCCTAGGCGGGGCGCCAGGGCTGCGGCCTGAGGCTCCCGGACGGGGCGCGGAGGGAGCCGTGCTGGGGCGTCGGCCACGGCCGGATGGCGCGGAGAGGAGGGGCGCCAGGGCGCTCGGAGGTGGCTGGCAGGGCCATCGGGGAGCTCTGGCGCGGTCCGGCTCGCGCAGAGAAGGAGGGGGCGCGGGCGCGCTCGGGCCAGACGAGGAGGGAAGGGCGCTCGGGCCTGGCCGGTCAAAGGAGGAGCAGAGGGGACGAGCGCTCGAGGGGAGAGATCGAGTGCGGGGGAGGGAACGGACGAGGGAGAAGGGGAGATGGGGTTCGGTCGAGGGAACGAGCTGGCGGCGGCTCGAGGGAACGAGGGAAGAGGGCTGCGAGGAGAGGCGAGCTGGGGTCGCGGCTAGGGTTAGAAGCAGGGAGGCTGGGCCTGATGCTGGGCCGTGGGCCTTAGGGGATGGGTCGCGGCTGGATCTTTTAGCTAGTTTTTTTAGCAGAAACAAAAGAGAGAAGAAAAGAATGCGGAGGGGGGTTAGGGAAAAAAATAACACAAAGGACTATTTTTCTCGGGCATCATAAAAAGAGCACGGTCCGAGAAAAATAGAAAATGCGTGATTGGAAAATAATTCAAACATATTTGAATTTAATTCAAATAGTTTTGAACTAAGACTTGATTATTGAAGTCTCCAAAAATGTTCGAACTTTTGGAGGAACCTCGAAACAACGGAAAAGAAATATTGGCAAGGTTTTTGAAGGGGAAACTCGAAGTGAAAAAGACATGGGGAAAGTTATGCACGTGTGTTGGTTAATTCCAAACAAATGGAATATTTTAATATAGCTCCCTAAATATTGGGATGATATGTTTTAAAGAGAAGACATTCTTCCCTCGATTTAAATGGACCGAAGGTCCACACGATTTATTTAAGTTGAGATGCAAAATAAAATGACATGATGGCATGATGACATGATGCAATGCAAAAATAAATAACACAAGCACAAATGCAACACACGAAGAACCCGGAACGTCTGGAATCTTCTAGAATCTTCTGGGACGTCGGTCTTCGGGCGTCACAACTCTCCCACACTAACAGAGGATCTCGACCCGAGATCCTAGAGATATCACCGGGTAAAAAAACGGAAGAGGAAGAGGTAAAACAAAGTTGCTTCTTCGACAAACGAGTGAAACCACGAACCTTGAGAGGTTTAAACAAGTTGAAAGAAAGAAAGCAACGGAGATGAACGAAGATGAAACACTCCGTTGGAAAAGAGGAACAAGGAGCATTATGAGAACCTTGTAGGTTAGAAGACAAGAAACAAGAGCTTACGAACCAAAAGAATACGGAACCGCAATGGTATAGCCAAGGAAAATAAGAATGACAGAATTCGGGCAGCACTTCGGTTGAAAATGGAAGGAATTAACAAGAACTTGCCAAGTTGAGATGATACTTGATGAAAACAGCAACATATTGCCTCCGAAACAATTAAAGAATGGCACAAAGGGGTAAGAAAGAATTCAGATATCACTCCGGTTTAAGGATAGGCAAAATTTGATAAGATGAGGTTACTTGAAGGAAGAATACAACACTCCGGATAAATAGATAAACAAGGAAAGAACATGATCTCAATAAAAACGAGATGATGGTTAAAGAGAGCAACATCACAAAGCCTCTGGAATGAAAGAATAGAATATAGATCGTTGGGAAGAAAGAACGGAGAAGAAGATGACAACTTCTCCCACGAATGAATTAGAAAGAGCATCCTTACGAAGAATGATTGAACGGAGTTGTTGGAAAAAATCAACAACGAAAACGAATAAGCTTGATGTGGGCTTATGGAAAACATCTCAAAATTATGAGGTGACAACCAGCCACTAACGGAAACAATTGATTGGATTGAGATCAACAAGGAGACGAAAAACTTATCTCACCGGAATGAAAAATGAAGAACTTGGGTCATTTATAAGCACCATAATTAGCAACAATCCTTAGGGAAAGCTTTTAGGTGAAATACAACCCAAGATAACTCCAAGAGATAAAAATGAGGGGTTGAAAGGATCTCCTAAAGAGAAAGAAATGATGGTTTTAATTATCTCATTCTTGACAACTTGTGAATCATGAAACATGAAGGAATTGACAAGAATGACATAACACCATCTGAAAAGATAAGGTCGAAAGAACTGCACTTCAAAATGCAAGAAGAAGAAATATTTGAGCTCCTCCAACAAGAATCTTGATGAAGACTTCGAGGATGAATTAAATCATAATGAACCACCATGAAAACTCCGGTAATGAAAGCATGAGAAGTGAAAGATGAAAAGAATAAGATTCAAGGCCTGCGATGAATTAGATGGAGGTTGAAATGATATAATTGAAATAACTTGGAGCTCCGGAAAACAAGATGAATAACTTAGAACCGAGAATATGATATGATGAACAAGCACCAGACAAAAGATTAATCACTTGGAAGAAACTAGAATAAGATTTATGTTATGCATATCCTTCACCAATTTAAATTGATGACAACCAAAGGATTTGGCATACTACTTATTCTCGTTGGAAAGAATTAAAGAGAAATCTCGCACAATCTTGGGTAAATCTTCAAGGAACCACCGGTAGGATTGTGAAAAGAACAAATGAATTAAAATGATAACAACGGAAGGGTAACTTGAATGAACCACCGTAAGAATATGGAGACGAACGAAGAGACATCAATGAAGAATATTTGGAGGACGAAGTTGAAAACTGAGAACGAAGAAATCTTCTGGGATGATGGCCTTCGGAGGATCACAAAGAAAAGAATTCATGAAATGCTTCGGACGGGTATAAAAAGAATTCCTCACAATTTGAACAATAATGAGGATGGCATGAAGCTAGAACCACGAATCTTCAAGAGAACGGTCCAAGATTTAAGAGAAACACTTCTCCGGTCTCCAAATGCTGAGAAAGAAGACGAGAAATGCCATTAAGAATTGTTGAGCACTCCGGAATGAAGAATTAAAAAGGTTGAACCAATGATGAACAAGTATTTGAAAGCGATCTTGGAGAAGGCATGTGACTGATGAAAATCATTCTTACGTCACACTTTGAAAAGAATTGAGTATAACTCCAGAAAAATTAGAAGAGTCAGGTAAGATCCTGGGAAAAGACCTGTGGGTTAGGGCCCACTAAAGAAATCACCGTTGAAAAGATTGTTTAAGAGATATTACCCCGGTTGAATTAAATGGCTTGAATAAGATAACAATCCTCAAAAAATAATTTGAACGAATTAAGAATGGAATTATGAATCTTCAGCACTCCGGATATGAATAGCAAGAGGAGAATGATTAATTGGTGCACCGGAATAAGAAAGCATTGAGAAATGAGGAAAAAGGATAAGATCAACACCGAAATCTTGAATTACATCCACCGAAGAAGAAACGAGAACGGAGAATGATGAACTTGAAGCTCTTGAGCATCTTCACGATAAATCACCGGATAAGAACATTGAAGGAAAAGAATGAAGAAACATCACATGAATAAAATGGATACTTCATCTGAGAATTTCTTGCTCCATAAAGAAAAGGGTGGGAGGGTGGGGAAACAAAGACAACTTGAGATGAACAAAAAGGGCACCGGTTGAAAAAGAATTAACATGAAGATCTCGATGGTTAAGAAGGACTAGCACTCCCATAGAAATATGAGAATACCGATTAGGAAGGGTATGGAATCAACATTTGACATCGAAGCAACTCGAATACCAGAATCAAAACAAGAACAAAGGATAGATATGCAACATGATCTTCACAATATCATCCGAACAGAGAATTGAACGAATGAATTCCGCAGGTACATCAACTTGACGAGAAGCCACTTGGGAGAAGGAAAAGGTAAATAAAAAGGAACAAGGATCAGATAGGACAAATACAAGATAGAAGCTTCGTTCGGACATATTCGTGCTGAAAGCTCATGGAACGTGTTACAAAAGGGTTTTGCAATCCCCGGATCAGCATAGCCAAGGACCCTTTAAGATGCAACTCCCGATCAGAACAAGTCCATAAAACCACTTCACTCAATGTAGAACCCCAAACTTCATATCGTGCATTCGTTGGAAGAATGCCTAGAACTACTGGATGAACCCACCTATTAATTTCCGAAAGTTTCCAGTTATGCAATCAGGTGTTGGGGATACACGGGAAGCACCGCGCAATCAACTCTAAACCTACATCCAGGTGTATCCATCCTTCAACACATAACCAGTCTTTCTCGGAAACTGTTTACCTCGGACCTTCGAAACGCATCCACTATACAAGCTATGGCAATACTCCCGAACTACCTCCCCAGTACTGGGTGATGTCGGGGTTATCTTGCCACTAACCGCATAGGAGAGTTTTCGATGTCGGCCGTCTTAAGTATTCTAGTACTGCCGCGATGGATTTGTGACGACAACACCTCGGAGCTCAACTCCCCGGGACACTGCCACAACCCCTAATGACAGGAGGCATCGAGAACAATGTTCTCGTCACAAAGACATCGAAACAATCCAAACAATACTCGCGAGATCCTAAAAAAAATTTGGTGCAATTTTTGAAAGTAGAAGAGGTAAGAGTAGACGTCAGGAGTCCTCACCAGAATGAAAAGAGATGAGGAGCAAAAGAAATCCTACTCTCCGATATATATATATATATAGGACTCAAAATATTTTCAGTGTGTGCCTAGACTCAACCGTCAACGATTCGATCAATCAGTGGGGGCTTCTAGGTCGGAGAAGGCTCTGAATACCAACTTGTAATGCCCAGGATGGGACTATATCTCCTATGTGTCGAGGCACGACTTAAAGATATAAGCCCATCCTAGAATGATCTCAAGTTTGGTATCTTTGCACGACTCATGTAAAAGAGGGATTAAATTGCAAAAGGAGATAGTTGGCTTACACCCACCACTTCACACAATACATTACATAAGCAAACATCATTCAAAACATCACAACCCGACTACGGGTGAAGATCCAAAAGAAAGATACCAAAAACAACATAAAGCCACAGGTCAGGATTGAATCCTAGTAGAAACCACTACTGATCGTCGAAACGTCACAAACATATGGCCAAACTCTTCATCGAGCGCCCGGTGAAGAACTTGAACCAGCTCCTGCATCAAACTCGGCTGAACCTGCATCTGGTGTGGTGAAGTAACTGTGAGCCACAGAGGACTCAGCAATCCCGTTCCCGGGTAACACGACTATTTAAGCCTTGGGTGAGGACAAGGCTGAAGAAAGAACAAGAGGTGAAGGAACAACAAGAGTCTGCAGCAGCCACTAGCACTAGCTTACGTAATAGAGAGCGAGAAGAGAAGTGCCTCGGTCGAAAGATGATCACGAAGTGATCCTAACTAAAGCCGGTCAAACATAACCCCACCGTGTTCAACTCCCGAATCCCTATTCGGAAATTGACAGTCACGGTACACACGCTGGTAGTGTATTAGAACATTGTGTCAAGTTTTCTACAACCGGATATTAACAAGCTCCCATCTGCCACATAACCGCGGGCACGGCTTTCGAAAGTTCATAACCCTGCAGGGGTGTTCCAACTTGACCCATTACAAGCCCACGATCCGCGGAGTCGCAACTCCAAGGTGGGAAGACCCGAGTATTCTCGGAATCCCGTGCTCAAGTTAAACCGAACTAAGGTAAGGCTAATCCAGCAAATCCTCCCGGCGTGTCGACACCCTGATAGTAGCCGCGCGTATCCAAGTCTCAGGACACGACCGGATGGGCGATGCTACAGGACCCAATCCTCGAGTTTCCCCGTGGTGGTTCCCGCAGGACCCCCGTTTGGGACCAACACCATCAGCACTGGCCCCCCCTGCTATGTAGAATTAAGAATCCTCGGGGACGCGACCCCCTATGCAAATTTAATTAATTAATTAAGTTGTTATTATGAGGCAAATAGTACCAAATGTTGGGACTTGCTGGAAAAGACTTAGCACTTAGCGGTTTATCAAGGGGGTCCCATACACCCCAACCGTGTTAGGAACGCATAATCAAGGAACATAACACCGGTTTATACGGTTCCTAACGGCATGAGTGGAACAAATCACCAAGCAAAAGGCTTAGCCTTCCACCCTTGCCAGTATATAGATGATTTCATTTAAGCATTTATATAGTGTGATATAACCCAACCAAACTTCAACATGAAGCAAGCATCTTCAATCTTCACCTGCAACTAACAATGCTATAAGAGGGGCTGAGCGAAGCGTACTTAGCCAAGCAATGGTTTGCATAGGTAGGGTGGTTAAACATGTTCATGGTTACAAGTAGGAGGCTGACAAGAAAGACATGGGCATCGAGGCAATATACTAAAGAGCGATACTCTAGCAATAGGCAAAGATAGTAATGATATCCTGGTTCGGTCATCTTGCCTGGGATTCCACAAGGAAGAAGAACGGATCCATGAAGTAGACGGAGCAACACAGACGAGCGAATCCTCACAACTCCGGAACGAAACCGAAGCTAACAAGAGAAGCAACCGGAAAGAAGCAAACAACACGGTAAACACACATATCATAAACATGGCATACGATGCACATCCAAGTATGATGCATGTCCGGTTTAAATATGCATGGCATGGCAAAGTGCACAAACAAAACTACAAGTTAAGTGGAGCTCAATATGCAACGAGTTGCATATTGACGAAACACCACATTTATTTATTTAGTGATTTGTTTAGTTACAAGACAAGATTAAATGTTTTTAACATGGCAAGAGGTGTAGCATAAGTAAACTAACTATTTAGGCATTTTAAATGGGGCCGGAAATAACAACAACATATCCGGAAAATCCCCATGAGCATGTTTAATAATTATAAGCAAACAACAATTCACACATATTAATGTTGTTAATATGATGCGGATGACAAGATGAAGTTTATGCAATTTAGTTAAACATTAACATGAAGAGATAAGAAGCATTTGTCACCGTGGTGGGAGGAAAGGGTGCCACGGCAACGATCCGAAAATGATGCCACGGCAACACATCGGTGCCGGTAACTCATTGAGAGTCCGGTGCAAAAGGAAAGATGGCGTGAGCGAGTCAAACGAGATGAAAGGTGGGGCGATCCCGTTACCGGGTTCCCACGAGTCGGTGACGAGGCAACCGAGGAACATGACAAAAGGTCGGAACGGGCACGATGCACACAAGGGTAACATCTCATACAACCACATCAAGCATCCACGGTTCATCGGCTCGGCGGTTATACCTTCGAAACACTTGTTTCGGGGCGGTTCGAGATCGTAGAGGGACGTAGTTGTTCTCGTGGTCGTCGTGGGAAGTAGTGGTTCACGTTTCCCGAAGAGGATGTAGTTGTTCATGTAGAGGTACACGTGTAGTCGTTCACATCCCGTTCGGAGAGGTACTTGTGGTCTCGGCGACGGTAGGGGTACACGGCGAGGGTAGTTGTTCACGTTCGTAGATGTACTCGTCATCGTAGCCGTTCGGTCGACGTGGTACTTGGCGCTTCCGGCGACGATAGTGGAAGTAGTGGCACATGTTCATTTTTCCGTAGATGTTCGGGTCGTTGCGGTCTTTGGCGTGTAGGCGTACACGGTTCTCTGTCAAGGTCAACAACTCAAGCAACACAAAACAAAAACAAAAGCGACAGCACGGTCTTGCGTGAAGGGGGCCACGAGGCCATGGCAGCGGCACGAGGCTGCCGGAGAAGTTTGCGGCGCCGGCGCTGCACGGACGAGGCAGAGGTGCGGTGGCTAGGGCGGCCGGCGAAGAGGAGGCAGCAGGCCTCGACCTCGGCGCTGCGGGGCTCTGGCCTTGGGCGAAGCGGAGAGGAAGGGCAGCGGCTCCGGCCGGCTTGGCAGGGCGGCTGCAGCCTGAAGTCGCGCGGAGGAGAAGGGCCAATGCGGCGGCCTAGGCGGGGCGC
This sequence comes from Secale cereale, assembly GCA_902687465.1. NCBI lineage: Eukaryota > Viridiplantae > Streptophyta > Magnoliopsida > Poales > Poaceae > Secale > Secale cereale. Next base: position 56,853,196 of record LR738714.1, on the reverse strand, counting down.
CAGGGCTGTGGCCTGAGACTCCCGGACGGGGCGCGGAGGGAGCCATGCTGGGGCGTCGGCCACGGCCGGATGGCGCGGAGAGGAGGGGCGCCAGGGCGCTCGGAGGTGGCTAGCAGGGCCATCAGGGAGCTCTGGCGCGGTCCGGCTCGCGCAGAGAAGGAGGGGGCGCGGGCGCGCTCGGGCCAGACGAGGAGGGAAGGGCGCTCGGGCCTGGCCGGTCGAAGGAGGAGCAGAGGGGACGAGCGCTCGAGGGGAGAGATCGAGTGCGAGGGAGGGAACGGACGAGGGAGAAGGGGAGATGGGGTTCGGTCGAGGGAACGAGCTGGCGGCGGCTCGAGGGAACGAGGGAAGAGGGCTGCGAGGAGAGGCGAGCTGGGGTCGCGGCTAGGGTTAGAAGCAGTGAGGCTGGGCCTGATGCTGGGCCGTGGGCCTTAGGGGATGGGCTGCGGCTGGATCTTTTAGCTAGTTTTTTTTAGCAGAAACAAAAGAGAGAAGAAAAGAATGCGGAGGGGGGTTAGGGAAAAAATAACACAAAGGACTATTTTTCTCGGGCATCATAAAAAGAGCACGGTCCGAGAAAAATAGAAAATGCGTGATTGGAAAATAATTCAAACATATTTGAATTTAATTCAAATAGTTTTGAACTAAGACTTGATTATTGAAGTCTCCAAAAATGTTCGAACTTTTGGAGGAACCTCGAAACAACGGAAAAGAAATATTGGCAAGGTTTTTGAAGGGGAAACTCGAAGTGAAAAAGACATGGGGAAAGTTATGCACGTGTGTTGGTTAATTCCAAACAAATGGAATATTTTAATATAGCTCCCTAAATATTGGGATGATATGTTTTAAAGAGAAGACATTCTTCCCTCGATTTAAATGGACCGAAGGTCCACACGATTTATTTAAGTTGAGATGCAAAATAAAATGACATGATGGCATGATGACATGATGCAATGCAAAAATAAATAACACAAGCACAAATGCAACACACGAAGAACCCGGAACGTCTGGAATCTTCTGGAATCTTCTGGGACGTCGGTCTTCGGGCGTCACAGAAGTGGACGACGAGATTGAACATGGGCGGCGAGCCCGCCGGGAGGTGGTGGAAGCCCGCACGGAGGAACCCCCGTGCAAACTCAGTGCTACCCCTCCAGCGTGAGAACGCCCACACACGGAGCGATGCCTCGATGACGACGTTGGCGGGGTACCACCGTTCCGGCACGGTGGGCGGCTCTTGGAACGTCGGCCCGTAGTACCGCATCTTGCTCGCTTCGCTGAGTGTTTGCTTTGGCTTTTGGGGGAAGAAGAGAAGGGGGAGGTGCAGATGGATCTGTAGAAGAAGAGGCAATGAAGGGCGATTTAAATAGCCGGGGGAGACGAAGTGGGTAGACGCATAAACGGCGTAGATCGTGACTCAGTGCGTGCGTGAACTCATGCGATCATCAATGTGTGAACGTGAATCGATGCGAGCATGCTCTGCGTTGGCGGCTTCCTGCCTCCCCCTTCTGCGTGCTCTGCGTTGGCGGCTGCCTGCCTCCCCCTTCTGCGTGCTTTGCGTTGTCGGCTACCTGCCTCCCATAACTGATTCGAGTGGCAGCCGTTCAGCGTGAACCGATGCCTCGGCATATGGACGCGAGTGTGCATCCTTCCCCTTCTACCACTGGCACGTATGCCTGCAACGCGTGAAACGACGCTGCGGAGCGACTGAATCCACTGGCAACCGTGCGGCACGGATCGATGCGTGCGTGTAGGCGTGCATGCATGCGATAAGGTCTAGGTCACTAGATGCATGCGTGGCGGCGTTCGCATGCATAGCAGGCTACATCGATGCCAAAGCCGGGCATGCATAGTAGGCTGCATCCATCGATAGCAGGCTTTTTTAATTTATTACCAACAAACTAACGGGCCCGTCCTATGAACACAAACACGGCCCAACCAGCGAAGCCACGGCCATAGTCAACAGAGTCGAACGTGGCCCCACAAGTCAGTTAACGGCCAAGACGGCAAACGTCTATTATGAACATTTGTGAGAGTTTCAGCTAAGGGAGTGGGGAAAAGTGAGCAAAAGTTTGGAGCGTGGGGAAAACTGAGCACAACTAAGGAATTGGGGGCACAGATGGAATAATCCCTTTTGCATATCTATGTTGTAGATCAATGGCCCATGCTACCGTTCCCTTGAATTTTAATGCATTCCTAGAGAAAGCTAGGTTGAAAGATGACGGTAGCAACTACACGGACTGGGTCCGTAACTTGAGGATTATCCCCATTGCTGCACAGAAGAATTATGTCCTTGAAGCACCGCTAGGTGAAAGGCCTGCTGCAGGAGCAACCCCTGATGTTATGAACGTCTGGCAAGCTCGATCTAATGACTACTCGATAGTTCAGTGTGCCATGCTTTACGGCTTAGAATTGGGACTTCAAAGACGTTTTGAACGTCATGGAGCATATGAGATGTTCCAAGAATTGAAGTTAATATTTCAAACAAATGCCCGAGTTGAGACATATGAAGTCTCTAACAAGTTCTATGGCTGCAAGATGGAGGAGAACAGTTCTGTCAGTGAACACTTACTCAGAATGTCTGGGTACCATAACCACATGACTCAGCTTGGAGTTAAAGTTGATGATGATAGTGTTATTGACAGAGTTCTTCAATCACCGCTACCAAGCTATAAAGGCTTCGTGATGAACTATAATATGCAAGGGATGCAGAAAACAATTCCCGAGCTCTTCGCAATGCTCAAAGCTGCGGAGGAAGAAATAAAAAAGGAGCATCAAGTGTTGATGTTTAACAAGACCACTAGTTTCAAGAAAAAGGGCAAGGGAAAGAAGGGGAACTTCAAGAAGAATAGCAAGCCAGTTTCTACTCCCGGGAAGAAACCCAAGTCTGGAGCCAAGCCTGAAACTGAGTGCTTCTACTGCAAAGGGACTGGTCACTGAAAGCGGAACTGCCCCAAGTATTTGGCGGATAAGAAGGATGGCAAAGTGAACAAAGGTATATTTGATATACATGTTATTGATGTGTACCTTACAAATGCTTGTAGTAGCGCCTGGGTATTTGATACTGGTTCGGTTGCTCATATTTGTAACTCGAAATAGGGGCTACGAATTAAACGAAGATTGGCCAAGGACATGGTGACGATGCGCGTGGGAAATGGTTCCAAAGTCGATGTGATCGCCGTCGGCACGCTACCTCTACATCTACCTTCGGGATTAGTTTTTGACCCAAATAATTGTTATTTGGTGCCAGCGTTGAGCATGAACATTATATCTGAATCTTGTTTGTTGCGAGACGGTTATTCATTTAAATCAGAGAATAATGATTGTTCTATTTATATGATTAATATCTTTTATGGTCATGCACCCTTGATGAGTGATCTAGATCGGGACGGATCGTGAAGGTGTACGACTACATCAACCGCGTTGTCAAACGCTTCCGCTTTCGGTCTACAAGGGTATGTAGACAGACTCTCCCCCTCTCATTGCTATGCATCTCCTAGATAGATCTTGTGTGAGCATAGGAAAATTTTGAAATTGCAAGCGACGTTCCCGAACAACCAGCCCCCCAGGCGCGCCCTGGTGGGTTGTCGCCAGCCCGGCCCACCTTCGGTGCCCATCTTCTGGTACTTAAGGTCCATTGACCTAGAAAAAATTTAGAAGAGTACTTTCGGGACGAGCGCCACCATCTCGAGGCGGAACTTGGGTAGGAGCACTTTTGCCCTCCGACGGAAGCGATTCCGCCGGGGGAACTTCCCTCCCAGAGTGGGAAATCAGAGCTATCGTCGTCACCAACAACCCTCTCGTCTTTGGGAGGCCAATATCCATCAACATCTTCAACAGCACCATCTCCTTTCAAACCCTAGTTCATCTCTTGTGTTCAATCTTTGTATCGGAACCTCAGATTGGTACCTGGGGTTACTAGTACTGTTGATTACATATTGTAGTTGATTACTATATGGTTTATTTGGTGGGAGATTATATGTTCAGATCCATTATGCTATTTAATACCCCTATGATCTTAAGCATGAATATTATTTGTGAGTAGTTATCTTTGTTTTTATGGCCATGGGAGAAATCATGTTGCAAGTAATCATGTGAATTGCATATGTGTTTGATATTTTGATGATATGTATGTTGAGATTCCCTTAGTGGTGTGATGTGAAAGTCGACTACATGACACTTCACCATCTTTGAGCCTAAGAGAATGCATTGTGGAGCAGTTATTAGATGATGGGTTGCTATAGTGACAGAAGCTTAAACCCTAGTTTATGCGCTACTTCGTAAGGGGCTGATTTGGATCCATATGTTTAATGATATTGAAGGAAATATGCCCTAGAGGCAATAATAAAGTTGTTATTTATATTTCCGTGTATATCATGATAAATGTCTTTTATTCATGCTAGAATTGTATTAACCGGAAACTTAATACATGTGTCAATACATAGACAAAATAGAGTGTCCCTAGTATGCCTCTACTAGACTAGCTCGTTAATCATAGATGGTTATGTTTCCTAACCATAGACATGTGTTGTCATTTGATAAACGGCATCACATCATTAGGAGAATGATGTGATGGACAAGACCCATCCGTTAGCTTAGCACTATGATTGTTTAGTTTTATTGCTATTGCTTTCTTCATGACTTATACATGTTCCTCCGACTATGAGATTATGCAACTCCCGAATATTGGAAGAACACCTTGTGTGCTATCAAACATCACAACATAACTGGGTGATTATAAATATGCTCTACAGGTGTTTCCAAAAGTGTTTGTGGTGTTGGCATATATCAAGATTAGGATTTGTCACTCTGAGTGTCGGAGAGGTATCTCTAGGCCCTCTCGGTAATACACATCATAATAAGCCTTGCAAGCAAATGACTAATGAGTTAGTCACAAGATGATGTATTACGGAACGAGTAAAGAGACTTGCCAATAACAAAATTGAACTAGGTATGATGGTACCGATGATTGAATCTTGGGCAAGTAACATACCGATGACAAAGGGAACAACGTATGTTGTTATGCGGTTCGACCGATAAAGATCTTCGTAGAATATGTAGGAGCCAATATGGGCATCCAAGTTCCGCTATTGGTTATTGACCGAAGATATGTCTCGGTCATGTCTGCATAGTTCTCGAACCCGTAGGGTCCGCACGCTTAACGTTCGTTGATGATATAGTATTGAATGAGTTATGTTTGGCCTCCGGAAGGGTTCCGGAGATATATATATATACATATTAATATATGGGATAATAGTGTTTGTCCTCGGGAAGGGTTCCAAAATTCACCGGAAGGGGTTACAGATGTTCCCCGAAATGTTTGGGTACGAGAACACTTTATTTGGGCCAAAGGGGAAAGCCCACGAGGCTTTTGGAAAGTGTAAAAGGAAGTTTTGCGGACACCAGAGGCTAGAAGCTAAGAACCCTGGCGTCTAGGGGGTAGACGCCGGGAACCCTGGCGTCTAGCCCTGGAGTCCGAGTGGGACTCTTGCCTTTCGGGCAAAACCGACTTTGAGGAGGCTTTTGCTCCAAGTTTCGACCCCAGGGCTCAACATATAAATAGAGGGGCAGGGCTAGCACCCAAGACACATCAAGATACACCAAGCCATGTGCCGGCAAGCCCGTCCCTCTAGTTTCTCTTCCGTCTAGTTTCTGTAGTGCTTGGTGAAGCCCTGCGGAGATTGTTCTTCACCACCAACCGTCACCATGCCGTCGTGCTGCCGGAACTCATCTACTACTTCGCCCATCTTGTTGGATCAAGAAGGCGAGGACGTCATCGAGCTGAACGTGTGCTGAACGCGGAGGTGTCGTATGTTCGGTACTTGATCGGGACGGATCGTGAAGGTGTATGGCTACATCAACTGCGTTGATAAACGCTTCCGCTTTGTGATCTTCAAGGGTATGAAGATACACCCCCCTCTCATTGGTATGCATCTCCTAGATAGATCTTATGTGATCGTAGGAATATTTTTGAAATACTGCGTTCCCCAACAGTGGCATCATGAGCCAGGTCTATGCGTAGATGATATGCACGAGTAGAACACAATGAGTTGTGGGCGATAATAGTCATACTGCTTACCAGCATGTCATACTTTGATTCGGTGGTATTGTGAGATGAAGCGGCCCAGACCGACATTACTCGTACGCTTACGCGAGACTGGTTTCAACGCTACGAGCACTCGTTGCTTAAAGGTGGTCGGCGGGTGCTAAGCCCGTAGCAGCCACGTAAAAGTTGCAACAGCAAAGTAGAGGACATCTAACTTGTTTCTGCAGTGCATGTTGTGATGTGATATGGTCAAGACGTGATGAGTTATACATTATTGTATGAGATGATCATGTTTTGTAAATTATCGACAACCGGCAGGAGCCTTATGGTTGTCTCTTTATTGTATGAATTGCAAAAGCCATGTAATTGCTTTACTTAATCACTATGAGTTAGATATAGTAGCAGTAGCAATAGTTGGCGAGACGACCACGACGCTACGATGAAGATCATGGTGTCAAGCCGGTCACAATGGAGGTCATGACGATGCTTTTGGAGATGGAGATCAAAAGCACAAGATGATGATGGCCATATCATGTCACATATTTTGATTGCATGTGATGGTTATCTTATTATGCTTCTTATTTTGCTTAGTACGGTGGTAGCATTATAAGATGATCCCTTACAAAATTTCAAGGTCCAAGTCTTCTCCCTGAGTATGCACCATTGCGACAGTTCGTCGTGCTGAGACACCACGTGATGGTCGAGTGTGATAAGCTCTACGTTCAAATACAACGGGTGTAAGACAGTTTTGCACATGCAGAATACTCGGGTTAAACTTGACGATCCTAGCATGTACAGACATGGCCTGAGAACACTGGAGATCGAAAGGTCGAGCGTGAATCATATAGTAGATATGATCAACAGAAGATGTTCACCATTGAAAACTACTCCATCTCACGTGATTATCGGACATGGTTTAGTTGATTTGGATCACGTGGTCATTTAGATGACTAGAGGGATGTCTATCTAAGTGGGAGTTCTTTAGTAATATGATTAATTGAACTTTAATTTATCATGAACTTAGTCCTGATAGTTTTTGCATATTGATACGTCTCCAACGTATCTATAATTTTTTATTATTCCATGCTATTATATATTCTGTTTTGGATGTTTAATGGGCTTTATTATATAGTTTTATATTATTTTTGGGACTAACCTACTAACCCAAGGCCCAGTGCAAATTGTTGCTTTTGCCTATTTTAGTGTTTCGCGGAAAAGGAATATCAAATGGAGTCCAAACGGAATGAAACCTTCGGGAGAGTTATTTTTGGAACGATATCAACACAGAAGACTTGGAGTACACGCCAGGAAGCGAGAGAGGTGGCCACGAGGGCAGGGGCGCGCCCAGGGGGGTAGGCGCGACCCCCACCTTCGTGGGCCCCCTGTTGCTTCCCCGACGCCCCTCTTCAGCCTATATATACCTATGTACCCTAAAACTATACGAAACCCTAATTCCACCATCGTAACCTTCTGTTCCCGTGAGATCCCATCTTGGGCCTGTTCCGGATCTCCACCGGAGGGGGCATCGATCACGGAGGGCTTCTACATCAACACCATAGCCCCTCCGATGAGTTGTGAGTAGTTTACCACAGACGTTTGGGTCCATAGTTTTAGCTAGATGGCTCCTTCTCTCTCTTTGGATCTCAATACAAAGTTCTCCTCGATCCTCGAGGAGATCTATTCGATGTACTCTTTTTGCGGTGTGTTTGTCGAGATCCGATAAATTGTGGGTTTATGATCAAGATTATCTATAAACAATATTCGATTCTTTTCTGAAATCTTTTACGTATGATTTAAATATCCTTGCAAGTCTCTGCGAATTATTGGTTTGGTTTGGCCTACCAAATCTATAGTTCTTGCAATGGGAGAAGTGCTTGGCTTTTGGTTCAATCTTGCGGTGTCCTTTCCCAGTGATAGCAGGGGCAGCAAGGCACGTATTGTATTGTTGCCTCTTGCTACCTCTTGAGCTTGCGTTGTATTCCCTCGAAGAGGAAAGGGAGATGCAGCACAGTAGCATAAGTATTTCCCTCAGTTTTTGAGAACCAAGGTATCAATCCAGTAGGAGACCACGCGCCAGTCCCTCGCACCTGCACAAACAAATAAGAACTTCGCAGCCAACGCGATAAGGGGTTGTCAATCCCTTTACGGTCACTTACGAGAGTGAGATCTGATAGAGATGATAATATAATATTTTTGGTATTTTTTTAGTTTAATAAAACAGCAAATAAACAACGGCAAAAGAAATTGGCTAGTTGACGGGAAAGTAATATGATAAAGATAGACCCGGGGGCCATAGTTTTCTCTAGTGGCTTCTCTCATGATAGCGATATTCTACGGCGGGCAAACAAATTACTGTCGAGCAATTGATAGAAAAGCAAATAATTATGAGACTATCTAGGCATGATCATTGTATATAGGCATCACGTCCGAGACAAGTAGACCGACTCCTGTCTGCATCTACTACTATTACTCCACACATCGACCGCTATCCAGCATGCATCTAGTGTATTGAGTTCATACAAACAGAGTAACGCCTTAAGCAAGATGACATGATGTAGAGGGATAAACTCAAGCAATATGATGAAAACACCATCTTTTTATCCTCGATGGCAACAATACAATATGTGCCTTGCTGCCCCTACTGTCACTGGGAAAGGACACCGCAAGACTGAACCCAAAGCCAAGCACTTCTCCCATTGCAAGAACTATAGATCTAATAGGCCAAACCAAACCAATAATTCGAAGAGACTTGCAAGGATATTATGAGCACACATAAAAAGTTCAGAGAAGAACCAAATATCTTTCATAGATAACCTTGATCATAAACTCACAATTCATCGAATCTCGACAAACACACTACAAACAGAGATTACATCGAACAGATCTCCTCGAAGACCGAGGAGAACTTGTATTGAGATCCAGAGAGAGAGAAGAAGCCATCTAGATACTAGCTATGGACCCGAAGGTGTGTGGTAAACTACTCACAACTCATGGTGAGGGCGATGATGATGATGAAGAAGGCCTTCGTGATGGATCCCCCTCCCGGAACAGGCTCCAAGATGGGATCTCCACGGGAACAGCAGCTACGGCGGTGGAATTAGGTTTTTTTTTCTGCGCATGGAGTTTCTGGGGTACGTAGGTATATATAGGAAGAAGAGGGGCACCAGGGGCCACAGGGGTTGCTCTCGAGGCAGGGGGCACGCCCTGGGAAGGGGGGCGCGCCCCCCACACTTGAGGGTGGCCCTTCTGTCTCCTGGCTTGGCCCCGAAGTCTATCCTGCGTGATTTCCTCCAAAAATATCTCCTGCGATGGTTTCATTCCGTTTGGACTCCATTTGATATTCCTTTTCTGCAAAACCCTGAAATAGGAAAAAAACATCAATCTGGACTGGGCCTTTAGGTTAGTAGGTGAAAGCACATTTGCTCCCTGGGTGGTTTTGGTAATTAATGACAACATACTCTGTGGTTGGACTAATGCTTTTATCAAGTATGTTTCAGGAAATCCAATCACATTGGCTATGGCAATGACTGAAGAAGTGGACCCCTCAAAATGCTAAGGCAAGCATTGGCAAAAGCTCAAGACTCCATTTTTGGTTTAGTGATCCAAGATCACATTGAGTCCATAGGAAAAGCCAATACTATTAAAAGGGGATGAGGTTGTGTTGATGATCTGGTTGCTCAAGTGCTTAGTGATATATCTCCTTCAACTATCAGCAACTTTCACTACTATACACACTCATAAGTAATCTCGGACAAACCGATTCTTCCAACTCAGTCCCACCGAGATGAACCACCTCAGCCATAAGCCAAACCCTAGAAAAATCGGTCAATCCGAGTTTGAGTTCGGTCTCACCGAAATACGGACTGCCAACCTTCTGTAACCGTTTGTCATCATTTCGGAATATCCGAGTTGTTGATTTCGGTCCCACCGAAACTGGCAAGTTCCTATCTTTGACTCATTTCGGACAAACCGAGATGGTATTTTCGGTCCCACCGAAAACCCCAACGTTCACTATATTTGAACTTTCGGTCTGACCGAGTTTTCACTTCGGTCTCACCGAGATTGCTCAATTATGTGTGTAACGGTTGGATTTTGTGTGGAGGCTATATATACCCCTCCACCCCCTCTTCATTCGTGGAGAGAGCCATCAGAAAGAACTACCACTCCTACCTTACACTTTCTGAGTAGAGAACTACCTACCCTTGTGTTGAGATCAAGTTGCTCCATTCCTACCATATGAAACTTGATTTCTAACCTTCCCAAGTTGCTTTCCACTCAATCCTTTCTTCCACCACAGCCATATCAGTGAGGAGAGTTGAGTGTTGGGGAGATTATCATTTGAAGCACAAGAGCAAGGAGTTCATCATCATCTACAACATCTATTACCTTTTGGAGGGTGGTGCCTCCTAGATTGGTTAGGTGTCGCTTGGGAGCCTCCATCATTGAGATGTGGAGTTGAACCAAGAAGTTTGTAAGGGCAAGGAGATCGCCTACTTCGTGAAGATCTACCCCGAGTAAGGCTAGCCCTCCGTGGGCGTAGGCCATGATGGAATAGACAAGGTTGCTTCTTCGTGAACCCTTCGTGGGTGGAGCCCTCCGTGGACTCGCGCAGCCGTTACCCTCCGTGGGTTGAAGTCTCCATCAACGTGGATGTACGATAGCACCACCTATCGGAACCACGGGAAAAATCATTGCGTCTCCAAATTGCGTTTGATCTTCTCCACTTCTCTTTACTACTTGTGCAATTTACTTTCCGCTGCCCATACTCTAGAATTGCATGTGTAGTGTGCTACTTGACTTGTGTGTTGTGCAAAAACTGCCAAAATCTGTTCTTGATAAAAGACAGAATTTTTATCTTGTCGAGTAGTCTAATCCCCCCCCCTCTAGACACTCTCACCTTCTTCGATCCCTCAATTGGTATCAGAGCATTGGTCTCCATTGCTTTGGTTTACACACCATTGGAGGAAGATGGACGTGTCTACGTTTGGGAGTATTAGCCATAGAGTGCCTATTCTTAATGGAGAGTCATATAACTCATGGAGGTTTGAAATGCTTAGTATCTTTAAGAAGTACAATTTGTGCAAATATATTGAGAACCCCTATGTGCCTCCTTTTGATCCCTTGCACCCTACCATGGATGAAGAGCTTGATTTGCTTTGTAACCTTAGAACTGTAAATCTTATCATTAGAGGGTTACCCGATGATTTGCTTAAGCTTGTCACAAACTTTGAGTGTGCCTATGCTATATGGAAGTTCTTGGAAGAACTTTATCCGGACTACTCTATGAGAGGTCTTGATAAAATTCTATACAAGACTATTGAATTTGATAAGATGCACCCCAATGATCCTAACTTTGATAAATGCTTCTTTGAGCTTCGTGATCTTATGAAAAAGAAGGGTGATCCCGCTTTTATCAATGTTTTAATTAGAAATGCTCTTGCATTGCATTCCGAAGATTATTGTCACATTGACAAAACTAATGCAAGTACTTATCAAATTGACCTAGGTGTTGATGATGAACAATCTATGGGTCGATATGATGATGAGCATGAGCATGATGATGATTACTTCAATTCGGACGCCAAGCTAGACAAGGTCATGAAGAGTCTCAATCTTATGGCAAATCTGAGAGACTACATGTCCGGCGGAAAAGAGTGGATTCTTGATAGTGGATGCACCGATCACATGACCGGAGACAAAGACATGTTTCGAGAGCTTGCAAAGAACGATGGTCCACGCAAGTATGTGACTTTTGGAGACAACTCCAAGGGTAAGGTACTTGGCCTTGGTAAGGTGGCCATATCTCATGATAGCTCTATTCAAAATGTCATGCTTGTAGAATCTCTTGGATACAATTTACTTTCCGTGTCTAGATTAGCTGACTTTGGATTCAATGTGCTATTCACCAAAGTAGATTGCCAAGTCTTTCGTCGTGACAATCAAAACATGGCATTTACCGGTATCCGTAGAGGTGATCTATATATTGTTGATTTCACTAAGAAAGCCCAACCTAGAGCTTGTTTCATTGCTAAATCCTCTAAAGGTTGGTTATGGCATAGAAGGCTAGGACATGTTGGTATGCGTAATCTAGACAAGCTGATCAAAGGTGATCATATTCTTGGTGTTAAAGATGTTTTCTTTGACAAAGATAGACTTGGTAGTGCCTGTCAAGCAGGAAAACAAGTTGGTGGAAGTCATCCCGTGAAGAACATCATGACCACAAGGAGACCGCTTGAGCTTCTTCATATGGATCTCTTCGGTCCCAATGCTTACAAAAGCCTTGGTGGTAACTCCTTTGGTCTAGTTATAGTTGATGATTATTCCAGATTTACGTGGGTATTTTTCCTTGATGATAAATCGTAGGTTCAGAGAATCTTCAAGACCTTTGCCAAAAAGGCCCGAAATCAATTTGAGGTGAAGATCAAGAAAGTTCGGAGTGACAATGGAACGGAGTTCAAGAACGCCAATGTAGACTCTTTTCTCGATGAGGAAGGGATTCTACATGAGTTCTCGGCTACGTACACTCCTCAACAAAATGGAGTTGTTGAGAGGAAGAACCGAACGCTCATAGAGATGGCGAGAACGATGCTTGATGAATACAAGACACCGAAGCATTTTTGGGGAGAAGCGGTCGAGACAGCTTGTCATGCTATCAACAGGCTTTATCTTCATAAGCTCCTCGGCAAGACATCATACGAGCTCCTCACCGGTAACAAACCCCAAGTGGGATACTTTCGTGTCTTTGGTTCAAAATGCTATATCCTTGATAAGCATCGCCGGTCTAAATTTGCTCCTAAATCTCATGAAGGCTTTCTCCTTGGTTATGGATCAAACTCCCACACCTACCGTGTCTACAATAATTTCACCCGAAAGGTTGAAGAGACGGTAGATGTGAAGTTTGATGAATCTAATGGCTCGCAAGTAGAGCAAATGCCTATTGATGTAGGAGACAAGGACCCATCGGAAGCTATCCAAGATTTATCTATTGGAAAGATCCGTCCCATGGAAGTGAAGGAGAGTACCTCATCTACATATGTGGAGCCACCTACCTCACGGCGAGATGAACCTCAAGGCAACATGGAGGCCTCCACAAGTGGAACTCACCAAGATGAGGAAGTGCAACAAGAAGATCCACCACAACCTCCTTCTCCACCACCTCAAGACAACACCAACAACAATGAAGAAGAAGAAGAGGAAGATGAAGATGATGAGGAAGCTCAACCACAACCTCAACAAAAGCTATCTCGAGTCCGAGCAAGAGTCAAGAAAAATCATCCCGTGGAACAAATGATGAACGACATCAACTCCGGGAGAATTACTCGCTCTAAAACTCGCTTAGCTAACTTTTGTGAGCATTACTCATTTATCTCTAGCATTGAACCTATGAAGGTAGAAGAAGCACTTGAAGACCCGGATTGGGTGAACGCTATGCACGAAGAACTACACAACTTCGAGAGGAACAAGGTATGGACTTTGGTAGAGAAGCCCAAGGATGATCAAAACATCATTGGAACCAAATGGGTGTTTCGGAACAAGCAAGATGAAGATGGACAAGTCATCCGCAACAAGGCTCGTCTCGTAGCTCAAGGTTACACACAAGTCGAAGGTATGGACTATGGTGAGACCTATGCCCCCGTTGCTAGACTTGAGTCCATTCGCATTCTTCTTGCTTATGCCAATCACCATGATATTACTCTCTATCAAATGGATATCAAAAGTGCTTTCCTAAATGGTGAAATTGAAGAGGAAGTATTTGTAAAACAACCTCCCGGTTTTGTGAATCCCAAAAAGCCTAATCATGTTTACAAGTTGCACAAAGCTCTTTATGGTCTTAAACAAGCTCCTAGAGCTTGGTACAAATGCTTAACTAGTTTTCTTCTTGAAAAAGGATTTGAGATTGGAAAGATAGACTCAACGCTGTTCACGAAAAGGGTTAATGGTGAACTATTTGTGTGCCAAATATATGTTGATGATATTATCTTTGGTTCAACTAACCCCCATTTTAGCAAGAAGTTTGGACAGCTCATGTCGGAGAAGTATGAGATGTCCATGATGAGTGAACTCAAATTCTTCCTTGGGTTGCAAATCAAGCAATCTAAGGAGGGTACCTTTGTCTCACAAACAAAGTACACCAAGGATCTCTTCAAGAAGTTCAACATGCAAGAAAGCAAAGGTATGAGTACCCCCATGCCTACTAGTGGACATAATGACTTGACAAAAGATGGAGAACCCGTTGATCAAAGGGTTTACCGATCTATGATTGGTTCTCTACTATATCTTTGTGCTTCTCGTCCTGACATAATGTTGAGTGTTTGCATGTGTGCACGATATCAAGCAGCCCCTAAAGAATGTCATCTTAAAGCTGTTAAAAGGATAGTGAGATACTTGATACACACACCAAACTTTGGCATTTGGTATCCTAAGAGAGCCTCTTTCGACCTTGTGGGCTATTCCGACTCGGACTATGCCGGTGACAAGGTTGATAGAAAGTCAACTTCGGGTACGTGTCAATTCCTTGGTCGATCCCTTGTATCTTGGTCCTCCAAGAAACAAAATTCGGTATCATTATCCACTGCCGAAGCGGAATATATTGCTGCTGGTTCGTGTTGTGCTCAATTGCTATGGATGACACAAACGCTTAAGGATTATGGGATACATGTGAGACATGTTCCCTTGCTTTGTGACAATGAGAGTGCAATTAAAATTGGACACAATCCAGTGCAACACTCTCGAACAAAGCATATTGAAGTTCGTCACCATTTTATTCGTGATCATATTGCCAAGGGTGACATTAATCTTAAGCATGTTCGTACTGACAAACAACTTGCTGATATCTTTACAAAACCTCTTGATGAGAAGGTGTTTTGTCGCTTAAGGAGTGAGTTGAACATCATTGATGCTTCAAACTTGGAGTGAGAACTCCATTGATGCATGCAAGGCATGAGCTCACTTGACTAATCCTTGATATTTCTCTTATGATGATGATCATATGTCTTGGACACATTTGCCTCCTTGTATTGCATCTAACTCCTTGCAGGTACTTGGATGATCTACATTCCACAAGATTACCACACACTCAAATCATGAGTAATCTTGTCATTGACCAAGTATCTAGCCCTTTGGGATGTTGAGTTCAAGGAACAAAATTCCACATATCCTTTTTGACGTATTATACATCTAGTATTTCACTCTTGTCATCTTGGATATCCTCGAGTATTTCCTTGCTTGCCTAACCCATGTAGGAAGATGAACTACACAAGTAGAAATGGCGCTCCAACTTCACATTCAATGAGCACCTATATCAAGTCTACCTACATGAGCAAAGCATCAACAAGCCCAAGGTATATTCTTCACATCTTTAAGGAGCTTTGCTCAAAGTCATGAGTACAAGCAGCTTCATAAGATGTGATCACATCAAATGCTTAATCGAAAAATGGCAACCCCATTTTGAGCTTAAATGATGAGTATGACCTATGATCAAATGTCCTCATTTGACTCCTAAGTCAATATACTCAAACATAGGTGACTTTGTCGCCAACCTTTATCTAGATGAAGTACATATGTTTTTGGAGTCTTTCTGTTTTCTCTTATGTTCTCTCATTGAGTTTTCTTTAAACAACAAAAAAAAAAACTTCATCTAGGAATCTTTTTCATTTCTATTCTTATGTTTCTTTGAATATCCTTCTGGCTCTGATCAATTCCCCGAAAATCTTTTACAAATTCATTGCAAATCCTTTGAAACATTCCTCGCAAAGTGAGCTGAATTATTTCTGTATTTCCTTGGAATTAAACTCGGCGTCACCGATTTGTTTATTTCGGTCTAACCGAAAAGGGTCTACCTTAACTCAATTCGGTGTCACTGATTTATTTCCTCCAGGATATCATCTCTTGCAGCTCCACTCATTGTTTCTCTATGCATGTTCTTATTTGCCCTGTTGTGATTCTTAAGGATCCCACTTCTTTCTTTCCATCTTTCCTGCCCTTCCTAGTTTGCTGTCCTTTTCGGCACTTGATGTCAAAGGGGGAGAAGACTTAGGGGGAGTAGGGGGAGAAGAGACTTAGGGGGAGAAGAAAAGCAATCTTATCTTAAGGGGGAGAGAATCACATCAAAGCTTTGTCGTGTCTTACATTGGACATCATTCTCTTTTGGCATCATTCTTTTGATTTTGCTTTTTCCATCACACCCCTTGTTCTGAGAGAACTCAAAGGGAGAGGAATCTTCACAATTGATATCTTTATGGAAAGCAAAATCTCTCAGAGTTCATTGAAAATCTTTTAGTTTCGGAGACATGTTTGCTGATTCAAGCTTGTGCTCAATATGAGACAATCTCTATACATGTCCTCCCTGGCTTGGTACTCTTGATGTTCTTGCAGTTGGTTGAAGGAATACTCTTGTGTTATCTAACCTTATTTTCCCAAGTTTATCCCTTCAGGTACAATGGCAAGGAACCTCAAGGTAAGTATATGCATCTTGCAGAATGTGCATGATGGTGACTTGCTTGTAAATACTTGTTTGCAAGAAATCACCATGCACATATGCATTATCACTCACTTCTTTTTCTTCTGCTCTGATGCATATAGCCAAGCTGCATGTAGCACATCTTGCTTATCTCTCTTGTGTGCTTGTGGTAGTCCAAAACCATAATCTATGAAAATCTTGCACACTTGTAGGGGGAGCCTGTGTACTACATGCTTGTCAAAGCTTTCGTGATAATTCTGTCTTTCTTTCAATAAGCTTTGATGTCTTGTTTAGTGTGATTTTAGTGTGTTGCCATCAATTACCAAAAAGGGGGAGATTGAAAGCACATTTGCTCCCTGGGTGGTTTTGGTAATTAATGACAACATACTCTGTGGTTGGACTAATGCTTTTATCAAGTATGTTTCAGGAAATCCAATCACATTGGCTATGGCAATGACTGAAGAAGTGGACCCCTCAAAATGCTAAGGCAAGCATTGGTAAAAGCTCAAGACTCCATTTTTGGTTTAGTGATCCAAGATCACATTGAGTCCATAGGAAAAGCCAATACTATTAAAAGGGGATGAGGTTGTGTTGATGATCTGGTTGCTCAAGTGCTTAGTGATATATCTCCTTCAACTATCAGCAACTTTCACTACTATACACACTCATAAGTAATCTCGGACAAACCGATTCTTCCAACTCAGTCCCACCGAGATGAACCACCTCAGCCATAAGCCAAACCCTAGAAAAATCGGTCAATCCGAGTTTGAGTTCGGTCTCACCGAAATACGGACTGCCAACCTTCTGTAACCGTTTGTCATCATTTCGGAATATCCGAGTTGTTGATTTCGGTCCCACCGAAACTGGCAAGTTCCTATCTTTGACTCATTTCGGACAAACCGAGATGGTATTTTCGGTCCCACCGAAAACCCCAACGTTCACTATATTTGAACTTTCGGTCTGACCGAGTTTTCACTTCGGTCTCACCGAGATTGCTCAATTATGTGTGTAACGGTTGGATTTTGTGTGGAGGCTATATATACCCCTCCACCCCCTCTTCATTCGTGGAGAGAGCCATCAGAAAGAACTACCACTCCTACCTTACACTTTCTGAGTAGAGAACTACCTACCCTTGTGTTGAGATCAAGTTGCTCCATTCCTACCATATGAAACTTGATTTCTAACCTTCCCAAGTTGCTTTCCACTCAATCCTTTCTTCCACCACAGCCATATCAGTGAGGAGAGTTGAGTGTTGGGGAGATTATCATTTGAAGCACAAGAGCAAGGAGTTCATCATCATCTACAACATCTATTACCTTTTGGAGGGTGGTGCCTCCTAGATTGGTTAGGTGTCGCTTGGGAGCCTCCGTCATCGAGATGTGGAGTTGAACCAAGAAGTTTGTAAGGGCAAGGGGATCGCCTACTTCGTGAAGATCTACCCCGAGTAAGGCTAGCCCTCCGTGGGCGTAGGCCATGATGGAATAGACAAGGTTGCTTCTTCGTGGACCCTTCGTGGGTGGAGCCCTCCGTGGACTCGCGCAGCCGTTACCCTCCGTGGGTTGAAGTCTCCATCAACGTGGATGTACGATAGCACCACCTATCGGAACCACGGGAAAAATCATTGCGTCTCCAAATTGCGTTTGATCTTCTCCACTTCTCTTTACTACTTGTGCAATTTACTTTCCGCTGCCCATACTCTAGAATTGCATGTGTAGTGTGCTACTTGACTTGTGTGTTGTGCAAAAACTGCCAAAATCTGTTCTTGATAAAAGACAGAATTTTTATCTTGTCGAGTAGTCTAATCCCCCCCCCCCTCTAGACACTCTCACCTTCTTCGATCCCTCAGTAGGTTAGTCCCAAAAATGATATAAAAGTGAATGATAAAGCCCATTAAGCATCCAAGACTTCATAAATAATAGCATGGAACAATCAAAAATTATAGATACGTTGGAGACGTATCAAGCATCCCCAAGCTTAATTCCTGCTCGTCCTCGAGTAGGTAAATGATAAAGAAAGAAATTTTGATGTGGAATGCTAACCAATATAGTTTTTTAATGTAATTCTCTTAATTGTGGCATGAATGTTCAGATCTGAAAGATTCAAGATAAAAGTCTATATTGACATAATAAATAACAATACTACAAGCAATACTAACAAAGCAATCACGTCTTCTCAAAATACTATGGCTAAAGAAAGTTATCCCTAGAAAATCATATAGTGTTGGCTATGCTCCCTTATTATCACACAAAATATTCATATCATGCACAACCCCGATTTCAGCCAAGCATTTGTTTTCATGCTCTATCTTTTCAAACCTTTCAACTTTCGCGCAATACATGAGCGCGAGCCATGGATATAGCACTATGGGTGGAATAGAGGTGGTTGTGGAGAAGACAAAAAGAGGGAGATAGTCTCACATCGACTAGGCGTATCAACGGGCTATGGAGATGCCCGTTAATAGATATCAATGTGAGTGAGTAGGGATTGCCATGCAACGGATGCATTAGAGCTAAATATGAATGAAAGCTCAACAAAAGAAACTAGTGGGTGTGCATCCAACTTGCTTGCTCACGAAGACCTAGGGCATTTGAGGAAGCCCATCGCTGGAATATACAAGCCAAGTTCTATAACGAAAATTCCCATTAGTATATGAAAGTGACTAAACATGAGACTCTCTACAATGAAGAACATGGTGCTACTTTGAAGCACAAGTGTGGAAAAAGATAGTAGCATTTGTCCCCTTTTTTCTTTTTTCTTTTCTTTTCCTTTTTTTGGGCCTTTCTTTTTTTTCTTTGGCCTTTCTTTCCCTTTTTTTCTTTTTTTTGTGGAGGGGCTTTATAGATTCAGCCTTTCCTCCCATGGGACAATGCTCTATAAAGGATGATCATCACACTTTCATTACAACACAAGGTTACAACTCGATACTACAACAACAAAGTATGACTCTATATGAATGCCTCCGGCGGTATAATGGTATGTGCAATGAAACAAGAGTGACATGTATAAAAATTATGCATGGTGGCCTTGCCACAAATACGATGTCAACTACATGATCATGCAATGGCAATATGCAATATGATGCGTGTCATATAAACGGAACGGTGGAAAGTTGCATGGCAATATATCTCGGAATGGCTATGGAAATGCCATGATAGGTAGGTATGGTGGCTGTTTTGAGGAACAATATGGTGGCTATTTTGAGGAAGGATATATAGTGGGTTTATGGCACCGGCGAAAGTTGTGCGGTACAAGACAGGCTAGCAATGGTGGAAGGGTGAGAGTGCATATAATCCATGGACTCAACATTAGTCATAAGAACTCATATACTTATTGCTAAAATCTATGAGTCATCAAAACAAAGCAATCAACGCATGCCCCTGGGGGGGGGGGGGGTTGGTAGGAGTTAACCATCACGCGCCCCCGACCTCCACACAAAGGTTGACACTCTACAAATACATCATGCTTTAACTTAGTCACACAACGGTTCACCATACGTGCATGCTACGGGAATCACCAACCTTAACACAAATATTTCTCAATTTCATAATTACTCCACTAGCATGACTCTAATATCACTATCCTCACGTCTCAAAACAATTATCAAGCATCCAACATCTCTTTCTACTCAATGCACTTGATGTGAATTTTTTTACTACATTGACATTGGATGTTTATCATGTGAAGACTAGTTTCTTTAGCCTAAACACTTTACCATGCTGTTTTAATAGACTTTCAAATAGATATAAGTGAAGCATGAGAGTTCAACAATTTCTACAAAATATTATCACCACCGTGCTCTAAAAAAATATAAGTGAAGCACTAGAGCAAAAACTATTCAACTCAAAAGATATAAGTGAAGCACATAGAGTGTTCTAATAATTCCTAGGGCATATTTAACTCTCTCAAATAGGTGTGTCCAGCAAGGATGATTGTGGCAAACTAACAAGCAAAGACTCAAATTATACAAGACGCTCCAAGCAAAACACATAGCATGTTGCGATTAAAAATATAGCTCCAAGTATAGTTACTGATGGATGAAGACGAAAGAGGGGATGCCTTCCCGGGGCATCCCCAAGCTTAGGCTTTTTGATTATCTTGAACTTACTTGGGGTGCCATGAGAATCCCCAAGCTTGGGCCTTTGCTACTCCTTGTTCCATAGTCCATCAAAGCAATACTCAAAACTTGAAAACTCCACAACACAAAACTTAGACAAAAATTCTCGTGAGCTCCGTTAGTAAGAGAAAGCAAACCACCACTCAAAGGTACAGCAAGGAATTCATTCTTTGTTTTTATTGGTGTTAAACCTACTGTACTCCAAGTTCACTATGGTTCATATCCTCCAATATTACTCATAGATGCATCGGAATAAGCAAACAACACACAAAAAACAGAATCTGTCAAAAACAGAACAGTCTGTAGTAACTTGCTGGGTTCGCCTACTTCTGGAACTCTAAAAAATTCAAAATAAATTGGTAAATTTGCGCAATTTGTCTACCAATCAGCAACAAAAATAATCAACTAAAAATCACGCTCTAGTAAAATCTGAAGACTACTTTAGCCAGCACTAACGATTCTGTTTTTCACAGCAAGATCAAATAAACTTCACACAAGTCTTACCAAAGGTTCTACTTGGCACAAACACTAAACAAAACATGAAAACACATCTAATCAGAGGCTAGATGCAATATTTATTCCCTAACAGCAACAAAAACAAAAAACAAAAAATTGGGTTGCCTCCCAACAAGCGCTATCGTTTTACGCCCCTAGCTAGGCACGATACAAGATAAATCTTGGTATTGCCATCTTTGATCTTCGCTTTTTTAATGGTGTCAAGCTCGAATCTCGGAGGTTCTTTGCGTTTCCCATCATATTCAAATATCTTAAGATCTAAAGCTTCCAACCGCTTATTACAAAGGGTAATCAACATATTCATGCGGTGGAGATTCCCACTAACACTCTTAAGGGGTTCAAGGGATTTTGTAATATTTTTGTCACTTCGCAAATTTTCTCAAAAACTAGCGTCCCTTCCGGGGTTGAGTTTGTCTCCTTTTGGGGAGGTAGTGTTCCCACTATTCCCTCTATGATTTCATGCGCGAAACTAGGATCAACTTCGATAAAATTTCCTTTAGCAACGCAATCCAAGAGTTGTCTATGAGACATATATAATCCAACATAAAAATTGCGAAGCAAGATTCTAAAATTCAATTCTAAGGTGCACTTACGATAAAATTCCATCATCCTAAACCAAGCATCTTTTAAGTTTTCTCCTTGCCTTTTCTTGAAGTGAAGTACTTCAAACTCGGGAGACGAAGGAGCGGATAAGGGGCTAGCCATAATGACAAGCAAGCAAGCAACACACACAAGCAAACAAAAAGGCAAGCGAACGAGAAACACACGACGGAAGAAGGGCGAATAAAACGGCAAAGGTGAAGTGGGGGAGAGGAAAACGAGAGGCAAATAAATGTAATGCGAAGGACAAGGGTTTGTGATAGGTACTTGGTATATGACTTTTGCGTAAGCCTCCCCGGCAACGACGCCAGAAATTCTTCTTGCTACCTCTTGAGCTTGCGTTGTATTCCCTCGAAGAGGAAAGGGAGATGCAGCACAGTAGCGTAAGTATTTCCCTCAGTTTTTGAGAATCAAGGTATCAATCCAGTAGGAGACCACGCGCCAGTCCCTCGCACCTGCACAAACAAGTAAGAACTTCGCAGCCAACGCGATAAGGGGTTGTCAATCCCTTTACGGTCACTTACAAGAGTGAGATCTGATAGAGATGATAAGATAATATTTTTGGTATTTTTTTAGTTTAATAAAACAGCAAATAAACAACGGCAAAAGAAATTGGCTAGTTGATGGGAAAGTAATATGATAAAGATAGACCCGAGGGCCATAGTTTTCTCTAGTGGCTTCTCTCATGATAGCGATATTCTATGGCGGGTAAACAAATTATTGTCGAGCAATTGATAGAAAAGCGAATAATTATGAGACTATCTAGGCATGATCATTGTATATAGGCATCACGTCCGAGACAAGTAGACCGACTCCTGCCTGCATCTACTACTATTACTCCACACATCGACCGCTATCCAGCATTCATCTAGTGTATTGAGTTCATACGAACAGAGTAACGCCTTAAGCAAGATGACATGATGTAGAGGGATAAACTCAAGCAATATGATGAAAACCCCATCTTTTTATCCTCGATGGAAACAATACAATATGTACCTTGCTGCCCCTACTATCACTGGGAAAGGACACCGCAAGATTGAACCCAAAGCCAAGCACTTCTCCCATTGCAAGAACTATAGATCTAGTAGGCCAAACCAAACCAATAATTCGAAGAGACTTGCAAGGATATTATGAGCACACATAAAAAGTTCAGAGAAGAACCAAATATCTTTCATAGATAACCTTGATCATAAACTTACAATTCATCGGATCTCGACAAACACATCGCAAAAAAGATTACATCGAATAGATCTCCTCGAAGACCGAGGAGAACTTTGTATTGAGATCCGGAGAGAGAGAAGAAGCCATCTAGATACTAGCTATGGACCCGAAGGTCTGTGGTAAACTACTCACAACTCATGGTGAAGGCGATGATGATGATGAAGAAGGCCTCCGTGATGGATCCCCCTCCCGGAATAGGCTCCAAGATGGGATCTCCACGGGAACAGCAGCTACGGCGGTGGAATTAGGGTTTTTTTCTGCGTATGGAGTTTCTGGGATACGTAGGTATACATAGGAAGAAGAGGGGCACCACGGGCCATAGGGGCTGCCCTCGAGGCAGGGGGCGCGCCCTGGGACGGGGGGCGCGCCCCCACCCTCGAGTTTGGCCCTTCTGTCTCCTGGCTTGGCCCCGGAGTCTATCCTGGGTGATTTCCTCAAAAAATATCTCCTGCGAAGGTTTCATTCTGTTTGGACTCCGTTTGATATTCCTTTTCTGCAAAACCCTGAAATAGGCTAAAAACAGCAATCTGGACTGGGCCTTTGGGTTAGTAGATTAGTCCCAAAAATGATATAAAAGTGAATGATAAAGCCCATTAAACATCCAAGACTTCATAAATAATAGCATGGAACAATCAAAAATTATAGATACGTTGGAGACGTATCATTTCCATCAAGGATAAAAATATGGGGTTTATATCATATTGCTTGAGTTTATCCCTCTACATCATGTCATCTTGCTTAAGGCGTTACTCTGTTCTTATGAACTTAATACTATAGATGCATGCTGGATAGAGGTCGATGTGTGGAGTAATAGTAGTAAATGCAGAATCGTTTCGGTCTACTTGTCACGGACGTGATGCCTATATACAAAGATCATGCCTAGATATTCTCATAACTATGCGCTTTTCTATCAATTGCTCGAGAGTAATTCGTTCATCCACCGTAGAAATCTGCTATCATGAGAGAAGCCACTAGTGAAACCTATGGCCCCCGGGTCTATCTTGATCATATTAGTTTCCCGTCAACTTGCCAATTTCTGTCGACGTTGTTTATTTGCATTATTTACATTCTGTCTCCATATAAAAAATACCAAAAATATTATCTTGTCATATCTATCAGATCTCACTTTTGTGAGTGACCGAGAAGGGCTTGACAACCCCTTTTATCACAGTTGCTGCAAGGTTCTTATTTGTTTGTGCATGTACGAGGGACTCGTGCGTGGTCTCCTACAGGATTGATACCTTGGTTCTCAAAAACTGAGGGAAATACTTATGCTACTGTGCTGCATCACCCTTTCCTCTTCGAGGGAATACAACGCAAGCTCGAGAAGTAGTAAGAAGAATTTTTGGCGCCGTTGCCGGGGAGATCTACGCAAAAGTAATATACCAAGTACCTATCACAAACCCTTATCCCTCGCATTACATTATTTGCCTCTCATTTTCCTCTCCCCCACTTTACCCTTGCCGTTTTATTCGCCCTTCTTTTTCTCCGTGTGTTTTACTGTTCACCTGCCTCGTGTGTGTTCGGCTTTATTGTGGTTCATTGCTATCATATGAGACGGGGGAGGATGTCATTGAAAAGGGTACTAACGCTGAGGGCAACTTTGCTTTTGTTGATCCTCCGGATGAAACCACCACTTTACATACTAAGAAAATCTGGGTTGGTAGTGGTGATATTATTGGAAAAGGAGTTCTTCAAGACTTCTTTACTTGTGCCGGTGCTTTACCCACTATGGGTGGATCTATTCTTCATAGAACTAGTAGTCTTGCGGATGCCATATCTATGCTTGTAGTTGAAATTGAAAGGCAATTTATCCATATGCATCCTTGCATTCAGAGAATTTTTCTAGAATTTTCCAATATTGAGCATTCTTCTGTTAAACGCGCAGCTACTATATTTTTGGCTCACGAGTTCAGATTCATAATGAAAGAGGCCAAAGAAATATTTACGCCTTATAGGGTGGACGCTGGTCGTCCTCCCATAGAAGCTATCTTATTTAATCAAGAGGACATAATGCGTTTGCAATCTTTAGATCATGTTGCTTTTAATGAAAACCGTAGGAAAAAGGTTCCTGCCAATATCTTAGTCGATAGAATCTCCGAATTGAATGATGATTTTGCTATTCAAAACAATGGGTTAGGTTTTCCTCTCGAGCGAAGGCTCATGACCTTTTGCCAAAAGAATGCTTATAATGATGAATTGGTTGTGCAATATGAAGGGCCAAAGGAGGAACCTATACCTCCTGAGCTTGATATGGGGGTCTTTTGTCCTATTAAATTTAGCCCTTTTGATTACTTTTGCTTGCCACAAAGAAAACTTGCCGCTGAACGTAGGGAGTATGAGATAAGTTTTCACGATCTACCTTACCATTATGTCAATACCTAAATATATTCTTGTATCGTGCCTAGCTAGGGGCGTTAAACGATAGCGCTTGTTGGGAGGCAACCCAATTTTATTTTCTTTGTTTTTGCTTCTGTTTAGGAATAAATATTCTAGCTTCTGTTTAGATGTGGTTTTGTGTTTTAATTAGTGTTTGTGCCAAGTAGAACCTTTGGGAAGACTTGTGTGAAGTTTATGCAATCATGCTGTAAAAAATAGAAACTTTAGCGCTCACGAGATTAGCTAGCATTTTTTACTGGAGAGTGCTTTTTAGTTGATTCTTTTTGCAGATGATTAATAGACAAATTCCTCACATCCACCAATTTATTTCAATTTTTTAGAGTTACAGAAGTATTTGAAAGTTACAGATTGCTACAGATTGTTCTCTTTTTTGACAGATTATGTTTCTCGTGTGTTGTTTGCGTATTTTGATGAATCTATGAGTAGTATCAGGGGGTATGAATCATAGAGAAGTTGGAATACAGTAAGTTTAACACTAATATAAACAAAGGATGAGTTCATTACAGTACCTTTGAGTAGTGGTTTGTTTTCTTATACTAACGGAGCTCACGAGATTTTTGGCTAAGTTTTGTGTTGTGAAGTTTTCAAGTTTTGAGTAAGGATTTGATGGACTATGGAACAAAGAGTGGCAAGAGCCTAAGCTTGGGGATGCCCAAGGCAACCCAAGGTAAAATTCAAGGACAACCAAAAGCCTAAGCTTGGGGATGCCCCAGGAAGGCATCCCCTCTTTCGTCTTCGTCCATCGGTAACTTTAATTGAGACTATATTTTTATTCACCACATGATATATGTTTTGCTTGGAGCATCATGTATGATTTGAGTCTTTGCTTTTTAGTTTACCACAATCATCCTTGCTGGACACACCTTTTAAGAGAGATACACATGAATCAGAATTTATTAGAATACTCTATGTGCTTCACTTATATCTTTTGAGCTAGATAGTATTGCTCTAGTGCTTCACTTATATCTTTTAGAGCACGGTTATGGTTTTATTTTGTAGAAATTATTGATCTCTCATGATTCACTTACATTATTTTGAGAGTCTCTTAGAACAGCATGGTAATGTGCTTTGGTATAAAACTAGTCCTAATATGATAGGCATCCAAGATGGGTATAGTAAAAACTTTCATATAAAGTGCATTGAATATTATGAGAAGTTTGATACTTGATGATTGTTTTGAGATATGAGGATGGTGATATTAGAGTCATGCTATTAGAGTAGTTGTGAATTTGAGAAATACTTGTGTTGATGTTTGCAAGTCCCATAGCATGCACGTATGGTAACCGTTGTGTGACAAATTTGAAGCATGAGGTATTTCATTGAGTGTCATCCTTTGTGTGGAGGTCGGGATCGCGCAATGGTTAACTCCTACCAACCCTTCCCCTAGGATCATGCGTGTAGTACTGATACGTCTCCAACGTATCTATAATTTTTGATTGTTCCATGCTATTATTTATGAAGTCTTGGATGTTTAATGGGCTTTATCATTCACTTTTATATCATTTTTGGGACTAACCTACTAATCCAAAGGCCCAGTCCAGATTGTTGTTTTTAGCCTATTTCAGGGTTTTGCAGAAAAAGAATATCAAACGGAGTCCAAACGGAATGAAACCTTCGTGAGAGATATTTTTGGAGAAAATCACGCACGCGGAGCTTGAGGACCAAGTCAGGGGATAGAGAGGTGGCCCTCGAGGGTGGGGGGCGCGCCCCCTTCCCAGGGCGCGCCCCCTGCCTCGAGGCCCCCTCGAGTGGCTCCGGTGCCCTCCTTATTCCTATATAAGTCCACGTACCCCAGAAACTCCGAGAACAGAGAGAAAACCCTAATTCCACCGCCGTACCTTATGTTCCCGTGGAGATCCCATCTTGGAGTATGTTCCGGAGCTCCACCGGAGGGGGATCCATCACGGAGGCCTTCATCATCATCATCATCATCGCCCTCACCATGAGTTGTGAGTAGTTTACCACAGACCTTCAGGTCCATAGCTAGTATCTAGATGGCTTACTCTCTCCCTCCGGATCTCAATACAAAGTTCTCCTCGGTCTTCGAGGAGATCTATTCGATGTAATCTCTTTTTGCGGTGTGTTTGTCGAGATCCGATGAATTGTGAGTTTATGATCAAGGTTATCTATGAAAGATATTTGATTCTTCTCTGAACTTTTTATGTGTGCTCATAATATCCTTGCAAGTCTCTTCGAATTATTGGTTTGGTTTGGCCTACTAGATCTATAGTTCTTGCAATGGGAGAAGTGCTTGGCTTTGGGTTCAATCTTGCGGTGTCCTTTCCCAGTGACAGTAGGGGCAGCAAGGCACGTATTGTATTGTTGCCATCGAGGATAAAAAGATGGGGTTTATATTATATTGCTTGAGCTTATCCCTCTACATCATGTCATCTTGCTTAAGGTGTTACTCTGTTCGTATGAACTCAATACACTAGATGCATGCTGGATAGCGGTCGATGTGTGGAGTTGTAACATCCCAAATTTTCAATTTGGAATGTTATACATAGATCATATTGCATTGCATTCTCTTTGCATTTTTGTTGTGGCGTTCCTCGAAATTCTAAGCAATTCAAGGACCTACGGAGAGAGTTGGGAATTTTACCGTTTTCGTATTTGAGTTCGCTCGAATACCGGTACGAGGACAGTGTGATTCTAATTATTTTTCTCTCCTGAAAATATTTCTAAATACAAAATATGAGCGGAGATAATATGACTTCTCCAAAATAACATAAATATTGGAGGAAAATTGTTAAAATCACTTTTGGTTTTTTTTTCTGGATTTATTTGCGATTTTATTTGCATAGGAAAAATGCGCGTTTTTCAAAATTGCATTTAGGTCCAGGAAAAATGTTCACTTTGTCCTAAATATTATTAGAGGACGGTGAAAATTCATTTCGGGATTTTTAGAGTCCGTTTAGTATTTCTTTCGTTAGTTTTTCTGCACCAGGACTTTATTTAAAAAAAAAGTGCAACCGACTTGGAGTCGTTTAGCACCAGGACTCTGGGCTTTATAAGCCGCCGCCCGGGGCCCAAGCCAGCCCAAGCCACCGCCCCGCTGCCCTAGCCTCGCGCCGCTGCCGCCCCAGCCTCGCGCCGCCCCTCCAGCGCCGCCCGCCGCCCCGCCGCCCGCAGCGCCGCCGCCTCGCCCGCCCCGGCGCCGTGCCGCCGCCGGACCGCCGGGATCTCGCCGAAGTTTGCCGTTGAGGTAGTTAATCGGTATTTTTTACAGAACCGATCGGGTTTTTTTTCGTAGACCATAGATTCGTTTTCTTTAGTTAGATCGGTTCGGTTTTCGTCGGTTTAGTTATTTAGCGGACTCTCGTCCGTACGTTTGTTTTAACGAACGGTTTTCGTCCGTTAGCTGCAGACAGTGAACGTTCGTTCGTTAGCCTGTTCGTCAGTTTTCTTTTTCGGGGTATTTATTCGCGATTATTCCGATCGCGATTTCTGCCCTGATCTTGTTTTTCGTTTTTCTTTTCGCTCGAGAGTCGGAATCAGGTGATTCAAAATCCCAGATCTTCGTCGCGATGCCCTCTTTACGTTTAACCAACTTGAACAAAGTTTTGGCTACTGTAAAATTTGACTTTAGGCCAATTAGTAACCGGAGCTCGTTTCTTTCGCAGTTTGAGTTTCGTTGCTTCTTTCGAGTTGATTCTTTTTGCAAACCGGAGTTCTTAAGTTGAACTTCCTGGTTAGATCTAATCTTTTGGAGTTTTGTTTGTGCATCATTGCTTGTTTGCTTATGTATGCTATTGTTTTCTTGCGATAGAATACCCGGACTGTGAAGCGTGCTACTACGAATCTCTAGGTTTTGCGAATCGTCAGCAAGGCAAGTAACACTTTGATCATAATTTTATTACCCAGTTTTTATGCATTAGATCAAACCCCCACACATTGCATGAGTAGGATCTCTTAACTTGTGGGACTGGGAAGTAGATTGTGGTAGAACCTATTACCTGCATTATTTTCAAACCCTCGGGAGTTACTTCTACGTTTGCTTAGGTTGCTATGCTATGCTCGTAGACGTGGTTTGGGTTTGAGTGAAATCCATGACAGATGTGAGATGTTAACTAAGGTTTCAACTTAAGGTGGCTACTTAAATACACATCTGGGTGGATTGGTTGCAGGGCACCTGGGGAACCCAGTGTTGTCCTAGGAAATCCCGGGGTTCCGTGTGATTTTTCCTATGGAATGCCACCCAGGCTCAAAGGGATCATAAAACTATTCATGCTAGAAACTTCCGTGTGCAGCCACATGCCAATATGGGCTTTGGCATAATTGAGTAAGTTGTGGGAAACCTTTCCATGATGGGCTAGCAGATGTAGAGGGATTGTAGGTGTACCGGCCTATCTATCCGGTTAAGGGGACCTCTTCGGAAAGACTGTGTCTCGGTCATCCGTTTCTCAAACACCGTGCAGTGCGAGAAACCAAACGGAGGCGATCGAGTCTTGTGGGAAAAGTGCACAAACCTTTGCAGAGTGTACAAACTGATCATGATTAGCCGTGTCCCCGGTTATGGACATCTTGAGTATCTGGTACTTGAATTATTGGTTGATCTCAACACTCTATAATTTAATTTGTTGGGTTAATGATGAACTTTTAATTTGGGATTGAGTTGGGGGTACCTTCTCAATGATTTCCAACCAACATGATAGTTAAAATAAAATGTATTCTTTTGTTGTAGGGAAAAATTGGCTTTACGCAAAAAAAATCACCTTAGAGCCTCCACCAGCCAAATATGCATATAGTATAGCCTTTATTCTGTTACTTGCATCTTCTGTGTTATCTTGCCAGCATATTCCATGTACTGACCCATTTTTCGGGCTGCAACATATTACGTTGCAGACTTTTCAGACGAGGAATAAGACGTGCTAGGTCGTTTGTCATGCACTCAGCTATGCCGTTGGAGTTGATGGACTCACTTATCTTCCAAGCCTTCCGCTGTTATTTTGTTAGATGGCCTTAAGCCATAGATTTTGTAATAAGTTCTCCTTGGAGACATTCGATGTAATAAGTGTGTGATTGCCACTCTGTTATAAATCCTTCAAGTACTGTGTGTGTCAGCATTACTGATCCAGGGATGACACAGAACACAGAGACTTTGGTCCATTCGGATCGTGGTCGCTACAAAGATGGTATCAGAGCACATGCTGACTGTAGGACACGACCACTAAGACAGACCTTAGATCACTCTTCTCTACTCATTTCTGATTTCTCTCCATTTTCTACTTCTTTAGGATGGTGGACCCGAGGAACAAGTTCACTCAACCGTATGAAGACACACCATTTGGACGACACTTGAAGGAAGTCACTAGGTACCTGAACATGGGAATACCAAGCTTTACCGGAACCTACACCGCCACTTTACTAGAAGAGGAGCGATGGAGCATTCAAGTTCAAATTCCCGGAAGAACCTTCACACCATCCACTGAGCCAATAGAGTTTTCTTTTGATGCGCCAACCTGGAGCCTAGGAAAGAGCATGGCCGCCCACATCACGATGGGAAGGATCGGAGAAGTCTACAAGCAGGAACTGAAGGACACCATCTACCAGATTTGTGGACGCCGAGATGAGAATTGGGATATGATCAGCACCCAGAAGGATAGGTCCATTGCAGCATTCATCCAGGAGTTGAACCAGCACATTCGACCACAGGAGCACCAGATGTGCACTGGGATGATAGAATTGAAGAAGGCACTAAACAGGAATTTGGAGCTAGAAGAAGAACTTAAGTCTGCTCGTGACGGATATGAGGAGGAGATGTTGATACTAGTGGGAAAGAATGATGATTTGACAAGGAAGCTAGGAGTATTCATGGGAGATCCAGCACCAGGAGGTGAAGAAGAGGAAGAAGAGCCTAAGGAAATTCCTCCCGAAGATTACATTATCATCGACAACACGGATTCAGAACCCGATGATAGTAAAGACGAGGACTATGAAGATGAAGCTGGAGTAGATATCATGGAATCGTCCGCCGATCAATATTTTTAGATGACCACCCTGTGACTAGTAGTTTATCCCCCCATATATTAGTTTTAGAGCACTTTTGTAACGGTAGTTAGATTTGTAAGATCTTGCTTGAAATTGATTGGTGTGTGATGACCCACAACCGTAAGGGATCTATTGCAGCGTTTTCAATAAGTAAGAGTGTCGAACCCAACGAGGAGCAGAAGGTATTGATAAGTGATTCTGAGCAAGGAATAACTGCAAGCACTGAAAGATAACTTTTTAGGGGTTTTCTTGATATAAGCAACAGGAAAGTAAAAGCGAGCAAAGTAAAAGGCACTGGAAAGTAACAAGTGGCCCAATCCTTTTTGAGCAAAGGAGATGCCTAGCAACTGAACTTATAAAGGCTAAAGTGTTCTTGAGGACACACGGGAGAGGTAGTCATGTGCTTTCGCCATATTCCGTATCGGTACTATGTGATGTGTTGATAAGTGTTGAGTGGGTGGATCTATGCTAGTACACCCTCTAGACTAAGATGAGTGCACTCTTATGATTAAACACCTTGCAAGCATCCGCAAATACAAGATAGTATTTAAGGCAAAAGCCTAACCATAGCAATACGATCGATGATCCATTATTCCCTTGTGCAAAAGCGTGCGGCAACCCACCGTAAGCATTCTTTGTACACAATGTATTCCCCTAGGTCCTTAATAAGGCGAAGTGTTGAGTGTTCGACTCACACAGCACCACTAGGAAAATAACAACACAACTTAAGTATCAAACAACACATATTACTTCAACATCATATGACTACTAACAACAAGACTTCTCCCATGTCCTCAAGAACTAAAGTAACTACTCACAAGACATAAAAGAGATCATGATCAGTGGAGATAGATGGATGATAAACAATCTGGACACAATGATATTTCTCCAACAAAACTCAATAGCATTCACCACAAAGTAGTAATCAACACTGATAGAGTAGAGAGGATAGATAGTACGGATTACAACACAAGTTGCAATTGTGAGATGAGATTGGATGAAGATGGAGATGGTGTTGATGTTGGGGATGATGTTGATGATGATCTCGATGATGCCCGTGACGATGGTGATGACGATGGCGATGATCTCCCCTTCCGGGAGGTGATCTCCCCGGCAGAATCTGCCCGCCGGAGATGGCTTTTCTTCTCTGTAGGTTTCCGCCACGGAGCGGCGGCGGAACTCCATAAACTCTCCTCCTTTTAGGGTTTCTGGATGACGAGGAGTATATAGGCCAGAGGGGGGAGCCTGGAGTGGGCCAGGGGCTCCAGGCGCCCTCCCGGCGCGGCCAGGGTGGTGGCCGCGCCAGGTGGCCGCCTGGGCACCCTGTGGCCCCCCTCTGGTTGCTCTTTTGCGTATCTTCGTGATCCTTCTGGAAAATACCCTCCGTCGATTTTTAGGTAATTTGGAGGTATTCTTCTTCAGCAACTCAGCGTCCACTTTTTACCGCTGAATCCTGCGTCTGCTGCTTCGGCATCGGAAAGTTGCAAACTGTGTAAAATAGGCCAAAACAACATAAGAACATCATCGTAATGTGAAATATATCAATGAATAAGGATGAATTACGATATAAAATAGTGATGCATTTTGGACGTATCAACACCCCCAAGCTTAGACCTCGCTTGTCCCCAAGCGAATACTGAGCTCGGTAAACCTGTCCACAAGTTTAGAGAGTGAAGTGTCGATAAATAGAATACGGACAAGAAGCATCACAGTTTCTTCACCAAACTCAAATATCCTCAACAGCAATCTTCAACTCATAAGGCCCTTATAAAAGAGTGGTAACACTTATAATCGAAAGTAGGGCTAAGGAAACTCATCAAATCATGGCAAACATGTCCTTTGGTCAAAGAACAACTAATAGCTTTTACTTTTGCTCTTTCTCTTTATGTTTTGATGAGATTAATTGAAGCTTTTGAAAGAACATGTTATTAGGCAAGAAGTGAAAGTGTTAACACAAAGGAAGATGTTTGCTTTAGCTGGGCTTGACAAACAACTTACTTATCAAATGATAATGTCAACAAGGATATGATATGACAAATCTTAATGCAACTTTATATGAATGAATCCTGATACGTCCAAAACGTATCTATAATTTCTGCTTGCTCCATGCCACTTTTGGGTGATATTGCTATGATATTCATACACTTCCATAAACTTTTGATCATATTTGGACTAACCTACTAATCCAGTGCACCCCGGTGCCAGTTTCTGTTTTCGGCTGTTTTTGTATTTCAGGTTTTCACGTTACGAGAACTGCCAGGAAAAATCCAGAAAAATTATAAAAAAAAATCAGCGTTCCAGAACCTACCTTGCGCCCGAAGTACAGCCGGGGGGGCCACCAGGGCCCCAGGCGCCCTGGCGGCGCCCCCCCCTGGGCCGCGCCGGGGGGCGCCTGGGCCCCCCGAGCCCCGTCTGGTGCCCCCCTTCGGCATATATTTAGAGCGTCCTTCGAAACCCTTGGGACGGGAACTCTTTTTCGCGATCTCATCTCTGTTCCACCGCCGCCGCCGCTTCCAAGATTGGGAGCACCAGGAGAACTCTTCCCGGCACCCAGCCGGAGGGGAGGATCACCATCGAGAGCCTCTCCACCACCATGGACGCCTCCCGGATGAGTTGTGAGTAGTCTCCCTTGGACCATGAGTCCATGACCAGTAGCTATGTGATGTTCTCCTCCCGTTCTTGTGCTTCACTAATTAGTCCTCGTGAGCTGCCCTACATGATCGAGGCACATATGTAATCCTTATGCTGTTGCTATGATGAGTTTGCTGGGACCCGATGGATTATGAGATTATGTTCAGATTGTGATTGAGTAATATATTTGATCTACCTCTTTTATATTTATGTTCATAAGTAATTCTTGCATGTTCTCCGTTGTTATTTATTGCTTTGGCCAAGTAATACGTAGTGACTCCAAGAGGGAACATTATGCTCGATTGTGGGTTCATGCCCCTCGATGACTAGCTTGAGTGACAGAAACATGAGTCTAGGGGATGTGCTGTTGCCACAAGGGGGAAAACAACGGTGCTTGTGCCCGCGGGTGCAAGGATTGTTTACTTTACGCAAAGTTCTTTTAATGCAGTTGTCTGTTGCATTGAGTTTACACTATGGTTGGGACTCGCAACTTAATACCAGCGAGATGTTCTGGATAGATATCTCAAGGTGGATGATTAGTAGTAGATATTGATGGATTTCGGTCTACTTACTTTGGCGTACCGCCCATGCTTTGAACCTCAACCTTTCTTGCAATGTAGTCAGCATTGGTTTGCGTTCGTGGTCCTGTCAATTGCCCAGCTGTAATTCGTTTACCTCACATAGCTGTTTTATCGTCTTTTGGGAGAGAGACATCACTAGTGAACATCATGAGACTCCGGTCCATATTACCATCATTGATCACATCCGTTATTTACTTTTCGCTTTTACTTACTATTGCAAACATTATCTATCACTACTATCATTTGCGTTTAATCCTTTGTGAACTACAAGGCCGGAGGGATTGACAACCTCTCTGTACTCGTTGGGAGCAAAGTTATTTGTATCTGTGTGCAGGTCCACGTTGATTGCTAATCCGCGCCGTTAGCAGTTGACACCTACTTGTTGAACCTAGGAGTCTCTGGGGATTCGATCCTTGGCATCTTTGCTAAGGGAAAAACTTCCACAACACTGCATCTTACACCTTCCACTTGGGGTAACCAACGAGGGGTTAGAGGCCCATCAAGGAGTTTTTCTGGCGCCGTTGCCGGGGACTCCACTCTTCAGGATAGGGGAGTTGCACGCTATCTTTTACTTTTGCTTTTTAGTCTTGTTAGTTTACCTTTCAGTTTTTGCTTTAGTACCTTTTATCGAAAATTACAAAAATAGTTATCTTGCTTGCTTGCTACTATGGGTTCCACCAAAAACACTAGATGGGAGGAGTACACCCCTTCTTCCATTACCCCAATTACCACCGTCGGGATCTACAAAAGTAATAAACCTTATGATTCTTGTTCTTTTGGTGTTCGTCTCGTTGATTCTTCCATAAAGAAACCTTTGGGGAGGATCGACGATGTTCTTATTGTTGTCAATGATAATTATGTTCCCGTTGATTTTACTATTATGGATATTGAATGCGATCTTTCATGTCCAATTATTTTGGGACGTCCCTTTTTACGCACCGTTGGTGCCATCATTGACATGAAAGAAGGTAATATAAAATTTCAGTTTCCTCTCAAGAAATGGATGGAACACTTCCCTCGTAAGAAGATCAAGTTACCTTTTGAGTCCGTTGTACGGGCTAGCTATTCTTTTACTCTTGAGAAAACTTTATCTATATGCATTATGCCTAGCTTAAAGGCATAAAAGAAAGCGCTTTTAGGA
Source organism: Secale cereale (assembly GCA_902687465.1). NCBI lineage: Eukaryota > Viridiplantae > Streptophyta > Magnoliopsida > Poales > Poaceae > Secale > Secale cereale. The sequence continues at coordinate 56,817,499 of LR738714.1, read as the reverse complement.
GGCAGCCCACATGAATAAATTTTTATATTTTGCTTTTGTTGTGTCTTGATGTTGGTTACTACAGTAGCATCATCATTGTATCTTTGCTTTTTATATTTGTGCCAAGTATAGCCTCTGATTGCTAGAAAGTTCAAAAGTTGTGAGGTGCCGTCCAGGAAACAGATTCTGTCCTTGGATAGAAAAATTCGTATAAAATCACCAGATCATCTTTTTGGTCTGAATTTTTTCGACAGCATTCTCTATATAATTGTCTTTCGTGCGTCTGTTCTGAGTTTTTTGATTTGAGTTGCAGAAGTACCCCGAACAAATCAATTACTACCTGCTGTTCTGTTTTTCACAGATTCTGTCCTGTTTTGCCTTTCCTTCATTTTGCAAATCAAGAGCTTGCTTTTTCTTTGCAAAAACCTTTTGGTAATCTTGAGAAACAGTAGAACTTCAAGAATATCTTTATTTCCAGCAAGGTATAATTATTTTATTAAGGGTACTAACCTCGCTAATCAGATTATGATGAGTTATGTATGAAGGGAGTTTTCAAGTGTGCGAGGGAAGATGATAAAAAGATTCAGGAGTGTCAAGCGCTCAAGCTTGGGGATGCCCCCGTGCACCCCCAAGAAATATTCAAGGAGACTCAAGCGTCTAAGCTTGGGGATGCCCCCGTGCATCTCCTTCTTCATCAACATTATCAGTTCGTCTTTCGTTCCGCTATATTTTTATCACTTCATGTGTTATGTGCTATGCTTGGAGCGTCTTGCTTTTAGTTTTCTTTTTAGTTTTTCATAACGAGTCGGAACTCAGCTTTCTTTATGTGGGAGAGAAACACGCTCCACTTCTACCTAGAACATAACATAGAATTTTCATGTCTATCTTTGTTGTGTGTGTTCTTTGTCTTTTAATAGCTACTATCATGCTCTGCTCTTAGTATTCATGCTTATCTTTTCAAAGAGCTTTTGTTTAGTTGGTTGCTTGAACCCTCTTTAATTATCATGCTTATCTTATTAGGAGAGTTTGCTTCCGTTGCATTGGTTGATATGTGTATGATAAAGATGCTACGTGCATAATGGTGCTTAGTAGTTCAGGTTTTCTTATGGTTAGTCTCAAATAGCTGGGGGATTCCCAATGTGTTATAGGAGTACCAACTTGATTTGTTTGCCGATGATGTGGTATGGTTTAGTAATATCTTCCTTTGAGAATTTATTTTGATTGACTTGGCGTATGCTCACGCATATTTAAGACTGTAAAGAAAGTCTGTCAAGCCTTGATGATCTTTTATTTCTGTGTAGCGATATAACTACCATGCCTGATTCAATATTGCTTTGTCGCTCTGCATGATTATGATCGTCATTGCTCTCTTAGTTGGTCGCTCCCAGTCTTTTGCTAACCTCCACCTGTACTAAGCAGACTAACTTTGCAATACATAGCTCATGGGAAAGTAGCTTAAAAACTATTGTGGTAAAGAATATGTTGCCTATGTATCTTATTTCTTATAAGTTGCTTGCTGAGCGGTAACCATGTTTCTGGGGACGCCATCAACTGTCACACTTTTGTTGAATATCATGTGAGTTGCTATGCATGTTCGTCTTGTCTGAAGTAAGGGTGATTTGCCATGGGTTGAATGAGTATGCATATTGTTAGAGAAGAACATTGGGCCGCCAACCAAAGCCATGTATCATGGTGGAAGTTTTAGCTTGGACATTAATCCTCAATCTCTTATGAGAATATGCTTATGCATTAAAGAGGAGTCCATCATCTATTTTCTATGTTGTCCCGGTATGGATGTCCTCAAGTTGAGATCTATCAAAAACGAGAAATCAAATGCGATTTATCTCCTTGGACCTTTGTACAGGTGGCATAGAGGTACCCCTTTGTGACACTTGGTTGAAACATATGTAATGCAATGATAACCCATGGAAATCCGAGCTAATTAGGACAAGGTGCGAGCACTATTGGTATTCGATGCATGAGGCTTGCAACTTATAGGATGTCTTATGCATGACACATATGAAGTACTACTACCGTTGACAAAATTGCTTCTATGTTTTCAAAATAAAAAAAGCTTTAGCACATAACCATTCTTTTACTTTTATGTTGGGTCTCCACCTTCTTTTAAAAGCACCAACTACTGAGAGCATGATTGTCATTCTGAGTGTAATGTGCATTGTCCCAAAGTAGCATTGTCTTTTGCATGATTGTGATATCGTTATTTCTGAAATCATTGTATCTAGTCATCACTTAAACCTTGAAGGTGCCCCTGCATTTATGTTTTGCTTCACTAAAGGGGGCAAGCTAGATATCACTTTATCATATTTCCACATCATGTTCATTGCAAATCTTTTTGATGCTTCAATGTCATGTTGTAAAACTTTCAGTCATTTGTGATTTTCTCATGAGGCAACTTAATTACCATAGAATCATTGTCTCAGTAAGCTTTTGTCATATGACTATGAAAAAGTCCTATATGGTCAATAGCATGTCACCACAGAAATTATTCTTGTTATCATTTACCTACTCGAGGACGAGCAGGAATTAAGCTTGGGGATGTTGATACGTCCAAAACGTATCTATAATTTTTGCTTGCTCCATGCCACTTTTGGGTGATATTGCTATGATATTCATACACTTCCATACAATTTTGATCATATTTGGACTAACCTACTAATCCAGTGCACCCCGGTGCCAGTTTCTGTTTTCGGCTGTTTTTGTATTTCAGGTTTTCACGTTACGAGAACTGCTAGGAAAAATCCAGAAAAATTATATAAAAAATCAGCGTTCCAGAACCTACCTTGCGCCTGAAGTACAGCCGGGGGGGGGGGG